>JAHQRK010000029.1:0-600000 GCA_019828595.1 Aphanomyces cochlioides | reverse complement strand
CCACATATCGTGCTACCCACATATCTGGGTACAGGGATTTGAATCCGTTGTATAAGGCTAAACTGTCGCACAAAAAGCATAGATAGATGCCTGCACAAATTATTGAGATGGCTTCAGTACGTTATACAGACAAATGAGACCGACCAACATTGAGACTACCCCAAGTTGAACATATTCGATAGGCTTCATGCGAATGATTCCTGCTTAGGGTGCAGGAGGTCCCAATTTCGATCATCGGCAGAGGCCATCTTTTTATCACTCCAATTTACCTTCTACGGCATATACCTACTATATCGCATGCACCAAGTTTGTATATTTTATTTCTTCGCAAGGGATTTGTCCCAAGAATTCTCGTTTGTCTGACAAAACCAGAACAAATAGATCAAGTCTTATGAGAAACACAACGAACATCCACCTCAGTGTTTAGGTCAAACGTTCGAGGTCTTAACATAGCTTTACGAATATCTACGCCAGACAAACAGGTTTGGATTTGAATCTCCCCCCCGAGAAAACGAGTCAAATAATGTGTACTGTGGCATGCATATGTGGAGCACGACAGGTCTATTTGTCAAGTGAAAAGACAGATCGTGCTTTCACTATACAACGTTCCAAAACCTCCACATACATTGCAATCTTTACTGTTTCGTAAAACCATCCACGATGGCACAGTAAGACACAATTCAACAAGATAGCGCGTGGATCAAAGAGATCCAACAAAAACTTATGTTTATTTGTCAAGTAAGTATATTTGTTCTCTATTTAGAGGGGAATCGGATTCATGTCCTCCAACTGTACTTCTGTAACGTGAGTTTTGGTTCTCAAGAATGAAAACAGACAGAACTTCTCGATTGTAAATCAAACATCTTCGTTTTCAATTCAGTTTTGAACAAATTACCCATGTCTGGGACTGAAAGGATAACCAGTCCGACTATGTCGTCGTATTCTGGTGACTGTTGATTTTTCTCACAATTCAAGATCACGTGCGTGTCAAAAACATTAAAAAAATATTTAATCTATCTTTTTCTGGTTGAGCTTATCTTGGCCTTTTCATCAGGTGCCTACAAAATCTGTAAAATTGCAGTTCGACGTCGGTTTTCATTGCACTTTGTTCCACGTCCGTGGGCAATTGGTACATGGAGAGTAATATCTATGCAACTATTTTTGACCCTATTGCATTGAGGAATAGTCCGAGAGGACCCAAGTAGACATTCTGGTCTGAGCTGTGAGGATGGTATTCTCGGTAGGTTGTCAGTCGATGCGCCGACGTGTAAAATCTCATCTCTGATTATGCCACCGAAAAGCGCAATATATGCTGCGATGAGTATAATATGTTATTGTGTGAAAATGATGTATCGTGTTTTGGAGGAGAATGCGTCTTTTTAGAAGTTGGTAAAGTTTAGAGTACGATGCATGATGTGTCTTTAGAGATTGAAAGTCGAGGCAAATGTGTTGCTATTGCATGGAGAATGTATGTCATCAGATTTGTAGAAGTATGAGTGCCTCTGTGGTCTAGTGGTATGATTCCTGCTTAGGGTGCAGGAGGTCCCGATTTCGATCATCGGCAGAGGCCATCTTTTTTCGTTTCTGCAGTTCTGTCAAACCTACCTCAATTGCTGAAGTATCCACCACCATCCATGTTCACCACATCCAACATGTTATAAAATGGTTCTCGATAGAAGTTATTCAGAGGTTTCAATGCAGTATTTTATGAAAATGGTGTATTTGACAAGCTAGCTTTAGGAAGAAGTCAATGTGTTGAGCAAAACTTGGTGGAATCAATGGCAATGTTGTTCGATAGAATCCATAATAAACAATAAATTATTCAGTTATTGAAGTAAGTATGGATGGTTTGCAAAACTTGTAGAATATGCATGCATTTTTGCGCTCTAGATTATACTTTGATGTTGTCCGTGCGGATTGTCCGTGCGGATTTCATTCTCGTCGACATAGCAAAAAAATCCCTCATCGCTTGCAAATTGTTTGGCATATCATGTATTCATTGATCCCCAACTGAAAGCATACAACCTAAATACGATATTTGACCCTGTTGTACCGTTTCTTAAGGAAAAGTTTTCGCTCGATGTGATGGTAGATATAGTTAGTTTGCTGTATCTGCCACAAAGTTCTCAGAAATTACCCTTGTCTTAGCTTGTTTCATTAACATCATTCCAATATTACAACTCCTAGTCGTCGAAGGATAAGTATTGTCTTTGTGCACTATTGAACACATTTACTTGTGTAAACTTTTCCACAAGCATCAATGTAGATCATGGCATTTTATCTGGGTGTATTCAGGAGACTCTGCTTAGAATTATGAAAAGTTCAATTGTCTCTGACATGACAAATACCACACATCGTGCTACCCACATATCGTGCTACCCACATATCTGGGTACAGGGATTTGAATCCGTTGTACAAGGCTAAACTGTCGCACAAAAACCATAGATAGATGCCTGCACAAATTATTGAGATGGCTTCAGTACGTTATACAGACAAATGAGACCGACCAACATTGAGACTACCCCAAGTTGAACATATTCGATAGGCTTCATGCGAATGATTCCTGCTTAGGGTGCAGGAGGTCCCAATTTCGATCATCGGCAGAGGCCATCTTTTTATCACTCCAATTTACCTTCTACGGCATATACCTACTATATCGCATGCACCAAGTTTGTATATTTTATTTCTTCGCAAGGGATTTGTCCCAAGAATTCTCGTTTGTCTGACAAAACCAGAACAAATAGATCAAGTCTTATGAGAAACACAACGAACATCCACCTCAGTGTTTAGGTCAAACGTTCGAGGTCTTAACATAGCTTTACGAATATCTACGCCAGACAAACAGGTTTGGATTTGAATCTCCCCCGAAGAAAACGAGTCAAATAATGTGTACTGTGGCATGCATATGTGGAGCACGACAGGTCTATTTGTCAAGTGAAAAGACAGATCGTGCTTTCACTATACAACGTTCCAAAACCTCCACATACATTGCAATCTTTACTGTTTCGTAAAACCATCCACGATGGCACAGTAAGACACAATTCAACAAGATAGCGCGTGGATCAAAGAGATCCAACAAAAACTTATGTTTATTTGTCAAGTAAGTATATTTGTTCTCTATTTAGAGGGGAATCGGATTCATGTCCTCCAACTGTACTTCTGTAACGTGAGTTTTGGTTCTCAAGAATGAAAACAGACAGAACTTCTCGATTGTAAATCAAACATCTTCGTTTTCAATTCAATTTTGAACAAATTACCCATGTCTGGGACTGAAAGGATAACCAGTCCGACTATGTCGTCGTATTCTGGTGACTGATCTGATTTCCTCACAATTCAAGATCACGTGCGTGTCAAAAACATTAAAAAAATATTTAATCTATCTTTTTCTGGTTGAGCTTATCTTGGCCTTTTCATCAGGTGCCTACAAAATCTGTAAAATTGCAGTTCGACGTCGGTTGTCATTGCACTTTGTTCCACGTCCGTGGGCAATTGGTACATGGAGAGTAATATCTATGCAACTATTTTTGACCCTATTGCATTGAGGAATAGTCCGAGAGGACCCAAGTAGACATTCTGGTCTGAGCTGTGAGGATGGTATTCTCGGTAGGTTGTCAGTCGATGCGCCGACGTGTAAAATCTCATCTCTGATTATGCCACCGAAAAGCGCAATATATGCTGCGATGAGTATAATATGTTATTGTGTGAAAATGATGTATCGTGTTTTGGAGGAGAATGCGTCTTTTTAGAAGTTGGTAAAGTTTAGAGTACGATGCATGATGTGTCTTTAGAGATTGAAAGTCGAGGCAAATGTGTTGCTATTGCATGGAGAATGTATGTCATCAGATTTGTAGAAGTATGAGTGCCTCTGTGGTCTAGTGGTATGATTCCTGCTTAGGGTGCAGGAGGTCCCGATTTCGATCATCGGCAGAGGCCATCTTTTTTCGTTTCTGCAGTTCTGTCAAACCTACCTCAATTGCTGAAGTATCCACCACCATCCATGTTCACCACATCCAACATGTTATAAAATGGTTCTCGATAGAAGTTATTCAGAGGTTTCAATGCAGTATTTTATGAAAATGGTGTATTTGACAAGCTAGCTTTAGGAAGAAGTCAATGTGTTGAGCAAAACTTGGTGGAATCAATGGCAATGTTGTTCGATAGAATCCATAATAAACAATAAATTATTCAGTTATTGAAGTAAGTATGGATGGTTTGCAAAACTTGTAGAATATGCATGCATTTTTGCGCTCTAGATTATACTTTGATGTTGTCCGTGCGGATTGTCCGTGCGGATTTCATTCTCGTCGACATAGCAAAAAAATCCCTCATCGCTTGCAAATTGTTTGGCATATCATGTATTCATTGATCCCCAACTGAAAGCATACAACCTAAATACGATATTTGACCCTGTTGTACCGTTTCTTAAGGAAAAGTTTTCGCTCGATGTGATGGTAGATATAGTTAGTTTGCTGTATCTGCCACAAAGTTCTCAGAAATTACCCTTGTCTTAGCTTGTTTCATTAACATCATTCCAATATTACAACTCCTAGTCGTCGAAGGATAAGTATTGTCTTTGTGCACTATTGAACACATTTACTTGTGTAAACTTTTCCACAAGCATCAATGTAGATCATGGCATTTTATCTGGGTGTATTCAGGAGACTCTGCTTAGAATTATGAAAAGTTCAATTGTCTCTGACATGACAAATACCACACATCGTGCTACCCACATATCGTGCTACCCACATATCTGGGTACAGGGATTTGAATCCGTTGTACAAGGCTAAACTGTCGCACAAAAACCATAGATAGATGCCTGCACAAATTATTGAGATGGCTTCAGTACGTTATACAGACAAATGAGACCGACCAACATTGAGACTACCCCAAGTTGAACATATTCGATAGGCTTCATGCGAATGATTCCTGCTTAGGGTGCAGGAGGTCCCAATTTCGATCATCGGCAGAGGCCATCTTTTTATCACTCCAATTTACCTTCTACGGCATATACCTACTATATCGCATGCACCAAGTTTGTATATTTTATTTCTTCGCAAGGGATTTGTCCCAAGAATTCTCGTTTGTCTGACAAAACCAGAACAAATAGATCAAGTCTTATGAGAAACACAACGAACATCCACCTCAGTGTTTAGGTCAAACGTTCGAGGTCTTAACATAGCTTTACGAATATCTACGCCAGACAAACAGGTTTGGATTTGAATCTCCCCCGAAGAAAACGAGTCAAATAATGTGTACTGTGGCATGCATATGTGGAGCACGACAGGTCTATTTGTCAAGTGAAAAGACAGATCGTGCTTTCACTATACAACGTTCCAAAACCTCCACATACATTGCAATCTTTACTGTTTCGTAAAACCATCCACGATGGCACAGTAAGACACAATTCAACAAGATAGCGCGTGGATCAAAGAGATCCAACAAAAACTTATGTTTATTTGTCAAGTAAGTATATTTGTTCTCTATTTAGAGGGGAATCGGATTCATGTCCTCCAACTGTACTTCTGTAACGTGAGTTTTGGTTCTCAAGAATGAAAACAGACAGAACTTCTCGATTGTAAATCAAACATCTTCGTTTTCAATTCAATTTTGAACAAATTACCCATGTCTGGGACTGAAAGGATAACCAGTCCGACTATGTCGTCGTATTCTGGTGACTGATCTGATTTCCTCACAATTCAAGATCACGTGCGTGTCAAAAACATTAAAAAAATATTTAATCTATCTTTTTCTGGTTGAGCTTATCTTGGCCTTTTCATCAGGTGCCTACAAAATCTGTAAAATTGCAGTTCGACGTCGGTTGTCATTGCACTTTGTTCCACGTCCGTGGGCAATTGGTACATGGAGAGTAATATCTATGCAACTATTTTTGACCCTATTGCATTGAGGAATAGTCCGAGAGGACCCAAGTAGACATTCTGGTCTGAGCTGTGAGGATGGTATTCTCGGTAGGTTGTCAGTCGATGCGCCGACGTGTAAAATCTCATCTCTGATTATGCCACCGAAAAGCGCAATATATGCTGCGATGAGTATAATATGTTATTGTGTGAAAATGATGTATCGTGTTTTGGAGGAGAATGCGTCTTTTTAGAAGTTGGTAAAGTTTAGAGTACGATGCATGATGTGTCTTTAGAGATTGAAAGTCGAGGCAAATGTGTTGCTATTGCATGGAGAATGTATGTCATCAGATTTGTAGAAGTATGAGTGCCTCTGTGGTCTAGTGGTATGATTCCTGCTTAGGGTGCAGGAGGTCCCGATTTCGATCATCGGCAGAGGCCATCTTTTTTCGTTTCTGCAGTTCTGTCAAACCTACCTCAATTGCTGAAGTATCCACCACCATCCATGTTCACCACATCCAACATGTTATAAAATGGTTCTCGATAGAAGTTATTCAGAGGTTTCAATGCAGTATTTTATGAAAATGGTGTATTTGACAAGCTAGCTTTAGGAAGAAGTCAATGTGTTGAGCAAAACTTGGTGGAATCAATGGCAATGTTGTTCGATAGAATCCATAATAAACAATAAATTATTCAGTTATTGAAGTAAGTATGGATGGTTTGCAAAACTTGTAGAATATGCATGCATTTTTGCGCTCTAGATTATACTTTGATGTTGTCCGTGCGGATTGTCCGTGCGGATTTCATTCTCGTCGACATAGCAAAAAAATCCCTCATCGCTTGCAAATTGTTTGGCATATCATGTATTCATTGATCCCCAACTGAAAGCATACAACCTAAATACGATATTTGACCCTGTTGTACCGTTTCTTAAGGAAAAGTTTTCGCTCGATGTGATGGTAGATATAGTTAGTTTGCTGTATCTGCCACAAAGTTCTCAGAAATTACCCTTGTCTTAGCTTGTTTCATTAACATCATTCCAATATTACAACTCCTAGTCGTCGAAGGATAAGTATTGTCTTTGTGCACTATTGAACACATTTACTTGTGTAAACTTTTCCACAAGCATCAATGTAGATCATGGCATTTTATCTGGGTGTATTCAGGAGACTCTGCTTAGAATTATGAAAAGTTCAATTGTCTCTGACATGACAAATACCACACATCGTGCTACCCACATATCGTGCTACCCACATATCTGGGTACAGGGATTTGAATCCGTTGTACAAGGCTAAACTGTCGCACAAAAACCATAGATAGATGCCTGCACAAATTATTGAGATGGCTTCAGTACGTTATACAGACAAATGAGACCGACCAACATTGAGACTACCCCAAGTTGAACATATTCGATAGGCTTCATGCGAATGATTCCTGCTTAGGGTGCAGGAGGTCCCAATTTCGATCATCGGCAGAGGCCATCTTTTTATCACTCCAATTTACCTTCTACGGCATATACCTACTATATCGCATGCACCAAGTTTGTATATTTTATTTCTTCGCAAGGGATTTGTCCCAAGAATTCTCGTTTGTCTGACAAAACCAGAACAAATAGATCAAGTCTTATGAGAAACACAACGAACATCCACCTCAGTGTTTAGGTCAAACGTTCGAGGTCTTAACATAGCTTTACGAATATCTACGCCAGACAAACAGGTTTGGATTTGAATCTCCCCGAAGAAAACGAGTCAAATAATGTGTACTGTGGCATGTATATGTGGAGCACGACAGGTCTATTTGTCAAGTGAAAAGACAGATCGTGCTTTCACTATACAACGTTCCAAAACCTCCACATACATTGCAATCTTTACTGTTTCGTAAAACCATCCACGATGGCACAGTAAGACACAATTCAACAAGATAGCGCGTGGATCAAAGAGATCCAACAAAAACTTATGTTTATTTGTCAAGTAAGTATATTTGTTCTCTATTTAGAGGGGAATCGGATTCATGTCCTCCAACTGTACTTCTGTAACGTGAGTTTTGGTTCTCAAGAATGAAAACAGACAGAACTTCTCGATTGTAAATCAAACATCTTCGTTTTCAATTCAGTTTTGAACAAATTACCCATGTCTGGGACTGAAAGGATAACCAGTCCGACTATGTCGTCGTATTCTGGTGACTGTTCTGATTTCCTCACAATTCAAGATCACGTGCGTGTCAAAAACATTAAAAAAATATTTAATCTATCTTTTTCTGGTTGAGCTTATCTTGGCCTTTTCATCAGGTGCCTACAAAATCTGTAAAATTGCAGTTCGACGTCGGTTGTCATTGCACTTTGTTCCACGTCCGTGGGCAATTGGTACATGGAGAGTAATATCTATGCAACTATTTTTGACCCTATTGCATTGAGGAATAGTCCGAGAGGACCCAAGTAGACATTCTGGTCTGAGCTGTGAGGATGGTATTCTCGGTAGGTTGTCAGTCGATGCGCCGACGTGTAAAATCTCATCTCTGATTATGCCACCGAAAAGCGCAATATATGCTGCGATGAGTATAATATGTTATTGTGTGAAAATGATGTATCGTGTTTTGGAGGAGAATGCGTCTTTTTAGAAGTTGGTAAAGTTTAGAGTACGATGCATGATGTGTCTTTAGAGATTGAAAGTCGAGGCAAATGTGTTGCTATTGCATGGAGAATGTATGTCATCAGATTTGTAGAAGTATGAGTGCCTCTGTGGTCTAGTGGTATGATTCCTGCTTAGGGTGCAGGAGGTCCCGATTTCGATCATCGGCAGAGGCCATCTTTTTTCGTTTCTGCAGTTCTGTCAAACCTACCTCAATTGCTGAAGTATCCACCACCATCCATGTTCACCACATCCAACATGTTATAAAATGGTTCTCGATAGAAGTTATTCAGAGGTTTCAATGCAGTATTTTATGAAAATGGTGTATTTGACAAGCTAGCTTTAGGAAGAAGTCAATGTGTTGAGCAAAACTTGGTGGAATCAATGGCAATGTTGTTCGATAGAATCCATAATAAACAATAAATTATTCAGTTATTGAAGTAAGTATGGATGGTTTGCAAAACTTGTAGAATATGCATGCATTTTTGCGCTCTAGATTATACTTTGATGTTGTCCGTGCGGATTGTCCGTGCGGATTTCATTCTCGTCGACATAGCAAAAAAATCCCTCATCGCTTGCAAATTGTTTGGCATATCATGTATTCATTGATCCCCAACTGAAAGCATACAACCTAAATACGATATTTGACCCTGTTGTACCGTTTCTTAAGGAAAAGTTTTCGCTCGATGTGATGGTAGATATAGTTAGTTTGCTGTATCTGCCACAAAGTTCTCAGAAATTACCCTTGTCTTAGCTTGTTTCATTAACATCATTCCAATATTACAACTCCTAGTCGTCGAAGGATAAGTATTGTCTTTGTGCACTATTGAACACATTTACTTGTGTAAACTTTTCCACAAGCATCAATGTAGATCATGGCATTTTATCTGGGTGTATTCAGGAGACTCTGCTTAGAATTATGAAAAGTTCAATTGTCTCTGACATGACAAATACCACACATCGTGCTACCCACATATCGTGCTACCCACATATCTGGGTACAGGGATTTGAATCCGTTGTACAAGGCTAAACTGTCGCACAAAAACCATAGATAGATGCCTGCACAAATTATTGAGATGGCTTCAGTACGTTATACAGACAAATGAGACCGACCAACATTGAGACTACCCCAAGTTGAACATATTCGATAGGCTTCATGCGAATGATATTGCCACAGTAACTAAGTACTTTGTCGAGTACGCGGATTAGCGATCTTTTCACGAGGAAATGACACCGCAGGTTAGCAGGAATATATCAATGACATTCCCCGACAAACTATACGTTATGTTGAAGACGACTCAATTCATACCATAGAAAAGTAATTATTAGATTGTTTTGTTTTGATGTTTCTTGGTTGGAATGTGCAAAGAGATGATATCCATTTAGAGTTGTTTATCGAGTGAACTACGACTCAACTGTCTAAATACGCTCGGTATTTTAGTAGTGTTTATGATTTGTTAGTGTTGTCAGAGATTGGTGTGGTGACATGCCATACCATATAAGTGGTACGAGTTGACTGTTGGGGGGCGGACAATTTCTTCCATTGTTGTTTTGTTCAGTCGGAAGAAAATCAATTGATGAACTGAAATCGCAATGCACAGCGAAGTAATGTACCCCTGGGGCGTAGGTCCGTCTGAGCTTAAGGTGAGCGATAAGGCGTCGCCATGATGATTTCCCTCAGCAGCACGTGGAAAGTATAGTCAAAATCAAGTCTTGACACCCTACACATGCATTTGAGCCAACTACAAGAAAAACACGATTGTTACACAAGACATGGATGAAATGTGTGATTTCATATAGGAGTT
Organism: Aphanomyces cochlioides; assembly: GCA_019828595.1. Taxonomy (NCBI): domain Eukaryota; phylum Oomycota; class Saprolegniomycetes; order Saprolegniales; family Verrucalvaceae; genus Aphanomyces; species Aphanomyces cochlioides. The sequence continues at coordinate 589,713 of JAHQRK010000029.1, read as the reverse complement.
TGTGACATGGTCGAGAGAAAAAAGTGGCCTCTGCCGATGATCGAAATCGGAACCTCCTGCACCCTAAGCAGGAATCATACCACTAGACCACAGAGGCTTTGTTGACATCTTTAGTGGACATATTTTTATGTCACATGGCATTCATTCACAATGGTTAGATTTGGCGTGCTCCACCATCTTGAGCGCGAACTATCACCCAGAGTCGTCGACATTCTTGTCCATACATTCTTAATAGGGGATAAATGACGACATGGCGATCATGCACGGACAGGATGCAACGGTATCGAATAAATTTGTGCAAACGACGAGAAATTGGAAGCAGTATCGTCAGGAAATCTGGGGATTGAATGGCAGATACCTACAGTTTTGTCAACAAAGCCTCTGTGGTCTAGTGGTATGATTCCTGCTTAGGGTGCAGGAGGTCCCGATTTCGATCATCGGCAGAGGCCATCTTTTTATCACTCCAATTTACCTTCTACGGCATATACCTACTATATCGCATGCACCAAGTTTGTATATTTTATTTCTTCGCAAGGGATTTGTCCCAAGAATTCTCGTTTGTCTGACAAAACCAGAACAAATAGATCAAGTCTTATGAGAAACACAACGAACATCCACCTCAGTGTTTAGGTCAAACGTTCGAGGTCTTAACATAGCTTTACGAATATCTACGCCAGACAAACAGGTTTGGATTTGAATCTCCCCCGAAGAAAACGAGTCAAATAATGTGTACTGTGGCATGTATATGTGGAGCACGACAGGTCTATTTGTCAAGTGAAAAGACAGATCGTGCTTTCACTATACAACGTTCCAAAACCTCCACATACATTGCAATCTTTACTGTTTCGTAAAACCATCCACGATGGCACAGTAAGACACAATTCAACAAGATAGCGCGTGGATCAAAGAGATCCAACAAAAACTTATGTTTATTTGTCAAGTAAGTATATTTGTTCTCTATTTAGAGGGGAATCGGATTCATGTCCTCCAACTGTACTTCTGTAACGTGAGTTTTGGTTCTCAAGAATGAAAACAGACAGAACTTCTCGATTGTAAATCAAACATCTTCGTTTTCAATTCAATTTTGAACAAATTACCCATGTCTGGGACTGAAAGGATAACCAGTCCGACTATGTCGTCGTATTCTGGTGACTGATCTGATTTCCTCACAATTCAAGATCACGTGCGTGTCAAAAACATTAAAAAAATATTTAATCTATCTTTTTCTGGTTGAGCTTATCTTGGCCTTTTCATCACGTGCCTACAAAATCTGTAAAATTGCAGTTCGACGTCGGTTTTCATTGCACTTTGTTCCACGTCCGTGGGCAATTGGTACATGGAGAGTAATATCTATGCAACTATTTTTGACCCTATTGCATTGAGGAATAGTCCGAGAGGACCCAAGTAGACATTCTGGTCTGAGCTGTGAGGATGGTATTCTCGGTAGGTTGTCAGTCGATGCGCCGACGTGTAAAATCTCATCTCTGATTATGCCACCGAAAAGCGCAATATATGCTGCGATGAGTATAATATGTTATTGTGTGAAAATGATGTATCGTGTTTTGGAGGAGAATGCGTCTTTTTAGAAGTTGGTAAAGTTTAGAGTACGATGCATGATGTGTCTTTAGAGATTGAAAGTCGAGGCAAATGTGTTGCTATTGCATGGAGAATGTATGTCATCAGATTTGTAGAAGTATGAGTGCCTCTGTGGTCTAGTGGTATGATTCCTGCTTAGGGTGCAGGAGGTCCCGATTTCGATCATCGGCAGAGGCCATCTTTTTTCGTTTCTGCAGTTCTGTCAAACCTACCTCAATTGCTGAAGTATCCACCACCATCCATGTTCACCACATCCAACATGTTATAAAATGGTTCTCGATAGAAGTTATTCAGAGGTTTCAATGCAGTATTTTATGAAAATGGTGTATTTGACAAGCTAGCTTTAGGAAGAAGTCAATGTGTTGAGCAAAACTTGGTGGAATCAATGGCAATGTTGTTCGATAGAATCCATAATAAACAATAAATTATTCAGTTATTGAAGTAAGTATGGATGGTTTGCAAAACTTGTAGAATATGCATGCATTTTTGCGCTCTAGATTATACTTTGATGTTGTCCGTGCGGATTGTCCGTGCGGATTTCATTCTCGTCGACATAGCAAAAAAATCCCTCATCGCTTGCAAATTGTTTGGCATATCATGTATTCATTGATCCCCAACTGAAAGCATACAACCTAAATACGATATTTGACCCTGTTGTACCGTTTCTTAAGGAAAAGTTTTCGCTCGATGTGATGGTAGATATAGTTAGTTTGCTGTATCTGCCACAAAGTTCTCAGAAATTACCCTTGTCTTAGCTTGTTTCATTAACATCATTCCAATATTACAACTCCTAGTCGTCGAAGGATAAGTATTGTCTTTGTGCACTATTGAACACATTTACTTGTGTAAACTTTTCCACAAGCATCAATGTAGATCATGGCATTTTATCTGGGTGTATTCAGGAGACTCTGCTTAGAATTATGAAAAGTCCAATTGTCTCTGACATGACAAATACCACACATCGTGCTACCCACATATCGTGCTACCCACATATCTGGGTACAGGGATTTGAATCCGTTGTATAAGGCTAAACTGTCGCACAAAAACCATAGATAGATGCCTGCACAAATTATTGAGATGGCTTCAGTACGTTATACAGACAAATGAGACCGACCAACATTGAGACTACCCCAAGTTGAACATATTCGATAGGCTTCATGCGAATGATATTGCCACAGTAACTAAGTACTTTGTCGAGTACGCGGATTAGCGATCTTTTCACGAGGAAATGACACCGCAGGTTAGCAGGAATATATCAATGACATTCCCCGACAAACTATACGTTATGTTGAAAGACGACTCAATTCATACCATAGAAAAGTAATTATTAGATTGTTTTGTTTTGATGTTTCTTGGTTGGAATGTGCAAAGAGATGATATCCATTTAGAGTTGTTTATCGAGTGAACTACGACTCAACTGTCTAAATACGCTCGGTATTTTAGTAGTGTTTATGATTTGTTAGTGTTGTCAGAGATTGGTGTGGTGACATGCCATACCATATAAGTGGTACGAGTTGACTGTTGGGGAGCGGACAATTTCTTCCATTGTTGTTTTGTTCAGTCGGAAGAAAATCAATTGATGAACTGAAATCGCAATGCACAGCGAAGTAATGTACCCCTGGGGCGTAGGTCCGTCTGAGCTTAAGGTGAGCGATAAGGCGTCGCCATGATGATTTCCCTCAGCAGCACGTGGAAAGTATAGTCAAAATCAAGTCTTGACACCCTACACATGCATTTGAGCCAACTACAAGAAAAACACGATTGTTACACAAGACATGGATGAAATGTGTGATTTCATATAGGAGTTTGTGACATGGTCGAGAGAAAAAGGTGGCCTCTGCCGATGATCGAAATCGGAACCTCCTGCACCCTAAGCAGGAATCATACCACTAGACCACAGAGGCTTTGTTGACATCTTTAGTGGACATATTTTTATGTCACATGGCATTCATTCACAATGGTTAGATTTGGCGTGCTCCACCATCTTGAGCGCGAACTATCACCCAGAGTCGTCGACATTCTTGTCCATACATTCTTAATAGGGGATAAATGACGACATGGCGATCATGCACGGACAGGATGCAACGGTATCGAATAAATTTGTGCAAACGACGAGAAATTGGAAGCAGTATCGTCAGGAAATCTGGGGATTGAATGGCAGATACCTACAGTTTTGTCAACAAAGCCTCTGTGGTCTAGTGGTATGATTCCTGCTTAGGGTGCAGGAGGTCCCAATTTCGATCATCGGCAGAGGCCATCTTTTTATCACTCCAATTTACCTTCTACGGCATATACCTACTATATCGCATGCACCAAGTTTGTATATTTTATTTCTTCGCAAGGGATTTGTCCCAAGAATTCTCGTTTGTCTGACAAAACCAGAACAAATAGATCAAGTCTTATGAGAAACACAACGAACATCCACCTCAGTGTTTAGGTCAAACGTTCGAGGTCTTAACATAGCTTTACGAATATCTACGCCAGACAAACAGGTTTGGATTTGAATCTCCCCCGAAGAAAACGAGTCAAATAATGTGTACTGTGGCATGCATATGTGGAGCACGACAGGTCTATTTGTCAAGTGAAAAGACAGATCGTGCTTTCACTATACAACGTTCCAAAACCTCCACATACATTGCAATCTTTACTGTTTCGTAAAACCATCCACGATGGCACAGTAAGACACAATTCAACAAGATAGCGCGTGGATCAAAGAGATCCAACAAAAACTTATGTTTATTTGTCAAGTAAGTATATTTGTTCTCTATTTAGAGGGGAATCGGATTCATGTCCTCCAACTGTACTTCTGTAACGTGAGTTTTGGTTCTCAAGAATGAAAACAGACAGAACTTCTCGATTGTAAATCAAACATCTTCGTTTTCAATTCAGTTTTGAACAAATTACCCATGTCTGGGACTGAAAGGATAACCAGTCCGACTATGTCGTCGTATTCTGGTGACTGTTCTGATTTCCTCACAATTCAAGATCACGTGCGTGTCAAAAACATTAAAAAAATATTTAATCTATCTTTTTCTGGTTGAGCTTATCTTGGCCTTTTCATCAGGTGCCTACAAAATCTGTAAAATTGCAGTTCGACGTCGGTTGTCATCGCACTTTGTTCCACGTCCGTGGGCAATTGGTACATGGAGAGTAATATCTATGCAACTATTTTTGACCCTATTGCATTGAGGAATAGTCCGAGAGGACCCAAGTAGACATTCTGGTCTGAGCTGTGAGGATGGTATTCTCGGTAGGTTGTCAGTCGATGCGCCGACGTGTAAAATCTCATCTCTGATTATGCCACCGAAAAGCGCAATATATGCTGCGATGAGTATAATATGTTATTGTGTGAAAATGATGTATCGTGTTTTGGAGGAGAATGCGTCTTTTTAGAAGTTGGTAAAGTTTAGAGTACGATGCATGATGTGTCTTTAGAGATTGAAAGTCGAGGCAAATGTGTTGCTATTGCATGGAGAATGTATGTCATCAGATTTGTAGAAGTATGAGTGCCTCTGTGGTCTAGTGGTATGATTCCTGCTTAGGGTGCAGGAGGTCCCGATTTCGATCATCGGCAGAGGCCATCTTTTTTCGTTTCTGCAGTTCTGTCAAACCTACCTCAATTGCTGAAGTATCCACCACCATCCATGTTCACCACATCCAACATGTTATAAAATGGTTCTCGATAGAAGTTATTCAGAGGTTTCAATGCAGTATTTTATGAAAATGGTGTATTTGACAAGCAAGCTTTAGGAAGAAGTCAATGTGTTGAGCAAAACTTGGTGGAATCAATGGCAATGTTGTTCGATAGAATCCATAATAAACAATAAATTATTCAGTTATTGAAGTAAGTATGGATGGTTTGCAAAACTTGTAGAATATGCATGCATTTTTGCGCTCTAGATTATACTTTGATGTTGTCCGTGCGGATTGTCCGTGCGGATTTCATTCTCGTCGACATAGCAAAAAAATCCCTCATCGCTTGCAAATTGTTTGGCATATCATGTATTCATTGATCCCCAACTGAAAGCATACAACCTAAATACGATATTTGACCCTGTTGTACCGTTTCTTAAGGAAAAGTTTTCGCTCGATGTGATGGTAGATATAGTTAGTTTGCTGTATCTGCCACAAAGTTCTCAGAAATTACCCTTGTCTTAGCTTGTTTCATTAACATCATTCCAATATTACAACTCCTAGTCGTCGAAGGATAAGTATTGTCTTTGTGCACTATTGAACACATTTACTTGTGTAAACTTTTCCACAAGCATCAATGTAGATCATGGCATTTTATCTGGGTGTATTCAGGAGACTCTGCTTAGAATTATGAAAAGTTCAATTGTCTCTGACATGACAAATACCACACATCGTGCTACCCACATATCGTGCTACCCACATATCTGGGTACAGGGATTTGAATCCGTTGTACAAGGCTAAACTGTCGCACAAAAACCATAGATAGATGCCTGCACAAATTATTGAGATGGCTTCAGTACGTTATACAGACAAATGAGACCGACCAACATTGAGACTACCCCAAGTTGAACATATTCGATAGGCTTCATGCGAATGATTCCTGCTTAGGGTGCAGGAGGTCCCAATTTCGATCATCGGCAGAGGCCATCTTTTTATCACTCCAATTTACCTTCTACGGCATATACCTACTATATCGCATGCACCAAGTTTGTATATTTTATTTCTTCGCAAGGGATTTGTCCCAAGAATTCTCGTTTGTCTGACAAAACCAGAACAAATAGATCAAGTCTTATGAGAAACACAACGAACATCCACCTCAGTGTTTAGGTCAAACGTTCGAGGTCTTAACATAGCTTTACGAATATCTACGCCAGACAAACAGGTTTGGATTTGAATCTCCCCCGAAGAAAACGAGTCAAATAATGTGTACTGTGGCATGCATATGTGGAGCACGACAGGTCTATTTGTCAAGTGAAAAGACAGATCGTGCTTTCACTATACAACGTTCCAAAACCTCCACATACATTGCAATCTTTACTGTTTCGTAAAACCATCCACGATGGCACAGTAAGACACAATTCAACAAGATAGCGCGTGGATCAAAGAGATCCAACAAAAACTTATGTTTATTTGTCAAGTAAGTATATTTGTTCTCTATTTAGAGGGGAATCGGATTCATGTCCTCCAACTGTACTTCTGTAACGTGAGTTTTGGTTCTCAAGAATGAAAACAGACAGAACTTCTCGATTGTAAATCAAACATCTTCGTTTTCAATTCAATTTTGAACAAATTACCCATGTCTGGGACTGAAAGGATAACCAGTCCGACTATGTCGTCGTATTCTGGTGACTGATCTGATTTCCTCACAATTCAAGATCACGTGCGTGTCAAAAACATTAAAAAAATATTTATTTAATCTTTTTTTCTGGTTGAGCTTATCTTGGCCTTTTCATCAGGTGCCTACAAAATCTGTAAAATTGCAGTTCGACGTCGGTTTTCATTGCACTTTGTTCCACGTCCGTGGGCAATTGGTACATGGAGAGTAATATCTATGCAACTATTTTTGACCCTATTGCATTGAGGAATAGTCCGAGAGGACCCAAGTAGACATTCTGGTCTGAGCTGTGAGGATGGTATTCTCGGTAGGTTGTCAGTCGATGCGCCGACGTGTAAAATCTCATCTCTGATTATGCCACCGAAAAGCGCAATATATGCTGCGATGAGTATAATATGTTATTGTGTGAAAATGATGTATCGTGTTTTGGAGGAGAATGCGTCTTTTTAGAAGTTGGTAAAGTTTAGAGTACGATGCATGATGTGTCTTTAGAGATTGAAAGTCGAGGCAAATGTGTTGCTATTGCATGGAGAATGTATGTCATCAGATTTGTAGAAGTATGAGTGCCTCTGTGGTCTAGTGGTATGATTCCTGCTTAGGGTGCAGGAGGTCCCGATTTCGATCATCGGCAGAGGCCATCTTTTTTCGTTTCTGCAGTTCTGTCAAACCTACCTCAATTGCTGAAGTATCCACCACCATCCATGTTCACCACATCCAACATGTTATAAAATGGTTCTCGATAGAAGTTATTCAGAGGTTTCAATGCAGTATTTTATGAAAATGGTGTATTTGACAAGCAAGCTTTAGGAAGAAGTCAATGTGTTGAGCAAAACTTGGTGGAATCAATGGCAATGTTGTTCGATAGAATCCATAATAAACAATAAATTATTCAGTTATTGAAGTAAGTATGGATGGTTTGCAAAACTTGTAGAATATGCATGCATTTTTGCGCTCTAGATTATACTTTGATGTTGTCCGTGCGGATTGTCCGTGCGGATTTCATTCTCGTCGACATAGCAAAAAAATCCCTCATCGCTTGCAAATTGTTTGGCATATCATGTATTCATTGATCCCCAACTGAAAGCATACAACCTAAATACGATATTTGACCCTGTTGTACCGTTTCTTAAGGAAAAGTTTTCGCTCGATGTGATGGTAGATATAGTTAGTTTGCTGTATCTGCCACAAAGTTCTCAGAAATTACCCTTGTCTTAGCTTGTTTCATTAACATCATTCCAATATTACAACTCCTAGTCGTCGAAGGATAAGTATTGTCTTTGTGCACTATTGAACACATTTACTTGTGTAAACTTTTCCACAAGCATCAATGTAGATCATGGCATTTTATCTGGGTGTATTCAGGAGACTCTGCTTAGAATTATGAAAAGTCCAATTGTCTCTGACATGACAAATACCACACATCGTGCTACCCACATATCGTGCTACCCACATATCGTGCTACCCACATATCTGGGTACAGGGATTTGAATCCGTTGTATAAGGCTAAACTGTCGCACAAAAACCATAGATAGATGCCTGCACAAATTATTGAGATGGCTTCAGTACGTTATACAGACAAATGAGACCGACCGACCAACATTGAGACTACCCCAAGTTGAACATATTCGATAGGCTTCATGCGAATGATATTGCCACAGTAACTAAGTACTTTGTCGAGTACGCGGATTAGCGATCTTTTCACGAGGAAATGACACCGCAGGTTAGCAGGAATATATCAATGACATTCCCCGACAAACTATACGTTATGTTGAAAGACGACTCAATTCATACCATAGAAAAGTAATTATTAGATTGTTTTGTTTTGATGTTTCTTGGTTGGAATGTGCAAAGAGATGATATCCATTTAGAGTTGTTTATCGAGTGAACTACGACTCAACTGTCTAAATACGCTCGGTATTTTAGTAGTGTTTATGATTTGTTAGTGTTGTCAGAGATTGGTGTGGTGACATGCCATACCATATAAGTGGTACGAGTTGGCTGTTGGGGAGCGGACAATTTCTTCCATTGTTGTTTTGTTCAGTCGGAAGAAAATCAATTGATGAACTGAAATCGCAATGCACAGCGAAGTAATGTACCCCTGGGGCGTAGGTCCGTCTGAGCTTAAGGTGAGCGATAAGGCGTCGCCATGATGATTTCCCTCAGCAGCACGTGGAAAGTATAGTCAAAATCAAGTCTTGACACCCTACACATGCATTTGAGCCAACTACAAGAAAAACACGATTGTTACACAAGACATGGATGAAATGTGTGATTTCATATAGGAGTTTGTGACATGGTCGAGAGAAAAAGGTGGCCTCTGCCGATGATCGAAATCGGAACCTCCTGCACCCTAAGCAGGAATCATACCACTAGACCACAGAGGCTTTGTTGACATCTTTAGTGGACATATTTTTATGTCACATGGCATTCATTCACAATGGTTAGATTTGGCGTGCTCCACCATCTTGAGCGCGAACTATCACCCAGAGTCGTCGACATTCTTGTCCATACATTCTTAATAGAGGATAAATGACGACATGGCGATCATGCACGGACAGGATGCAACGGTATCGAATAAATTTGTGCAAACGACAGAGAAATTGGAAGCAGTATCGTCAGGAAATCTGGGGATTGAATGGCAGATACCTACAGTTTTGTCAACAAAGCCTCTGTGGTCTAGTGGTATGATTCCTGCTTAGGGTGCAGGAGGTCCCAATTTCGATCATCGGCAGAGGCCATCTTTTTATCACTCCAATTTACCTTCTACGGCATATACCTACTATATCGCATGCACCAAGTTTGTATATTTTATTTCTTCGCAAGGGATTTGTCTCTAGAATTCTCGTTTGTCTGACAAAACCAGAACAAATAGATCAAGTCTTATGAGAAACACAACGAACATCCACCTCAGTGTTTAGGTCAAACGTTCGAGGTCTTAACATAGCTTTACGAATATCTACGCCAGACAAACAGGTTTGGATTTGAATCTCCCCCGAAGAAAACGAGTCAAATAATGTGTACTGTGGCATGCATATGTGGAGCACGACAGGTCTATTTGTCAAGTGAAAAGACAGATCGTGCTTTCACTATACAACGTTCCAAAACCTCCACATACATTGCAATCTTTACTGTTTCGTAAAACCATCCACGATGGCACAGTAAGACACAATTCAACAAGATAGCGCGTGGACCAAAGAGATCCAACAAAAACTTATGTTTATTTGTCAAGTAAGTATATTTGTTCTCTATTTAGAGGGGAATCGGATTCATGTCCTCCAACTGTACTTCTGTAACGTGAGTTTTGGTTCTCAAGAATGAAAACAGACAGAACTTCTCGATTGTAAATCAAACATCTTCGTTTTCAATTCAATTTTGAACAAATTACCCATGTCTGGGACTGAAAGGATAACCAGTCCGACTATGTCGTCGTATTCTGGTGACTGATCTGATTTCCTCACAATTCAAGATCACGTGCGTGTCAAAAACATTAAAAAAATATTTAATCTATCTTTTTCTGGTTGAGCTTATCTTGGCCTTTTCATCACGTGCCTACAAAATCTGTAAAATTGCAGTTCGACGTCGGTTTTCATTGCACTTTGTTCCACGTCCGTGGGCAATTGGTACATGGAGAGTAATATCTATGCAACTATTTTTGACCCTATTGCATTGAGGAATAGTCCGAGAGGACCCAAGTAGACATTCTGGTCTGAGCTGTGAGGATGGTATTCTCGGTAGGTTGTCAGTCGATGCGCCGACGTGTAAAATCTCATCTCTGATTATGCCACCGAAAAGCGCAATATATGCTGCGATGAGTATAATATGTTATTGTGTGAAAATGATGTATCGTGTTTTGGAGGAGAATGCGTCTTTTTAGAAGTTGGTAAAGTTTAGAGTACGATGCATGATGTGTCTTTAGAGATTGAAAGTCGAGGCAAATGTGTTGCTATTGCATGGAGAATGTATGTCATCAGATTTGTAGAAGTATGAGTGCCTCTGTGGTCTAGTGGTATGATTCCTGCTTAGGGTGCAGGAGGTCCCGATTTCGATCATCGGCAGAGGCCATCTTTTTTCGTTTCTGCAGTTCTGTCAAACCTACCTCAATTGCTGAAGTATCCACCACCATCCATGTTCACCACATCCCACATGTTATAAAATGGTTCTCGATAGAAGTTATTCAGAGGTTTCAATGCAGTATTTTATGAAAATGGTGTATTTGACAAGCAAGCTTTAGGAAGAAGTCAATGTGTTGAGCAAAACTTGGTGGAATCAATGGCAATGTTGTTCGATAGAATCCATAATAAACAATAAGTTATTCAGTTATTGAAGTAAGTATGGATGGTTTGCAAAACTTGTAGAATATGCATGCATTTTTGCGCTCTAGATTATACTTTGATGTTGTCCGTGCGGATTGTCCGTGCGGATTTCATTCTCGTCGACATAGCAAAAAAATCCCTCATCGCTTGCAAATTGTTTGGCATATCATGTATTCATTGATCCCCAACTGAAAGCATACAACCTAAATACGATATTTGACCCTGTTGTACCGTTTCTTAAGGAAAAGTTTTCGCTCGATGTGATGGTAGATATAGTTAGTTTGCTGTATCTGCCACAAAGTTCTCAGAAATTACCCTTGTCTTAGCTTGTTTCATTAACATCATTCCAATATTACAGCTCCTAGTCGTCGAAGGATAAGTATTGTCTTTGTGCACTATTGAACACATTTACTTGTGTAAACTTTTCCACAAGCATCAATGTAGATCATGGCATTTTATCTGGGTGTATTCAGGAGACTCTGCTTAGAATTATGAAAAGTTCAATTGTCTCTGACATGACAAATACCACACATCGTGCTACCCACATATCGTGCTACCCACATATCTGGGTACAGGGATTTGAATCCGTTGTATAAGGCTAAACTGTCGCACAAAAACCATAGATAGATGCCTGCACAAATTATTGAGATGGCTTCAGTACGTTATACAGACAAATGAGACCGACCAACATTGAGACTACCCCAAGTTGAACATATTCGATAGGCTTCATGCGAATGATATTGCCACAGTAACTAAGTACTTTGTCGAGTACGCGGATTAGCGATCTTTTCACGAGGAAATGACACCGCAGGTTAGCAGGAATATATCAATGACATTCCCCGACAAACTATACGTTATGTTGAAAGACGACTCAATTCATACCATAGAAAAGTAATTATTAGATTGTTTTGTTTTGATGTTTCTTGGTTGGAATGTGCAAAGAGATGATATCCATTTAGAGTTGTTTATCGAGTGAACTACGACTCAACTGTCTAAATACGCTCGGTATTTTAGTAGTGTTTATGATTTGTTAGTGTTGTCAGAGATTGGTGTGGTGACATGCCATACCATATAAGTGGTACGAGTTGACTGTTGGGGGGCGGACAATTTCTTCCATTGTTGTTTTGTTCAGTCGGAAGAAAATCAATTGATGAACTGAAATCGCAATGCACAGCGAAGTAATGTACCCCTGGGGCGTAGGTCCGTCTGAGCTTAAGGTGAGCGATAAGGCGTCGCCATGATGATTTCCCTCAGCAGCACGTGGAAAGTATAGTCAAAATCAAGTCTTGACACCCTACACATGCATTTGAGCCAACTACAAGAAAAACACGATTGTTACACAAGACATGGATGAAATGTGTGATTTCATATAGGAGTTTGTGACATGGTCGAGAGAAAAAGGTGGCCTCTGCCGATGATCGAAATCGGAACCTCCTGCACCCTAAGCAGGAATCATACCACTAGACCACAGAGGCTTTGTTGACATCTTTAGTGGACATATTTTAATGTCACATGGCATTCATTCACAATGGTTAGATTTGGCGTGCTCCACCATCTTGAGCGCGAACTATCACCCAGAGTCGTCGACATTCTTGTCCATACATTCTTAATAGAGGATAAATGACGACATGGCGATCATGCACGGACAGGATGCAACGGTATCGAATAAATTTGTGCAAACGACGAGAAATTGGAAGCAGTATCGTCAGGAAATCTGGGGATTGAATGGCAGATACCTACAGTTTTGTCAACAAAGCCTCTGTGGTCTAGTGGTATGATTCCTGCTTAGGGTGCAGGAGGTCCCAATTTCGATCATCGGCAGAGGCCATCTTTTTATCACTCCAATTTACCTTCTACGGCATATACCTACTATATCGCATGCACCAAGTTTGTATATTTTATTTCTTCGCAAGGGATTTGTCCCAAGAATTCTCGTTTGTCTGACAAAACCAGAACAAATAGATCAAGTCTTATGAGAAACACAACGAACATCCACCTCAGTGTTTAGGTCAAACGTTCGAGGTCTTAACATAGCTTTACGAATATCTACGCCAGACAAACAGGTTTGGATTTGAATCTCCCCCGAAGAAAACGAGTCAAATAATGTGTACTGTGGCATGCATATGTGGAGCACGACAGGTCTATTTGTCAAGTGAAAAGACAGATCGTGCTTTCACTATACAACGTTCCAAAACCTCCACATACATTGCAATCTTTACTGTTTCGTAAAACCATCCACGATGGCACAGTAAGACACAATTCAACAAGATAGCGCGTGGACCAAAGAGATCCAACAAAAACTTATGTTTATTTGTCAAGTAAGTATATTTGTTCTCTATTTAGAGGGGAATCGGATTCATGTCCTCCAACTGTACTTCTGTAACGTGAGTTTTGGTTCTCAAGAATGAAAACAGACAGAACTTCTCGATTGTAAATCAAACATCTTCGTTTTCAATTCAATTTTGAACAAATTACCCATGTCTGGGACTGAAAGGATAACCAGTCCGACTATGTCGTCGTATTCTGGTGACTGATCTGATTTCCTCACAATTCAAGATCACGTGCGTGTCAAAAACATTAAAAAAATATTTAATCTATCTTTTTCTGGTTGAGCTTATCTTGGCCTTTTCATCAGGTGCCTACAAAATCTGTAAAATTGCAGTTCGACGTCGGTTTTCATTGCACTTTGTTCCACGTCCGTGGGCAATTGGTACATGGAGAGTAATATCTATGCAACTATTTTTGACCCTATTGCATTGAGGAATAGTCCGAGAGGACCCAAGTAGACATTCTGGTCTGAGCTGTGAGGATGGTATTCTCGGTAGGTTGTCAGTCGATGCGCCGACGTGTAAAATCTCATCTCTGATTATGCCACCGAAAAGCGCAATATATGCTGCGATGAGTATAATATGTTATTGTGTGAAAATGATGTATCGTGTTTTGGAGGAGAATGCGTCTTTTTAGAAGTTGGTAAAGTTTAGAGTACGATGCATGATGTGTCTTTAGAGATTGAAAGTCGAGGCAAATGTGTTGCTATTGCATGGAGAATGTATGTCATCAGATTTGTAGAAGTATGAGTGCCTCTGTGGTCTAGTGGTATGATTCCTGCTTAGGGTGCAGGAGGTCCCGATTTCGATCATCGGCAGAGGCCATCTTTTTTCGTTTCTGCAGTTCTGTCAAACCTACCTCAATTGCTGAAGTATCCACCACCATCCATGTTCACCACATCCAACATGTTATAAAATGGTTCTCGATAGAAGTTATTCAGAGGTTTCAATGCAGTATTTTATGAAAATGGTGTATTTGACAAGCTAGCTTTAGGAAGAAGTCAATGTGTTGAGCAAAACTTGGTGGAATCAATGGCAATGTTGTTCGATAGAATCCATAATAAACAATAAATTATTCAGTTATTGAAGTAAGTATGGATGGTTTGCAAAACTTGTAGAATATGCATGCATTTTTGCGCTCTAGATTATACTTTGATGTTGTCCGTGCGGATTGTCCGTGCGGATTTCATTCTCGTCGACATAGCAAAAAAATCCCTCATCGCTTGCAAATTGTTTGGCATATCATGTATTCATTGATCCCCAACTGAAAGCATACAACCTAAATACGATATTTGACCCTGTTGTACCGTTTCTTAAGGAAAAGTTTTCGCTCGATGTGATGGTAGATATAGTTAGTTTGCTGTATCTGCCACAAAGTTCTCAGAAATTACCCTTGTCTTAGCTTGTTTCATTAACATCATTCCAATATTACAACTCCTAGTCGTCGAAGGATAAGTATTGTCTTTGTGCACTATTGAACACATTTACTTGTGTAAACTTTTCCACAAGCATCAATGTAGATCATGGCATTTTATCTGGGTGTATTCAGGAGACTCTGCTTAGAATTATGAAAAGTTCAATTGTCTCTGACATGACAAATACCACACATCGTGCTACCCACATATCGTGCTACCCACATATCTGGGTACAGGGATTTGAATCCGTTGTACAAGGCTAAACTGTCGCACAAAAACCATAGATAGATGCCTGCACAAATTATTGAGATGGCTTCAGTACGTTATACAGACAAATGAGACCGACCAACATTGAGACTACCCCAAGTTGAACATATTCGATAGGCTTCATGCGAATGATTCCTGCTCAGGGTGCAGGAGGTCCCAATTTCGATCATCGGCAGAGGCCATCTTTTTATCACTCCAATTTACCTTCTACGGCATATACCTACTATATCGCATGCACCAAGTTTGTATATTTTATTTCTTCGCAAGGGATTTGTCCCAAGAATTCTCGTTTGTCTGACAAAACCAGAACAAATAGATCAAGTCTTATGAGAAACACAACGAACATCCACCTCAGTGTTTAGGTCAAACGTTCGAGGTCTTAACATAGCTTTACGAATATCTACGCCAGACAAACAGGTTTGGATTTGAATCTCCCCCGAAGAAAACGAGTCAAATAATGTGTACTGTGGCATGTATATGTGGAGCACGACAGGTCTATTTGTCAAGTGAAAAGACAGATCGTGCTTTCACTATACAACGTTCCAAAACCTCCACATACATTGCAATCTTTACTGTTTCGTAAAACCATCCACGATGGCACAGTAAGACACAATTCAACAAGATAGCGCGTGGATCAAAGAGATCCAACAAAAACTTATGTTTATTTGTCAAGTAAGTATATTTGTTCTCTATTTAGAGGGGAATCGGATTCATGTCCTCCAACTGTACTTCTGTAACGTGAGTTTTGGTTCTCAAGAATGAAAACAGACAGAACTTCTCGATTGTAAATCAAACATCTTCGTTTTCAATTCAATTTTGAACAAATTACCCATGTCTGGGACTGAAAGGATAACCAGTCCGACTATGTCGTCGTATTCTGGTGACTGATAATGAGAAGGAGGCACGTTGGTCGTCCTCGACCGGCGCGTAAACGTTATGGAAATATACGGAAGTAGAGCCCCAGGTCGTGTGGACCACCAGATACCGATCTGGTATGCGCAGATTGTACAGTGGCTTCAGGTTGCTGAAGCCAGGCATGTTTTCGTGGAAGAACGAAGCCACTCCTTTACTGCGGTGTTGGAGTGGGCCGTTGGCGGACGACCGATGGTCGTTGATGAAGAATTGGTATTTTTTGTATCCAACGTTGTTGGTAAGGTGGCGTCGTATGGTGCGGAAGTGGTCGCGGTTCTGGAGTTTTGTTTCTTGGAAGAAGACACATTGTGGGAGGTGTCTACCGAGTGTGATGGCTGGAGTGTCGTCGCGGTCTTTGAAACCGTTCAGGTTGCACGTGGTAATGGTCACGCTGGACGCACCACCAAGTCTGTTGATGGTAGCAACTTTAGCCGCTAGGTGTGGCTTCATCTCCGGGCCATGCCTCAGTGATGTTTACAACATGGAGCAATCGATCTTTTGGATGTAGAGCGATTTGCTCGTGTTCATATGCTTCGAGTTGGCCATGTTCGTCCAGGAGTGACATTGTTTGAAGGTCTCGGATCCAGGCCATGAAGACGTCGCTTGGGTTTTCGTCTTGCATGGGCGAGTCCGTGGGTTGGTCACGTTGTCGAGATTCATTGACCGTTTTTGCTGCCGTTTGAAGGAGTGTTTTGAGTGTCGATTGGATTGTAGTACTCAGTGATGAGCTCAACAGGATACGAGTCATTGTAGTAGTTGCTAGGCTCCTTTGTCCTCCGCGTGCAGGGAGTCCAAAGGTTGGTTGGGCGGTGGTGATGCTGATAGCTGCGTCACTGGTGTAGTACAGAGGGGCGCTGGTGGCGAGGACAACCTCGCCTAGCCTAGGGCAACGACTGCTTCCATATCTTGGGCCAGGAGGAGTGTTTCATCATCCTCGCACGGGAGAGTGATGTCATCCAAGTTTGCGGCGCTGCTGACAGTGTGGAAGTCAGCATGTAGATGTTCAAGTGAAAATTTGTGTCCAAAGACGTTTTGGTATAGTTGGAAGAATGGTGTAGAAGCTCCCCATGTTGCTCGCATCCATCGGTTGAGCATGCGGATGAGGATGAAGCTGTGCAGGAGTGCCGGCTGCGAGCGAGCGAGCTCATGTAGTTGGCGGCCGAATTCGATCGGATTGTTTTCCAGCTCAAACTGGATCCAGTCCGCTTCACCATGGGCGATATACTTGGGTAGATCCAGCTTTGAGTTTGCCTTGGTGATCTCGCATATCTTGTCAAAGGATTGCTGCATCTCTTTGGCGTCGCGATCGAGTATGGCAAATTCGTCGAGGATGGCCTCAAGCGGCTTCGACGCGCACTGCCTTGGCGCGATGTATCTTTGTTCCCCCGACATATGCGTCGGTTGGGAGATGGAGTGGTAGATCGGGTGTGTCCAGAATTTGGGGCACAGTGACACACGAATCACCAGTCGTGTTAGAGATTTGCATGGGAGTAACCACAACGTGTTGGCGGAGAACATCGAACACGTTCTCCGACACCAGAGGTCGTGGTGTTGGTGGTTCGCTGGCGGAAGCTCCTCGTTGGACAATGCGCCAGGGGTTGCTCGGCTGTGGTTCCGCGCGCTGGCGTTTGGCTTCGCCGGTTGGACGTGTGGCTTGTCCAGAGGCACCGGAGGCTGTTGCGAACGGGGAGACGACTTTCTTCTCCTTGGCAGCGATGTCAAGGTCGTTGCGCTGGAGGGATTTCTTGTGGTTGTACCAGCCCTTTCCAAAGAGTCGGTAACACTTGCCAAGGAAGATCATCTCGTCGATGAGTCTTCCGTTGGAGCGGAAGAGCGGCGGCGCATCATCACGGAGGAAATGGATGCGAAGCCGAGAGTTTTTGGCGCCGTAAGAGGCCGAGACTTGGGTGTATCCGCCAGCTAGTGGCGGTGCACCCATGGCTGCTAGGATGGTCCACAGGTAGCGCTCGGCTGTGCGATTGCTTTCGAAGTCGAGGATATCAATGTAGAAGCCATCCATGGGATGGAGAGCTCCAGTTCCGAATGGCTTCACGCCGTCTTTGACAGGCAGCTTGAAGGTCATCCCCGAGAGCTGGTCGATGGCCTCGTACGAGGCGACGCCCAAGATTAGTTGCTGATTGGCCAGATCTTTACAGACCTGGACAATATCAGCCAATCCTGGGAGAGGTTCAGTGTCATGGTTGTCAAAAAGCATGGCTTTGAGCGCCTTGCCTTGTCCATGGAGAGGGTGTGCGCTCCCATCGCGATCTTGACGTAGCCCACGACGGGTCGATTGGAGTCTTGACGGAAGGTCTCGTATGCGTCGAACAAGGCGCTTCCGGTGGCAGCATTGGTGGCCAGAAGGTCCACAAAGGGACGCAGCTGATCCATGGTAGGTCGTTGGAAACCGACATCGTGGCGAGACTTGGCGTCTTGCTGGCGACGTTTCTCACGTTGGAACTCCCAAACATTGCTTGTTGGACTGGTTTCGCTTGGCACGGCGGTCGCGTCGTCTTGATCGGCTGGCTGGCTGCTAGCTTCGTCCAGGCGACGGCGGGAAGCCGCGAAAGGCGGAGAGGTTGCGTTCGGCTCAGAGCCGTTGGATCCAGTCGGAAGAGCTTCCGCAGAGCCTACAGGTGGCTCGTTGGAGGCGCTGGCGATGGCTTGAGAGGCTTGCAAGGTGTTGCTGGAGGTGACCGACATTGTTCCCAGAATGTATGCGCTTGCGTACTATCCGGTAAATTGATGTATTTCTAGGCGGTTAGGATATCTCGTTTTCACCGAGGTGACCCGGGTTCGAGTCCCGGCTAGGGAAACATTTTGTCAGAGAAAATCAAATCACTATTTTTCCCAATTTTGCAGCCTTGGATATTTAGCCTTTGTCATCTCTGACGACAAGTAAGAGCATCCCCACCGGATACGCTATCACGCTAAATTTCACAAATTTAGCGTTTTGTATTTCCCACCGGTGACGCTATTGGCACACTTGACACGCTAGATGACACTTGGCACGCTATATTTAGCGTGTCATCTAGCGTGTACGCTATTTGCTTGGCTGTGAGAACGCAAGGCAGCATGAGTGACTTCTGGGAAGATTGGACGGCAAATGCTGCTGACGACGACGATCTGGAAGTCGCAACATTGATAACTCAACACTTCCTTGATCAATTGACTGCTTCCAAGCCACGTGGCGGCTCCAAGCGAGGAAAACGTGCCAACCTTCCCCGCCGTCGTCATGTATATGGAATGCTGCTGGATGCCGACTATTGGGGAAGCCATCCCGTGTACTCGTCGCTCTACTTCCGGAAGCATTTCAAGCTCCCTATCGAACTTTTTGATGAGATCGTGACAAAAATACAAGACTACGATGAGTATTTGTCCAAAAAGTCGACGCAACAGGCATTGCAGGCGCTACTACTCGACAAAAAGTGGCTGCTGCCGTGCGAAGGCTTACGTCTGGTGTTGGGGCTGCTGAACTCGACGACAAATATCGGATGGGAGAATCAACAATCATGGAGTCGATGAAGCGCTATTGTGCTGCTATCGTCAATATGTATGGTTATACCGCTCTACGACTACCACATCGCGCCGACGTATACAAGCTTTTGCAGGAGGGTGCTGCAGCAGGATTTCCAGGCTGTATCGGGTCTATTGACTGCATGCATTGGATTTGGAAGAATTGTCCGAGTTCTTGGCGAGGCATGTTTCAAGGTCGATCGGGTAAAGCAACCGTTGTATTGGAAGCAGTTGCGGATCACCGTGGACGCTTTTGGCATTTCTTTTTTGGTTCACCGGGTTCCATGAACGACCTCAATGTATTGGCGCGTTCGCCATTATTTCTCGAGACTGTGTCGAATGAATCTCTACATGTGCGCTACAGTGTCAATGGACATGAGTATACGAAGCCATACTGGCTTAGTGATGGCATTTATCCTTCTGTACATTGCTTTGTGAAAGCAATACCGTCTCCATCAAACCGAATGGAGAAATTGTTCACAACAAATCAAGAAGCCAAGCGAAAAGACGTCGAACGGGCTTTTGGTATGCTGCAAGCTCGTTTTCATGTTTTGACGACCGGCTGTCGCTTGTGGAATCGCAATGCAATGGCTGACGTGATTGAAGCTTGTGTCATCATGCATAACTTGATCATCGACTTTGAACAAGCTGCCAATCTAGATTCAACATATATTGACGATGCAGAGTACGTGCCTGAATACCCCTTTGAGCGCATTGCGCCACCAAGCGCTGTATCGCCCCAATATCGAGAAGCAATGATAAATGAACTGACGAATGCAAAGTCTCAACTGCAACACGATCTCATCGTACAAATGTGGGATGCTTGGTCGACGTCTCGAGGACAATAAGAGGAGTCCATAGAAAAACATTTATGATCGAATTCACAACTTTATCAATCTACATCACTAGCTCGTTGCACCGTTGTTTGTTGGATCAAGCATATATTCTTGCATCATTTGATCAAAGAATGCTCTGGCTGCTGGTGTGTCTGGGGTTCTTTCGTGCAAGCGCATAAGAAGAGTTTGCTCGAGCAGTCGATTCTTGGCTTCGCTTGCCTTGGCTATTCGAGTGAGTGTAGCCTGATGGAAACTTCAAACTATATGAGGATACTGCACTAGCGATGGCATACGTGGCAGTTACCACGGACGGGGCCACTGGAACAGATCAAACAAGCGCAACGTTCTGGCAGCGCGTTCAGGAGGAGTTTTGTGTCCGAGTAGGTGGGAGCTCTAGGAACGCGGGCTTACAGAATCGATGAGACAAGGCACTCATGAAGAACATCATGCGATTCTCCACGTGCTTAACAAATTCTCTACGAGAGACACATAGTGGGTGGAAATCAGATGACTACGTCGCCGATGCGAAGCGCCGCTTTGAAGCATCTCACGGATATTCCTTCAAGTTTGATGCGGTTTACGACATTGTAAAAACACTGCCAAAGTTTCAACCAGCACCACCAAATCGCACAATGCGTTCGAGGCTTGCAGCTGAGATTGAATCATAGCTAGCTGGAGATAATATTGCGAAGAATTCAGTACAATCAACCGATCGTCATATACAAACTCACAGGACTGTGTAGGCATTGGAACAGTCTTCTATCACCACTACTATCACCACCACTGCGTCACCACTGTTGTTTTCTCCACGTCCAGACATTGGCAAGAAAGCTGCAAAACGAATGAAGACAGAAGAATCAAGCATTCAGCAAATGGTCCAGCTCGTCGTCCAGGCTGTTGCCCGCTTGACGAGGATGCTGAGCCGGCGGACGGCGACGACGGGGGAGAACGGTTAGCGCTCATTGGTGAAAACAGAAATGTGACGAAAAACGCTATTTGACCGGTGGGAAACCAAGAGTGAGTAACAGTGGCTAAACCGCTAAATTGTGTGCCAATAGCGTTTTAGCGTGGCTCACCGGTGGGGATGCTCTAACTGTGGATAATCACCGGAGCACGTATACTTTCAAAATCTCACACTACGGAGTTTTCGCAAACTCGATTATACAGTCTTCCCCCTCTCAAGGAAAACTACTCAAAATTTGTACCTAATGAAAAATAATATTATGTTGTATAAAATTATAGAGGTTTTAGTACGCGATGGCAGCAGTGAACATGGCATGTGGGGGGAAGTTTAAATTTTCAAATTATAGGCACAACCTTGAGCCATTTTCACTTTGGTGTTCGACCGCCCCACTCTCACTATGACAAAACCGACCCAACAACGTAAAGTGTGCATGCAATTGTGCCAAAAACACATCGCTCAAAAGTATAAAGCTGACAATCCTCATCTCACACTCGATGAAATGTGTGTGTGGGCGTATGCCACATTCAAACTTCCTGCTATCCCATCGACGACCGCAATGTGGAGAGCTTTGCGCCAACCCATCAACGGCGAGCTTCTTCAGAAACGACCAAAGATCAAGGCACTTTGACATGTCGCATGTCCTCAAATGGAAAGGACACTCAAGGAATGGATAAAGGACTGCGAAACGTATAATGTTGTTATGACACATGCCACGATTCGAGAGCAGGCATCGCTGGTATACAAAAGACACAAGGAGAATGTCCAACTAACCTTCTCCAATGGGTGGCTGGACAGATTTCTTGCTTGCAATGCTATGAAGATGCATGGAGTGCATGGAGAGGCCGCTTCGATCGAAGACAAGATGGTCAGCGACGGTCGTAAAGCGGTGTTAGCGTTGACCAAGTCATACGAGGCGTCTGATGTCTACAACCTTGACGAAACCGCATATTTCTACTGTTAAGTGTCAAAGAGAACAATCGCAACCAAGAACCTCCGAACGAAGCGTTTTTTAAATGAATTTAATATATATTATCACGATTGTGTGTTGTGAAAACATGTTTCAGGGCAAAGGTTTCAGAATATCTAGAATGCGTCAAGCACCTCATTCAGGGAGGTAATCCGACATTATGCGCTTGCCTAGAGATATGCAATGCAGTCTGACGATGCAGTCTGCTTGATGCACATCATGAGGCAAATATGAGCAAAGTGAATCAGTGGTAAGATAATACACATACTAGTACAACAAAGGGGGAGCTAGGACATTCTTTGTAACGCGAAGGTATTTATTTATTGAGTTATGTTTATGGTGGACGCGAGGCACGACATGAGCCATTTGGTCGAGGGCATCAAACACATAACAAGTATCAGTCGTCTAGTCACAGTCAAGTCTTTCTATCTATATCGAGCTAGAGTTGTCGCCTGAAGCTTCAGATGACTAAGCCTAACATGAGTAGAAGGTGCATATGCATTGCATTGCCGCTCTGACCGGCTCGTGAACTTAGGCGCCCATTCATACGCTCCAAACACAAGATCGATGGCATAAACATTATGATTGGTCAATATAAAGAGATTTTCTGGATGTATGATTGGTCAATGAATCGTAGGAATTTCGGTCCTACAATTTGTCAAAAATTTCAATCAAAATGAATTTCATACTTTAATCAAATTAATGTGTGAGGTTTTTTATTCGAAAAAATAGAAAATATCGGAATATTGTTCCTACGATTCATCAAAATATCAAATATAGCTCCTACATTTTCCGACTTATGAAAAATGATTATAGATCGCCCTATATAATCATGAAAAATTTCCTCTGTCGATTTATATACTGTGTCATATAATATCGATGAAGTCGCAAATAATGAATAGAATTTGAGAGAATAATATGCATGCAAGCCACCAACCGCTTTGTTCCTGCTTTCATAAGTCCAAACAAGGCCACGCAAATCACGTCATTCAAGGGTTCAAATTGAGATCATTCTTGAGGTATCATTAACCATATATTTCGAGCAGATATAGCATCAAGCATGATGTTCAGTTGTTCAAGCAATCACGACGACACCCAGAACCTCTGTCACTCATTACACCAGCTTATAGTCAAAATCTATAATTTCAATGAACTGCGAAAAGAATTTCTGAGTGTTGATTATACTATAGACTTGACTATGGGCTATAATATAATCACATCTATAATCGAAGTTGCGAGAACTCTCTACTATTTTAAATTCTAAGCCTGATTTGTCATAAAACGACAACAAATTCAATACAATTTATTTTCGATTGACTCGATCTATTGGATAAAAATTGGCGAGCTTGTCTAACGTTGTCGTACCCTCGCAATTCAAAACTTGCTCCTACCGAGGCTAATGCACTCATCAAACTCAAAAGGAAAGACTGTAAATTCTTATACCTACTTCATTTATTTCGTTATTTCTAATCATGTCCAGGCGTTCGGACACTATTTTCAAACATGAAAAAATGGTGGCACTTGTTTGCACCAGTTTGTCACATTTCCATACTTATCTACAGTTGATTACAAGTCAGACATACAAACATGAAGATTAAACTTAAGAAGTAAAATTAATTGCAATATTATTTCGAGCGAAATATGAAATTTCTTCATACTAAAACTAAGTATAATGAATTTCTACGGGATTTCACTGCGATAATATGCAGCGTCCATTCAATTTGGTCCATTTTCAAAACTCAACACGCAAGCATGCAGCACGACGAAGTGATTTGGGGCGTGATCAACAACCAGTTCTGCTCGTTCAAGTCCAAGTACGTCAAGGAGAGATCTGGCCATAGATCTGATGGATGCCATTGTGTAGGTTGCGAGAAGGCTCCGCGTTTTGCCGGAATGAATACAACGTAACGGGTCTGTGCAATCGCCAATCGTGTCCCCTGGCAAACAGTCGATACGCCACGATCCGCGAGCATGAAGGCGTGTGCTATCTCTACATGAAGGTAATGAGCTATAGCCATGGCATGAACTTATGCAGGCATAGACGATTGAACGTGCACACTCACCGAAAAACTTGTGGGAAAAGATCAAGCTCTCGAAAAACTACACAAAGTCACTTGGCCAAATTGACGAACACATGCAATTTTGGCCTAAGAAAATGATTCATCGCAACAAACAGCGATTGACCAAGATCCATCAGTACCTGATGCGCATGCGCAAACTTCGTGTCAAGACAAAGCCCAACTTGGTCGTTGTTTCGAAGAAGATTGAACGTCGTGAAGCTCGTCGTGAAGAAAAAGCCAAGACCGCGGCGAAATTGGAGTCGTCAATTGAAAAAGAGCTTCTGGAGCGATTGCAAAAAGGCACATACGGCGATATTTACAACTTTCCCGAGCGTGAATTCACGAAATTGTTGGACGAGCACGAAGAGGAGGAGGAAGAAGAAGAGGAAGAAGACGAAGAAGAGATCGAATACGTCGAGGATTTCGACGACAGCGAAGACGACATGGAAGACATGGACAATCTTTCGTACCAAGACGACCTCAGCGACGACAGCGCCGACGACACATACAAACAACAACCAAAGCGGAAGAAGCACAAAGGACCGCATGTCGAGATCGAATACGAAGAGGAGAACGACAAGCAGACTGTGTAGCGACCATGAATCAAATAGTTGTACTTTCTTCACGATTGTCGCGGCAGAAGCATTCGGACTTGACGTGGAATATTGTAAAATGCGCGGATTTCGCGCCAAATTTCTTTTTTCACTTCGAAAAAAGAATGGAAAAAGAAATCTACATACAAATAGTAAATCAATGGTTGAATAAAGAATTATGATTGAACACATGACACTATTAATTTGATTCGAGGGAACTCAAATATGTCAAGGGGTAATGTCACTATTGTTCGATGATACTGTCACTGTATAGTGACATGAGTGACAGAGAAACCAAAGAACGGTCATGCCCCGTCAAACACTGAAGGCGCCGGATAATGCGGCATGCTAGGCTGAGATGATGAGGACGAACACGAATTTCAAGAGACCAAATAACTGCATTAGATCCGGTCGGGTCTGACTTGAGATCCCCAAGCCATAGACCTAGAGACGGCGACCACGGCGACCACCCTTTCGGCGAGTGCTGTCGGTAGGGATGGGCGTAGCATCTTCAATGCGGCCAATCTTCATGCCGTTACGGGCGAGCGCACGGAGAGCGGATTGGGCACCAGGGCCAGGGGTCTTGGTGCGGTTACCACCGGTGGCACGGATCTTGACGTGCAAAGCCGTGATACCGACATCCTTGCACTTGGCAGCGACATCTTGGGCGGCCATCATGGCAGCGTAAGGCGAGGCTTCATCACGATCGGCCTTGACCTTCATACCACCGGTAACACGGACAATGGTTTCACGGCCAGAGAGGTCGGTCACATGGACGAAAGTGTCGTTGAACGAAGCAAAGATGTGGGCAACGCCGAACACTTCTTCACCTTCGCGGTTGGAAGGGCCGAGCTTGACGACTTCGGTGACAGTTTCGGTGGCTTTGGTCTTCTTGGACATGCTTCTTCAAGTGGGGGATGGAGGCCGTCAAATGAAGGAATGGAACTTGGCAACCAGCAAATACGAATCGCTCTCGACCAATCTTTTCTATCGGTGATTATATAAAATAATATATACTACATCAAATATGAAAATATATTACAAAAATAAACATAAATATTTGACAATATTATATATAGAAGCATATCACAATGTTTGCTCAATATTTGGTTCATATATATCGTACATATGGT
The DNA here is from genome assembly GCA_019828595.1 of Aphanomyces cochlioides. Classification (NCBI taxonomy): domain Eukaryota; phylum Oomycota; class Saprolegniomycetes; order Saprolegniales; family Verrucalvaceae; genus Aphanomyces; species Aphanomyces cochlioides. The sequence goes on along the minus strand of JAHQRK010000029.1, from coordinate 563,506 downwards.
TTAGTGAAATCAAGTTTTACAATATATACATGAGTTTCGATTTCAGTTCATCCAATTTAAAATACTCACAATCAAATAAATTATTAAGATATTTATCTTAATAATTTATTTGAATGGTCGAGCAAATTGCAGTATTTACATAGTATTTCTAAGTACAAGTATATACCAAGTTATATAAACAAAATTTAGTTCAGACTATTGTTTGAATTGTGTTTGTGCCCTTGTCAAAGCCCCCCTTGTGCTCTTGAGATGTGGTGCCGACAAAAACGATCTGGTTCCACATATTCTGGCCCTATTAAGGCTTTAGAGTCGTTGTCTTGACAAGATTAATTGTATAAATATTTATTCAGCAATGATGTCTCCTGCTTTGATTTTCGGGGGGGGGAGTCCTGAGGATGACACGACCTCAGGCATGAGTCCTCAGGCCTCTCATGCTACCATTGTAGTAGAAATTCCCTTATTGCGGCTTTTGGGATTTTTTACCTCTTCTACAGCCCAATCTTCACAAGATTGCTCAAATACCAGCGATGTGGATGGACAAGCGCCAGCAAAGGAGAAGTGAGACAAAGACACTTTGCAATGGGGAGGTATGGGCATGGGGAAATCCTCTTTGCTGCTGATCGCATCCTTTAAATATAGCAGACAAACAGATCCTGAACATTGACTTTGCATTGTCATTAGATACCGAAGAGTCTCAATTTTCTCCACACAACTTACCGAGTGAATTATCGATCGGATTGCAACCCTCAAATCAGGACAACGAAATGCAATGTTTTTTATGCCTTTCCGAAAGGGTTGAGATTTACGTACAGCCAAAGACACTACAACATCACAATGGTTCCAGCCCACCGCCTTATCCCCGACCTAGTAAGCTTCAAGTGAGGGGAGAGTGGCAAAAAAGCAAAGGACAAAGCTATGGTCTATCTTCTATATTTTCTCCCAGAGATATAGGCATCGTCCTAAGTCAAGTCACTAGGGCGGTTTACACTTTATATCATTGATTGTCGTCAGTTCACCTATTCATGCAACTCTGAAAGGTAAGAATACTCCATCGACGCACACACAACAGTCGACGCTCAATGGATGAAATAGCACACCTTTGAAATGTCCAACCGAGATTGCAAGCCAACGATGACATCAGGTATTTTACACGAAATTGATGCGTCTACACTTTACAAGTTCAGATCGAAAAGAATTATATTCACATGTCTGTGGCCTTGAAGAAAATGATGCAAACTGGAGTACAGTGATCGTCTTTGCATTTCTTCAGTAGACTGGAGTCCAACCGATCTAAATGTGAATACCCCCCCATCATGAGCTTAATCACTAGTAGAGGCCATATAATTGTTTCACCGTGTATTCCAAATTCCCAAGACTTAATGCAAATGAACTAAGAGAATGCTTTAATTCAATCCATACACCGTAGAAAAGATCCCAAAGCACACAAAGTCGGCCAAGTATTTGTCCCAGATTTGGTCCATCCGATCAATAAAATCCATCAAATTACAATTTCTTCACATTCATCAATCATTCTACACTAATATTCAGGGGCATAAAATACTATGGATCTCGTTTTCGCCTCAAGCTCTGCAATCCCTTTTCGAGAACATAGATTATTCGCATGCAAAACATCGAGAGACAAAGATAAGCTGGACAAGTATGCATGCCTGGCAAAAGTCGAGTCTATTTTCGTGTCTATATTTTTCTGGAAACCTAAATTTTGGGACACAGTAGTACAAATCGTTCGGATAGTAACAATCTTTATCCGGAAATACGAAGTTTGCAGTTTGGACATAGACATAGACACTCCCCATGTGGATGCTCTTATTAGGGTGTGTTCGCTGAAGCAAAAAAACTGGTTATTTGGTCGAAATTTGGATATTTTCTGAGAAATAACTGGATTTTTTGTGATTTCAGCGAACACGTGTTTAATTCCAATCAGTTTGTCCCATGTCCAATTTCCCAGGAAATAACCAGCAAAAATAACCATCTCTGGAGGTGTTTATTCTGCGGGTTATTTTGATGCAGCTCTTCCATCACGGAAGTTTTTCACAAGAAGTTCTGCGGTGGAAGTCAACTTTTTCTCTCTTGGGTTACAATAACTAAGTTAAAATAACTGGTTATAGTAAATAGTACTGGTTGCCTTGAGCGAACACACCCTTATAGATTTCCATACATTTTCATAGATTTCCATACATTTTCCAAGATATTTAGTCTCACAGTTGTGAAATGTCCTCCATGATAAGCATGGACAGTAAATGGGTACCACGGGACAACCATATGTGCATAGGAAGTTGGATTGTAACAATCTCGTCGCAAATCTTTGTTCATCGAGGAGATGCTCGTCGCGTTATTACGATCTAGTTGCTTGAAAGCAGTCTAAATTGAATGGCTTGAATGATTGAAATTGTCACCTTAATTCTCAAATGTTTACTATCCTTTTCAATTGCAAACTATAGCATTTTGATCGATTAATTAAAACATAAACTTGTGTAAAAATGGTCCAACGTCGACGAATGGCAGAGATGACGTCCAAGCGGTGATTATGGACGAGGAATTATCTGAGAGCAAGAGTGGTAAACTTGTTGTCGACCAGAATCCTCGAGCTCTATGAGCAGAGCAATATCCTGGCAGATCAAGTTGCAATCGAACCAATGGACTTGCTCAACTCGTGAGCAGTTGTATCGTCCGGGTGGCGGCACGGCCTTGCGGCCTACCTGCCGCCTTCCCGACGTGAGATAAATAAATAAATCCCTTTTTGGTGCACGTTTGGGGCTCGTTCTTCCGAGTCATCCGCCTGCAGAAAATTTTACACTCGACCTCCGCTTGCGCTCCGGTGAGCGCAATTTTCTGGGCGGATGTCTGACGTCTCTCGCGTGGTGTGATGCTTGTAGTCGCTGTGGTTCGATGCGCTACCAGAACTAACTAATAAAGCAATCCCATCGGTTCGCTTGCAACTTGATGTGCTAGGATATTGCTCTGCTCATAGAGCAAGAGGATTCCGGTCGACAACAAGCAGACCACTCTTGCTCTCAGATAATTCCTCGATTACGGACAAATGTAAATGTCATATGACCATAGGATGTTGGCTCTACGCGAGATGAAATGGAACACTCGAGGTTCTTCCTTGTTGCGTTGAACGTTTTCAATATTCGAGATATCTTTCTATCGTATTGTGAAATCCCCCAGCATTTTGCCCATTTCAAGCTGACAAATGGGACCATGAAATACATAGATCTTCAATTGAAATCACTGTTGAGGGATGCCAGACAAAGGAATCGATGTCCGAACATTCATGCAAGAGGAAGTTGGCCGCAGGACGTTATGTTTGTGGACGTTTCTTGTACATAGTAGCCTGTAATTCACCAGGTGGCAGCCCTCATCATCTCGCTGACGTCGAGGTACAATGAATAGAAAAAATAGGAAAAATTCTACTACGTAGTATAAATTAAAAAATCAAGCTGTCAAAGTCCCTTTGACATCTCTCCCAAGTCTCCTACAAAGCTCCCCTTCGTAGTTCGATCCAGTTGTGAAATCCTCCAAAAATCGACTTCCAGTTCCTGAAATATTTGAATTATTATCTAATTATTCAAGTTGAGTACGAACAGCATCGATCTCCCACAGTCCTTTGACTGCCCGTCATTTCGTTGCGATGCAGATGGACTTCGAATTGCACATTGGTCAACTTCTCGGCACGTTCGCTGTGTCGGTAATTGCGCTCTCAATTTGGCGACAGAATCTTGCAAGGCTCCCCCCAATTGAAGGGAGTCTCCAAGCATCATAATTCAATTTGCCTCGTCCATCCTCAACATGCGCGTCTTGATCCCTCTCTTCCTTGCCGCTACTGCCTTGGCTTACAGCCACGAACATCCCAGCGAACCTATCAACACTGATGCCACGCGCGCTTTGTTGGCCATGCGCCGTGGCCGTGGTGGCTCCCGCGGTGGCTCTCGTCGTGGGAGCGGCACCGGTGCTGCTCTTGGCCAAGCTGCTGGTAACATTGCAGGTGGTGCCCTCAACACGTATGTCCAAAACCAAGTGAACCAAATGGACGAAAACGACTTTGCCGCGGATGAAAACGACTTTTCGGGCTCTCGTCGCTCCAAGCGTAGCCGTGGTCGTGGCCGCCGTGGATCTCGCCGTGGCCTTGTCGAAGTGGAAGCCGCTGGCGAAGAACGTGAATTGATTGGTGGTCGCCCAAACCGCGCGGGGCCACGCCTTAACCGCATGCGCGGTGCTGGTCAATTCGCCCGTGCTGCTGGTCGTTTCGGTGCCGGTGCTGCTCAAGGTGCGGCCCAAGGTGCTGCTAAAGGCGGTGAAAACGACGCTGCTGCCGATGAAAACGACGCTGCTGCCGATGAAAACGATGCTGACGAAAACGACTCTGGCGAAACGCGTGAAATGATGGCCGAGAACCGCTTTGTTCGCAATGGTCGCTTGAGCGCTAACCCCGCTAACCGCATGCGTGTTGCTGGTCAGTTCGCCCGTGCAGTTGGTCGTTTCGGTGCTGCTGGTGCGCAAGGTGCCGCTCAAGGCGCTGCTGAAAACGACTTCGCCGCTGACGAAAACGACTTTTCTGGCTCCCGTCGTTCCAAGCGTGGTCGTGGCCGTGGCCGTGGTCACCGCAGCGGTGGATCTCGCCGCCGTCGCGCTGCTGCTGCTGAAACCGCTGAAAACTAAGTGACACCGGATCTTCCTCTCAATTGTCTGTTGATACATGGAGTCCTGCATTAAACAAATACACATCTTTTATGAAACTGGCCGTGTCTTGGGGATGTTTTAGATTGAAATTTTGCTTCCACAGTGCTTGAAACTAATAAATATAGCTTCAATACCGAAAGGTTCATCGCTGAAAACCTGCTTGGTATACAGTTGAGAATGCAACAGATATAATCTTGCAAATTGAAAACATGTCGAATACAATCTCTAAACTTAGTTGCTACTACCTTGGACTAGTCGCAGCCTTGGACGACTACATCTCGACTGAATATGTCGATTACATATATATGCACAAAGGTACTTACTTTATGATTGCGCCCTGACGCAAACTCGAAAAAGCGTGTCATTAGCGTTTCATACCAACCAGGAATGTATTAGTGGCCATTTTTGATTCAGTTAATCTTTTTATAAAGGTAAACTGTGTTTGCAAGATGCGGGATCGATTGAATTTGAGATGCTATTAGCATTCAACCTGCAAGTTGGCCACTCTAAAGAAGCAAATTGAGTTGATGATTCCATCCCGGCAGTCAGAAAAAGTGACGACTGGACATGGCGTGCGACATTGAGATAGATGGGAAAGACATCACGACATTGCGATCGTATTACACAAGACGACAAGTATAAAAATCTCAAAGCCAGGAACAGCATTGAAGAAGTTCCCCCCCCCACTGCCCCAATCTTCTGTCAAAGCCCCCACCCCCTTCGCTCTGTCGTCAACTAAACTCATTAATCTAGACACTAAAGACTAAGTTGTTCGCATGTAGTCGTCAAAGACGAGACATTCTCCAACACTATTCTAATTCCGATTAAAAGCCCTCCCAGCTGCTGTGTCGACAGGGCATTGCACGTCCAGATTCCCAAGTCGGTGTTGTATTGGTATAAATCTAAGCACGACAACAAACTCAGACGGACTTGCTGGTCCAATTTCTCATCTAGTTGATCAAGCAGTCGGCTTTTCGATGACTGTAGTGGTAGTTTTGGACAGCGAGGATTTGTTTCGTATACTTCGTGTAAGCTGCCACCAGTGGATCTTTTGTTGTTTCTTTTTACTGTCAAGGAGAAGAGAAGAAGTGCTTTCAAGTCGTTGTAAATGTGTAATGGTTCTTGTCCTTGCTCGAAGTAATTGGAAAAGTTGGCTTGATCCGGCATAAGCAAGTCAAACCCCAACACGCAAACGTCCCAAACGGCGATTGACCAGTCATTTTCGAATTTTCTCTCGATCATGCGCCTTCTTGCTGCTCTTGAAGCAAAAAACAACCCACTTGGTGTCTTTATCTACGAACTACATAGCGTGTCGGCAGTGCGTAAAACATTCAGTTGACTATCTAATCAGCAAATAAGCATCTCGAATGGCATTGCAGTTGGTCACTATCATTGTTAGATGTAGCAACTTCTCCCAACACGCTACTGGGCTATCTAACTGCCAAATTATCATCTCAACTAGCACAGGTTCTGGACACGATCATCGACAAATACACCAACTGCTGCGAACAAGCTAAATGGCTATCTAATAGCCAATTAACCATCTCTAATAGCATAGCTGGTGGAGCATAGCTGGTGGACATTATCATTGTAAGATTCACCAACTGCTGTCAACCAGCTGCTAAGGGTAATGATTGAATAACTCAATGGCTCTCATTTGTTTGGGTTTCTGATTGGTTAATAATCGGATTTTATTAGCCAATAGTTGTAGTCTTGAAAACCTATTATTTTTCATAATATAGATTTTGAAAGGTATCTGTTGTGTAGGGTGTGCGATTGAGTGAAACCTGCCTTTTGTAATACTTTTCAACAATCACATGTTCATCGAAATTCAAAGGAAATACCACTTGCAACTTATAATATCGGGACACTTTTAATTTACGAACTACGGTAACAACGCGGTCGTAGTGGTATGCTTGCAAAGCGAATGCATCGCAAACTATTGGGCCCAGAAGAAGTCGGATATGAGACTGCTCGTTACCATTATAAAGCAACTTTCCATAAGCCTGATTTCAAGCAACATCGATGATTTATTAAGGGTAGATATAAACAGACTAAATCGGCATGTTAACTTAATCTGGCCTTGGACCAATGTATTATGGCTTATCATGCTAACCAAATATAGGATTCGACTCTACCTAAAGCAACGCCAACTTACGCGCACTGCAGCCTAACTACATGTACATCAAAATGCAACCTAAGTAGTCGCGTTCACTTATGAATATAGTACATATATGCTTATTATAGGGCCATCCCTATCAAAGGTGGCCTTCATCTCAGAGGTTTACAATCGCCAGAAGCAATAAAGGTGGCCTTCATCTCAGAGGTTTACAATCGCCAGAAGCAATAATGTTCTCGTTCGCATAATTATGAATTGCTTTATCGTATCGTAGTGCTGATGTTTGTGTAATCTAAACGGGTTGGGGGGGACAAAGTGTTATGGTGTGGGGGGGCAATTTCCTACGATGGAAAAGTGAGCTTCTAAAAGGAAATTAAGACTCAATGAAATACTGCGAGACGATTGATGTCTTTTGCCTGCCCTTTCTTGAAGAAATTCAAGCCAAACATCCCGAAAAAACAAATCGGTTCCAACAGGACAATTCGTCCATTCACGTTTCACAATGTCACACTTTAGTGACTTGGGCATTAAACCTATCCATTGGCCTTCGAAGAGCCCGATCTCAATCCTATTGAAAATGTCTGGGGTGCCCTAGCTCGGGCCGTCTATGCCAACCGTCGGCAATATGATAGTGCCGACGAGCTTCGTCGAAGTATTCTTGTTGAGTGGGCGAATATTCGCCAGGAGCATCTATCAACTCTTGTTGATAGCATGTCGACACGAATGGCTCAAGTGATTCTCAAGCGAGGCGCTACAATCGACTATTAGCGCTGTTTGATGTTGCGCGGCTATAAATTCGATCCATCAATAAATTGATTTTCTCTTTGTTTCTAGGTACACTGTATGAACTGCACCTCAGTTCGACAAGATGGCTTTAAGGTTCAAGAATGAGACATCACTATCACGTGGACACACAGCTCCTCGACCTCATGAGCACAAGGTGATCAACCTGTAAATCTCATGTTGCGGCTATAATTTCGTTCCAGACTGTACTTGCATGCTTCAAGGCAACTCATTTCTAGTGTATAGCACGCGCAAGTGCTTCATTTGGATACACTGTAGTTGCTTTGAAAACAACCGCCGACAACATCAATTCTTGATACAGATTCAGTAGAAGATTTCGAACCGCTTTATGTCTGGAGGTTTAACATCACGTGGAAACTCAATTTTGTGTCGATTGCTGTTACTGAGTGAAGGATATGTACTTCACAGATTGCCATTTTCTATACTTCTATAATATGACATATACCCATTATGCGGAATATTATAATATAGAGGTATTTCAAATAGAGCGGCAGACCGGTCTACAGTGTATTTGGAGCTAAACAGTAAATCATAACCGACAGACAGCGGTAGGCCATACGGCGAAGACATATTGTGACAAGGGATGGCAATGTGATATGGAGTCCATACCATAAAAATTCCGACACACAATTGTTTCCGACAGAATCCGACATCCGCAAAAAGGCGAATATAACCGGAATGTTTACGTTTTGTAGTTTTGTCGTAAACAACATCGAATGATTTCATTTTATTATACTGACCAATCACGATGTCAATTCCCAGTTTGCCCGAGACCACTCGTGGGGTGAGTTAGCAGTGCGTGCACGACAATGACGCGTCGATCTAACCGCTTCCTATGTCTTGACATGCGCGTCGCCGGCAGACGCGGCAAGACAAGGAGGCGACAAGACAAGGAGGCGGCAAAACTTATTCGTGTCATGATGGTTCTATGACTTTAGGTGTATTAGTTGACGATAGAAATTTGACGGCTCGTACTTGTTACGTCGGCGTGTCCTCGATTGAGACATCTTTAGAGCTAGCTGGCAGTGCGTGACGTCGCATTCCGGCGACACATCCAAACCCCAGGCGCTAAAGGTTCTCAGGGGACCCTTTGCTCGTCTGTTTTCGTGTCACACCAGGTACGCAGGTTCCCTGTGGCGCTACCAGCCAAGCTCCGGATAGCCCTCCCCTAGCCCAGTTTTCGTGCGCCGCTAGCAACCAAGATCGATCTGGCGCTCCTAGTGAGAGCATAATTCAAGAGTACATTGCCAAGTGGGATAGCACGTGGCAAGGCGATCCTCCGATTTGGCGGCTTTGGGCAACTCATGTCGTCAAACCTCCAATGCTGGCATGGAAGTCTCGTGTCTTGCAAGACCCTCCTCAACATGTTCTTTCGCGCCTTCGTTTAACGGCTTCAGTTCACGAAGAACGAGTGGCTCAATTGCATCGTAATACTCGTACTAGCTTGGAAATTGTTGACGTATCGTTGTCTGAGCTTGAAAGACTCAAGCACATTGTGAACGTTGCTCTACAAAAACTCATTATTTTCCAACAAAGTCTAGTCGCAAAGAGAGAAATCTTAGTTGCCATGGAGCGCGACTTAGCTCCTCTGCAAGCTTCTGAATTGGCTACACCAATGTTGACAGACAATGTCACTGATGTGGATTATGATTTTTCGATGGCAGACAATAATAATCAATAAAGGTTTTGCATAAAGGAGTTTAATATCTAATTTCGAATCCCAAATCGTTGTCATCAAGTGAATTTTTGCGCCATCAAGTACCCATACAGAGTTCAAACCAGGATACATTTGCACGTTGCCACCTTGGGCAAATGTAGTACAGCATCGCAAGAAATTGCCACTGTCAAAGGTTCCTTCCACATCAAAATAGTTTAAGATTCCGTCGGCAGATAGAAAACACAAGAGCGATATCCGAGGCTTCCTGTTGAACTCCCCTCTAATAACAACACGTTCACCTGTCATGGCAAAACCACGACGTCTGAGCATTCCATGGTTATCAAAGCTAGGTCAAAGACAGTCAGATGATTAACTTTGTTCTTGCAGTACCTTACTTCATCTAGAAACACAATGTTGCGCTGGCTCCAGGTGATTGAGTCTAACTCATTGACAAATCGACATATATATTGTTGGTGGATTTGGATTGCTCGTCGCTCAATCACTTTCCATGTCATGCCAGAGTTGTGAATTAGCCTCCATACAGTCGAAATTGAAATTTATTTGTTGAATCGACGACAAAATGCGTCCTTGGCTTCATCCAGGAAAGACAACGGTCGCTCTTTGAAATAGTTTACCACCTATTCTTTTTCATGCGGTGCAAACGTAGTGTTTGATCTCGATGATTTCCTTTGGTAGCCTCCAGTATTTTCATACTTGTAGATCCAGTTCGCAATCGTTTGTTCATGCTTGCTGTATGCTACAGCTAACTGCTGACGCTTTATCCCAAGGAAGAAGTAGCCGTACAAGCAGTGCATGACAGTGTTGGTGCTAGCATGCTACGATAAGGCGGATTCGATGGCGCTCATCGTGCCGGGATGAGAGGCTGTTGATTATTCAGTGCCTCTGCAACGCCTTGTTTCATTGGTTTATTATGTCCAATCAAGTGCAGAGATCGGTTCTGGATCGATTTCTCCAGATGAGGGAAACCACACAAAAAATCGAAATTTGACTAAAAATGACAACATTTTAATCGTATTTGTGAAGGCAGTTGAGTTGGCAATTTCATATGCGACAGGAAAGATGAGTTGACTTTTGAATCGCGATAAAAAAGGTGAGAAGACCTATAGTGTTCGAAGATAATTGGGTTGGCATTGTTACTTGCGATAGGAATGGTGAGTTGGCATCTTCAATCGCGATGAAATAGGTGAGCTCGCCTTTTTCATCACAACTGAAAATACCAACTCACCTTTCCAGAAGTACGAAGAGTATACTAACGCTCCATCTTCATGTAAAACTGTATTGTAGAGTTAGTGAACCTCTATTCTACCGTGTCATCTGACAAAAGTACAGGCTGTAGTCCCAGGCGCATGGCCTTTGCAACGCGGTCATGAATCATACCGGCTTGCAAACGCGAGTTGAAATGCGCAATACGAGTATTGAGACGACCACACTTGTGGAGTTATCTGAAAGCTCTTAATGCAGTACCTGCCGCTCGCGCCGTGATGCCATGCTCCATGAAAAATGCCTCGACCGCAGCATTTGCAATCGAACCGACAGTCAGAACGTCGTCACGAAAAGTAGTCGCGCTGTCATCGAGCTCGTAGTTGTCTAGGAATAATTACATGAAAGAAACGAGCAGTCTCATATCCGACTTCTTCTGGCGCCCAATAGTTTGCGATACATTCGCTTTGCAAGCATACCACTCGTACCACGTGTCAAGAAGGCTTGATTTGCCAACTTTTCGTCGCTTAGTAGCCTTCGGGCTTTCGATGGTCGAGGTCATGGGGTTGAGATCTTCTACCTGGTCTCCCGAGTTCACCCGTGCTACATTGTCCGTCTTCTCTTCGAGTCTTGCTTCAACATGTCGGACACGGTCAACCAAATTTTTCTTGTTGACAGTTATCAGCTCTTCGATCATAGCTGCTTGCTGTTTCATCATTTGCAACTGCAATGGACTTGGGTCAAGCAGAAGAGTGTCTGCCTTTTCAGTGGACTTTTGCAAGTGGTTTGACCAAGCGATCCAATCGCTGTACTCTACACCCGTGGCTGCAAGTACCTCTTCAACACGGTCAACCAACGGCGATGCTGGGTTCATCTACTTTATCTCAGGAAACGACTTGATGAAGTACGCGAAGAGCGTGTCGACCATTACGGCTGAAACATTTAGCCGCGTGTCAGCAAGACCAATGCAACATTCGAACAGGAGTGTCTTCACTGCGTGAATCTTTTCAAGCGTCGAGCAGTCGAAGTCAGTCAGACTGAGGACCAAAACTTTCGCGTCGGCATCGTGGCCAGCAAGAACCTTGACAACTTGTTGGTCTTCTTATGTCGTGTTGAATATATACATCAATGCCTTCACTTGTGTAGATAAATACCAGCCACCACGGTCGAAAATCTATTGGAGCGCAAGACCAGAGTTGCCGTTGGCATGCTGAGCGCCACCACGCCGAAATGAATGAGAAGTCAGCAACTTTTGAACGCCCGCTGACTTGGAAATTCGCCCTAGTAGACGATTGACATAAGCATGGATGCCTGGAGATTGCTTCAGCATCGTTGCTGCAACCAATGGAACACTGCTGAGACCATTTACATCATCGGATTCAAGGCTCATGGATTGGGCTTCGATCGCTTGTTCGTGAAACTCTCCTTGATGCAAGCCCCAGATAGAACAAGTGATAGAGGTACTACAAGTTCAAATCGACCATTGAGATCGGTAGCACTTGGCCCGGGTAGATGGGGAAGAAGGGACGCACTCGGTCGGTTTGCATGACAAGGGCAGCAGCCATTGCTGTGATGGGACAGATCTGGGGTACTACATCGGGAAAGAGAGACATGCCTTGCTCATCCGTGGTCTTCATTCGCATGGTCCGGAGAAAAAACACACTCGTCGAACATATTGATAAATTTTCATTTTGGAGCATGGTCAAGTCCGACGGCCGCCCAAAGATGAACCAGAAAAGTGATAACAATGCAGTGTCTTGGTAGTCGATAGAGATAGTGGCTGTGGATAACAAGTAGGTCATGAGTAGACGAAGTTCTTCCTTTGTACATGCCCCTGCTTGCTTCACCATTTTTCCCATCGGACGGTGGTGCAGAAACTCTTGGGAACGCGTCCTTTCTTCAGAAGAGTCCTCTCCACGGATGAGTTTCCTTGTGGATACTTCTCCAATATCCACCCTTTTACTTGTGGTTAGTACTGCTCTACCGTATTTGACGCAAGTGTTTTGCCACTCTTAGTCTTATAGTAGGCTAGATACAAACCAAAGCGATCCAATAGAGCGACGAGTACATAGCCAGATTTGTCCCCACCGATGGACAAGTCTACAGTGTGCATTTTGACGCATTCTTTGCATAAGAAGTGCTTAAAGATACTCAAGGCACTTTCAGGTGCCTTCTGCGTGTTGACTCTCTTCAACACTCATGATGTCAGAGCCTGTGCGAATATGGGGATGTTTATGGCTGTATTTAGAATTTGAATGTCGATGACATACTGTATAGTTCACAGTAAAGCGGCATGTCCAAATAGAGCGGCTCCTAAGGTGCAACTACCTTCATGAAAAAATATTTTGCAGATATATTTTTCGGAACTATATGGAGTTTTCTCGGTCATGACTGCGGTCATAGTTCATTTTTGGTCGTTTTATGACCAGGATAAAATTTTCTGTTTTTTCATTTTTCTTTCACAATAGGACACCGAAAATCTTGTTTTCAAGCTTAAATCAGGCATCACAAGACATGTAAACTTTGTAATGACCGCTCTAGCAGTCGAGATGGCTCTCATCATGGAGCATGATAGTCTTGACCTTGGCAGGAGTGATGACAACGAGTGTTTGTATTAGCTTAAAATTAGTATGATGACCAGAGTTAAATAAATCTCGAATATTTATTCAGAAACAGCCAATTTGGAAACTATATCTCTGATATTTATTTTCTTGGTCATGACCGCAAAATTTATATTTTACAACTAATAATAATCAATTTAGTATCCAATATGAGAGTTCAATTACCATCATCAAAGATACAAGATATCAGGACGTATCTAGCCAACTCTGTGATAAGTGAGTGTCCCACTTCTGTATCAGGCATATCTTGGGCGCTCTGGCAATTGGATAGTGCCCTCAAAGCGACCTGCTGATATTATAATAGCAGTCATTCCTTACCATCAAGAGGCCTTGGGTCACGGGAAACAAATATCGTTGATTCGTTAAAAATAGCAAGGATATTGATATTTACAGCCAATTATATGTCAAAACATCAGCTTCATCGAATTCAAGTTGTCATTAAGAGGCTGGTCGGGGAATGTATCAATATATTATATATCTCAAATTGCCAAATTGAATGCGAGAACGAGCGGACGAGACGAATCACGCTGCTGAATTAAACTGTTTCAATCATTTGCTATAAAAGTGTGCATCAACTATTGTGGATGACGTTATCCACAATAGTTGATGCACACTTTTGTCCTATACTGTATATAGGACAGCTATAACGTCATCCACAATAGTTGATGCACACTTTTATAGCGAATGATTGAAACAGTTTAATTCAGCAGCGTGATTCGTCTCGTCCGCTCGTTCTCGCATTCAATTTGGCCCACTTGTTGTGAAGAAATGGAGAAATGGGAGGCTATGCGGTTGGAACATTGATGAAACTCCACGAACACGAAGGGACTGGTACTAGTGTATTTAACACGAAGAGTATCATTTATATGATGAACAATGGGACCAAAATGTAGTTGAGATAATCGCAGCACTTTCAGTTGTCGTCCAATCTTTGGTTGAACCGCTGCACTTGACGTCGACACAACGGTGTATAAGACCCACTGATCGCTACACGTTTGACTGAACAATTGATCAGCAGTCTAATGTGAGTGTGTTGAGCTTACGTCGTCCAGTGAATCGATCTCTAACATCACGAAGTCGACTGTCCTATTAATAGAATGCAAATAAACTAAATAGTAATGTGTCTCCCACAACACCTTCACATCCATGACCTACAGGAATACTTGCATGCTTCAAGGTAACTCATTTCTAGTGTATAGCACGCGCAAGTGCTTCATTTGGATAGTTGCTTTGAAAACAACCACCGACAACATCTATTCTTGATACAGATTCAGTAGAAGATTTCGAACCGCTTTATGTCTGGAGGTTTAACATCACGTGGAAACTCAATTTTGTGTCGATTGCTGTTACTGAGTGAATGATATGTACTTCACAGATTGCCATTTTCTATACTTCTATAATATGACATATACCCATTATGCGGAATATTATAATATAGAGGTATTTCAAGTAGAGCGCCACCAGTGTATGTAGAGCGGCAGGCCGGTCTATTTGGAACTTTACAGTAGCCATCAATTACTCCTTCAATTGCATCGCCAACACGATCCTGTTGGCATGGTTCCTCCAAAATATCGCCGCTTCAGTGAAATTACTCGAGTTGGAAGGGGTTAGCCAGTGTCACGATCCCAGGGGCGGTGCACCCACACAAGAGAAATCGCAAGCAGCACGTACCCTACTCCACATTGTCTTGAAAACATGGCGAGATTCATTTGGTACCAACTTCCCCTAAGACTCGAGAGGTCACTTGGGCACGTTAAGCAGCTCCTATATATCCTGGTTTTGAGGAAAAGATCGGCAGAGCAGTCATAGCAACCAGCCAAGAGACAAACCTGCAGCAGCCCGCCAAGAACTGCCTCGCAGCAATGCGCTGCTCAGGAGTAAGTGCGCTTGATCGCCAACGTGTATTAGGTAGGAGGAGGCGTCAATTTTCAACTCGAGCGGGTTGTGGAAAACTCTGTTCGTGGTGCTTGGTGAGGAAAGAACTGTTGGTTGCGTATGGACTACGTAACAGCTCTCTTAGCCGCCCTGACTTTCTCCGCGGGTCCCATCATCGCGTTCGAGCTCCACCAGCCACGACAGCTCTACGCGTTTGAAGGCCACCTCCTACAGCTTTTCCCACATCGCTGCCAGTGCGCGAGTGGGCGATGCACGTGTTCCTCGACTTACCCCCCTGGGCTTTTATGTTTGAGCTGGGGATTTTCTAGGGCCATGGGGGGAATGGACGATAGGTTTTCATGCATTAGCTGCTTCTTGCTCCACTCACTGTGATGCCAGCTGACAACTGAGCGAGGGGTTCCCCCTGCAGAGAGCCCCAAGCTGTGTACGAAGCAATGTTGACGTCAAATGCCCCCAAGTTAATGCTAGTCTGTCCTCGTCGCGATCCTTCCGTTGTTTCCCAGTGGTTTTGCTGTCCCATCAAGCTGTCCCATCAATGTCCTTCACAGCTCTCCACCATGGCATCAACGTCGCGTCGATTGCTCTCGAGGCTTCAACATGGACATTGGACATTTGAAAAGTTTGATTTAGCACGAAACTTGGCAGCAGGGCGAACGGAACTACCTCGTGCAGGCAGTAGTAGTTGTCCAAGTTGGCACTGATCGATAGAGTGAATACCAAGCACATGTATTATTCAAATGCTCGCTTAAAGCTTTCGACGACCACCACGACGACCACCACGGCGACCACGACGACCTCCACGGCGACCACCTCGACCTCCACGGCGACCACCACGTCCACCACGGCGGCGTCCAGCAGCCGTCAATAGACGCACTTCTTCGTCGGATTCATCGGATTCTTGAGGAGCAGCAGGAGTTTCAGCATTCTTGTGGCCTTTGCCCCAGAAGTGCTTGCCATATCTCAGCGGGTAATCGTGTTCGGCAGCCAAACGACGCGCGTCTTCGTCGGCTTCATCAGCTTCTTCAGCCGGAGTTTCAGGTCGCTTGCCCCAGAACTTCTTGCCATATCTCACTGGGTAATGGTTGTTGGCAGTCCTTAAACGACGCGCGCCGTTGGCAATGAGTTGGTCAGGTTGCTCTTGTCCAAAAGCCAACACAGCCGCGGCAGCAATGCAGAGAGAAAGCACATTTCGCATCATCTTTGAGCTCCAATTGTAAAATGAGATGGACGGGCATCCAAGCAGGGAAACGACTTTGTCCTTTGCTTGTCACGATATGCGACGCGGTGAACGTGCCTAGAATTTGATGGTTTTCCACACACATGGGTGGGTTGCATGTTGTTGTCGTTCCCTCGCATTCTTGTAGCAAGTCGTTGAACTTTTCAGTGTCAACTCAGTACTCCGGAGTATTTACAAGATGGACATCATGTGAATAATCCGAAAGAAAGGTGAATAGTCAGATAGGTGTATCAAAAGTCAGAAACACACGTGCCTATCTGGGTGTCCTCGGGGGTTTCGCAGTTGACAGCGCGGGCACGCGCTGTTAACAATTGTGAAACCCCCCTTTCACGAAGGGGTTCACCGGTGGGGTGAGGGTCAGGCATTGCAAAAGAAAACCTGGACGAAGCTTGCAAGACGTGTAAACACCCAGATAGGCAAGAGAGTTTCTGACTTTTGATACACCTATCTGACTATTCAGCTTTCTTTCGGATTATTCACATGATGCCCCATATTGGACCACTGGCGCATGGAAATTCAGCTGGCAACAATCAAGCTGCTGGTAACGACAAGCACGCCACTGCTGTTGCTGATGCTGCTCTATTTGTGCCGCCATAATTGTTTCCTCTCTCCAGTCTCTCCTCGCCCAGGGGCAAGGCAGGAGTACTATTGAAAGTACTCGAGCAACTCGATAGTACTGAATGGGACAACTAGAAATAATACTACGTAGTATTTGACAGTATGTATAAGATTCAAGAGTATAGTTCCGTCGATTTCGACTCAAGATCCAGCCGCATGCGATTTGTTACGTCAGAGGCACATGGAGAGGAAAGGGAACGGGCTTGGCTCTCTACTGCGTCGAACGTTCAAGATGCAAGCTATTTATACTTGTAAATGGAAAAGTATGGATTGACAAGATAGTCGAGTTTGGAGTGGGAACAATTCGGAGACGGCCAAGTCTTCGCAAGTGGATGACACACCCAAGAATGCACCTACGTCACAATTCCTTCGTAAATTGTAAGCTCAAGTTCGTGGGTGAAGCGTGATTACAGTACAGTGTACACGCAGCTTGTCTACCTCTGTTTTGAGCGGCATCTGCTTGTTGCGTTGCTAATTGTTAATCAAGCAAATTGAGTTGTTACTCATGCACGTGGCTCAATAAGCTGGCCAGAAAACACTGTAAAAATTGATACAAGCGCCAATAATGCAGATATCGAAAGCCACCTTAAAAGACCCATCAAAACTCATAACTAGCCTTTATGAAGCAAGTGCAGATGTCTTAGTTTGACATCAAATGTCATTGACGATTGGAGGGATAAGAGAGCACTACGACAATTCAATTATACAGGAAAACCAAAGTTATAAATTAATGCAGTTATTAATTTCAAAGAGAATAAGACGTGTCCGTGACAAGACGCAAGCAGAGTTGTGATACGTTACGATACGTTATGATATAACGTATTTTAGTACGGAAAATTCATAACGTAACGTATTCCGATATACGTTATATTTAACGTAACGTAATACCGTATTACGTTTTGATACGTTATTCTAATGTTGCAGGCGCAATGCCTTCTTATATTATAAGAAGGCATCAATCAATATAATATATTATTTATATTGATTGATGGTGAGCCAAAATCTATTCACAAGATGAAGTCCATGTGTGGACTGAGCGATCTCTGTTGATGTAGGCGAGTTGCTGGATGCCAAACGTGATCATGATGAGTTCGTCAGAACGGCGTCAGAGTGGACAACTTAAGTGTGATGGAGGTAGGATTGCTTTCTGCACGCGATATTGGGCTATCTGCCCTAATGCGCTTTTGACACCATGGAGAAGTTTGGTTAAATGAGTTGTATTAACCTTATTTTTGAGCAAAGGCCCTAATGACTTACTAATTTGCCTCGTACTGTATAAATAGAACTTGGAAAACAGAATATGGCAAAGTGGTCATTGAACAGGATATGAAGTGGTGAGCCGTCATGCTCACTCATGAAACGACGCTGTCAGGAATGATGTGTTGACGTAACCAGGGGTCCGAAGATAGATGCTTGAGCACATTGAATACCTTGGTGTATCCCTTCTTGAGAGGGAGATCAACCAGGAGCTGTTGTAGATGTAGCTTGATCAAAGAGGCAGCATGAATGGCAACTTCCATCGGACTCTTCGCTGTGAGGTCGGGTCGAAAGGTGCGATCGGCACGTTGGAGCCATATTTGATAATACACGCAGGCTCGGACAATCGGCCAGATCTTCAGATAGCCACGGATGTAGTATCCATCGGACGGCTTGGGCGTCTCGTAGAACATTTCCAGACACGTGGACGGAAAGGAACACTCGAGCAGTCGCTGGATTGTCTTGAAGAAATACCAAACAGATTGACCATATCCACAAGAGAACAGGAAATGCTCGTACGTCTCATTGACACGACAGAAGACACACGTCGGCTTGGGGTCTTGGTACTGAAACAGATATTGCATGGCGTTGGCGCGGAGAAGGGTCTTGAAAATGAACTCTCCATATCGAGAGAATGTGGTCGGGTTGGAGGAAGGCGGCAAGTTGGGTAAGGCGCTTGGGGTCTTCGTAAAAGTTGGATGGCAGGTTGAGATGCTTGGTAGGAAGAATGGACGAGCTGACAGCTGGAGAAGCTCTGATCTTAGCCGATTTCGAAGTCGCAAGCGCCAACAAGATCGGACTCGAGTCAGGGTGAATCATCCAGTGCCATTCCATCCATTCAGAGCTTGGCGTCGGCAAGTGGAACACGGGAGCATCCTCTTCAGAAACAATCTCAAACAATCGTGATAACTTGGTCACCAAGATTGAGATCCATTGTTTCGTTGGAGGGACAAAATTGGCTTGGCGGCAGGCACGGTTGATTTTGTCGAACAAGATCGAAGCTGGCCAAACTCGCTGACACGGAGTCAACAAATGCGACAACTTCGTGATGTGAAGCGAAGCCAATACATTGGCTTGGTCTTGCGTCGATGTAGAGCACTGATCGTATAGGTCTTCGAGTCCAGGCAGATACGAGTTGTGCCAAAGGGGAACATCCAAAGATGAGATGTGATTTGGACAGCCGTACGGAGTCCAGCGGGATTCAAACCAGCTACTCAATAAGGCTTTCCACATTGGAGTGATATTGGGATTCTTGTACAGTTGTCTGATGAATGCAGAAGAGCCATTTGCCAAGAGGAGATCTCGGGGGGAACCCCATGGATGAAAAGCCTTCTCGAGGAGAGTATAGCCCGGCGTAATCCAGGCGGACATGGCAGACTTGCGGGGTGGGGTGGTGATGGCTTGAATGCATCTGATCATGACAGAGCGGTTGTGTTGTTGCCATAAAGCAAGTGCATGGTGCAGGCCTAAGCCACCGGACTTCTTCGGCATGAATAGGATCTCCTTTTTGATCAAACGGAGGCCATGGACAGAGGAGGATGGGTTGATTTCTTCACCATGCATAAATTGAAGCATGGCCTTGTCGATCTTTTTGGCCAGGTCTTTGTCGGCAGGGACAAAAGCCAGTTGGTACCATAACACAGGCAGACATATGCTGTGCAGGATAGTGACTTTTCCGGCCATGGTTCGAGCCTTGTAGAGCCACAAAGACAAGCGAGCCACAAACTTCTCAAACACGTAATTGAAACGTGCCAATGGAGAAAGATTGGGCGCAACCAAGATACCAAGAGCCTTCACGGGACTGTCGGAAGTAACTTGTAGTGAGGCAAGGTTCCCATTCAACTGGCTGTAGGTCAGAATTTGGGTCTTGTCTACGTTGAGTCGGAAACCCGACTTGTCGCAAAAGGTTTGAACCAATGCAAGCTGCCGGTGGAGGCACGTCTCATTTGCCGCATAGAGTTGCGAGTCGTCGGCAAAGTAACTCCCAGTGTGGTAGCGATCCCCACACTTGATGCCATAGTTGGAGTGTTGCCGTAGGAGTTGGCACATCGGTTCCAAAGCGATCACAAACAGAAGTGGCGACAGTGGATCACCTTGCAACACACCGCGTGAGATGTGAACTGGCTTGGACAAGAAGCCGTTCACCAAGATGCGAGACTTGCGGCCCGAGTACAGTACGCGAACCATGTCAACAAAGGTTTCGGGAAAGCCATAGTGACGGAGGACGCGGAGCAAGTACGCGTGGTCCACGCGATCAAAAGCTTTCTCAAAGTCAAGCAGTGCCACCATCGAGGACGGACTGTGTAGTTTGATGTGGTGCAGCATGTCATCCAGTCGTGCAATATTGGTTTGGATATTGCTTCGACGGATAAAGCCTTGCTGGTCCGGGTGGATGATGTGTCGAATGTGGCGCTGGAGTCGATAAGCCAGAATACTCGTCAGGATTTTCACATCCGTGTTGAGTAGGCTAATGGGCCGATAGTTCTTGGCTTGTGACTTGGGGCCTTTCTTGTGCAGCAACACCAGCGTACTGACAAGTTGCATGGGAGTCAAGCGAGGGTGAGAATGGAGCTGGTGTGTGAATAGCAGCTCCAATACCAACGACCACTTGTGAGGTGCAAGTTTGAGGACTTCGAATGGCAGAGCGTTGGGACCTGGCGCTGAGTTCGAACTGCTGTGTCGAATAGCATGATAGAACTCGTTGGCGCGCAAGGGAGCCGACAGCTCTTTCTGGGCTTGCTCTGGCAGTTGCTTGTGTCGAGTCAATGGGGTCAGAAATGACGACACTTCGTCTCCAGATCGCTGCACCTCGGGAGCTGCAAACAAGTCCTTGTAGTAGTCGACCAGGACGTCAGACATGCCTTGTTGATTGGAGACAACATTTCCATTGACATCCACCAACTCTTCCATGGAGAAGTTTGGGTGTACTGCACATGTACAGGACGAATTGTGCTGTCATTCATTTATGGACAAGAACTCCATCAGCAGCTTTAAATTACTGGGTAGTATATAACCTTTCCTTGATTTTTGCAGAATGCTCGATGACATGATACTACACACTCTATTGCATCACTTTTGTGACGGTCGCGGGGATAGCGATGACGCACAAAAAGAATCGAAGGTCCAGACGTTTGGACTTCACAGGAACCGAATATCCTCGACTTTAGCCAAGGACTCTGCACCAGGATCGGAAGGGGAAGGAGACTAACAACAGTAGTGTAGATTAACCGAGTTAGGAGTAGTCGAGCAGAATGAAAAGTGAGATACATAGCTATCTAAGAATCTAAACATCTAATATGGAAGGAGCTTGAGTTCGAGGACGCTTTGGTCGAATCGAACTAGAATCTTAGTGGTTTGAAAGGGGTCACCAGTGGGGATGATCCATGAGTTTGACAAGCAACGATCGAGGCTCAACCGTCATAAGCCCCCTGGTAAGTTTCGACCCTCATGTCGAACGCAAGTTGGGACGGTTGGGAGACTCGATCCATCAACGGGTTGATGGCAATCAATCAAGTCAAGCGACATGAGGCGCTTGATGTGAGTCGGTAGATAGGGTAGTCAGTAGGGATCCAATAGAATCGTGAATCGCACGAATGGATCGACTAGATTGGATAGATCGTTTGGTAGTCTAGACATGTCTGGTCCTGGAGAGGAGTTGGGTCGAAGTGATTCATTTCTCAAGGTGAAGCGGAAGCACAGCATGTCGGGTAAGAAGGCGGTCGCGGGAAAGTCTGGCGCCCAGGATCCGGTCAAGGAGACCTTGAAGGTGGTTCGGTCGTCGATCGCGACTGCTGAGCAGATACGAAAATTGCTGACCGAGTGCTTGTCCAAATCAACTGATTTGGCCGAGGAGCAGAAGTTAATCCAAGACCAATTGAAGGCCGAGTCCGCGTCTCGTGCTACGCCTGCGGCGGATCCGGTGTCAGAATTCGTGGATTACATTGCGGGCAAGATTAAGGGGCAGGACGCGTGGATCGAGTTTTTGCGCGCTCAGGCGACCATTTTTCGTCTTGAAAAAGGCGACGGACTCTCACCGCTGAGCATTCCCAAAACGACATCCTCTGAGGGATCCGCGGCTCACGGGCAGCCCGACTTGCTTGACTTGGCTGGATCCGAGGGTAATCAGAAATAATACAGTTGATTCTGATTTCCGTCGTAGATGAGTTCGATCATGAGGCAACGGGGGAGCCCGATCCCAAGAAACCGAAGAAGGATCCACCATCCACGATCGTGATAACAGTCGATGCGGAGGGAGTCGCTGCGCTCAGACACTTCCCAAATCTCGATGGTGGATTTCGGTTGAAGTATCTCGAAGTCCGGGATTCGAGAACATGGGATCGTTGGATCGACAGCTTCCAGTCGTTCTTGCCGGGGGTGAACCTCTCTCAGCGAGAGTGGAATCAGTCGTTACGCCAGTGGTGGATCGATCATGGGCGTAAGGTCTGGGAGCGATTTTTCTGGTTGGGGACCGGAGCGTACACCAGCGCGGGTTGGAACGTAAGTCTCTCGCCTTCGACGATCGCTAATGATATGACGTAGGTTGACATATCTGCGAATGTTTGCAAGAGCGGACTTGAAGGAGCGAAGCGGGCTTTCAACCGTTTAGCCAACGCCCTGCACGCGATCGAGGGGGGTTCAGTCTTTCACTTCCTCCTCTACAACGTGCATCCCTACTGGCCGTCGGAGATCTGCCTCCACTCGTTGGAGATCATTCGTCTGGTCGAGCGAGCGGATTCAGTGGAGGCGATCCACTACCTTGAATCGGAAGGCCAGAAGCGTTGACCGGACTTCACCCGATTTCCGCAAATTATGTCAGTGGACGCTTTGCGACAGCTGACCATGGACACTGCCGCCGGTTGCCGTCAAGGGCAGTTTTGGAGTTGGATCTGCGTCATGTGGTTGAACGATTGTAGGGCGGACCGAAGTCCATGGGTTACCAACTTGGTGAACGGTGTTATCGCAGGGCATGCCGCCGAGAACCGCACCGAGCCGTTTCCGTATGTCAATTACCCCGAAGGGATCCACCCGATGCCGGACTTCCTGCAACGGCAGCAAACTCAAGAGCCGAATTACGTCGGGCGTTGGATCAGCCCCAATCGTTTGCACGTCTTGGATCGCGAAACGAACATTGAGTTAGCGGGAGCCGATCCGACTGGGTTTCGTCCGGGTGAAGGTCCGCAAGTGATTTAGCGACGTAGTGTCGGCGCGGACTTGTAGTCGTAAGGCGTAATAAATTTGACTCCTTTCTGTTTGTGTTTTGTTCGTGTCAGAGGCATCCAGAGCCAGAGTCCAAGGTAGCGTATGGTAGTAGACGCTTGGTAGAGTACTGATTTGTGAGGGACTCTAATGATAGATGTCCATTGGTCGAGTTTCGTTGTCTAAGTCGGAAAACCGAGGGGATCGTCGTAGAGGAGGCAGTCCTTGTCCATGCGTAGTGAATTCTCGAAGTTGTTGACGTAAGATCGGTAGTCTGATAACTTGGAGGCCGGAGTCCAGTATTTGTAGCCGTCGACACGCTCAACGAGGTATCGGGTTCGCGAGTGTTAGGTAGCCGACGTTTGTCACAGATCTTGTGGAGTGGCCAGTCGACGGAGGTGTAAGCGACGTCCCCGTCGCTGTAATCGACGCGATCTATGAAGCTAGATCTGGGTAGACAGTCGATCGTAAAGTCGTCGAGAGGTGACTCATTCTCAGGGACTTCCTCGTTGAAAGGTCTGGAATAGTAACCTTTGAAGGGCTTTAGACGGTCCACGTTGACCGTGACGATCTTGTCCGGGTGAGTCTGGATGTCGATCTTGTACGTGTTGGGTCCCATTTTGCGATCGATCCGATATGGGCCGTGCCAGTGAGTCGCTAGCTTGGGAATCCGCTTGTCGTCGGGGTTGGTCGACTTCGAGAAGTATTTGTAGACCCAGACTGCGGACTGATCGTCGAAGGAGATCGGTTTCTGATCAGATTTCGCTGCTGCACTTTTGTTCTGTCCCGAGGCCATCTGATTCTCGACAAGTCGTCTCATTTCCTTCCATGATGAGGCGAGTCGGCGCTTGTATTGAGGAAGATCGTCGGACTTCCAAGCGGGATCGGAGTTAAGGAAGGCTAAGTCGAGAGGTAAGGTTGGGTCCCGACCGAAGAGGCAGAAGTAAGGTGAGTCGCCAAGAGTTTCGTGATGTGCGGTCCGATAGGCGAAAAGTAGCCTGGGTAGGTTAGTATCCCAGTCAGTGTGGTGATCGTTGACATAGATCTTCATCATCTGGACGATCGTGTGATTGAACAGTTCGACTAGACCTTGACCCTGAGGGTGATAAGGGGCGCTGGCGAGTTTGTGGATCCCGAGGGTTGTGTACATCGTGGTCGCGAGTTCAGAGACAAAGTTAGATCCTCGATCGGATAGAAGTTTGTCCGGAATCCCGAAGCGGCACAAGACTTCGTCGATCAGGACTCTGGAGAAAGTCGAGGTCTTTAGATCCGCGACTGGGAAAGCTTCGACCCATCATGTAAAGTAGTCAGCAAAGACCAAGATGTATTTGTTGCCGCGGTTCGTTGTGGGCAAGGGACCCAATGCGTCGACAACCAATAGACCGAAGGGAGCTCGTAGTGAATAGATCGGCATCCTTTGCATCGGACCTTGTCTCCAGGGTCGACCGCCCTTGGCACTATTGCAGTCGGGACATTTCGAGACGTAGTCCTTGCAATTGAGTTGCCAATTCAACCAGTAGGCAGTCCGACGGATCCGCTCGCGAGCTTTCATGAGTCTGAGGTGTCCAGCGACAGGAGATGCATGACTTGCATATAGGACTTCCTCGACTAAGGAGTGCGGGATCACCGGAACAATGATAAGTTCGGGGTTTCTCAATGGAGTCTTGATAGTGACGTAGCGGCAAACGATGCCTTGTTGCATAAGGTATTGCTGACTGTTGCGGACAATCAAGTTTTGTAGGTAAGAATCGAGGGGGATCGCGCCATCCTCTAGGTAGGCTCGTAGGACTACGATCCATGGGTCGTTAGCTTGCTCATTGTAAAGTCGAGGTGATGGACGACCTCGTCGGTCGAAGAGTTCCATAGGAGTTGTGCTGACTCTGGGATTTGGTGGTTGTTGAGGATTCTGGAATGGTGTGGACTTAGCGACTGATGTGTTGGAGTCAGTCGGGTCGGGCGTGGATCCTTCGTGTGTCAGTGATGGTTGTAGGTTAACGGGAGCACTGTTAAGGCGACTCATGCGTCGAGTCTGGATAGGGCAGACTGCGAGTCGAGATAATCCGTCAGCGGCCCCGTTGAGTTCGCCGGGTCGATGGATGACTGTGTAGTCGAGTCCTTGAATCTCCATGGCCCATCGGGTGAGTTTGTGGTTTCCTGAGCGCGATCCAGTATTGAAGAGCCAAGTCATGGCTTCGTGATCGGTATAAATGTCAAAGTGTCTGCGATCGATATAAGGTCGGAACTTTCGAGTCGCCCATACGATTCCCCAACATTCGATCTCAGAGATCCCCATTTCTTTTGAGATCCATTATTGCTGAGCCTTTGTCAAGGATTGACTGGCATAAGCGATGACGCGATTCTTGCCTTGTTGTTTTTGCATAAGGACTGCACCGACTGCTATATGACTGGCATCGACCCAGATCGAGAAAGGTAGATCGAAATCAGGGTGTGCCAGGATCGGTGGAGAGACCAGACTGCGTTTGAGACGTTCGAGCGCCTCGTCACATGCGGTCGACCAGGTAAATTGTTCGGCAGTTAGTAAGTTGGTCAAGGGTGCAGCGATCTTAGAGAAGTCGCGTACGAATCGACGGAAATAACCAGCGAGTCCCAAGAATGCGCGGACTTCCGAGGCATCTTTGAGTGTTTTGACGCGGAGGACTGACTTGATTTTCTCAGGATTCGGGAGAATTCCAGCTGGTGTGACAATGTGTCCTAAGAATGGAACTGACGATCGACCCCATTTGCACTTGGACATCTTGAGTTTGAATCCAGCTTCTCTGAATTTAGTAAGGACTTGACTGAGTCGGATCAAATGCGATCCAAAGTCTTCGCTGTAAACGATGCAATCGTCTAGATAGACTAGGCAAGTTCGCCATTTGTAGTCGATCAGGATGTGTTCCATAAGTCTCTCGAAACATGGGACTGCGTTGCAGAGTCCGAATGGCATGACGAGCCATTCGTAGAGTCCGTACTTGCATGTGAACGCCGTCTTCTCAATACTGTCTTTAGCCATCGGGACATTCCAATATCCCGACGCAATCTCCATAGTGGAGAAGAGTTTGGCTCTGCCAAGGACATCTAGTAGATCGTCGATCCGAGGCATAGGGTAAGAGTCTTTCACTGTGATGCTGTTGAGTTTGCGGTAGTCGATACAGAAGCGTATCGATCCATCTGGCTTGCGGATCATAAGCACTGGACTTGACCAGGGACTCTTCGAGGGTCGGATCAGTCCTAGATCCAGGTATTGGTTGAGTTCCGCCTCCATAATGTCGCCTTCTGCCTTCGAAGTCCGATATGGTACGCTTCGGATCGGAGGGTTATTGCCCGTGTCGATGCTGAATTCGATCAGATGAGTCCGTCCGGGGGCTTTGGATGAGTCGACGAATATGTCGGAGAACTTCATGAGAGTCTTGCGTAAGAGCTCGCGTTGATCGATGCTGAGACTTGAGTCAGTCCAGTCGATAGGTAGTTCTTTAGTCGAAGTCGTCTCCGATTGCAAAGGGCAGACAACGCCGGGGCCCCCGATTTGAGTGAGGACCCTCCTGGGTTCATCTGTAGTATGTGAGGATTGACCGTTGCCTGGTTGTGTGCGGGAATCGCGTGAGTCGAGGGTTGATTCCATGTGATCACGAGGTAACGCCATCCATGTACCAAGGATCGCATGAGCAGGAAGATGGATCGGCGGAAGGATTAGCGACTTAAGGAGTACAGTCCGCGATGGATTTGTGCGATGTAAGGCAGCTGCGGCGTGTAGTAGAGCCGACTTGGTGGGTTCGACGAGTATAGTGGTCGAAGTTGGTAAGTCTGATCCCGCAGAGCACGTGATCCATTGGAAAGATCGTGGAGGGATTTGAGTCGCTGTTGCGACTGTGACAGGTCCAGTTGCATGAGTCTCCTGTTGTGTAGGGCTCAGTGGCGAAAGTGAGATCAGCTCGTCGCAGCCATCGATCGATAGTGTGTTGTCATTCAAGTTGATAATCGCACCCATTTGGCGTAATAGATCGATGCCAACAATGCAGTCTGTAAGGTCAGTCGGCATGACCCAGAAAGGGAAGAGGACTTTGCGTCCAGCTAAGTTGATCGTGAGTTTGATGCGACCAAGCATTTCGAGTCGAGAGTTGTCGGCTGATACAAAGGAGGATCGAGGTTGTGACAGAGTTGGGCATCCTAATTTGTGCCAGAAAGTCGCGCTGACAAAGCTAGATGTAGCTCCAGTGTCGATCAGTGTCGTGGCTTTCATGTTGTTGACGTATGCTTGGATAAATGGATCCGCATCGGATCTGGATCGAGAGTGGCATAATCGTGTCAGTCTGCATAAGCGTCGCACAGAGGGCAGATTTCCTTCAAGTAGGTCGGAGCAATAGGTTGGATCGATCTTAGCCGATTTGCGATGGAGACTGCGTAGTTGTCGAGACTTGGTTCGAGCTTGAGTTGAGGCAGTTGGAGTCGATTGTGGATAGTCCAACGGTAATTCATTCCAGAATTCGTCGGAACATTCGAAATTCGTGGATTGTCGCACGCCGGAACATGATGTCGGAATGTCAGGCAGATACGTTACAGCGTCGGTCGGCAGTTTCTCGTCTTCAGAGGACGTCGTGCATGAGTCTTCACCTAAGATAGGCGCACCATCGTCTGGAGATTCATCCATGTCAAGGATATATATTATTATAAGGATTCGCGTCAATCCAAGAAACTCGAGCTAACTGGTGTTTGCGAGTGTTGTTGAAGTCTCGACTGGCTCTTCGCGCCTCGTCGCATTTTTCTAGATTGTCCGCAAACCATTTCAACCAGAGAGTCTCGTCCTCGATATCAGCAGGGGCAAGTAGTAAGTGTGAGTCCGTCTCCGATAAGTCCAAGGAGCGTAGGATTTCCTCATGGGTCGGGTTGACTTGTCGTTTGCGAATGCGTTCAAGTTGTTTGCGAACGTCCGACTTAGTGATTGGGTAAAGTCGATCTTCGATTTCTTTCGAGTATTCCTCCTCAGGGAACTCAAGGTGGGACTCCATCAGATCAGTGATTTCGTCGTCTGTAAAGACTGGGACAGGTTCAGGCGCAGTCGGATTCACAGTGTCAGGTGTACGACGCGACTTGGGCGAGCGGATTGAGTCCGGTTGATGGGGTCGAGAAGTAGGAAGCGAGTCTTGTGTCGAGACATGAGATCCTCCAGAAGAGTCATCATAAGAAGAATCAGATGCATTTGTCTCGGACACGTGGGAAACGTGTTGAGTCTGGCATACCAGGACGCGTCCTGTTTCCGCAGGAGTCGTCCTGGCGCCGCGAGCACAAGCCTTGTCAGCTGGACGGGATGGGCAGCGCGACGCAGAGTGGCCGACTTGCTTGCAGATTGGGCAGGTTCGGACATGCTCGCCGACATAGTGACCGACTTGGTGGCACAAGTTGCAACGGAGGAACTTTCGAGGGCAGTCTTCGGCACCATGGCCGAGTCGATCGCATCGACCGCAGACCTTCACGCCGCTGGTCGTCATGTCGTCAGGCTTAGTGGTGATCATGACCGGGGCTAAGTCAGTGCGAGGTCGCGATCGAGAGGGTCCGGATTGCTGAGTCGCGGCAGGGACTGCGATCGGATTGGCACTGGGTGGAGTAGGTTGCTGTGGGAATCCGGGTGCGTATGGCGAATGATATGCATAGGGGACATTCATTTGAGCCTGGACTGGGGCAGCGAAGAACGGAGTCGCTGGCTTCGCGAGGGCTTCAGTAAGTTGTTGAATCTGGGCGACGAAAGCTTGTTGACTCGTCTGGGTCGTATGGATTGCTTCGAGGATCTTGGCGAGAGTCGGATCCTCCTGGAAGCCGACTTTCGAGTTCCTACGGTTTGGTCGAGGAGATTGTTCGGGGGTCGAAGGGGCGGATCGATCGCTGAGATTCGATTTAGACGAGGCCAACGTAGTTGAAGCGGATCCCGATCGAGATCGCATTCGTTCACGGTAGACAGGCGGATCGTCAAGTCGGATCTGGCGAGTCCGAAGGAGCTTCATGCAGTCAGCAATAGAACAGAGCTCCTTGTCGGTGTTTTCCAGACAGGACTCAGCTCTCGCGTGCCGGACCCCAAGTTTGAAGATAACGACTCCCTGGTGGTCGGGTACGTCGATGTCATCAAGGATCGATTGGAGTCGGATCGCATAGGCCTTGACAGATTCCCCCTCAAGTCGTTCTGAGTCTTCGAACAGGTGGTCTACAAGCTCACGAGGGGTGCGATTGCAGAAGCGATCCATGAAATTGTCATAGATCTCACTCCATACGTTACCGTTTTTGGTCTTGGACAAAGCGATCCACCACTGATTCAAGGCAGGGTGGACTTTGTCGGACGAGAGTTTGAGTCCGAGCAGCATCTTGCGATCAGAATCGCCCAGCTGACAAC
The DNA here is from genome assembly GCA_019828595.1 of Aphanomyces cochlioides. Lineage (NCBI taxonomy): Eukaryota > Oomycota > Saprolegniomycetes > Saprolegniales > Verrucalvaceae > Aphanomyces > Aphanomyces cochlioides. The sequence continues at coordinate 533,800 of JAHQRK010000029.1, read as the reverse complement.
GATCAGCTTGATCGATCAGCTGCTTCATGAAGAATTCGCAATGAGCTTGATCGTCGGAAGTCGGAGTCGTGGTATACTTGACAGCACGTCCGAATGCTTGATTGGAGGTTGAGTCGGCGATTGATTCCTTGACGTCGGACATTTCGGTTGCCATTGCGTTGATGGACGATTGAAGTTCTAGGAGCAGCCGATGGGTAGAATCAGGTGTCGATTTTGGTGAGTCAAACCCATTGGTAGACACTGGGGTATCAGACTCAGATTTCGAAACAGCGTGGATTTCGCGAGTGAGTCGCTGACAGGCGACTTCGAGAGTTTGGACGCGGTGGAGTAGAGTCGAGTTGTCCTGAGTCAAAGCGTCGACTTGTGCGTTGAGTCGGCGATTGGATTCGATGAGTTCGACTTGGTTGAGTTCGCTGCGGTCAAGTTTTTGTTGAGTCGCCGCTTGAGTTTCTTCGTGGGAGCGACTCAAAACCTGTAGTTCGTGTAAGATGCGATGAAAGTCGGAGGCGCGGTCGTTAGCCAGAGTCTCGAGGTTCTGGCTAATGCGCTGTTGTTCAGCCGAGTGCTGTTGCAATGACTGATGCAAATTCGAAATGGTCGTTTGTTGACCAGCCAAGACAGTTTCCAAACGGACAAAGTCAGTTTCGTGCGTCGGAGATCGATTAGAATGTTGAAGATCGGTTAGTGCAGACTTGAGTTCTCCATACGTAGAATTCATTTCGAGCTGGACTTGGTTGGTGCGATCGGAGAGTCCATGCAAGGAGATCCATAGAGAATTCAAGGAAGTCACCGCCATTTCGTGTTGCGACTGCGACATCTGTAGTGCAAGATTCAAATGATCATTGAGGGAGTTGAACATAACGGACGAGGAGTCGACTTGCGTTTGTAACGACTGCAGTTGGACGGAGAAATTGGAAACCAACGTAAGGGCAGTTTCGGGAGTCTCATTTTCCATTTCAACGTCCGAAGGCACGAGTTCATGGTTCGCTGGTGGATCGTTCATTTGGCTCGGCGCAGACGAAGGTAAGAGCCGTCGAGCGTTCGTGGACTGATCATGAGTTAGGAGGACGGGATCGTAAGAGTTCACTTGGTCAGTGGATCGGACCGTTGGTCGAATCCCAAGAGAAGGTTGGGTAGTGACAATTTCAACGGTGTCAGGTAGGACTTGAGCGTTAGTCAGCAATGGAGTCGAGGACCTTGTTCCAGACGCAGATTCGAGGTAGGTCGCACGTGTTGAGTCTGAGTCACGACACTTCTTTCTGTGACTAGAGTGCGAGGAATATGGAGTTCGAGTGGATTCGGTCCAGCAATTGTTCGGCGTGGATTGGCAGTCATGGAGCGAGTAACGACAGTGCGCTCGACGATCGCCGATTGAGTCGCGACAGAAGTGGAGTTGCTTGCTTCATATCGGACGATTTCTTGAGTGGACTCAGCATGGATCGCTCCCCCATCAGTCAAGGCAAGAGGGAGAACGCTTGGGTCAGACAAATACAAGTCATCATCCCCCTCGGGCAAGGGTACAGAGCAAGCGATCGCGAGTGCAGTCTCTTCGGATAAGGTCAGGTCTTCATTGGAACTGCGAGGATCCATTGAGTCATCGCTGATGTCAGACTCAGGGGCTGTTAGCGCCAGGTAAGGTTCAGGTCGGACTCGCTTCTCATCATCACCTTGCTCGGGTGAGTTAGCGTGATGTTGAATCCGATATTGTAAGTGCGCTTCCTTGAGGTTGGAGAGGAAGGACGCGGAATCAGAGCCGAATCAGACTCAGACATGAGCTGAGGAGGTGACGCGGGACTTGGATGTTGAGACGACTCGTGGATGGGCGAGTCGGTAGGTCTTCGAGGATCCATAGAGATAGAGTCTTGAATAAAATTGGAGAATATCCTGCTTCTCCACCACTTTTGTGACGGTCGCGGGGATAGCGATGACGCACAAAAAGAATCGAAGGTCCAGACGTTTGGACTTCCCAGGAACCGAATATCCTCGACTTTAGCCAAGGACTCTGCACCAGGATCGGAAGGGGAAGGAGACTAACAACAGTAGTGTAGATTAACCGAGTTAGGAGTAGTCGAGCAGAATGAAAAGTGAGATACATAGCTATCTAATAATCTAAACATCTAATATGGAAGGAGCTTGAGTTCGAGGACGCTTTGGTCGAATCGAACTAGAATCTTAGTGGTTTGAAAGGGGTCACCAGTGGGGATGATCCATGAGTTTGACAAGCAACGATCGAGGCTCAACCGTCATACTTTATATAAGCTAGCCTATGATTAGTGGGGCGTCTAGCTTGCTGGGGAATTAAGAGACTGGGTTGCAGATGGTGAAAAGCATTATTTTAGCCTCATGTTACCACTTAAATCCATTAAAATGATAAAATTACTACTACTCTGGTCCGAAATGATTGCAAGGTTTGCCTTCTCATTGGCGGCATTTTTCTAAATTTAAGCGATTTTTGCTTCTGATTGGTTCACTGAATAGCACAAACTTTCTACTTTGATTGGATAGTTACAGCAAGTTCCAACTCGTTTTTGTTCATGAGATTTTGGACACCAAAGTTGATCACTCATTGCGAGCACATGCATAGTGACCGGCCAGCGATTCATTTCTAAACTTCATCGCCTTCTTACACTTGAGTTTGCAGTATTACATCTACTAATGTCAACTGAACCATCGCGCCTGAGCTCTCGGTGCTCAACTGGTCGAAAAACCAAACGAAACCTCCGGCACGACGAACGCCTTGGTGTCTATGAAACTCTTCTCGCGTGCAGCTCTGCAGGTGCCCTGCCTCATGGGATATTCGTCACACTTGCCAGCAAGTATAAATGCCATTGGCAGACAATATCTCGCATCTGGGCGCGAGCTAGGCTCTCTTTACGCAAAGGCTCACCGACGGCCGACATCGGCGCCAGAATCAAAGGTAAAACCTCCATAAAATTATATTTACAGAAAATGTATTAAAACATAAAGGTATAAATTTCTAAAGGTTTACTGGTCTAGGAAATTCTGGTCGAAAGAAGAAACGAACAGCGCAGCAAATCAAGCAGTCAAGTCCGTCCAGTTGGAAAGCCGGCAGACATTGCGAGCCATGTCAGAGCAATGCCAAGTTCCCAAGACCACACTCATACGCTTCATGAAAGAAGAAAGAAGCTTGAAGGCGAAGTCAAATTACTCGAAGCCCTTTTTGACCGAAGACAACAAGATCAAGCGCATCCAACATGCCCTCTCGTTTCTTAGGCCTTCGTCTCGTTCGAACCACGTCTTCAACAGCATGTACAACGTGGTGCATGTTGACGAGAAGTGGTTCTACGTGACGAAGGTCAAGAAGAAGTTCTATGTCTTTCCCGAAGAAGTGCTGCCAAAACGATCCACGAAATCAAAGCACTTTATCACAAAAGTGATGTTTCTTGCCGCTGTTTGCCGTCCGCGATACGATTACCACAAGGAATGTATGTTTGATGGCAAGCTTGGCGTGTGGCCGTTTGTTGAGAAGGTCGTTGCAAAGCGTGCAAGCAAGAATCGGCCGAGAGGAACGGTCGTAACTGTGCCACAGACTGTCACCTCCGATGTTTACAAGGATATGGTTTTATCAAACGTTATTCCTGCAATTCAAGCCAAATATCCACGAGGAGGCCAGTCGAATACGATCTATCTACAGCAGGACAATGCCAGCCCTCATCGACGTTTGACTACAAAATGGCTCGTCGAAAATGGACTTTCAGGCATCGAAACCACATCTCAACCTCCAAATAGCCCTATTTTAATGTTTTAGATTTAGGATTTTTTAACTCTATTCAAAGTCTACAACATCGTAAGCTTACTCGTACTATCGATGAGCTTATTGATGCTGTAGAAAGCTCTTTCAATGAGCTGTCTTCGAATACGCTTTCGAAAACGTTTATTACCTTGCAGAAGGTAATGGAAAAGGCATTAGAGGCTAAGGCTGGTAATGATTTTCAACTCCCTCATATGAAGAAGGACGCTTCGATTAAGGAGCTGTCAACATTCAATGTGATTTGTGATCCACTCATCCTTGAAAGTGCTCAAAAGCATCTCGATAGCATAGAATCTCCTTAAATAGACAAAAAAATATATTTTCTGTTCTTTCATTATATTTCTTGCGAGGAATATTGGATTTTGAAACTCAATACAAATTTTAGTATATTTTCTCGGAGACAGCATACTTTAATCAAGATAAATTTGCTTGCAATCATTTCGGACCAGAGTAGTACGTAGTAGTAATTGGTAAATATACCTTATAACGTAAAACGGTATTACGGTAAAAAATAACGTACGTAATGAAGTACGTTATAATTATATCGTATCGTAATACGATTCGAAATAACGTAACGAAATACCGTACATTACGATATTTAATAACGTATCACAACTCTGGACGCAAGTCAGCTCAATTTGCGACGGTATATTTGCATCGTTTTAGTCTCTCCATGCAGAAGATTCAGCAGAAATTGTAAGCAGAACCCATTTGCAGCACCAAGAAGTGGGATATCAGTGGAAGGATTTAAGCGGATACGCTGGCACTGCTTGGTCTAAGCTCGGTTGAATTTCCTCACTCTCTATGAGTATGATTGATCATACTGCTGTCCGTTCCCCGACCAGGAACTTTGAGTATCGTAGCATTGAGGGAGTGTACTCTTACCTGGGGAGGTTCAATTAGAGAATAGAATGTATCCCCCTTGATTGGGGGCGTTCGAGCGTGAGCCATTACATTCTTTACTTTGTTCTCGATCAAGCGCACTCTGCTCCTCACTGTCGTCGATTAGAGTGTCTCTGGACAAGATTCAACATCATGGTTGTCATGGTACTTCTGCCTTTTGCTCAAGGGGGCGCTGGTGAGCCGAGTCAAACACACAAATACAAAATCTGTGTTAGGGAAATATCATATCCGACTACATATATTCGAGGAGTCGCTCAACTTTGCTGCGAAGTCAGTGATGTGTCTTCGTAGTGGTGTTGCGCTGACACCGACACGCAAACAAGCTCCACTTGAGGCTACACAGCACACAGACGGCTGTCCTGCACACAAGTCCGTTAAATGCAAACTGTTTATCGACCTTACAACCTAAGATCTCCAAATCTTTCGAAAGATCGTATGACGGTTGGAGATTCGAACATGCACATAGGCATGTCGGTTTCGCCAAACCGACTGGACATGCAAATATGAATGAAACGAACGATTTCACCACATCAGCACCCTCCAAGCCCAACTGCAGTTGGACTGATACGCAAACCGTGGACATCGGCCATTCGTTTTACATTTTTGGATGTTCGGGCACGTTGCATCGCAAATTTTTGTACAGCTTCAGGAACATCTTCAAGCAATGAAAGTACCGGTTCCCATGATTTTTCAAGGTTTTCTAGCCCCCGCCATTTAACCAGGAGCATCCACTGTTTCGTCGAGCGATCAAATTTGCAATCAACAAATTCTTCCACTTCGTGATCACCGTCGACGTAGGCAATGTGGTCGATCAAGTCCTGCGTCACAGCAGCGTCCTTGGCTGCGTAATGCTTCATTCGGCTGACATGATGCTGCCTGACTACCCCATTGCGAAGATCTTCAACGTCAAATACCCAGTCTGAGTGCGAACGAATGATCCGGCGAGGGCCAAGCCATGTGACTGCAAGTTTGTTTCCAATGCCACCTGATATCTTCCCAATCAAGACGTAATCGCCCACTTCGAAATAAGCACGTCGAACGATAGGTTTTTTGTTTCGTCTTGCTCGTTCCCTTGCACGTTTGGTCGACGCGACTTCGACCAAGTGGCGATGTAATTTGTCCCTCGCATCAGCCAGGTCACTCCAAACTCCCTTGCGCCAATTTATTAATGTCTCCTCTGAGATTTCCACAATTTCTTCGCCACGCCTGTATGCGCTTAGCGCATTTCCCGCAGGTAATTGTGTCATTGCTGTGACTGGTGCAATACCACCATTTTTTGCGCAAGGAGTATGATTCAACGCGTGCTGCACAATTGGGAGCAGAAAATGCGCTTGATCGTGTGATAAACGGAGTTCCACCAGCATAGTCTTAAGGGTCTTCCTGATAGAGCGCATCATAACCTCAACAGTCCCATTGACCCAAGGGCAATAAGCAGGAGAGAAGTTGTGTGCTGATCCGTACAATCGACGCAACTCGTTCATGATCTCATTTTTGTAGTGCGGACCCTGGTCAGACATCCAGACGGGAACAATGCCAAAAGTTGCAAACCATAATTGAAATGCTTCCACTGCATCGAATGCCTTGCACCCATCATGCCAGGTGAGTTGGCAAAATCTCGAAGCATCGTCAACAATAACATGAACGTACCCCCTTTGAACTGCCATAAAGTCACAATGAATCAATTGATTGGGCTCGACTGCATGTAATGTTTCTCCTACTGGTCTCGGGACCATCTCCCCATCCACACACAAACAATGCAGGCAATTGGCGACAAAAGATTTGCAATCTGCATTCATGCCACGCCATAGAAAAACTTCGCATAATTCTTGTGCCGTCGCTTGACCGCCACGATGGCCCATTGTTCCTGAATGTGCAATAACCAATAGAGATAGCTGAAGATCTAGAGCGCCATTGGGGATCCAAATTTTTCCATCAATTCGAAAGACACCATCACCATCAGGAACCAATTGATCTTTCAATTTTGCAATTTCTCGAGGCCATTCCATTTGTGTCAACTGAATTGTCTTCATAGCAGGCCACTCAAATGCGTCACTCAATGGTGAAATTACTGGTAGGGGTAGTCGAGCAAGGCGCTTGATGCGAGGGACAGACTGTGACTCCTCGTCTGCCCACACAGCGGCATTCGTGGCCCTTTGACAATTTCCCCATCGTGACAAGAGGTCTCCCCATACATTGTCTTCCCCATTGATGTGGCGAATGACATAATTGAAACACGATAAGATGACAGCCCACCGCGCCAACTTGTCAGCAAGGAAACGAGGCTGTGAGACTTGTGGATCTGTTCCAAAAATGAAACTAAGATTACGATGATCTGTATAGATGGCGAAACCACCGGGGCGGTGTAACAAATAATCCAGCCGTTTACAAGATTGTACGATCGCAAATGCCTCTTTCTCCACTGTTGCCCATCTCGAGCTAGCACCTTTAAATGAACCACTCAAGAATGCCAGTGGCTGGTGGTCTTGCTCACCGACAGGCCAATCAATTTGATCCTTGGGAATTTGAGTCAACACAGCGCCCCAATGATCTTGGCTGGCGTCAGTATAGAGGCAGAATTGTTTATCAGCATCAGGATGCGCAAGCGTCGCCATATTCTTCAGAGCGTCTTTGCATGCACTAAAGACTGCATATGTGCCTCGCCCCAACCATGTGTGACAAGGTCGTAGCGAGCTAATTTGGACTTCTTTCGAGTGTCTGCTACTTTGCAAATATCATCTAACAGCATCATCAAAGGCGCCACGAGGGTCGTAAAGTGAGGAATCGACTGACGCATCCAATTGAGCGCATAAACAAATTGTTGAAGCTCCTGGGCAGTTTGCGGTGGCTGCAGGGCAATCAGGCCTGCGAGACGCTGGGGATCATGGGAAATTCCCTCGGATGAAATAGTTTTACCACACCATACAACAGATGGGGTATAGAACTCACACTTGGATGGATTTAATTTCAACCCAACATGTTCCGCACGTCGTAACAACCATTCGAGGAGATCCAACAGCTCATCCTCCGAGGAGGCGCTGCCCAAAGCATCATCGAGCCACGCTTCAATGCCACAGCCGTATTTTTCACCATAAATTGTTTGTGCCACTGATTGACAATAGGCTACCGCATCCGATTGACCCATAAGGACACGATTTGGCTCGACCATTTCATCAACGCCCATAATTGTGTAAGCCTCGCGGCTGTCGGGATGTAGAGGCAGCTGCCAGTAGCCTTTGAACCAATCTACAGCAAAAAAACAAGTTTTCCCGGCTAATCGAGCCAAGACGACTTCGAGAACGGGCATAGGCCAATTCATAGGTTCGGTTTGAGAATTGGGGCCTCGGGTGTCGACAGTCATACGCAACGAACCGTCCTTCTTGGGCACAAGGCGAGGTGGCGAACACCACCGCGACCGATATGTACGACGGGCTAAACCAGCCTTAACAAGTTCGCCCAAATGGGTACGCAAGAAATCGGTCTGCAGAGGCGAGTACCGCCTAGCCTTGCACGTGGTTGGTGTTGCATCCTTTTTAAAACGGACTGCGAGTGGTTCGACCGACACAGGAGGATCCTGGCAAAAGTCCAAACGAAACACATCCTCGTACTTCGCCAAAAGGGCACTGAGGCGGATTGAACCAGACTCAGATAAGCCATGCTCTTTAGCTTCCACAATTTTTGCTTGCAATGCTACACTCACCGACGTCGTAAGGACTTCGTCATCATCAAAATCGTCCTTCGCATCATCTTCAGCGTCCAAATGTGCTCTTTGAGCCCTCAGAGCTCGACACAACGCAGAGGTATCGTGGTCTAAAACAGACAAATGGCCCATATCATAAACTGATGGCGACGCCGCTGCATTTCGAAGGAGCCCTTCAGTTGAATATCCCAAAACCTTCATGATAGGCCGTCCAACAGTGATAGCCAGTGCAGGGTCAGTGTCGTCGACCCATGCACTAACTGATGTAAGCAAAATAGGTGTATCACCGACAAGTAAAGCCAACTCCGGTACCACCAAATGTCGTGATAATGTAAGAGGGACCCCACCAAAGCCTTCCATCACTTGTGGGTTGGGGAGCACCGTCAACTGCAGATCCAAATTCGATGTCGTTGATAATCTCTCAGCCAAACCCTGTGAAACAACTAGACCAGAGTCACAACCCGAATCGAGTAGCGCTGGAACTGGCTCGTCGAGGCCGCCGTGAATGACTACGGCCCAACAACTGCCATCCCGGGGAGAGCAATCGGGCCATTGCAGCGCCTTAGCCTTGAATATGACCGATCCCTTCTTGGATTCTGCTTTGCCATCAATTCTTGCGACACCCTTGGATTCAGACTTGCCGTCCGAGGAAACACCAGATCCACCATTCGTACGCTTGGACTCAGCGTGCTTAGCGCGAATGGTGCATCGGATGTGGACTCACATTTTGCAATATGGTGAGGACCATCGCAGCTCCAACACTTCACGGCCTTCTGCTTAGCTTGAGCGGCTGCGCCGATGTCACCACTATCACCTTTTTGGTGCGACAACGCCTTGGCCTTGGGGTTGGCGTCGTCAGGGACCTTCACGAGACCATTAGCTTTCGCTGCCCGTGTGAATTCAAGTTGGCAGTCAATTTGGTCTTCACGAATGCCATGAATTGTAGCACCGAGTTGCGTAGGTGCTTCTGATCGAGCTCCAAATGATTTTTGACCACCGCACGCAGCGACGCTGGCCGTATACCCTCGACCAGCGCCTTCACAGCGTTCTTGGGGTGCTTTGTATGGAACGAGATCATGTTGTTCTTGTCCAATAACGACCAATATGCATAGACCCACTTGTCATAGCATCTGTCAGGATCAAGTTCCTTTTCATCCATGACGACTGTCGTGCGAATCTTTGCCTCTCGATCGCCGAAGTCAGGGCCATGGTAGTTTAGAGCATGCTGGAAATATTCAGTCCACTCTTGATTGGAAATTGATACCGCATCTCGCCAAAAGTGCATCATTGCCGCAAAACTTTTGGCTTTGGCATCCAGACAAGTTCCAATCGGACGGATTCCAATACGAGTACCCAAGGATAGTGCCGCTTGCGCATTCGTTGCAATACTCATAATACTGTTTTGCAAAGTGTCGGCGAGCATCAAGCGTATAACCAACGTATCGAGGGGCCTTAGGGGCGGAGAACCCACTCAGCAGAGGCGCCGACAAACGTACTCCGTTGTCCAAACTCGGGGAAGGAGCAGTTGATGCACTCGGGCTTGGTTCGGCTTTAACTCCCGCAAGACTCCGCGCCAATCTCTCGTTCTGGAGCACACGCTCACGCTCAGCATCACGTTGTCGTAACTCCGCGGCAATGTCTTCCATACGCTGCTTTGCGTCCAAAACAGCATCCATTTGACGACGCGACTCGGTTTCGCGAACCTGTAGTTCTGTTACCATTGCCTCAGCCCAAGAGGCACGCGATCTCTCCGTCTCCAGGGCTTGTCGTAAAACGCTCATTTCTTGTTCTAACGCCATATCAGCAAGTTGCATCGTCTCTGTCTTAATTGTTTGGCGAGCAAGCTCGTCAGCTTGAGCAACAAGTAAGCGATCCCGCTCAGTATGACCAACATTTGTCGCATCAGGCGGAGGGTAATGATGATGAACTTCTTGATGCACAGCAGTTTGCTCGTGCAGAAGAGCAATACTTTGAACGGCCAATCGAGGTTGAGCCTCGATGACAACAGGGTAACCAGGAGCCGCGGAAGGTAGAAGCAGTGACCCCATGGGTTGTGCCAGCGTCAAATCTTGATCGACATCCATTTCAGTAATGTCCGCCACGGAAACTCCATCGTCTACGTAGACGAGAGCATCGATCTCCCGGCGTCTCGCAGCCAAATCAAGACTGCCACCTTCTACAGCCTCCTCGCGGTAGTACGCTCGACCAGGCAAGGTTCGGTCGGAGAGTTGGTCACTTGAATCAGCCATAGGCACTTGAGTTTGATAAGTCGGTTGAACTTCGCTTTTGACTTAACTAATAAATTTATTGATGTGTCTTCGTAGTGGTGTTGCGCTGACACCGACACGCAAACAAGCTCCACTTGAGGCTACACAGCACACAGACGGCTGTCCTGCACACAAGTCCGTTAAATGCAAACTGTTTATCGACCTTACAACCTAAGATCTCCAAATCTTTCGAAAGATCGTATGACGGTTGGAGATTCGAACATGCACATAGGCATGTCGGTTTCGCCAAACCGACTGGACATGCAAATATGAATGAAACGAACGATTTCACCACATCAGTCAGTTTAAGTGAACTTTTGGAGCAGCCCAAGCGGCTTTGACGTCGTCTGGCTCCTTTACCCCCAAGGCGTCTTCGGCCACGCCATTTGCCATGCACGTGGGAAATTGTTTTCATCAGCAACAGCAATATCAGCAGCAACATCATGAGCAACGTTTGTATGTCTTCTTCTACCAAAAGCACTGATCCACGACCCAATAATTCTACCAATGGCACCGCTCCCGCCGACGGTGGCAAGATACAAAGCCCGGGAGTCTTCCCTATGATGGGTTCGCGGCGTGAAGTACATACCATCACACAGCTAAATTCAATGTGAAGGTTGTGTGATCTTGCAATCATCACCCTCTGTAGCTTATTGATAGCAGTTGATGTATCTAGTAATCATCATGTCCACCAACTATGCTCTTAGATGGTTATTTGGCCATTAGATAGTCCTACAGCGCGTTGGGAGCACTTAGTGTAATTTTCAATGATCATGTCCAACTGCTATGCTATTGGAGATGCTTATTTGGTCGTTAGATAGTCAACCGAACGTGCTATGCACTACTACCATGCTACTAAGCACGTAGATAATGATAAATACGAAGCACATGAAGTCCAAACTATCATACAGTTAAATTCAATGTGAAGGTTGTGTGATCTTGCAATCATCGCCTTCTGTAGCTTGTTGACAGCAGTTGGTGTATCTAGTAATCATCATGTCGAGAAGCTGTGCTTGTTGAGATGATAATTTGGCCATTAGATAGCCCAGTAGCGTGTTGGGAGCAGTTGGTGTATCTGTCAATGATCGTGCCCAACAGCTATGCTATTTGTCATGCTTATTTGGTCGTTAGATAGTCAACTGAACGTTGTACGCACTGCCAACATGCTATATAGCTCGTAGATGAAGACAAAGACTCTATGAAGTCCTTAGCATTCTAGAGTTGGTACCTATATTGCTTTCTGTCACCATTGTCACTTGCCTGCCCGACATACAAATTGATATACTCTCTGATTTTATATATTGTCGAAGTAGAATATTTTGGTGGTCGTACTGTCTCTTTCCCTTATCTTGATTTTTGTATGACACTTATAATTTACGGATGTTGAAGTTCAAGATTACACCACAAAACTTTAAAAATTTATATAAAGTTTCAATAGTGGGGGCAACTTTTAATTTACGCACTACGGTAACTTCACAGTGTTATGACACGCGATTTCCATCTGGAGCCGCGAAAGTGTATATACTTTCAAATCAATTACTCACATAAACTGCATGGTAAAAATAGACAAATAACGCCAAATCTAATACAATTTGAATGGCTCCGATTCAGCGGTATAGAGCTCAAAAATCACGGAGAGATGGCCAATTTACCGACTATTCTGCAAAATTCGCTCAAGCAATGAATATTCCAATGCATAATTGAAATTATTTTTAATTCAAGTCAAACATTGAGTCTCTGGTCAAGAGGTCTATTCAATTAGCTCAGCTGAGTTACAATTTCTACTGTAGAATGCCGACGAACTACATGCGTTATATATACGCTAAGATAGATGTTGAGAAATGACATTAGACGATCGCAGGGAACGATTAGACGAGCGCTACATTACACTTAAAGCATAATTGACTTACAGTTAGCTGTGTGCTTAAATGAATGAAGGCAACTGCAAAGATTGTTTCGCGGTAGTAACTGCGGTGCGCTCAATTCAGTGCTACTTAAGGCTTAGTCGAATTCTAACTAAGGCTTAAGTACACGCCACAATGCGGTTAATCCATGGCCAGATCAGACTTATATTGCCGATTTAGTCTGTGTTATTCTTCGCTTAATAGTACCATGGATGATGCTGAAGTTAACACTTTTGACTTAGAGAAACCTTCTTATTTAAGAAATCAGCTATAACAATGTCACATCAACTCTCTTTGCACTCGCCCGAGCGAAGCCGGGTCAAAGGCACTAGTCTATATATTTAAAGGTGAAAGTCTGTTTGTGAATCTGTTCACTTTTCGGTGTCCGTCCGGTAGCGCCAAATACATTGGACAAAACAAACTCTTTTTTCTCTCTTTGTCCTTTCTTTTGACAAAATGTTGACTTTTGCCAACCAGTTCCCTTCCAGTAGGTCAATTTTGGGATGGTCGTCACCCGTCGTCAGATTACAATTGTTATAACAAGAGAGGTGATTTTTTCACGACGAGATACTTTACAGGTCAGGTTTAATCATTACTTCGTTCGATTGGTCGTCGTGTAAACCATCCCAAGTCAAGGAGGGGCGAGTGTATTCTCTCCTGGGGATATCTTCCGTATTTCGGGTTGATTGATACCTAGTATTTTTATTGTTTCTCGATCCCACTCATAGAAAGTTGAAGTTCATTGTATTGTCGATTTGGTTCAAATTTCCGGACCCTGCACAATCGAATCTCGCAGGCTGCGAGGTTTGATGAATGTCGCTGATTGGCTGATTATTTCAGATCGATTATGATTGGACAATATCACGCGCCAGAATATTTGTCAGTTGGAAAATTGTACATGAGTGCTGAAGCCCGACTTGCCGCGGATTGCCCTGCAAGGAATACCAGATCTTCGCAAACCTCCTCGTAGCACTCTCAAGACAACCCCTGCAACGAATCAAGCTTTCTTTATGAGCTGACACTTGAGCCGCTCTTGAAAGACACAGTGGGTCAACGCAACTCCTCAGCAACCAAGTTGGGCACATTTGTTTGTGGTGGCTCCACTTGGAGTGAACTCAAGTCCAAGATTTTCCAAAAATTCAAATCCAAGTCAGTTGCAATTGCAAAGCGAGACGACGATGGGAATTGGACATCAGTTCAAAGCGCTATCGATGAATCATACTTCGACAAGATTTTTGCCTTTCGCAATGGAAGCCACACAAAAAAGATTGAGAGTGAATCGAGAATGAACGATTGGATTGCGTCCATGCGCAACACCAAACTGACGCTTTTCGTTTACACATATGGAATTGAATTGGCTACAAAAGATCACTTCACAGAATTTTCTAGCAGCTTAGTGGAACCGAAAAATGCAGATCGGTCGGGAGCTCCTGACGAGGCTACGATCCGCGATTATGTCGTCAAATTGAAGAAGACATGGGAAAACACTTGGCAGGCAGACTATCCCATTTGGCGTATTTGGGCTAGCTATATTTTACGCCCACCTCGTCTGTCGTGGGAGCCACGTGTGCGTGAATTTCCACCCCCTCAGGTGGTCACACGGCTGACTCCAAACCCCGCAGCACCTGATGCGCGAACCAAACGAGCTCGCTTTTCCCTCAGAACTGATGTGGATGCCATTGACGGATCATTGCTTGAATTAGAAGAATTCAACAAACTGATTTTACTAGATTACGTGCATTTGAAGACATGTTAATGGCGAAACGCGAATCGATCATCGCTATGGAAGCCGACTTACCGCCTGTTGAAAGCGATGAAATTCCTGGAGGTGGACTGAGCGATATGGAGAATGTTCCAGATCAAGATCATGATTATGGATTAGAGGACATCGATTTCAATTAGCTCATAAATTCCATGAATTGATCATAAACTATTCGTCGGCTTGGAAATAGAATCCTAAGTCTGTGTCATCTATCACGACATTGCTAATCATGATGGAGGAGTTGTTTAAGCCTTTGCATGGATCAAATCGTCCATTACTCAACCAACCGCAATGAGAAAATACTCTCGACATGTCGAAAACTTTGAATTGCTGCATGATGTCAACCACAAAGTAAATCAAATTGCTTGACGTTCGACATTCTTTATAGTTTCTTTGAAAGGCTTTCTTGGCGTATCCAAACATATACTCGATAGGGTTAAAGAATGGACAATAGGCTGGCAGAAAAATAGGAACAATGCCAGCTTGTCTGAGATTCATAACAATGCTTGGATGACAGTGTATTTTTGCGCCATCCAAAATCCAGATTGAATTACGACCAGGATTCAATGAGACTTCCCCTGAGTGAGCAAACATGTGACAGTATTGTGTAAAGGAGTCTCGATCAAACGTTCCTTCAGTGTCATAATAGCCAAGTAAACCGTCAGCTCCAATGAAGCAAAGCAACGAAACACGCGGCTTTCGATTAAATTCGCCACGGTGGACAATTCTTTCACCTCTCATTGAAAATCCTCTTTTTCGCAACATTCCTCTGTTGACAAAACTTACTTCGTCAAGAAATACAATGTTCCTTTGAGTCCAGCACAAAGAATCGACTTCTTCCACAAATCGACAAATATCTTGATGGTTGACATGAATTGCTCTTCTTTCCAAAACCTTCCACGTCATGCCGTAAGCATGAATAATGGACCAAATATGGGAGACAGAGATTCCCTTTTTGAAATGTTTTTCAAAAGCTGCTTTCGCTTCGTCAAGAAATGGAAGTGGATTCCCTCTGTAGTAAGATATGAGCCACGCTTTTTCAATCTCTGAAAACTCCCGTGCTTTGGGAGCATTGCTTCTGTTGTATGTTCCAGTTTCGTTGTACTCTTGGATCCAATTTTCGATCGTCTTCTCGTCTTTGTGATAAATCACAGCAAGCTTGCTCTTCTTCATACCAAGGAAGAAGTAACCATATAGACAGTGCATGACTGTGTTTTCGCTAGCGTGGCGACTGACGGCAGACACAAGAACGCTCATGTGGATGCAGAGGACGGAAGAGATGAGACTGTCGGCCTTTCTGTTGTCACTTTGAAAATGGAGACAAATTTGATTTGGAGAAATATTTGTAATCTTGTCCAATCAAATGTCTAGGCGACGATTGTGGGAGATTCGGAAAATCTCGCAAAATCGGGAAATTTCAAGTAAAAGCACAATATACAATTTTTCATATATTTTTACTCATGAATTGTTTGAAAGAAATTCGGTTTTCGGAAAGATTTGTACCTAGTGTGATCCGATTGGACAATAAAGTGCCAATGATCGAAGGACGGCACAGAGAGATCGATCGATGGTTCTCATTGCTGTCGACGTCGCTGGTTGCGATTCTGGAGATGGAAATCGGAGATGCGCAGCTCACACGGCTTACACATTCATGGAGTTGTCATATTCCTATGTATGACTCTCAACTTCTCGGCCACCGATATAGTTGCTCGACGGGGCATCAAGCCGAGGAGGACAAGATTGCAGTCAGTGTCTCCAGCCGCACATTCATAAATTGTTAAAAATTTTAACCAATCGAATGGAAAGAAATGGAATCGATGTGAAAGTACCACTTTACACTTTTGGGATTGATTTGTACCTATCGATCATTAAAATTGCTAGGTATAAATCAACCAGAAATACGGTATAGAGGAAGGTTTGGCAAATGATGGGAGGAAACATCACATGAAAAGAGTATGTGTTAGGCTTAGCTCGAATTGTCTATGGACTCGCCGGGAAAAGCTTGGACAGATTGCTGTTGCTTTGTCAATATTCAGCGTAGATAGATGGGGATTGATTTTCATATCGAAGTTTTGGCGAAGACAGGAATGGGTAACGAAGGAATATTAAAACGTGTTTATTATACACAGATACCAAAACTACAGCACAGCAACAATCAATTGAAGAGGAATTCCATTTATATGCTAATGGTCTCTAAATATCCTGGGGAAATTAGAAAGCTCTCGCAATAATATCTGGGATATCTCAGAAATCGTATTCTGTGCCGTCTCAAAACCTCGGCGAAGGCCGGGTACGGAAATAAAGAAGAGGTAACAAGCTATAATCTCCAACCGTAAGCTAGAAACATATATTTTAGCATTTCTCTCGCCTACCAACAAACACGTCAAACTCCGGGCGAAGCCGGGTAGCTCAGCTAATTACTATTTAGTTTACAGTATTTGCATTCTATTAATGACAAGTTGAATTGGATGGAGCTGGCGTTTTGACATATAATTGGCTGTAAATATCTATTTTTAACGAATCAAAGATATTTGTGTCCCGTGACCCAAGGCCTCTTGATGATTGGATAGTTTCACATATCGTTATGTGGTAACGGTACCGCGGAACGCGCCCTGTTGTCAAGATGTCAAAGAAAAACTGGTGCGTCTATGATTTCTTTTCAAACTGCATCTTGTATCTTTGATGATCTGAAATGATGGTAATTGAGCTCTCATATTGGATACAAAATTGATTTTTATTAGTTGTAAGATATTTATTCATGAAGGTATGCACAGGTTGCAATACAGATGTGCAATTCTTGGGGAGAGGACAAAGGTATGAGCTCAGCTCCTCCTCCACAATAGAGTAACTTTGATCACTCACATGAGCAGCAAAATTGTCAACAACAAATAGTGTTGGGCCTCGCACTTCAGATCTAAATAGTGTAAATATATGTATAGCTCCGTCTATGTACCTCATAAAATCAGACAAGAAATATTTCCATCCATCAGCGTCCATCCATGCTTTCTTCTGAACAAAATACGCATGGGGTTGAGGATAATCTTGGAGTTCATCTTGTTCAATATAACCTCCCTTTTCACCCTTGATGATGAAGAGTATGGGGAGTTTTTCTCCTGTAATTAGTGTTAGTAAAAATATAATGTTGTGACACTAAATACTACCGTTACTGCGGGCTGATAGCACCGCTGTCAATCGTGAGGACGACTTCTCACTCGAGTCTAATGAAGTGTCTTGGCCAATTTGGGCCCAAAGATAGCGAGGAGGGGTATCGTAGAAGATACCCGTTTCATCTACGTTAATGATATTTTCACTCGTAATGTACCGATAATTGTTCCAGACTTCGGAACAGAATTTCTCCTTTAAATCTCGGAGCTCATCACGCAACAACGGGAATGATGACGTCGCAGCACGCCGCCATGAGAAGTTGTTGCGTAGAGCAAAATCTCTGCAAAGAGATCCCACATTTTTGTAAGGATCGCCAACACACTCGCAGGAAGCGATGTAGTTTTGCAACCACTCTTGGTGGTGTGACTTAAGATACTGCACCATGTGAAAGGTGCTCAATGGTCTTCTCTTCTCTCTTAAGTAGACTATGAACTCGAGAAGACTCTATGCAGTCAACAAAGATACAAGGATACAATATATTATTTTCCTTACTTGGGGCTGTGGGAGAATACACGGTCTTCTAGCTCCTGGAGTCCTTTTGGCTTGTGGTTGAAGGGAATTCAACACTGTCGCATTCCATTTGCGTATCGTTTCTTTGGAGATTCCAGTTGTTTCAACCACAGTTTCTAGTCCTTGTTCTTCGACGGCACGTAGAACCTTCAGCTTGTACGACGCGGTGTAAGAGCGTCGCAGTTTGCTCAACTTCTCGCTGTTTTCTGACATCGGTCAGAAACGTTATGGCCATGAAGCGATGTTTGACAACCTGTCATAACTATCTATTGTTAAATTTTATATTATTAAATTTGAGGGTTAGAAAATGGGGTAGGGTTTGTCGATGGTCTTATATTTCCCGGATCACTGTATATCAATTTATAAGGTATTTGGTTTTGTCGACGACGATCGACAGTCTTATGGACAGTCTGGTGACATCCAGTCTCTGATAGGAGACTTCAAGCAAAGGCTGCCAGCAAACTTTCAGCAAACGCGGTGCAATCCACTCATAACTACGAGGTTCGCCCTCGATGAGCCACGGGGGGGTTTCACTTGACGCGCTCCCCTAAAATCGTTGAGAAAGAGGCACCCAGCACTAATCGAGGTCGTTCTTCGTTGAGATTGAGGCACCCAACGTCGCCCACATGACGAACTGCACTTTCAAGTGCCAGGAATGGTGACATGTCGCCCCCTATCTACTGTGCTACAAGGATGTATATAATGTTTCAAGGTACCATGGCCTTTCGACCCCCTGCAAAGTTGAAGATAGCACAGTGTTGTTCCGGAAATGCAAGACTTCCGGAAAGCATCCCAAACCGTCGCTCAAATCCAGTTGAGCAAATCGGCCAGTTTGCTCAAATGTGAACTTCAGTGGCTCCGTCCAGCAGTTTTAGTAGCCAATGAAAATACAGGATTCTGAAACTGAAATTGAAATTGAAGTTTTACCTCGCTTCGAATATTCTCTATTGTGGGGTTCATGTTGGGTGCCTCAACGATCGCAGCGATTTTTCGATTAAATGCGGGTAACAAGGATATAAACCCTGTAAAATGTTATATTTCCCAAAGTTGGTCGCACCCACAAGCACGCAAGAGGAACCCCCTCGTAGGACGAACCCACATTCAAGCTCACGCTGTCTTGAAACCTTGTCCAGATTCACCCACGACTTGGAAAGACCCCTCGTCCAGCAGGAATGGACTCCCCCCCCCCTCGGCCGACTTGGGTGCGCTCGATGTTGTATATCCTATTCATATTGAACCCCCCCTTCCTTTGAGAGATCATATTTGCATATTGTGACCTGTCGTCGTTACTGTCAGTAACGTCGTTGATCGCTGGATTGCTTCAAGCTGAGGCGCTTCTGACGTGATGATCCGGTTGGTGATGGCAAAATTTAAAAATTGTTGGACGGCAAGTGCCAACGTGGTCGTCGCGTTGCCTCGGTCAGGTTAGGAAAGCCCTGGAGGGGGAACTTTAAGGCCTCTGGGGGCACGATGAAATCCACCGGACAAGTCTCATCTCTGTACACGACAACCTCTGCCAAGAGAAACTGGACAACTTTGACGGAAGTCTCAAATGCAATGGGCGCATTAGACTGGTCTTGGCTCAATCTAGAGAGGCAACGACGGAGTTCCCCTTGGAAAGCTCGTTCATGGAGAACGACAGTGCTTGCTGAAGGGGGCGGTGGTCTGGCAAACCGATGGAACTTGGTCCAAAGTGAAATATCATCTCGGTATTGGGATAAATGTCAAACTACTAACTCAGTAGCTATACTTACAGACGGTGGCTCCTTCGAAGCGCCTTGCCTTTTGGTGGGGGGCTATCATTGCCATGGGAGATGATCTTGCCAGCGGGGGACATTAAGTCGCTTTGGGTCAGTTTGTGGGGATTTTTCGCAACATCCTGCTTGGCCTGGCGCTCGTCCTTCTTGCGGCCAATCCAGTCACCAATTTTCGTCCCAATCTTTTTACCGAGCGGCTTTCCAGCAGATTTGCCCCACGCGCAAACGTCAAGATCGTTTCGCCCCTTCTGTCTTTGCTCAAGGAGGGGGGGGGGCGAGCGAAACCGACACAAACACACAAAGACCAAATCTGTGTGAGAGGAATATGAGACCCGACTGCAGTCTTAAGAAGCACACAAGAGGAGTCGGTCAAATTTGCACAAGTCAATCTAAAGGAGCTTTAAGGAGCACCCCAGCGACGCCAGGGCTACTTAACCCACGGGGTGTTTTCGGCCACGCAATTCGGGCGCCCACCGGGGAAATCGTTTTCATCAGCAATGGCAACATCAGCAGCAACATCATGAGCAACGTTTGCATGTCTTCTTCTACCGACACCATTGACCCGACTTTTCTAACAATCGCACGACTCTGCCTATGACGGGCTCAAGATACAAAGCCCGGGGGACTTCATTGGACACGCTGGGCCTCCAACCAAGAACAGCAATGCCGAGAAGGACCAAGATGCGCATGTTCGAGAGTAAATTGGTAAATGACCATCCTGGTCAATTGCCCTTTTGGGTTCAATTTGCTTGTTGCGCAGAACGACGCGAACATGCTCTGGAGTTGATCGAGGGGAACCCATCGACGCAGCGTTCGAGTCGCGTTGGACAATGCCTCGCTTGATCTTTCCATCTTTTATAAGTATATCTTCACGAATTCTTTGACGAGTTCAGTGGGTTTTGGTGACAGCAGAGCGAAGAGGGGGGGGGTTGGCAAGAGATGGGGGGGCTGTGGGGGGACTTCGTCAGAGCTATTTGTGGCTTTGATAATTTTATCAGCGTCTTCGTCTATGACAACAAGACTGGCTTTGACAGGGATAATATGATTATCCCAGTCAAATTGTATATCTGGTCTATCTAATCTATGGAGTTGCTAGACTACTTGCAATAGTACTCCTGCCTCGCTGGAGGGCGAAGTAGAGTACCAACTTTTTGAGAGAGAAGGAATAATTCTATCAACCTCAATAGAGCAGCAGCACCGGCGTCACTATCGATACCAGCAGGTTGATTGCGAGCTGAATTTCCATGCACTAGTGCCACCAGGGCACTTCAAGCAAATGGCGAACGTCGTTTCCCCCTCTGCTTGCTTGGGCACGAGTCCATCTCATTTGACAATTAATTGGAGCTCGATGACGCTTTCTCTCTGCATTGCTGCCGCGGCTGTGTTGGCCTTTGGCCACGAGCAGTCTGACCAACTCGTTGCCGTTTAAGGACTGCCGAACACCATTACCCAGCGAAATATGGCGACAAACTCTGGGGCAAACGCCACAACAATGCTAAAATTCCTGCTGCTCCTCAAGAAGCCGATCAATCTGACGAAGAAGCGCGTCTATTGACGGCTGCTGGACGCTCCAGTCGTCGTGGAGGTCACCGTGGTCACCGTGGACGTAAATTTGAAGTAAAACATTTGCTTTGTATTCACTCTGTCGATCCGTGCCAACTTGGACAACGACCAATGTCAGATTGTTTCGCTCTCGCTGCAACCCAGAGCTGGTTCATGGCACCTCGAGTCGGTGCCATATCACACGTTTCAAATGTCCAATCTCCATGTTGAAGCATCCACGATGTCGGAGAGCCGTGAGGACATTGCTGGGCCAGCTAAACCTCAAAGAGACAGCGCGAAGTTGGTTTCTCTGCGTGGCGTTCTCCGCTGGCGTAAACCACTTGCGTTGTTGCTGTCGAAGGCCCCCCAAAGAACTAACGTGCGCATCCCGATGCACAGGGCGTTTGATCACCATGGTGAAGAAGGTGCTTGGTGGGAGGCAATTTTCATCCTGTTGGCTGATCGGGGGCGTGGCTATCGTTGCGAAATCGGAGCCGTCGTGCGGATTTCGCTGGCTGTGTCCAGAGCTCGCAGCGGGGGCAATCCAGTCAACGAGGGGGGGGGGGGCAACACATGGGAGGACTGTGTACAAAACAGAGCTGAAGGGGGGAGAACCAACGTATTTCGAGAGCCTTTGGAGGAGGAAAGTATGGATTAGGTTTACTTTGGTGGTAAATCTGTCCGTAGTTTGACCCTGCCCATCGGCGGCTTTATTGCGGGGGGGCGTCCAAGAAGCTGCTGAAGCCGACCAAGCGACCATTTGACGAATCAAGAGCAAAGGCGCAACGCCAAAGCACGGCACGCATGAAAGAAAAGAACGCTCGAACGGGGGAAATTGGAAAAGAAATCGGGGCAGCTTGGCTGCCATGGCATCTGTGCCTTGGCACACTTTGTCGGTGCACCAGTTGACAAAAAGCAGAAACGAGCACTTGGGAGCTACATTGGCTGTGGAATCACGCCAACCTGTGACGCTAAATGCCCAGACAGGGCGACTAGAGCTCCATGAACTTGCGCGACAAACCGTGGAAAGGTCGCAATTTCTTGGTTTGTTCATCGCGTCGTCCCTCGCGACACAGTTCGACGGCAAGCAAATTCAGTCGACGGAGCGTCACGTACAGAGTATCTCATTCTTCAATTTACTCTTTCAACCATGCGCACCCCCGCGCTTTCTCCTCCATGCTCCAACTCCTCCTGCTAAAGAGGAAGTTGACGACAACGCGCGAATTGACCGCTGCTGGACGTCGTGGTCGTCGTCATGGTGGCCGCCACTGCCACGCTACTGCGAAATAACGCGACAAGCGAGTCAATCGCTAAGATTCAAAGTGACAAATCCATGTTCGTATTTGATGTTGATCTCGTCGAGTTTGTTAAACTCCATGGGATACGAGTTAAGAGACTGCTGCCAGGTGACGACCGAGCCTTCAGCATCGTCACGATGGGAACTCTATAAACGTCGACGCAATAGAAAGGAATCAAGCAAGGTTAGAATCCACTTGGACATCGTGTGGTTGGTTTCGCGGTTGGTAATGTCACACCTTTGAAATGTCCAATTCTCGCTGTCGAGACATGAGCATCCTGCGAAGACTTGGAGCTGCGGCTGGGTGAGGCTGGACAACCAAGCCACAAAAGACGACAAAACGACAAGCGCGCATCTGGGTGCGCTTGATCCGTAGTATACGGCTGGTGGAATCCCGTGGGCAACATCTGCTACAAGAGTCAAGACACAACTGTTGTACTAGCAAGTGGATGGGTTCCTCCACAGACATTTACGCATGGCAGTGCTCGCAAATTGTGCACCCAGAACGACCCACGACTCGATAAGGCCATGGAAAAAGTCATGGCGATCCTCCCACCACTGCCTTCCGTGGTCGTCCTGAGATCAATCCATAACAACCGAGGGGGGGGGGGACTGCTTGACTGTCTTCTGATCCTTCAACACTTGGATGCATCCCTGCGGTCGCTTTCCCAGCACGTTCGTTGCGTCGCTTAGCGTGACACAAATCGACCACAACAGATTCGTCGTTCCTCTTGGGTGCATATTCATTTCATTCCTCAATCTACTCTTCACCATGCGTATCTCCCTTCCTGTCGTCTTTGCAACTTGTGCGCTTGGTTGGAGCCAAGACCAACCCAACGACTCCGTGGCTTTTCTGGAAGATGCCCGACGTGGGTCAGCCCGTTGGTTGAGCAGTCGCGATACACAGTTTGCCCGCCATGCTGCTCAATTCGACCGCACGAATCGCGTGCTGCGTGGCAATCAACCCATGTATGGACCCAAATTGAGCAAGCAAGAAGAGAAAGGACGGACCGTGGGCAGAAAAGTTGGGAAAGCCGTGGGGAGTGGTGTTGGTGCGGCAGGAGGTGCAGCCATCGGCCTGGGAATTGGCAGCGCTGCTTTGGGCCCGGGTGGCGCCGTTGCTGGGGCAGCAACTGGGGCCTTAGGGGGACGTCTCGGAGGCGAGTTGGCGGGCATAACGTCTGGCAAGTGGATCGGTGGGAAGATTGGTCGAATGGTTGCGAATCACCAGGCCAAGAAGTGCCAAAAAATTCTCAAGACGCTCACGGAAAGGAACCCCGAACTCAAAGCAGTCTCAGACAAAAAAAGCCGCATTTCGTTGAACCAACCGCGACCACTCCTGCAGAGACTCACCCGAAGCAACAGTGCTCCATCTTCAGTCAGCCTCGACAAGGGACCAAAACCAGCTCCGAAAAAGTCCAACGAACGCCAGCCAAACCCCGCCAGCAAGACAAATCGCCAAAAGATGATCGAGACAAAAAGAAACGGCAACTCGGCACGACGAAACTGAGTTGCTTGTGCTAAGTTTTGTCAAAGTGAATGAATGTGCTTTCAGTCAAAACCTTTCTTTAGTAATGTACTGTAATAATTTAGGGCCCGTCTGGCAACCGAAAATATTACAATAAATAGGTCCAAAATGCCATTTTGTGGCCAAATTCAATAATTTACAGTTAGGTCAAAATAAATTTATGAACTTGTTTATGTCAAAGAGTTTTGCACCAAATCCAATATTTTTGGTTCTACGCAGTTTGCAGCGCGAGGCGCAGTTAATAATGTCAAAACGTTAGAGACGAGCTAGGCATTGGGGTTCACTAGTTGGTTTGCCGAGACTTTGTTTATCAAAATGGTTACTACTCTGGAATTTAATATAAGCCGGTTTTGGTTCAAAGGTGCCAAAGTTTGTCAAAAATGGCCAAAATTCTTCCAAGTGGGTATAAATTAGCGAATCATATCTCAAGGAATCCGTTAGTTTTTGTTTCGATGAATTTTTGAACAATCACTCATGAGATATGAATCAATTCACAAGCTATACAAACTTCAAGTATTGGGTATGTCCAAATACAATTTTCAAGCATTCAGAGTGTCGGTCATTTGATGATAAGGAGTGCACGTCATTATACAGTAGATTTTATATAGGAATTTGTACACCTACTGTAGTCTTATGATTCGAACTGGGTGGAGTCATGTGTAATGGGAAACAATATATAGGAGTTTGTATTAAACCGCCTTATATTTTGTTCCACGATCTGACGACAAACCTGCTTATATTATATTCCAGAGTAGTAGCATGTAGGCTCACAGAGTGTCTTTTTAAGGGATATTATCCGGAATATGTGCTGTTTATGGAATTAACTCGAGCAAGCACAGTAGTGAATGCTGTACAGATTGAAACCCACAGGACTGTCGCCTGTCCAAACTTGTAAGAGTGGAGCATGTGAAACACAATTGCCACCACGCCCACAGTCAAATACAGTAGCGCCAAGATGAAGGCAGTTGCACCAACCCACATGGCGAATCGAGTCATTCTCAGAGCAATTCCACAATATCGAACGTTTGAGCCGAACGAGCCACAACGTCGAACGTCTCTGATGATACTAATACACCATTTCCATGAGATCGAACGTCACCAGATAATGCAAGATGTTGGCCGGTGGATATAGAGAATGGAATCGCCAATGCATTCCAAGGCGAGTGTAGATCTAGAGACTCTGTGTACTGAGGTTAAACGTGGCTTAAATTAGAATATATTCTAAACGTTAGTGTAACGGAAGATCAGTTGCTATCACTGTTGGTAGAAAGATGCCTTTCCAAAGCAGCATCACCGAAGAGCCTCTGCCTGCCGTCGTACAGCTCAGTACAGCAAACTACACAGGTGTTTATGAGCATGTAACCTTCGATTCGTGTCCATCCTGGTATGTCAGAGAAGCTCAAAGCCTTGGTATTGAAATAAACACAAGCCAAATGATTTCGTCGGATGAATGTCGCCACAGAGTGAAACAACTAGCACTACGGGGAGGCTTTCAAGTCACTTGGTCAGGATCTGGAAGACACAGGACATAGCGTTGCCGTGTCGAGGGATGTACTTTTTTGATTAAAACTAACAAGACGAAGGATGCAAAAGTAAACAAGCTTGTCTACATCGTTTGTGACCACAAACTTCGTCTAGATAAACATAACACAGCTCAATCTTCCCCACAGCCATAGTTTGAACGACATTAATTCCTACGATCCTATAGGTATGTACTAGACTTATTTGCTGTATGCACGTTGACGCGAAACTAGTCATCAATGCCAACCCTCGTAACAATAGTAGTGGTTTCAACATAAGTTTGCAGGCATTACTCAACAATGATTCTGAAGTCGCCTCGGATGCTGGAAGCAAAGACATCAATGATGAAGTAGAAATGAGTGCTACATCTAAACGAAAGAAATCACATTACACGCGCAACACGACATTGGACGCTAATGAGGTGATGCTGTTAATCAAAACAATTTTAAAATAAGTGAATCGTAGGCTGCACGTGTAGTCGTTAAATTCATGCATGATCGACCAATGGTGGAATCGAGCATGGCAACATTGAGTTGTGCGTTGGTGCGAACTGCTTTAAAGCTGCATTATGGTATCGATTCGAAGAAGAGCTTTACATCTAAAGTAAAGAAAATTGCACATACAGCAATAAATGGAACCGTTGAAGACGGCTATCAAAAACTAAGGCATTATTTGCAATGCTTATCGAGGGATAATCCAGGTAGATTTGTGGCTATCATGATGGATGTCGAAATAATGTAATTAGGATCATATTGGGCATTTGAAACCTTTCAAAATGGAGAGTTTCGGCGATGTTTCTTCATGCCTGGATGCATGAAAGACTCCTTCGTGATGTGTAAGCCGGTTATATTGTTAGATGGCTGTCACTTGAAAGGAATATACGACAAGACAGGGGTGTTTTTGACAGCAACAGCAAAAGATGGATCAAACCACAACATCTTGTGTGCGTTAGCAATAGTACGGACTGAATCCAAAGACAACTGGATTTGGTTCCTAGAGCGATTAAAAGCCTGTCAGCTTGGAGTCGGGGAGAAATTGCTTTTTGTATCAGACAGAGATAAAGGTAGAAAAAGCAGTGAACTTAAGAGGTTATCACTATATCTTAGGACTACAGAAAGCCGTCGAAATATGTTTTCCAAACTCTAAACACCGCTACTGTATGCACCATATATATATATACATGAATTTGATAGCCAAAAAGATCAAAGTTTCGCCTGAAGACAAGAGTGCAATTTTTGCCCTGTCACATGCTCGTACACAGAAATAAAGCGCGAACAAATAGATAAACTGTCGAGAACCTGTCCGTCCGCACACAAATACCTCATGAAAATTCAACCAGGTTGAAATAGTGATATTTACATTTGAGTCCTCATGATAATTACATCAGGAACAGATAGCTGGATACAATGCGACATAAATCTATCAGGCTTTGCAACGTTTGCATTAAATATGTCAAATTCTGCCGAGGAAAATAATCAATGGCTTGGCTTTCTCATACGATCGTCTGACCCAGTGAATGCATTTTATGGTTATATGGTGAAGCTTCTGAAAAAATTTAAACTTATGCGTGCAAGATTAAAGAAAATACCTCCACATAACTTGGGTATGGCAGCAAGTGCAGCGGTTGATCATTCAATGCAATTAGCCTCCCATTATATTGTAAGTTTTTCCAGCACAAATATATTACAATGCTATATCTTAGGCTAAGCCAGTGTCGGGAAATCAATCTCATCCTTTGAATGGAGGAAAATTTATTGTACATCATACTACCGTCTCAGACGAGTCTACGGTTATGAATCATGTTGATATTGTTACTCGAAATTGCTCATGCGGACGATGGCAGGATAACCTTCTACCTTGCCATCATGCATTTGCTGCAACAAAAACCCATGGTAATATATTCCTTCTTGCATTCAGGTGGTGTCATGGTGCAATGTGTAATAGTTTTCCCGCAATTTTTCAAAGCAAGTGCCCAACAAATGTTATATGCACGATTGGTATTTCCGTCTCGAATTGACGAGCTTATTTCAGACATAAACGTTTTACCACCCGCACAATTGACGACGAATAGAAACAAGTAGGCATTGATTGCTCGAAGTGTATAACTTGAAAACGTAGGCCGGGCCCCCCACCCAAAAAGAGGATGAAGTCACATGGAATATTTTGATTTCACACAGTACGCTCTATATGTTGAACATTACATTTTCTCCGTCTGAAAGCCTCAGCTCTTGATTACTCTTGCAAATATATTTTATTCATATTTTAACCAATAGATAATAACGACATATTTCATGTGACCAATGAATAATTGAAGTAGGTTTCAATATCAACCAACAAATAATATCAATTGATTGACGACTAATTGAAATTGATTTCATTTTCAACCAACAAATAATAACTTGTGCATTCAAGTGACCAATGAATAATTGAAATTGATTTCATTTTCAACCAACAAATAATAACTTTTGTATTTAGGTGACCAATGAATAATCGAAGTAGAATTCATTTTCAACCAACCATGTCGCGTTAACCACAGTTATCCTTATTATTTGGAAGGGCTGAAAGGCTTGATCTTAGGTGGGGTCATGATTACCGCAGACCCCCGAGACGGCAAAGAAGGTTGATGAATGACAAGGTTGGGCAGAAAGTTAGATCGGATTCTTTCTTCAAGGCACGTAGAGACACTCGTGTATGCGTGAGAATCCGGAGGAAGTTGTACTGTGACCCAAGTACTATGTCTAGCTGTGGCTTACGCTGGTCCAGGGCAATGAGGCAAGGTTTCTATTGTGGAATTGCTCAAGATAATAAACATGCAACAGTGAATGGAGTGGTGAAATGCTTTGATGAAGCGTGTTGGACTTGACGGTAAAGCAACCAAGGCATGTACAGACCTACAGACTCCATCCACAATGGTTTAATCCATCCAACTTCGAGGACAGCTCCCCTGACGTCCACGTCTCGACCGTCGCATTTACCACCGATGGTGAATCTCAATCGATCTCCGAAGCGACTACGTCGACCAAGGACAACCTCCAAGCTTAGTCCTTAGAATATTAGATAATATTCTTTAAAATGCTATGCTGTTACACACTTCAGACTTTGATTAAGATACGTCTTGCCTTTGATCCAGCAAGCAGCAAGTAAACGTACTCTCAGAAGTTATCTTTTGAATGCTCCTAAAGTTTAGTTATATGCACTTCCTCAATAGAGATGCTATTGGTCCATGTTTCAACTGTTTTCGTCCATAGGTTGCTTGACAGACATCGAAAGCCTTGAAAGCTATGGCAGCGCCATTCAGGTCCATGTTTTAGGGGTTAATTTACGCGATCCAGGTGACTTGGTTTCATCTTTAGGATGATAAAGGGGAGAATGGTGCGAAATTGCTTTTGCATTATAATCATTAGAAGCCAGAGCCCAGGTCTCCGACAAATCTTGTCGAGGTCACGATGTGAGGCTCATACAAGCAGCGCTCCTCGTTGAGAAGGTGATCCCACCACGCCGCAATCCCTTTGTATTGTATGTTCGATGGATCCGACAGCAATCTCAATGTTAATGAAACACATTAAAGCGGCTTGTTGAAGGATGTGTACTGTTGGTTTCGACTTTCGTTACTGCACGAGAGCAAATGTTTCATCATGAGTTATCTTTGGTCTTGATGATTGTAACGAACGGCAAATGCCGAAATTGATTTCTTCCAATTGTGACTGTCTCTTTATTTGTATATATTGACTTTTGATACAGGATACTAATTCTAGAAGGTTATTTGTTTATAAGCTAAATGTACGGATAGATAACCGGACGTATCTGGCCAATCAACTTCCAATTTGTTGACGTTCGATCTCATGGAAATGGTGTAATTGTATCATCAGAGACGTTCGATGTTGTGGTACATTCGTCTCAAACGTTCGATATTGTGGAATTGCTCGTCATTCTCATCGAATGCGCAAGAGGAAGACAACACCCAGCAGGAAACGTTCCGACCGCGGAGAGAACAAAACAGAAGACGAGTTCAATCAGAGCTCATGAACGCTACTAATATTCGAGAGTTCCCAGCTGCATTCGACTGCATTTCGAGCATGCAAAGCCGACAACGCCTCGAACTTGTAGATGAAACTATGAAACTTTATAGTACTGTATTAATACTGTACCAGAATATTTATAATATTCATAATATATAAGGGTGCGTCTGGCAAAATTTCAAAATCAATATGCCATTTTCAGCCAAAATGGAGTACTTGGCGTCCTTGGAATTCTGCTTAATTTCACGGTAGACTCATGAGTGTCTTTTTAAGGGATATTATCCGGAATATGTGCTGTTTATGGAATTAACTCGTACTTGCTCAACCACACCAATCTATAGTACCGTTATAGTATATTGTATACTTGAGTCCGTTCAAACAATTGCACGATGCAAACGTTCGACATGGAATGTCCGCGTATTTGACATGGCGGACGTCATCGCTTTGGCCCACGTTGAACATGAAATGTCGTCGCGGGGACCATGGACAATCTGACCTCACTTGTTATGTACTAGTACGTTCCACAAACGGACGACAAACCAACGACGCAATGTAAAAACCCAGACTGAGTACACTCTATCTATATATACCTTGTCATAATTAATACCATGGACATATCAAATGCTAAAAGGTATTTGAAATAACAAATATTTTCCTGCGCTCAATACTGTAAAAATGTATATTTTCGTTCTGAGATGGGTTTGGCTCAAAATGGATGTCTGCATTGCAGAGTTGATGGCGTCGACAAGGGCGAACTTGCGTGGAAATGATGCAAACAACTTCAGCTGATAGCCGAGCCTCATGGGTGCACTATGTTATGGGAACATCTCACAAGGGTGCATCAAACCTGCTGTATATCGTGCCATCCCAGTTTTCGCCACATTCAATTTTTATCAGGGTATAAGGATTCGAAGTATTATATTTCAGAGATTTATAATTTTTATGAAAAATACTGTCAAAATAAATATTCACAAATAATAATATTATACAGGGTATCAATATTGAGAGGTAATGGAAAACAGGGATTGCAATGAGTAATATTTGCGATTGTTGAGGCGTCGTCCCTTGTTGCAATCCCTTGCGCGACTGTGTTGATCTCGACAGTGCAGACCATCTCGACGACACGCATAGCCGAGCTCGGTTGGTGGACGCTGCCATGTTTGTTGAAATCTCCATTGAAATCCATCCACAATACACCAATGGGGGGCAACGCCCCTCGGGCCATTCATAACAAATTTGAAAAACACGACAGCCGACAGGCAACATTACATGCAGCTGCCAGTACAAGGGAAACTCTCCAAAGTCGCCCCAATCAATTCCCTCGCTCGTTCGACGTGTCGTTCGTTGTCCAGCATACTACGGCAGGAACGTCGAAGTGGCCAAGGTTCCTCCATTTTTGAATTTACGCTCGACCATGCGTGTCTTTCTCTTCGTTGTCTTTGCCATGTCGGTACTGGGCTGGGGCCATCCATTGGACCGTATTCCTGCTCAAGTCCGTCAAGTGAACCGCTTTTTAACGGGCA
This sequence comes from Aphanomyces cochlioides, assembly GCA_019828595.1. Lineage (NCBI taxonomy): Eukaryota > Oomycota > Saprolegniomycetes > Saprolegniales > Verrucalvaceae > Aphanomyces > Aphanomyces cochlioides. The sequence goes on along the minus strand of JAHQRK010000029.1, from coordinate 502,633 downwards.
AGTACGAACGAAGATGGACACGACAGGGTGGCAACTATGGCGAAATTGTCGGGGGAGGTGCTGGCAATGCTGTGGGACAACTCGGTAGCGCAGCGCTCGGTACACTCACTGGCGGTAACATTGGCACAAGGGCTGGTCGATCTGGTATGGGGGCGGCGGCACGTATTTCCGGCGAATACTTGGGCGCCAAGTATGGCGGTAAGACGGGTGCCTTCCTGGGCCGCCAAGTCGACAAGACGACCAAAGCTGGCAGGTAGGCCCAGGCTACCGCCGCCAACGCCAAGAAAAAGGAAGAAGAAGCCCGCAAGCAGCCCGTTCTATACACCGGAGGGGAATACAAAAAGGCAAAGCTCAGTCGAACCGGAAGCTCCCCGGCGCTCCTGCAGCGCAACAAAGCGTCGACAAGTGGCGCGTCGACAAGTGGCAGCAAATCGCCGATAAATGTCAACAAAGCGTCGACAAGTGGCAACAAAGCGTTGTCAAGTGGCAAACGCAAGTAGTGAACCTCCCGGCGGTCATGCAGCGCAGCAAATCGTCGACAAGTGGCAGAGGCAAGTTATCAAGATCTTGTGCTAGCGACGAGGCCACGGAGATATGTTTGACCCACACGGCTGAATGTTGTTTGTTGATAATGTCCAAAAATGCGCATTTTGATAGTCGAGTCTTCGATCAAACTTATTCTTCATGGGCGAATACAACGCGTTGGGACACAGATTTGTCTTGGCTCACAAGTCGTCGAGGGTGGACATGATTCTGGCAAAAGGCTTGCATCGATGCGTTGCTCAAGTTGGGACTGCAAGCGGCAAAGGAGGAAATCACGGGTCAAACTTGCGGGAAAGCCACCGACTGCGCGGGGGGGGAAGCGTGATGCACTTGCGTGGCCTCTCCAAAAAGCTCGAAGCTTTACAACGCCTCTCGGGGAAATCATGACACCGCCGAGTTGCGCCGAGACGTCGTCGGTTCGACGAAGTGGGGCCACCTCGAAATCAATTGTGAGCAACCCCAAGTAGAACTCCACAATTTCCACATTATACTTGAAATTTGTTGGTGGGATTTGCATGGGTGCAAAACACTGTCAATTGGCCACGCCCAAACTGATTCTATCCATTTCGACAGTTTATTATTTATTCAAGTAAAAATAATATTATACAGGTTTTGCAACGATTGTAGTGGCAGCCATGTTCCTCTTGATATACATTTTGGCAATATATTAGTTTTAAGAGTAACCCGACATTGTGTGTCCTGGATAGGAAACCATCAGGTTGGACGTTCCTGAAACGATGCCACGGTGGGGAGACTACGCCCATCTCGATGGCGACGACGCTTTGCCGATGCCATGGCCCTCGAAATAGTCGTTGAAAATAGCATAAACGGCGCGGGGATCCTCCAACATGTCGAAGCGACAAAATTGCGTTCATTCTTGAATTTACGCTGAACCATGCGTGTCTTGCTCTTCGTTGTCTTTGCCATGTCGGTCGTCGGGTGGAGCCATCCGTTGGACCGTCGTCCTGCTCGTGTCCGTCAAGCAGCGAACCGCTTTTTAAAGGGCAAGTTCGAAAGAATGGGAACACACTACGGCGCGAAAAATGGCGAAACGATCGGCGGAGGTGCTGGCAATGCCTTGGGACAACTCGGTAGTGCAGTGCTTGGTACACTCACTGGCGGGAACGTTGGCACAAAGGCTGGTCGATCCGGTTTGGGCGTGGCGGGACGTATTACCGGTGAATACGCCGGCGCGTCGTGTCTTGGCAGCCTTTGTGGCGCCGCTGGCCGACAAATCGACAAATTAACCAAAAGCGGCAGGCAGGCCCAGGCGGCCGCCAAGAACGCCAAGAAACAACAAGCAGAGGCCCTCAAGAAGCCCGTTCTATACTCCGGAGGGGATTACCAAAAGGCGAAGCTCAGTCGAACCGGAAGCTCCCCGGCGCTCCTGCAGCGCAACAAAGCGTCGACAAATGGCGCGTCTACAAGTGGCAGCAAATCGCCGATAAATAAAGGCAAATCGCCGATAAATGTCGGCAAAGCGTCGACAAGTGGCGCGTCTACAAGTGGCACCAAACCCACTACAAGTGGCAGCAAAGCGTTGACAAGTGGCTCGCCGAGACATGGTGCGTCGACAAGCACGGCCAAGACGTCGCCCTCGAGAGCGACCACCGGCCAAGCCGAGAAGCGCCCTGGCATCTTGTCAAGAGCGAAAGAATCGGCGAAAACGACGCTTCGAAACGCGGTGGCGCCCAAAGCTAATAAAATGTTCGGCTCGAATGCCAAAGCACCGCGACCACCCCCCGCGGGGCGCAGTGGCGGAAGTCAGGCCGTCGTTCGGAGTCGCAAGAGATAAAAACAGTATAAGCTCTGTCAAGAGCCCAGTAAACGTCGTGAACTCGTGTATTCTGTCGCGCGTTGTTTTGTCCAGTCGACGCTTGTCGAAACCAGACCGCCAAGCATCTTCCAGCTCGTTCAAGCAGCGCCGGTCTGTTTTATGGTTGGCGCGTCGACAAGTGGCGCGTCGAAAAGTGGCAAACGCAAGTTGGGAAGAGCTCCAGCACGTCATAACGCAAACTGGCACGACAAGAGCAGTCTTCCACTTGCGATTTGGCATGCATCCATGCGTTTTTCAAGGCTGGACTGTCGGGCGTGATAAAGTCCAAGGGCGCCCGCAAAACGAAACGTCGGGCGAGAATTGAATTTTGTCTCGGGGACGACGTCGAGTTGTGTCTTGAACGTTCGCGTCAATATGTGGCTCTCCATCGATTCTTTCAAACTACATGTCGGTCTCTCTCTGTGAGATCGCATGGTTGAGAAATGTCGATCGTGGCCAAGATTCAAGAGCATGAAAGACTGGACACCACTGGCAACTCGTAGCTGCTGTCTCTGTGAAATCGCATTAGAGTTCGCTACTTTACGTATAGTAGAATTTTACTTTACGTTCACTTCACGTTAGTGTACAAGTAGGTGTGTACGTTAAGGATTCAAAGGCTGACCAACTGCAAAAGTATTCGTTTGAATATACACTTCTTAACACAAGTCATTCTTTTGTCTCTTCTTATTCATCACTCTCGCAAGCATCGCTTTCATAACCCATCATGACATCTACGACGCCATCACATGTAGTGAAATGAGAGTTCATGTAGAGGTGGACAAGTTTCGTCACCTTGTCAGGGCTCAGAGGAAGTAGTTGATGGACTCTGAATCGTCATTGCCATCGATCGGATCGAACCCGAGACCATGGTTATGGTGGTTTAGAGTCATAACTACATTGCACCAAATTGAACCACATATCTGAAGTGCGGAAAAATTTGTTGTGCTCATCCTCAAAAATATATGGTGAAATGTAAAGTAAGAAATACTTTACATTACTTTACGTATAATTTTGTATAGTGTTTGTGCAGTGTAAAGTGTTGAGGGCGCACTCTATTGACAAGTGTCGATCGTGGCGCAGATTCAAGGGCATGTAAGACTGGAGATCACTGGCATCTCGTCGCTCCTGTCTCTCTCGTGACGTGGCTGTCGTGGGAGATTCCATGGGTATGCGCACCCATGACCAACACAGAATTGGAGTTTTCAACGAAAACATTGACATGGAGATTCGCCATCTTGACCAATTCAAGTGAAAAATCCACGACGGCGACCGTGAGTACCAACTCGGATCGTTGCACGCCTTGATTCAGGCCATCCATTGACGATCATCATGGAGTTTTGCACAATACACGACAAGGAGGTCGACACGACGCCATGCGATCGCATTCTTCAAAATTCCTCTCTTGCATGCGCGTCCTGCTCCCTCTCGTCTTTGCTGCTGCATTCGCTTGGCGCCAAGAACGACGCGATGCCCGTGTCGACGAACGTCCAGTGCACCGCATTCTGAAGGGCAAGTACGAACGAAGAGGGATACACTACGGCAAGAAAGCTGGCGAAATTATCGGGCAAGCCGTTGGAAATGGTTTAGGAACCCTCGCTAGCGCAGTGTTGGGCACCCTCACAGGCGGGAACATTGGCACAAGAGCTGGGCGATCCGGTTTGGCCGCGGGTGGAACTCGTTTGGGCAAGGAAATCGGCATCGACTGTATTAGCAAGGTTTGTGGCGCCGCGGGCCGACAAGTCGACAAATTCACCAAAGGCGGCAAGCAGGCCAAGGCCACCGCAGCCAATAATGCCAAGAAAAACCAAGTCGAGCCCCCCAAAGGGCCCATCCTGCACACCGGAGCGGGATACAAAAAGCTCGGCCGAACCGCAAGCTCCCCGTCTACTATGCAACGTGCATCGAACCGCGCGACCACCGCGCAGCGAAGCAAACCAAGAGGCAAGTTATGAAAGTTAGCGCCCACACACACATATGATTTTTATTTGTTAAACTTATTTACTTGAAAATGCGGTCCTGGGGAGAGTTGTTGAATGGCTCTGCCGTGGCCACCTTTGCGACGCTGCTGCTGACGTCGTGGAGAGAGAAATTAGACGACTTGGCGCAATGGATCGGACATCGGCAGGGCCGCGCTGGGCTATTTGCTGGTGTCGTTCCCCCTGCTGCTGAAAACCGACTGCCCCCTAGCGCCGCCCCCCACAAGCGGTCGATGCTCTGCATCGCATCCCTCGTAGACAGAGGATCTTGTATTTTTCGCTGTTGCCAAGCAAAGGATAAGCAGCAAAGCACAAGATTACACGTTGCTTGAACATGGGTAAAAATACCGTAGTATATTTGTTAAGGATGACACCTCAAATCAAAACTTTATACCCCTGTAAATTTATATACTTGCATACATGATACTCTGCGGACAAGTCAGTTTCTCATGGAGCCTCAAGCGTTGAATCAATGCGTCCGAGGAAGACCTCGCTTGGGTGGCGAGGGTAGACAGCCAACAAAACACAAGTACAAGAGCTACTCCAACCAATTCAAACTCGAAGTCATCAACTTCTACCAAATTGCTGGTATGAGTGCTGTGCGCCCGAAGTTCTTCACTCATTTGAATGATGCATCTTGGAGTTCGCAGAGACGAATTGTCCACTCTTGGTCAATGAAACGATTTCAAATAGAGAAGCGAGGATATAACACATCCACTGCCAATGTGCTAAAGAATCGACCAGTGGGAACTTCCAAGACACTGAGTGATGAGGCCGAAGCCAACATTGTCCAGTGGATTGTGGAATTGCGGCGCGAAGGAGTCCCTGTGGCCCAATCAATGCTTCAAATGAAAGCAATTGATCAAGTCAAATGGCAGAGAAAATATGCGTGCAACGGCAATGATGTTGGGAGACTCCCTCGGCAACAAGTAACCACTATTCATCGTCTTGAATGCACAACCCTCGAGAGTCTACGACACTGAACTCGAAAACATTGAAGAGCGAAATGGATTTGGCCGCCAAGTCTGGCGAGAACTGGAAGACTTTCATACGTCAGGCACAATTCAAATCTTTGGTAACCGCACAGCGTGGTGGAACGGCTCGATCTCCGTGAAATTTCTTGAATTTCACTTTGGAAGGAGATCTTGTTTGGACAAAAAGGTTATCCTGCTTTGGGACGACTTTTCCGCGCACTGAGGTGCTCCAAAAGGCCGACGATCTCAACGTCATTTTGATGAAATTTCCACCTCGGTTTACGTGGAGATGTCAGCCAGCTGACGTCGCCTGGAACAAGTCGCTGAAAGATTTCTTGCGACGTAAGTGGCTTGACAATTTGCGCGACCAAATTCGGCTGGGAGATTTACCCAGCACGATTGCTCCACCCTCAAGGGTGAACGTGGTGACTTGGATCATTGAAGCTTGGGAGTTTGTGAGAAGCGCAACAATAGTGAACGGCTTCATACGCACCATAATCATTGACGAACAAATTGAAGCTACGAGTGACGATGATGCTGACACAGAAGATGACTGTGACACTCTAGTGCTCGACCTCGAGCAATTGGGTCTTGCTGAAGAGATAGTGGATGAGCCATTCAACGAGGAATAAGCGATGCATCAAGTTAACACATGAATAAAAAAAATTCCGTACATGTACGGTAACCATTCTGTCATGAGATCACATTTTCATGGATTGAGGTTGACAGCAACTTTGATTTGCGGATGAGGGACTGATTTGATGTCAAATCTCTCTTGATTCTTATACCTCCGACATATTATATTTCTCAGAATTAACCTGTCAAAGTTTTCTTTGGAAATTTGTATGTCATCTTTAACAAATCGTCATCCTTAACAAATATATTACGGTATATTCAAAGAAAATATATTGTATTTTTCACTGCAATTTGTATTTTTGACAAAAAATTGAAATATTCTCAAATACTATTCAGGTATAGTGAGTTCAAGTGTAATGAAAATATATTGTATTTTTCACTGCAATTTGTATTTTTGACAAAAAATTGAAATATTCTCAAATACTATTCAGGTATAGTGAGTTCAAGTGTAATGTAAAAGTACATTCAATAAAGTAAAGTTTTGAATGTGTGTTTTGTGTGTTTTTGTGAAGAAGACAAATACTCGATTCTGATTGGCTATAGAGGTCGAATAGATTTGGAAAAATAGATAAATTTTTCACCCCGGTCACAATTTAGAGTGTATGTAACAATATTTAAATATGTGTAAAAATAATTTCTTGGAATTCTACCTATGCATATCAAGACGAGCATGACGAGCTCATCGGAGATCTAAGCGACAATGAGCCATAACTCATAGTTCAATGGTGTCGGGGACTATCAGTGCGCGATTCATGCATGGAGACCAGGAATAATTCCAATAATTTATTCCATTGCATGTTGCTTGCAAATAAATATATTCTTTCATTCGAGTAAATGGAATAATATTAAATAGTATTATCCCCATGACTCCATAGAAGCTCTTGAAGCCATTGTATTCCTTGACGCACTAATATATTGTGCCTTCCTTATATTTTGACGCTGTCCATCGTCGCTTTCTTCCAGTGCATTCAAAAGAATAGGCGACAAGTATCATGGATTTGTTGGAAGGCTCTCTGGGAAGAATTGCTGGAGCCCCCTTGAGTTACCGAGCGATGTATGAATTTCCAGGACATTTTCAGACATATACAGCCGATTTCGCGTCGGCTAAAAAGTGAAGCATTGTTCTCTTCACATAACAAAGGAAAGAGCCCAGCCTTACGCAGAGAGGGGAGGGGGGCGTGCCTTGCGCAAGAAAGAGTGCTCAACTTGGAGAATATGCCACTTGACATCATTTAGCCCTTGTCAAGTCGCATCGGATATACACGGGGGGTTGAGACTCGGGACCAGCTCAGCACTGAGAGTGAACGTGGTGCATACTACCACAGCGGAGCACACTGCTGGTGTGCACAACTCGACCTCCCATTTTGCACCTTTGTATGGAAAAACCGTACAGAGTGTGGACTTGAAATAGGTGCACACGTTTAACTTCCCTCGCTTTAATGACATTGGCCTACCTCAATATTGAAAAGTAGACTGGATATATGAAAAGTCAATGTCCTTAAAAAGAGGTATTTTGAATTTATGCTGAGAAGTTGAGTCCACCTTCCACTGTCCTGGACAATGTCGACCATGTGCCCCCCCCTTTCACCCACTGGGCGGCGGATGCGCCCATTTGTGATACTCTTGATTCATGTTCATCGTCCATGTGGGTCAAGTAGAAGCACCCACTGAGTGGCGGACGCGCCCATTTCTGTCGATCGGTCTGTGGGCGGCGTTCGTTGGAGGCTGCCGGCGAGGAGCTCGTGCAAACCACATGTGTGTTTGGATCCCCCGTCCGTCGTGAACCACAACGGGAGGGGGCGTCGGGACTAGGTGCCTCCGAGGACCTGGCAATCCTTATCTTCCTGCAAAGACTACCTCGAGGAGCAACGAACTCGCGTGCTTTTACTGTTTCGGTAGGGATGCGAACGAGACATTTAAAAGTGTGAAATTTGAATCCGAGTAATTCCTGCCATGGCCACGTTGGCGCAGCGGGGAGAGCTCCATGACCTCAACGAAGAACGAGTTGTTTCTATCGCCGTCTTCTCAAAAATGCACAAGACAAACGTGGAATTCCGTGTTAATCGCTAGCCATGCTCTGTGCGACGTGAAGCACTTCGCACTGCCTTGGAGATGACTTACTTCTTTTTTCTACTGGGGCTAACTGACATGCCCAGCAGGTCCCCAAGCTTTCCTTTCGTCGGCTGGGAGGGACGAGAGCCAGATCGGCCGTGTTTCGGCGACGAGGGCCCAGAGTTAGACTCGACAATCTGCTTTCCCGGTCTCTGACGTAACCCGGAAGATGAGGCGCCGGCTTGCATGGAATTGCTCCGGCTAGGCTGTCTCTGAGGTGACCCGGGAGTTGAGCCGCCGCCTCCAGTTGCGGGAGCAGGCTTCCTGCCAGTGTTGGCAATACGGGTTAGGATGCCGGGTTTCTTGGCATTTGGATCGACTCCACTGGCAACCTTGCGAGCGTCGCGCTGGTCTAATTTCTTGCCAATCCAGCCTCCAAGTTTATTGCAGGCGCGTGCGCCGGCTCTCGTACCGACATATGCACCAGCAACAGAGCCGCCAACAATGCCAGCGGCCGTTCCTGCTGGACCTGCAACGGCCGTGCCGGCTAAGCCGCCAAGAGCACCCACACCAGCTGCCATCGCACCGCCAACGACAGCTTTGCCAACGCGTCCGCCGACTTTACGTCCTTGTGTTTCCTTCGGTCCTGCCTCCGGTCGGGGAGCTTGGTTTTTCTTTGCCCACAACTTTCTGACCACAACGCCGGCAGCCATGGCATCCAAGGGGGCGACTCGATGGGAAATCATAACAGGCAAGGCTTGACCACGGTGGCTGAACGCCACGACGACAGAGGTTGCAACGAACGTGACGGCAATACCAAAACGCATCGACCAACGTCGTTGGGGGAAATTCAGCAATGCCACGGGAAACCAAGTGGAAATTGTTGTCGTCCCATCGAACCACAAAAAGCGGGATGGACTTGGGTGCTCGAAGAGTTCCCCGAACGGGGGCACCTTGGATAGCTATTTTACTTTCAAATCTTATATTCTATATATAAAATGATACGGTTATGTATATTCATTGAAAGAGATTTCCACGATATCGCAAAGAAGACATGGTCGATCAGACGAGAAAACGACGAGGATGTTGAAAAGTGCGTTGTTGTAGGAAGTATGATTCTCATATAGAGTCCGATGGATCCAACTATAGATTCAGATACGTTAAATGAGTGGTACGTACCTCTATAATTGCATTCAACGCTGTCCAACCTGGATTGGACAGCCTGTCCATATTCAAGTGAGTTTAGCAAAATCATAAATTTAGACAGGTTATCATAATATAAAGTACAACTAATAGTGGAACGTGCAATCCATGCTTATGAATTTTATATTAAATATAAATTTATACAGTTAGCACACCCATCCCACTTGGATTTTACATTGTCAATCAAAGGTGGGAAAAAAAGCAACGTGGACCATATCTGTCAATTTGTTGATACAGTACCGAAGCTGGGTGAATGACATCCAGACGACAAAATACGACGGCGCTGGTTTTCAACACTGTCAAATTCAGATTATGTATAAGTTGGGCTTTGCAAAGTTGCTCGACATCACGCGACTCTCTACTCGAAAAAAATACTCTCTCGACCGCCAAACTGAATCCAAGATAGAGTGTCAACGATAATTCGACAAGCGAGCAATACAATGGCATCGAAACACCAGCATCTCCACCATCTGTATCGCTTCAAGATACCCCAGTTGGACACATCTTTCAAAAACGGTGGGCGCGTTGGTGCATTTGTCGGTGCGACTGCTGGCGCGATTGGTGGAACTGTCGGTGGCGCCGCCGCTGGCACAGCTATAGCAGGACCAGCTGGCGGTGTCGTTGGCGCAGCGTTTGGAGTCACGTCTGGCATCTACGCTGGTACGCCCCTCGGGAGACAGGCTGGAGCCAAGATTGGAGGTGCTGGTGGCCGGGTTATCGACAAAATCTCGGCGCACAGGGATGCCAAGGCTAAAGCTAATGCCCCACCACCGCCAATTGGTAAGAAGAAACGTAGCCGAAGCCAAGCGATCACTCCGTCTCGGGCGCAACCCACGGAGAAGAAGACGACGCCCTCGAAAGCGACCACCGGCCAAGCCGAGAAGCGCCCTGGCATCTTCTCAAGAGCGAAAGAATCGATAAAAACAACGCTTCGAAACGCGGTGACGCCCAGAGCTAAAAAATGTTCGGCTCGAATGCCAAAGCACCGCGACCACCCCCCGCAGGGCGCACAGGCGGAAGTCAGGCCGGACTTCGGAGTCGCAAGAGATAAAACAGTATTAGCGCCCAATAAACGTCGTGAACTCGTGTATTCTGTCGCGCTTGTTTTGTCCAGTTGACGCTTGTCTAGTCGAGACCAGACCGCACTCTAATGCTCGTTCCAGCAGCGCCGCTCTGTTTTGTGCTTGTTCCCCCTCTTCTGGTTGTAAATTTTCCTCCTTTCGACCTGACATGTATATTTTTACTGCCTTGGTCCTAGCTGCGTCTCTCCAAAGCAGAACCAAGGATCAACGACGGCCACCAAGCAGACACACAAGCTACATCAGTCGAAGCGTCTTGGGAGCCAAACGGAACGGTGGTCGATGCGAACGAGTGCAAAGTTTGACCACCATCGGCGACAAGGGAGATCCCCGTTTCGCCAGTATCGGCCTTTGATGTGTCTTTTGCTCCATGTAGCCCTCTTTTTTTCTCTACAATCCCCTTGCTCTTTAAGGGGCGATTGCCATGGCGGTCGGGGCAAGGGTGGCGTCGACTGCCTTTTGAAACGCCCCACGTTTTCATGCTATGGTCTCCTCCAGCTCAAATTTGACTGAGACTTGGGGAAACTGCTGGGGCTGGATTTTCCTACGTATATGGAAAGCCCACGCGGTTCAACATGAGCGAGAACGCATACCCTTGCGCAGAAGACGGCATCGAGTCGCCATAGAGGACAAGAGTGAACTGGGGCGATCCACATCGACCACAGGCTTTGTTCTTTCATGCGGCAAGGAACTGGCGAAGTGGCAAGAGCAAAGTGGCTTTTGCCAGTTGCGGTGGCCTTGAGCCATCACGACCTTACCAGTTTGAAAACTCTCGATCGTTGTCGGCTACGGCAGGCAATGGTGCTCTTGACAGGTCTGTCCAAACTGCTGCGGATGCTGCAAAGCCCGTGGCAAAGGTCGTGGTTGTGCTAAAATCTGGCCGACGCAGTCGTCGTCGATCTCGCCGTCGCCATCTCATGACTGTTCCACCTGAGCGTGAATTGTTAGCTACGGCTGGTGGATTCATGAATGGATTAACAGTTCATCAGAAGAAAGATCAGCCACACTGCGGGCAAAGTTGGTCGAGCGGCGAGCAATGCGACGGGTAAAATTAGCCACGCCGAAGGTAAAGTTGGCAGAGTTGCTGGTCAAGTCGGTCATGTGGTGGGTCAAGTTGGTCGTACTGCCAACAGATTCGGCGCGGTGCTGGCCATGTCAGCCAAGTGGCCGCACTGCTGGTCAAGTGCGTCGCGGTGCCAGTCTCGGCCGACTTGGGTGCACTCGATGGTGTACAGAGGTAAGTGTCCGTGCAGATGGAAAATATGGGTAACGAATTTTAACCGGATAATGTTCAGGTTAACGAAATTACTCTTCCTTTTGGGTAGACAGACACCCATGTACACCGGATAACAGAAATTCATCCGGATTTTTAAGACGCATACAAATTTCAAGTAATTTTTAAAATATCATTTTAAAGAGGCTATATTGAATGTTACAGGCTACATAGTATCAAAACCAGTATTTTCTGAACTTACAGTTAAAAACAAGATAAAAGCCGAGACGTTCAAACGAAAGCAGTGATGCCTCGATGAAGTAAAGAGGAGCAATTTGATGACATTCATGAAGGATGGTGCGCTCGGGTCATTTAGTAATTTTAGTCCAAATTATAGTACCACTGTCAAAAGTGTCCGTGCAAACAATGACTTGTTGATGGAATTTGCAAGGCGATCAACCTTGTTTATGAATATTGTCCAATTGAAAATAACTTGTAGTATAATTGGTTGTCTTTTTCTGTGAAAACAAGCATGTTGCTTTCGAGACAAGGAAGGCCGTTCAAGACAACGACGTGCGTAGGATTGCCTCCTCTCATTGAGTAGATCACAACGAAATGTTCGTGGATTGTTTGCATTTGAGAAGGCCAGGCTCAAGACAAGAATTCATTGTCAAATCTTTTGATTGAGAGACACATTAAATTCCATTTTGTGTGTCTCTTTGTGTGTCTCTCAATCAACAAGTAAAGATTAACAACAGACCAGTAAATCCTGAATAACTTAGTTCTATGTCATACTTGGTACCTGAATAGAATTCGTTGATCTTGTCAAATGATTATAGTGAGGATCTCATTTGCCTATCCCTGTAGAGACTCTTTATCGCACTTCTGTAGCCACGGAGGGTACCAGGTTGAATATTAGGCTTGTTTTTAACTGTCCGAATATTAAATTTAAGGAAGTCACTGTAAACAAAGGTGTTAAGATCTGTCGAGCACACAGTAGACGAGCTTGAATGTTGTAGGAGCAAGTGTGGGCGACCTAAATGGGATGCTCATTTCACAATCTGACTATTTTCCAAACGTATATCTTGCACGAGTGTCCGAGCTAATCCTGCTTATCCTATTTCTGCGTGCGTCTTCCACGGTGAAGTTGTCGCTGCTGCTTGACCTTGCGAGCATATCCTTTCTTTTCAGCTATTGAGCAATATTTTTCTATATTTATGAATTTTTATTGGATAGAACTTTCTCAAGGCAGGTTGCCTTGCAAATGTGTGTGTGAAATTGAACTTTGAACATTTATTTTTATTCCATAGAAACATAAAGATAAAATATTTGAAATGTTAAAATTCTCAAATACATTTATGGAATTTGCAAGGCACCACACCTTGCTTCAGTACTGAAACATACTATATTGCCTTACTAATTCTGGAAAATGAAAAATGCAATTTATTGACATTTAGCTGAAAGCTAATACTTTGTATGTCCACCACGATTGGCAATGACCATATCAAGTCTCTTGGGCATTGTCATAATCAGTTTTTGCACGTATTCGACAGGTATTTGGTTCCAAATCGCTTCGATCTTAGTCTTGAGATTTTGAATGGAACTGGCAGGCTTTTCACTTAATTCTCGTCCAATGAGCTCCCATAAATGCTCAATTGGATTTAGATGGGGACTTTGCGGGGGATGAGGCAACGTTTCGATGGCATTATCATCGAAAAATGAGTCAATAATACGAGCTTTATGGATAGGAGCATTATCTTGTTGAAAGATAAAGCGCTCATCCAAGCCCAATTTCACTATATTAAGAGGAATTTCTTCCTCCAATAGTTCAAGATACTTTTGAGAATTGATTTTCCCATCTAAAAAGACAAGAGACCAAACTCCAGACCAGGACATAGCTCCCCAAACCATAACAGAGTCCCTGCCACTTTTGAAAGTAGGGGCAAGGCACTGGTCGAGGTATTCCTCGCCTGGTTTTCGCCAGAGATAGATCGTACCGCTCGAACCATGAAGGTTAAAGGGGCTTTCATCAGTGAAAACCACCTTCTCCCAGTAGGACGCAGGGAGGAGGTGGTATTCCCTGGCAAACTCGAGCCTCTTTTTCTTGTTCTTTTGAGAGGTAGGGTTTCTTGATGCAGCCCGACCGTTCATCCCAGTCTCGCGGATTCTTCGGCGAACGGTCTCTGGTGAGACTTGAGTGTCGTAGTAGACATCAAGACCATCCGCGATGGTCTCTGCACTTGCACGGCGGTCTTTTTCTCTTCGCGCACGATAACACGATCGAGGGATTCCGTGGTCAGTCGGGGACGGCCAGGGCGTGGAACATTCGAGAACATTCCGAATGTTTTAAACTTCTCCACGATGTATTGAACACTTGAACTGGGGATTAAAACAATTTCGGCGATCTTAGCGTAAGATTAGCCTTCAAGGTGATGGCGAATAATGAGTTGCTTCAAATCGTCGGAATATTCGCGTCGAGGTGCCATGGAAGAAGATAAAGATGGTGCAAAAGGTTGCAAGTCTTGATTAGAAAAGGGTTAATCGAGAAATGAGTAGTTCGAGTCAAGAATGAGGTCTTTGGTTGATTTTTCTGAGTCAAACGCATCTTGCACAGACACTTTTGATAGTGTTACTTATTTATTTCCAGAAATTTTGCTTTCCTCATTCTAAGATGTGATTCGCCAATTGAATTGGTTTATTCGACTATTTTTTCTCTCTCTGACAGTGTAATTACTTTGATTGGTCGACTAATATTTTTTGAAATATTCCAAAAAATGAATTTTTTTCACCTGAACGGCCCTCTAATATCGCCTCTAATTGGATAATTTTTGAAATTTTTTCGTCCAATCAAATGAACGCAGGCGATAATGACATTCATTTGTTTATTATATTATTGAGTGTATTTTAATGTGGAGTGGCATGAAATACAACTTACAGTTGTTAACTTGATTTGCCTACAAAATGCTGCAATGTATGCAATTTCACAAAGATTAAGGGTGCGTCTGGCAAAATTTCAAAATCAATATGCCATTTTCAGCTAAATTGGAATCAACGATTTATGGCATATTCAAAAAGAGGAAAAACCTCCATCTCGTAAAATGGCATTTTGGGAGGCTCCAGTGAGTATATCCCAACCAAAAATATTGGATTTGGTGCAAAACTCTTTGAGATAGACAAGTTCATATTTTGACCTAAATTATTGAATTTGGCCTCAAAATGGCATTTTGGGCCCATTTATTGTAATATTTTGGGTTGCCAGACGGGCCCTAAAAAATATCCAATCGAATATTGTGGTTTTAATAAAAAACTGGAGTCGTGCGGAATACATTTTGACGCAACAATTGACGCATACAAATTTCAAGTGAAAAGGAATTGAATGTTTCGAACATGTTTTCAAACATTTAAAACGTTTGAAATTGCACTATTTAATGGTTGCGTAAGCCCTAAATAGTGTATGCGTCAATTAATTGAAACATTTTCGAAACATCTCAAAACTCCAGTTTTGGACCCAAACGACAATAATATCTCTACAAATTTAATTTCAAACGTAATATAAATTTCCATAGTAGTGACTGGTTGGTTGCCATTTGTTGATTCTGGCGACAAAGTCCGACACAGACAAGCCTGCAACCCGGCCCAGAGGAGTCGCAATCGTCTTGGAATTGGTCGCAATCCCAATCAACACAAAATCACAGCAATATCGTACCGAGATAGAAACACAGTGTTGATTGGCTGGTTTTGATACTATGTAGCCTGGAACATTCAATATAGCCTCTTTAAAATGATATTTTAAAAATTACTTGAAATTTGTATGCGTCTTAAAAATCCGGATGAATTTCTGTTATCCGGTGTACATGGGTGTCTGTCTACCCAAAAGGAATGCGGTAATCGGAGAACCGCCAATCAGAAAGGAGAAAGGTGTACCGGATTGTCGTCGGGCAAGATCCGAGTGTAAAGACACCAATCCGAGTGACAGATAATCCGAGCGACAGATAATCCGAGCGAAAGGTATAAATCCAAGTCCGTCCAGGGCTTTCCAATCGGACCAGGATTTCCACAGCACTAGACGGTAAGCTCGGCTTGGTCGAGGCAGTTGAACAGGAGTCGTAGATTAGCCAGTTGGTCGGACTTTAGACGACCAACCGTCATGTGACAGTTGACGCCACATCCCCCAGACTAAATGTCAAAGCTCCTGATTTGACTCAAAAAGGCCCGATTTGAAGCCGAACTAGGCCGATTTGCGGTTGCTCGGATAGGACCAGGAATAGCCAGTTCGTTCGCCAAGCGACAGGGAGGACACGAAGTGTGAACCTGGGCATTGTGCAAAATGTTGGAGACTCAACAGCGCGCGCCAGCCGACTTGGTCAAAGACGCGGTCAAGAGAATGGGATCTCTGTCCAAGCTCCTGTGTCCTATCCAGCGGGATCTTGAGAATTTGGCTGTGTTCCTGGCCGAGCGGGAAAAGGACGACAGCGTCGTGCAGCGCAAAGACTACGACGCCATGAAGCTCGATCTCGAAGGACTCAAGAAGCAGGTCTCGGAGCTGTCCAGCGTTCATACGACAATGAAAACGAAGATCGACACGCTGACAACCGAGAAGAAAGATCTCCAAAAGCAAGTCCACGAGCTCGAGAAGGAATGCCAAGAGAGCGACCGGATTCGGACCCGCATGGAGCGTTACATGTCCAAGCGCGACAACTTGAGGGCCCAGAAATCCGGGTGGGAGCGCGAAAAGATGACCTTGGGGCACCGGTTTTTGAATTGGATGTTGAGAAACCACTCCGTGAGCTACAGTTCTGCCGCCGATTCTGCTTTGAGGTAGTGGATGCACGACGAGAAGATCTTGGAAAACAGCAGCGCGAAGTCGGATTTCGAGTCGTCGGACGGTTTTACTGTTTGCCCCGGAAATCCGAGCGGAGTTCCCCGACAGTTCGCTTTGCCAGAACCCCCGTCGAAGCAACCAGATCCCGACAAGGATTCAGGCTCCAAGGATCCTTCGACCGGGAAAGACCCCCCATCAAGCAGCACGCCAGCTCGCGCGACGGATTCGTCCAAATCTGGCGCCAAGTCAACCGTAAAGGCCCCGCCCCCCAAAAGTCCAAATCGACACCACCCAAGTCCGACGGCGGCAAGAAAAAGCCTGATTCAACGGATTTTGACGAATCCGAGTTGGACTTTGGGATTGGTTCCCGACCGGCGAAGCGAGCTTCCGACAGAGCCGAATCCGCGCGTAAACCAAACCCGAAGGGGAAATCCGGTTTTGAAGGCGAAGGTTTCCGACATTTCAAAGAAGCGCTCAGGGTGCGAATCGGCGTCGGACTCGACGAAACGTTCTCGCAAGGACGCGTCTCCGAAGAAAACCCCGCCGAGTACTCTATCCATCAAGGATATGCTCGGATCCGACACGGATGAGGAAGCTCTCGTGCAGCCAGGCGATACGGGCAAGTTGATTCGTGAAATCCGAGACGTATATGCCGACGTCTACCGGACGAAGCCATGGCGACGATATTTGTCAGCGACCGGTTCATTTCTCCCCAACATCCCGGATTCTCGCCCCAGCCATCCTCGACACGCTGCATCCGTAGCGAAATTCAACGAGGCGTTGACGGATTTTTGGCAGCAAAGTGCGGAAGACGTTTGGACTCGGATGTTTATGACGTCGGCGAAGACGGACACAAAGGCCTGGGAGCGATTGGTGTACCGTCTGACAAGACTCGTTGCAGAGTTGTATATCTTGATCAACCACTCGGATTTCAAGGAAGACTTAATCCGATTCCTCTGCCACCCGCATCCAGCTTGGCCTCAGATTTTCAAGAACCCGATCAATCTCCTGATGATGGGCAAGCAGTTGTCCCGCGAAGTCGCGGTCAATTATCTGATGTCACAAAGCACCAAGTTTTGGCCTCAAGTACCTCTGAAATCTTGGTCGTGTCCGCTAGCATCGACCTTTGCTCTTCTCCGAAACAAGACGCCGGGAAAATCAGTCCCAAGTCGTGGCCAAACGGATTTTCGAATCCGCTCCGGAAGTTTATGGCAAATTCGACAAGGCGGATCTGGCAGGCCATGTCAATATAACCAAGGAAGCCATTGAGTTCCTCTGCAAGGTCGCCGCTGATTATGTCGACGAGCCAGGATACGCTTACAAACCAGACACCATGTTGCCGTTTGTGACCGTGCGCCCCAAATCCGAGCCGGATACGCCTGAGCAGTGGTTTGGGAAAAGATTTTATCCCCATACCAGTTATTTCTGGGACGGAGTCTCCGACACCAGCTTCTGGGAAGTCCAGCCGGACGTCAGTCGAATCGAAGAGTCTGGCAGCGATGAAGACGGTGCTGACCAAGGGAAAGAAGCGTCCGGCGCCGAAAGCGAGTACGAAGAAACTGCTTGAGAGTTTCCATTGCTCGACTGAGTCTTCATAATTTCGTATAAGTCTTTTGTTTGAAAATCCGAGTTCGGGTGAAAGGTTCAATCAGAGTTCGACTTTCCACAACAGAGTCTAAGTTAGACAACAACAAAAATCCACGTCCGAGTGTCCCGAGTCGGACCAGATTCGGATGCATGATTTCACAATTTTCGCCAAAGTCGTACTCCAAAGGGAGTTGCGCGTCACAGACAATCAAATGAAAGAAAGACAAAAGCGACTTGGACTTGATTTGAATGGATAGCATGGCGTTATGGCTGTCACCAAGTCCGTGTGAGCAGAATCCTTACGTCGGGATCGAATCTTCCTGATCTGACTTTCAATATCCGCTGAGAAAATAGGCATCATTCTGTCTTCAATATCAGCGACAGATTCCGGGATGCCAACAAAATCACCAGTAACAATGGCTTCAAGTTGAGCGGGAGTAAACACGGGAGCAGGAATCTCATTGCTCCGTAATGAATTAGGGGTCAGATCTGGAGCACTCGACAAGTCAGGTTGGTCGGGCCCATTCAGAGGGTTAGTCACAAGTTGGTCTACGGAGGAGGCCTCCGAGTGAAGAGAGGATTTCTGGTGGATTTCCGTCGGTTTGGTTTCAAGTTCGTCAGACCCAGATTCGTTGTCTAATTCTTCGTCGGACAAGGGTTCTAATGGGGGTAAGTCGAAAGGGGTACTTGCATCGTCCGTTTCGTATTCAAAAGTCAAGAGACGATCACCACTCGTGATCGGCTCGGGTAACGGAGGTGCAACATCACACGGTTGTTCGGTAGATGAGTCACACAATGACTCTGATAACTTCGATACAAATACAACCGGTGGTTCAATGAGGGGTTTGGTTTTCACAAACGAGGGAGAGGACAAGCCCGATTTATCCCACGTGGGTCTCGGGGTTAGTACATCACGATCCGCGTGATTTTGGTAACGCTTGGTGTAGTCAGAGGGTGGATTTTTAAAATCCGTCGGGGTTCGTCTCACAAGATTCGAATCTGAATCTGTCTTCGGCTTGGAGCCGGGTACTGTCGGTAGGGTCAAACTCGGATTTATAGAATCCGAGTTGGGTATGGTCGTACACGGATTTATTGAATCCGGTTGGTTTCTCTTCGTCGGATCCAGAGGCGGATCGATGGCATGATGGGTAGGGGGGACGACATCGTCCAACTTCATAGACATCCCAGAGGGAAAAATATGGGTAATCGGTGTAACAATATGATCCGAGTTCGGATCACGAAGGGCAGAGTGGGAGTCAGGATCAGGAAAAGGGGGTAAAGGTCTGGATAAGGTACTGGATGAGAAAGCTTTGTCAGGGTCGGGAGGTTTGACAAGGTCTGGACCGCTTCCTTCGGCCGGGATCTTGTCCCTCTTTTCTCAGGCTTGCTGGTGGGAACTAGCTGAATTCTCACGCACAACCGTCGATGAGTTCCCGTTACTTCTGTTTGAGCTTCCTGGGCGGTTTTGAGATCCCTGATTGTTTTGCGATCCACGTCGACCGGGTAACGAGCTTCTCGGGCTACGTGTCCATACAGGCGGCACCTGGTGCAGGTCATATTCGCGCAATAACATTTCTCTCTTGAATGACCAAGTGTGAGACATCGACCACATACGACACCGTTGTTGACGGTTAGCACATCGTCATCCATTCGGATTTTCAGCCGAGGCTCATTAGGTGAGCTGAGAGAAGAACCAGAATTCGAGCCACCGGACGAAGGAGCCTGAGAGTTAGTCTGAGTCGTAGTCATCAGGCTCGCAACCACAGTTGGAATTTTCTGCATCATTCGGGCCTCCATAAGTTGATTCTCGCGTCTCAGTTCAGCTATCGGACCCTCCCAACCCACGGACTCGGATTTCGCGGAGATCGGACTCCGGGCAAGCATTCTGGCAGATTTGGGCGAAGCCGATCGGGATCGTTCTTCTTTCTCAGGAGTGATTTCGTCGTCGATATCCCTTTTACGCAGATAGTTGATGCAAGCGTCCAGAGTCTCGGGAGGATTCTCTGCGTTCTGCAAACTCGAAACGCGGGACGAATCGTAGACTCCAGAAAGGAAGAAGTTGACAGCGGTCACGTCCGGAATGAGGGCTTCTTGAGCCGCCTCATGCAGACGAGTAGCATATTCTCGCAAGGACTCGTCGCGTTGTTGTCGTCCTCGTTCCGAGAACACCTTGACGGTCGTAAGCTGGGCCTTATCGACGAAAGTCTGTTGCAGAGCCGTCCGGGCCTGCCCCCATGACTTGAAAGGAGATTTCTTGTTCTTCTGCGCCCACCATATTTAGATCTTGGGGTGGTTCGACTCGGTGATCCGTCTGTCCACAGCCTCTAGGATTTCGTAGTCGGGTATGTCATGGAGCTGTTTGAAGTCTTGAATCCGGGTGAGAAAATGCTCGATCTGGTCTTGCACTGCAGAGCTAGTTAGCTTCGGGGCCAACTTCAGGACATCCGAAAAGGAAATCCTCCCACGGGGCCGATAGCTGGGCGGTCGAGCATCTAGGGGAACACCCCTCGCGTCTCTTACGGCGGCGTCTCCGCCGTCTGGGCCGTCGGAGCCATCCCCTCCCGGGTCACTAGGCGGATATCGGTCTCTAAAACCGTGTCTGGTCCGGGTCGGATCGGTAGGTTGTGATCCGGGTTGGCCAGCCGCCGCCCGAGTCGGGGTAGAATATTGAGTTCGAGTCGGATCATGAGGGTGAGTCCGGGTCTGACCGACCCCAGTCTGTGTCGGATTTGTCCCGGGCAGCGGATTACTGAACCAAGTCGGAGTGACGTGAGACCTCTGAGTCTCGTGTTCAGTGTTAGCCATGTAAACGGGGACGTCGGACATCCGAGGAATTTCAGCCTTCATCGGGATCTTCTTACCAGGGGTCAAATTTTGGTGTGTCAGCGGCTTCAAATCGAATCGGCCGGTCTCAAATTGACGACTCGGATATCCGGGATAGAGAGCAGAAGTCGATTGTGTCGAAGCCATAGAGGAGTACAGCTGTACATGGATCTGGGTCGGTGGTCTGTCCAGGTCTCATGGAGCCGGACTTGCAATTGATGTCGCAACTGCATTATCTGACCTTCGTATTTGGCAGTCAAACTTTCTCGAGCCTCGATTGCGATATCCGCTTGCTCTTTAGCGTCCGCAAGTTGTTGTAGCGCTTCATCCAGTTGGGAGCGCATGTCCGTGCTTTCATCCTCGATTGCTTTAAACGTCGTTGATAGCAGCTCGTATCGGCCATTCAATTGTCGGTACAAAGCATCCTTGTCGTTTATTTGGGCTTTCAGGCCACGGACCGCCGAACTCAACTCTTTGATTTCCTCATCAGCTTGATTCAGCTTCAGGTGGGAATTTTCGACTTCCTGGAGTGCGCCGGACGATACGGCCTCCAATTTGAGACACTGTTCCTTCCATTCATGTTCGACGTGGGTCCCCCGCTCTAATAACTCTTGGGCGTGGCCTCGTATCAAAGTCTGGATTCGGATTTCAGAATCTTCTAGCTTGGACTTCAATCCGGGACAGACTTGACAATTTGCAAGGTTCGGGTTCTTCGAGCTACTGCGGAGCTTCAGATTTGTTTCCTGAGCTCGGATCAAGTCTTCTTTGGAACGTATGGTAAGTTGGAGCTGAGTAATTTTCATCTCGGATTGCTCGGAGATGTTCTTATATTTCGTCAAGTCTTTCGACAACCGTTCGACTTGACTGCTCAATATCTGGTCCCTCGATTTGAGTGCAGACACGTCCATAGCATCTTGTCTTCGCTCGGCCGACTGGGCTGCATGGATCCGACTCACTGCGTCTTCGTGCTGAGTTTTGAGTTCCTCCATTTCTGTTTGTAGTTCCGTAATGCTTGCTTCAGCGATCTTGAAACTCTCTTCCATGTTCCGACTCCCAGTCGGTTTTCATTTGGAGTAGGTTCTCCCGTTCCGCATAGAGGAATTCATTTTCTTGAACGAGTCGAAGGAAATCGGGGTCGGGCTTCGCCAGCGAAGTCTGGATGAAGAGTTCATATTCGGCACGGATTCGGACTAACTCGGATTCGTGTTCGGCCCTTTGAGCATGTAAGGACGAAGTCAGAGAACTGATCGCATCTTCCTTCTCTAGTTCGGTCGAGGATATCTTCTCTTCGAGATCACAAATTTTCCTTTCCAAAAAGTCTGACTCGGACTTGGACTGAGTCACTATTCTTTGGGTTACGGCCAGAGCTTTGGTTAACCACTTCAGATTCTCCCCGAACAACTGTTAGCTGGTCTTGTAAGGCTTGTCTTTCCGCCATGACGGCGGCTTGAACAGCAGACTGAAATTCGGGAGATTCAGTGAAGAAGGCGTTCGCCCAAAGAATGGATTTTTCTCGTTCAACCAATTGAAGTTCGTAGGCTTCGCGGATGGAATTAGTCCATGCTCGTAGGCGGTCGTCAAACAATTTTTGCAGGTGAGACATGGCAGCAGCGAAAGTAGCAAACGAGCCTCCTCGTTTGTTCGACATTGTTCCAAGACTTGTCAAATGAGAGCATGATTTTGTTGGTTTTCCATGCGCAGAAAGTCCCGCTCGGATTCCAATTGCTCGGCATAGCGTCGGTATTCAGCCGACTGGTCCAGTTGTTGTTGCAAGAGAAAACTCTCGTAGCCTTGTCGATGTATCTCAACGGCACTTTCCAAAACTTGTTGAGAAATCTGTCGAACCAGCTCATCACGGATTTCAGAAAATCTGGCCAGGATTTTCGCCTGGTCTGCAGGTATCATCGGAAGTTCGTCTTCAGCATGCTCGATACGGGGCTCAGGCATGGTCCTTCGTATAGGTGCTTCGTCGGATTGGTTCTTCGTTTCTTGTTCCTGCTCACTTTCATGTAGAGGACTTGTTTCCGGCTGACCAGATTTTTCTTCTTCCGAGTCTGTGTCATCAATCACTATGACGGACGGATCTTCTTGAGGAGGACTTTCGATTACCGGCATCTTCGTGGGAACTTGTGATTGAGGTGACAGGTCTGGGTCATCTTCAGCTTCTCGTTTACTCGTCGACGATCCGAGTGAGCTGACAACAGAGGTTGCAGAATCCTTGTCTTCGATCTCCAGTTGAGGCAGATGTGCGAGATTAGCGTTCCTTGCAGGCTTCTCATAGAGACCGTACTCAGGTGGGTCTCCCTTCGGCCGTAAGGATCTTCGTGTCGATGGAGATGCGGCCACAGACTTCCTTGACGCCCTCATAGAAGGTGTCTCGGTCGGTTTCTCGGGCGAATTATCTTCCATTGTCGCAGTCCAGCAGGCTTGTGCCGTACCCTGCTTCTCTAATGTGGCGTGAAATGTGTTGTTTCCGCCGGTTTCCTTGAGATACGAGCTCAAGCGGCGAACTAGCGACGTTTGACGTTGGGCGAAGCTGAACGGGGTGATTCAGCGACGACCGACGGACCAACCGTTCGGAAGATTCAAGGTAAAAACGATTGTGTGGTTAGAAAGGCTAGCTAGAGCTACATATGCAGTAAACTAAGGGGTATTAATAGAGGAAGATGAAACGTGATGGGAGGCGGGTTCGACGCGCGACATTACTAATCGGAGAACCGCCAATCAGAAAGAAGAAAGGGGTACCGGATTGTCGTCGGGCAAGATCCGAGTGTAAGGACACCAATCCGAGTGACAGATAATCCGAGCGAGAAGGTATGAATCCAAGTCCGTCCAGGGCTTTCCAATCGGACCAGGATTTCCATAGCACTAGACGGTAAGCTCGGCTTGGTCGAGGCAGTTGAACAGGAGTCGTAGATTAGCCAGTTGGTCGGACTTTAGACGACCAACCGTCATGTGACAGTTGACGCCACACTAGCACTCGAATGTCTGTAGAATGTGCCTTTGGTCGATTGAAAATGCGATTTCGAGTACTGAAGTCGGTCATGAATGAGAAGTCTCTGGATCAAACAGTATCAATCGTCATGTCCTGCTTCATACTACACGACATGTTCATTCAGTTTGATGATGTTTTGTTTGACATACCTAGTCATCAGCACGATCGCAACATCTACTTTCAACCTCAAGATGAAGATGACTCTGAAACTAATCCATTTTTACGAAAGGCCGCTCGCAATAAACGAAATGCAATAGCTCGACTAGTCTATTAAATCATTATGCAATTAATATTCTTTTCTACTTTCCTTCGTTGTGAGCTCCGACCAAATGGCCCAACAGCTTTGTCAATGTTTCGTTCTACTTTGTAATCGCGCTCAAGACATCGTCCATTGTCCCTCCAGTTTTTAGCTCCGTTGGGGCTTGTGTTGCAGCCAGTGATGAGCCCAAGAATACAAGTCCGTCTTTGATGGCATTGAAGCCCGCTTCAAGAGCTTCACTACTGTTCTTTAGCTTGGCTTGTTGTTGGTTCTTTTTCTTGCGCTTCTGTGGGCGATCTTCATCGCTCTCAATGACAATCTCTTTCTTTTCAACTTTAATTGAGTCGCATGTAGTCATTTTTCTATCAGAATGTCCTATTTGACGTTTAGACTACAATTACATAGCATATAAAATTTAATGCATTAACATCGTCATCACTACAATCATCGGTCGACATCAACACTTTTCTTTGATATCCAACTTTGGATCCCCAATATTCCATCATTAAGTCAAAATGTTGCGGTGGAGGCTGCTTTGGAAGATTGCCAGTTGGAATTGGAAGCGTAGGATTTGAAGAAGACCACGCAGTTTTTAGTTTTTGAAACTATGCAGTAAGATCAATTGACATGTGATAGCGTGCACTTCCTTATCTTGTACTTGAGCAACACTAAATTCTTTCGTCATCGATAGACTCAGCTCGGCAGTCAACATTATATAGGCAACCTTTTTGTCTGCATTGTTCTTTGAGTTGAACCGAGAGGCCAAGTCAGACTTATAGCGCAGCTGAAACAATTTTGCGATGCTGTCGTCGCACCAAAGACCCGTCCTGTCGGCCGACTTGGCATTCGTCTTCTTTGGACGTTTAGCCATAACCTCGGCCTTACGACCCCCAGCAAATTTGAAGGTAACACTCCTTTGAAGGTAACACTCCTTGCTCGTCATCACGGGGCTCATCTTGGGTGCCTCAATGATTCCAGCGGTTCCTATCAAGCTAAATTTGCTGTTGGGCAAAATTGCATGGCATTTGGTATGTAGTGCTGTTGCACGATAAGTCATATCGCTTGTCTTTACTCTCGTCCCGTCACCTGCTCCGATCGCCTCCTTTTTGTTATCTTTCTCGCAGAGCCGAGCTGATCACTTCAAAGATGCATGTTGGTGACGCACCTCAACCCGATACACGACGGGCGACCGACCAGAAGTAGAATACCGAAGCTTCTCTAACCTCAGTTTCCTTTTTGCCACCCCAAAGTCTCGGTTCACTTAGCCGCAGCGTGCCTGGACGCTACCCTCCCTCTCCCGACAGCACTTCAATGACGTTTTTAGTGATCTGCTGTCACCTACTCAGTCTCATTTCTCCTCTCGCTGTTGTTTGCACGCATGTCGGCTGCACCAAAAGAATATCGGTTCCTCTGCCTATATCAAGGCATGAATCGGATGAGAGCATGGACGCTGGCAATCCTGCTCATCAAGCTGACGAAGCCATCGCTCGCTACGGGTCCGTCTTTTGATTGGACGAATGACGAACAGATGGACTCAGCCTTTGAACGGTTTCTCCGAATGCCCCCCCTCACATTCTCCACAGCTCCTTTTGCGAACTGCAACGTTCATACTTCCCACATCTCTATATGAGGAAGTAACGGAAGCCAAGGCGAGACATGCAAGCTCGCACTTTAACATGCCATTCCATCCCGACGAGTTTAAACAACTCGTACAGCTGTATCGCTTGACACAAGTTCATGCGCGGAGCCAACTTTTGCATCGATTACATGAAGACATGGTGCATGTATGAAGATGTATTCAAGACCGACGCGAGGCCCGATGCAAAGCCGGAGGCAACGATAAAGTTTGATCGACAAGGCCAGAAGCCGCGTTTCGAGAAGAGGCTGGTAAAATCCAACGCAGCGAGTGGTCAACGGGACGCTAAAACGAAGTCTGGTAAGCCTTTTCATTCTTGCCTCAAAAGGAATAACCCTGATATGTTTGGAAATGTCCACAACTGTAAGACGAAGCGAAAGCAAAGTCGCTGCTCAGGGCGTACTATGATGAGAAGCGGGCTGCTGAAGCGAAGGAGCCCAATGTCGATTCGTAAGCCCTTGTAGCGGGAAGCGATATTGTACTGGATGTTTGCTCCGGTCTAAACATAAAGCGGGACTTTGAGCCTGAATATGACCCCACTACTGGGCAGCGACTTGTTGGCTCGTTGCGAGTAAATGGGCAAGACGACTTTGTCCATGATGGCGATCTATTATGCCTTCCTCAACTCCTGCCTCTTGACCTCCAAAGTATTCAAGTTCGAAAATTTCTTGATGAGAAACTCGCCACCGCCCTAAAAGTCCTAAAAGTGGCATGGACGGCATTGCACACAAAAAGCTCGCTCTCCTTCTCCGCAAGCACGAAGATATTTTCTGAATCGAAATCGACCGCGATCCCCCCGTTAACGTGCCTCCCGTGGTGGTGTGAAGTTGAAGCCTAGTGCTGCTCATGGCAGCCCTCCAGCGGGTATATTCCCTGTCAGGATGCAATACAAAGAAGAATCTCAAAATTTTGCCCTAAGTCAGGATTACTTTTCCATAGAAGAACGGGACAACTACATCGACATCAAACGGCAGCTGGCGTCGTCCGTGAAGTTGGCCCACGAAGAGTCAAAACAATATGATATGCGTTTTCCAGACGCCAGCTTATACTTCTGGAGAGCCATAGTCACACAGATCCCCATGGACCAGCTCAGCTTGACAGTCCATTCTCAAGATCACGAACCACTGACCTTTCTGAGCGGTTCCTTCTGAGGCTCTCAAATGGCCTGGCCAGTCATTGAAAAGAAAGCCTTCTCCATTGTGGAAACCTGTAAAAGGATGGATTTCCTCCTTCTGCGTCCAAGTGAGTTCAAGTTGTACACCGAACACCGCAAATCAACTTTCCTTTACGTTCCGCACTCATGCAACCGCGACGTCGCAAGATATACTGCCGAAAAAGGTCAATGATGGGGACTCGTTATGATGGGATTCAACTATACAATCCATCATATTGGTGGTGAGGGCAATGTATGGGCAGACCTCCTGTCCAGACGAGGAGCTCAACAACTGCCTGCGTCGGTCCGAGCCCTTCAGATTATACAATCCAATCCCTGTCCCCTCAATGACGACGATTTCGTGTGGCCATGAGTAACGGAAATTACTTCTCTCCAAGACATAGCGCTTGAACAGCCCCACGAACTTGTAGAACAAGATCCGACCCGCCCAAATGATTTGACCGATTTGACCGCAGTACGACCCTATCGCACACCAGAAGGACAAATACGGATACCTAGCTGTGATTTTGGCTTCCAAATGCCTTCAAATATCAAATTTAGTTATATGGTGCACATCTTTTACAGACAACATTGTGGCCAAATACTTTGGACAGAATGTTTGTAAATATCTATATACTATTGGATAATATTGAAATATATTGTCTATAATTAGCCAGTCATAATGAATTATTTCACTAAAATGTTGCACTATAGGTACAAGAATAGGTTTCGCCGAGATATCGACTTGATCATCAACTACGTAGTATATGTTAAGTTTTATTAATAAGTGTTCCTGGAGACTTTCAGGCATTCATCAGCTTGTTGACATTGCAGCACTTGTATTGAGGTCGTTAGCAATTATTAATCAGAGGTGTCCAATTAATCAAACGAGCACATGAGTGGAAATATAAATTAGGTCCACATGCTGATACTTGAGCCTCGAATACTATCGAAAGGTATACTAACGTTACGTAGTATTTATTAGCGATTAGAGTAGTTCTGCAAATGAACGTGTACGTGTAAATGCCGGATAAAGCACCTAGCCCCAGGACACGGCAGAGTCACACGGTCAAAGTCTGTCGTTTTGAACGTGTGACTGGCCATCCAGTCGTTTAAACTTGTACATGTGAGTTTCCATTCATTTTGCTGTGTGCACCAATGGAAATCACGTTGGAAACCTCGAATGGACAAGTGCTGAAGAAGCGAAAAACCCAAGTAAATATCACTAGCGAGTCTGACTTGGTTTTCGTCAAAGAGGCGATCGCAAGAAATCCTTATGCTGCTGAATATGGGAAGAAGCGAGAAGTTTGGGATGAAGTGGCTTCCGTCGTTGGAACCCACTTCGTGGGACTCGACATTGATGGACGACGTTGTCGTGAACGATGCATGCTACTGTCAGACGCGTATGCCAAACATCAAAAGAGTATGGAAAGGATGTCAGGGATGGAGGAAGAGGTGGCTGAAATAGATGAATACTTGGCGGAAATTCTAGAATTGCGAGAGGACGAGAGCCGTAAAGCAAGCAGTAAGAAGATTGCAATCGAGTCGAAGGAGCAAATCAAACAATACTTTGGAATGGCCACTCCTGATGTGTTGCATGTATGATGCAATCCAGCAATTCTGTCATGCATTTTTGGCAAACTGGAGTAGTCGACGAGACCCTCTGATGACGCCACTAGAATACACACAGTGGCACAGCAAGAAAGGGCGAAGATCGCTCCAACTTAATGAATTTCAACAGTACCAGCACATAATTGTATGATTATGTTCATTGTATCAACAATAACACGAGTGATTAGACCTAAGGATGTACACAGCTAGACATCATTTAATCTGCATGTCCAATGGCGCGATAAGCGCTGTAAATTCAGCTTTTTTGCGATTTGATTCGCTTTGATGAGCAAAGATCGACGGTTTGGTGGATGCCCTTTCGTTTGCATACCACCAGTCCAGGTGGTGAGGTCGCTTTCAATGGGCTTTGGAATTCTGGGCCGGGACGTTGTAAGACGATCCCTGCACGGTGTTTTGCAACACGATCACGAAGGGTATTTTTGGGTACATTGTACCTCTTGGCCGAAGAATAAATAGACATGTTGTCGTCAATTAGGCTCTTGATTGCTTCGGTTAAATTTGCTTGGGAGTACGATTTGCATTTCACGATTGTTTTAGAATGGAAGAATTGCATGCTATCAGGGTGATTGATCTTGGAGCCATTTAATATGGCGCTGAAATTTGGCGCCAGATTCGTTGGTTCCAGATTCACCTGTTTAAGTTTATAAGCCACCATTTATTTAATTTTAAAAGATTTTTGTTATTAGAGGTATTCCTCCTGCAATTTGATTAGCTAGATGAATAGACCGAAAAATTGGCTCTAGACAGAAAAATTGGCGCATTACGTTAGCAGTTATTTCAGCCTCTCTCCATTTTTGTGCTTCGTTTGTTCACATGGCTTCTCGTTGGCTGTTAGGCACATCCGTGAGCGACAAGTAAGCAAAATCGACTCCGTCCACTGAATTTTTGTTGCGTTCTTGGTCTTGAACGTGTGCGTATCCACCAAAATCATCATCCCCATATCGTTTAGGTGGCTTGCCAATTCGAGTGCTCCGCCTTGGAGATTTCGATGCATCATGGTGATTAAAGTTTTTGGTTGCCTGCATGGGATTTCTTGAAACATGGATATTCGCTGCATGTCCCATCCTGGCAGCCATATATGCTTCCTTGGCTTCACAATGCGTTGGTCGACTTTGGCCTCAGTATCGGTGTCGTTGTCGTTGTAGTTGTCTCGCGGGGGTGATACCCCAAATGTTGTTTTGAGACGCGAGCTGCCTGTACGGAAGTGAGATTTGGGTATTGCCTGTGTATCCATCCCAATCGTCTGGGAAGTCCTTGATTTCCATGCTGATGAGTTGGGGGTGCCTTGTAAATTTGGTTCATCAGTATCACCCGCCATACTAGGGAGCCGCAACGGTCGAGTTTTGTAGTTTGTCGATGGTGGAGTTTCATTTTACAGAGAGTCTTGATACGTTGGGGGTGAATTCAAGAGTGAGATTAGACTGAGAATGAGTGGCGGGAAGCCAGATCTGTTATGTCATATTTCTATTGGACGAAAATCCAATTTTCCACAGTTACTTCCCATGATCAGTTTGTTTTGGAGAGGGTGGTAAGCATGACCTCGAACACATATTGATCTCACTTGACTCTAGGGGCAACCGAGACATCCGCAAGCTTCCACAAGTCGCAGAAATACACACAAGTGGACATTTTTGTGGATCTATAGGGATTTGGTTTCCCACAGATCCGTTTTTTATCATTTCTGGACGTCGCGCCACCGGCATGTTATTGTTTTTCAGGCTTACCACGTTTTCATCGACCAGTCCCTTGAGGAAGTGAAAGCGCGACCGAATGTGCTTGGTCCGGCTGTGGCTTGCTGTGGCTTTCGCGACCTGTATGGCGCTTTGATTGTCGACGAACATGTCAATGGGTAAGTCAATCTAGACTTTCATTTCGTGAAGAAGCTCATGCAACCATATTAGGTTCTTTGCGGTTTCCGCCGCTGCGATGAACTCGACTTCGGTGGTGCTTTGGACAACCAGGCTCTGTTTTCTCGACATGTATGTGATCACTCCTTCGGCCATCGTGAAGACTGACCCAGTGATAGATTTGCTATCGTGCTTGTCGTTCGCAAAGTCGGCGTCACTGAACGCTTTCGGTCTTGCGCTTGCTCGTCCGTCATACTTGTGCCAAGATGCTTCGTCCCTTGCAGGTACTTCTGGACTCGCTTCGCCATCTTCCAGTGACTTGTGTTGTAGTCGTGATTGTGCGATGACAGGAAGCGAGCGGCGTAGGCTATGTCGGGTCTGATGGCGAAGACAAGGTACTGCAGTGCGCCAGTGAGGCTCCAATATGGAAACTTGTTGGGATTGTCACTCACTCTCACTTCTGCTGGTAGACCTTGCACTTGCGGCGTTGGCTCAGAATCGCAAGATTGCATGTGGAACTTCACAAGCAATTCTTCGACAAACGTGCTTTGCGATATCTTCACGGTACGTGCTGAGCGGTCTCTTTAAATCCTAGGAAAGTTAGCTCTTCCTTGTCGGACATTTCGAATGTTCGATTGGGGTCGTTTCGGACGGCGTCCGGAGCCCTCTTGCAGCTTGTCGCGATCACTATGTCATCCAAATATACTACGAGGTATGTGTTAGTTCTGTCTTCATTGTTCACCATGACATAGATGCATTGTTCTTTGTGGCATCGCTTGAAGCCGATCGACGCGAGGTGGTCATTGAGATTCTTGTCCCATTGGCGCGGGGCTTGTTTCAAGCCGTATATGGACTTGTTCAGTTTGCACACCAGGTGAGTCTTCCCCTCGACTTGATATCGCTCATGTTGTTCCATGTAGATGTCTTCATCAAGATCGCCGTTGAGAAAAGCGGTCTTCACGTCAAGCTGTGCGGTCTCCAAGTCAAGCGTCGCCACCAGCGCACACAGTAGCCGAAGGGAATCAAGGCGTAGAACCGGTGCGTACGTGTCTGTACAGTCCACGCCAGCAATTTGAAGATATCCCTTTAGGCATAAGCGTGCTTTGAAGCGTTCAAGCGATCCGTCGGCGTCATACTTCGCCTTCCAAACCCACTTGCATTTCAGTGCCTTGCGATCCGCCGGGATAGGTTTGGTGGACAACACTTACCGACGACATCGTGGCCAAATTTCCTGGACAGAATGTTGGTATTTGTCTATATACTATTGGATAATATTGAAGTATATTTTCAAAATTAGCTAATCATATTGAAGTATTTGACTAAAATGTTGCACTTTAGGCACAAGTACTACTCTAGTCCGAAATTATTGTACCAATGTTTTCTAAGTGGCGGGATTTTTCTAAAATTGCCTCGATTTGGCATCTAATTGGCTCATTAGAAAGCGCGAAGGCAGAGGTTTGATTGGCTCTTTGTAGCGGCAGGAAATTCGCGGTAGAACATGAGATACATGGCGCCAAAGTAAGACAAGTGGATTCAAAGTAATATAATTCGCCGTTGAGCCTTCATTATTGCTTTTCATTGCCCGCAACAAGGTTCAAGTAATCAACATGAGTCTTTAGATGACTCAAAAGCAATCTCGAGAAGATTGCGTCCTTGATGCTCAAACTGACCGCAATCGAAATCTCTCCGACGTCGATCGCTCGTCCATCTATCAGGAGCTGCTAGAGAGCTCCAACTAAGGCGAGCTTCCGTATGGAGCCTTCCGTGCAGTTGCGCTACGCTACAACTGTCACTGGAAGACTGCATCACGCATCTGGGCACGAGGACGCGAGTCAATTGCCGGCGGCTCGACCTGCGCCGACATTTGTCCAAAAATGAAAGGTAACTCCTCTGAAAATGTATATTATAGGATTTCACAAGAATAAATTTTCTAAAGGTTTACTATTTTAGGAACGGTTGGCCGACCAAAGAGTCGGAATAACCAAGAAAACGAAACTCAAGTGAAAGATACTCCATTCCATGCGCGTCAAACGCTGCGGTCTCTTGCGTCCAGCCCCAAAATCCTCAAGACGACCCTGGCTCGTCATATGAAGGAGTCCAAGAAACTCCGCGGTCGGTCGAACCATATCAAGCCTGAATTGACGCCGTCAAATGCGATTTCTCGCGTCAGGTTCGCGATGTCCTTCTTGAAGGCTTCGTTGGATTGTAACCATACTTTCTCGAACATGTACAATATTGTGCATATAGCTGAAAAGAGGTTTAATTTCACGAAGGTTAAGAGAAAAATCTTTTCTTATGATGACGAAAATCTCCCTCTGAGGTCGGCTCGATCGAAGCGCCTCTTGACGAAAGGCATGTTCCTTGCCACCGTGGCAAGACCGCGTTATTACTATACCAAGAAAAAGATTTTCGATGGCAAGATCGGGATGTGGCCGTTCGTCAAAATAGTTCCAGCGAAACGGGACAGCAAAAATCGTCCAAAAGGAACTATTTTGACTGAGCCGCAAAATGTCAACTCTGAAGTGTATCAAGAAATGCTATTTTCCCCGTCGCGACATGAAGAACACTATTTTTTGCCACAAGACAACGCGAGTCCTCACAACAAAGTGACGACCCAAGTCTTGAAGCAACTTGGTATCGAAGGGATTGAAGTTTCAAACCAAACATCAAATACCCCGGACTATAATGTCCCAGATTTAGGTTATTTTAACTCGATTCAAAGCTCGCAGTGCCAAAAGATGACTCGATCAATCTAGGAGTTGATTGGGGCTGTGGAGGAGTCCTTCTGTGAGTTACCCGTTGACACCCTTTCTAAGACATTCATTACATTGCAAAAAGTAATGGAAAAATCGCTTGATGAATCGGGGAGAAATGGCTATGGTGCACATCATCTATAGGCGACATAATTTTCGTCACACTTTGACCGTCGATAATTTTATGAAGAGTCATATTAAGGATAAGAAAAGTGGTAATATCAATAGATAAGGATTAGAGGAAGAGATGATACCGCTTAAAATCGCTCTAATTGATCGAGTTATAGTGATTCTTCTGAGGTCACTTTTGTGACCAAACGTATGGAAAAGGACAGTTTTGGACATAGGGGTGCTCGTCGACTATACTTGAAGTTTGTATCGATAAATTTTCCGGATCCTCTGGGTTGTTATCCGTATATGGTGTTAGCCACACTTTGGAGGTATACCATAAGTTAATCGCTATTAAATACTACGTAACGTTAGTATACCTTTCGATAGTATTCGAGGCTCAAGTATCAGCATGTGGACCTAATTTATATTTCCACTCATGTGCTCGTTTGATTAATTGGACACCTCTTATTAATACTACAGTTGTGGAAGTATGGATAGGATGGAAGTATGGATAGGACATCACGAAATTTCGTCAGATGTCAAGTGCTACATCGATTTGTCGGCTCAAATCAATCTCTAGAGTAGTTGATGCCTAGATTTGAGCACGTGATAGTGGTGAAATGCCCATATAATGAACGCACAGAATGTTTGTAAATATCTATATACTATTGGATAATATTGAAATATATTGTCTATAATTAGCCAATCATAATGAATTATTTCACTAAAAGTAAAATGTTGCACTATAGGTACAAGAATAGGTTTCACCGAGATATCGACTTGATCATCAACTACGTAGTATATGTTAAGTTTTATTAATAAGTGTTCCTGGAGACTTTCAGGCATTCAGCAGCTTGTTGACATTGCAGCACTTGTATTGAGGTCGTTAGCAATACTACGTAGTACTAGTATTAATAAGAGGTGTCCAATTAATCAAACGAGCACATGAGTGGAAATATGAATTAGGTCCACACGCTGATACTTGAGCGTCGAATACTATCGAAAGGTATACTAACGTTACGTAGTATTTAATAGCGATTAACTTATGGTATACCTCCAAAGTGTGGCTAACACCATATACGGATAACAACCCAGAGGATCCGGAAAATTTATCGATACAAACTTCAAGTATAGTCGACGAGTCCCGTCCTTTTCCATACGTTTGGTCACAAAAGTGACCTCAGAAGAATCACCATAACTCGATCAACTCTTTGAATAGAGCGATCTTAAGCGGTAGCATCTCTTCCTCTAATCCTTATCTGTTGATATTACCGCTTTTCTTATCCTTAATACGACTCTTCATAAAATTATCGACGGTCAAAGTGTGACGAAAATTATGTCGCCTATAGATGATGTGCACCATATCAATCGTAATCAACTCAAATGGCTTACCGTTTAGCCACGTCAGTCACAGCCGTTGGTCGCGGTTGTATGTTTAGTCCTTCGAAACAAGTAGTCGGATCAATCAAAAGCCAAGAACGTCCGTCCCCCTCTCGTTTTGAAGATAGAAAAGTTGAACGACAGCAAAGTTTGGATCACAGCGCGGGCGAGATTACAAACGAAAACTATCGTCACGGTGGACAGCAACGTCCTGGATTATATCTCGGACGATGACCAACTACCGATATGGAGGAATGTGCGGCCATGTGTGATCCGTCCTCGACGCTGAAAGAATGACCTAAGACCAAACGTCTCGTGCGGCTTTGTCGTCTCCCTCTTCATGCAAGTCCCCCCTTCCCCTTTGAAAGTTCTAGCCCGAAATCCCCTTCTTGCGTGTTCCTTGCTCAACGACAAGCAATTTAACTCTCCCCGTAGCTCAAAAGGAACGTCACTGCTGCATTTTTCAATTTGCTCGCTCTCGATCATGCGTGTCCGTGGTCACCCAACTGGCGAAATGTTGTCCCGTCGTCGTCCAAAGCAGGCCTTTGTCGGTCTTCCTGGCGCAGGGAATATCCCTCATGGCCCAAACTTCGGTGGTCCTGCAGCCAAGTCTTTCTCAAAATTGGCGGACATGGCTATTCGTCGCGCAAAGTCTTTCTGTCGTTCCTTTAGTTAATACATCCTTAACCACTCGAGACGTCGTTGTTTCCTCACTTAATCCACTGTGGCGCTTGCCCCAAAAGTTCCTGCCATATTGCGCAGGGAAGTCGCCTTTTAAACGACGATGTTCTCGCCTCCAAGCTCGTTCATGTCCGCCTCGCCATGCCGCTATCTGCGTTGCAACACGTCGACAGCTAACGGATCGTTGGGTTGTGCTTGACTACGGAATCCCCTATTGACATTTGAAACGTGTGAAATAAGCGACACCATGGTTTTGTGGCACTTGGAGTTTTCTCAAGTGTCTTTACGGCCATATCAATATGAAACTTGTCGCTCGGTCGACACCGAGTCGAGCGTACTGGGGACTTTGTGACAGAGTGTGGACATTTGAAGTGTGTGACGTGCCGGCTGGACTTGCCACTCAATCTCGCGGTGTGGCAACAGAACAAAGTCGTTCGATGTGCCACACAGTGGCGTTTGAATCGCTCTTCAATATTTTACGTCTTCAATTCCCGCGTCGCTCTCCGAGCTGCTTAGCTAGACCAAGAGCGACAGGGCCGTGGGGGCCACCCCATACTTTACCCCTTGGTACAGCGCCGTTTCGCCAATCTTGACACCACGACTTGCCCCGTCACCGCCAAGGTTTCGAGCACGTTTCGACGCTCACGACGCGCCAAACATAGTGGCGTCGTTGGGCTGCTCTTGACGAAAAGCCAGCATAGCGGAGCGAGAGCAAGATGCGCATGTCTGATAGAATGTTGTAAAATGAAAGGATGCGTTGCCGCGAACATGGCGGGATATTTGTCAGCTTTTCCTCCTCGGTGCATCCTTGTCCTTCATACTTGGCGTCGTCTAGCGCTACTTGGCAGCCACAATACCCGTCGTCTCGATAGCCTCCAACACCACCACGATCGTTCAACAACTCAAAACTTCAGTTGAGACCCATATTCGTCGCCCTTTTGCTGGAGCGCGTCTCACGCCCCATAGTCGCGTGGTCGTGCCTAGTTATCCGAGCGTTGTCACCCCTTCAGTTGGCATTTTTCTAATACACTGCGGCCTGGTTGCGTGCGTTGAAGGGTTATCGAGGGAACGTAGCCCTCCACGGAGCGTCCAATGAGTGAAAATGAATGGCCATCCATAGATCGTGTTGAGCATTTGTCCCCGCCGCCGAGGAACGTCCTGCTCAAGTCGTTGTCGGCGCGTCATGACGACGGGACTTGGCTTGAAGGCGCCTTTGTCGGTTCCCTGTTACCCCCTCCCCCCGACTGGTCGCTGTTCGTCCAGTGGTAGGGGCAACACAACTTGCTTCAGGCGCAATCCAAAGCGGATGAGGGTCTTTGTCACCACAGCGTCTGTCTGAGCGTGTTTGTAGCGCGCGAGAAGAGTGCTCGTCGCACTCGTTTTCACTGGCTTTGCTTGGAAATCTCTCCGCGAAGCTGCCCAGCGACGACAGAGCCAGCAATGGACACTTCACACTGTTCAAATGTCCACTTTCCGAAGCCCGACAACGCGACTGGTGCTATGGCAATTTGCAATCCTTTCTCTCTGCCGACAGCGTGACAAATACAAGCCACGGTCGTGGGAAATGCGATCGAGGCTACAGCTAAGGGCACAATCAGTCGGGGGGGGGTTGGGGATTTGTCGTCGGATTTGTCGAGGCAATGAATCCGCAGGGACCAACTCTTATAGCGCATTGCTTCGTTGCAGTGGCAGGGGAGCGTTCTTTTTCGCAACGAAGTGGTCAATTTTACGACCAACCTAGCGTCCAGCTGCATTCCCAGCCTTTGCGCCGCCTTTTTGACGACCAACTTTAGACCCAAGAGCGCCGTTGTAATCCCTTCCAGGGACTGTTCCTCCTCCGCCGTGTGTGCCAGCGACCGTACCAAGTACACCAAGGGTCGTTTGTATATATCGGAGCCACCGACAGCTTCACCGCCGTCTTTGCGTCCTCGGATTTCGCCCATCTTTCTTTGTTCTCGAGCCTTCGGACGGAATCCAACACCCGAGGAAGAACACCGCCGGCTCCAAGTACAAGATTGCTCGATGGCAGTGACTTTCTTGGCCTGAAGACACGACAAGGACGCAAAAAATCGCCGCCATCTTCATCTTGACGAGTCCAACCAGCCCCTTGAATCCCCACTTGTTTCCCGCTGTATCCGCTCCAACGTTTTTCCCTGCTTGTCAGTCTCTTCGAGTCTTCCCCACGTTTTCTCGACACGATTCTATCTCGAGCTTGAGATTCGCTGTAGATTCCCCTCCGTTCCCCCTCTTTCTCTCTAGCTTAAAGCCCAGTGTACGGCCAACAACTAGCAACTCACCGTGCACAGCAGCCTCCAGCTCTTTCCTCCTTCAGAGCTCTTCACTGCCAAGTGGAAATTGAATTCGATAGCGCGATGAATCTTCCACCAGAGGACGTAATTCCCACTGACGTTTCATCTTTCCATGGATTTCCCCGCTTGCAGAGCAACCGACGACAGCCGACCAGCACCTCTGCCCAATGTGTGAACTGCCGTACAGTCTCGAATGGGGGGAAATTGCTCCAATAGGGGGCGAACCGTGAACATCGAGAC
Source organism: Aphanomyces cochlioides (assembly GCA_019828595.1). NCBI lineage: Eukaryota > Oomycota > Saprolegniomycetes > Saprolegniales > Verrucalvaceae > Aphanomyces > Aphanomyces cochlioides. The sequence continues at coordinate 464,913 of JAHQRK010000029.1, read as the reverse complement.
GAAATAACGACATCTGAAGTGGCAAAGCGTTTCTTACAATAAGCCAACAAGAGGAACGACACCGCCGCCGTCAAATATGCAGCAGACGCTTGGTTTATTCAGCGCGAGTAGGTACTTGGCGCCAGGGATATCGAGATAATCGAGCTTTGGATTCAGCTTTGCTTGACCGCGTTCACGCCACGTGGTTAGCTTTCGCATGTCGTGGGCTTCGTTTCGAGTCCTCAAGCCACGAGATACATCAGAGGCCTTGGTCGAGAGCGACAGGAGTGGCCGTAGCGACGGCGAGAGAAAGCAAGACGACGCGCATGGTCGAGAGAGAGAGCTAATTGATAAATGCGATCGAGGCGTTCCCTTGGATAAAAGATACGCTGCTGGTTGTCAAACGCTACGACGCGATGCGACGCAACGAACGCGCCAAGAAATCGATCCAAGGGAAAGTGCACCCACCGTCGTTCTGACGTGAATTCATGACCTTGTGTCGGGAGGAATCGAGTCTCGAAAATGGTCCAGCGGCGGCACACTGGATCACCCAAGGGGTCACTCTGCTCGACGATGCACGTCGTAGTAATACGGTGCGACAGAGATCAAACGACGAAAGAATTCCGACAACAATGCCATCGAGTCCCCCCCCCCACACAGAGAGTGCATACAGCCACTCGTCCCCACTCCATCTTCCGTTCGTTGCGTTTCTTCCCGAGTCGTCCCCCTCTCGGGAACCTAATTCCCCCTTGCCCGTGTAAAATCTCACCAGATGAAGGAACCCATTTCGACGATCTGGAACGTCGTCTGTTGTTAGCTGAGCTGCAAAGCCGGCAGTGCTCGCGATGCGAAATCTCCACACGGTGCACATTTTTGGGCGTCCCCCCATCAGATGTGCCAGGAGGTACATAAATCATCGGCGAGGCAAACCACGACCAGTTCATGCTCCAGCACGATCCATTGCAGCTGCTTTCTCCTCGTTCTAGCGTCGACCGTCGATGAAGTAGACGACAAGCGATAGCTGTCGTGGAAAGAGAAGCATCACAAGCTCGATCTTTCCAAAGGAAGAACCTCGCTGTTCATACTATCGCTGGAAAGAGAATGACTACTGGAAGGCTCAGGCTATGACTGCTTGGCCGTTGTAAAGATCGCGTGCTCCAAGCCTCGGTGGGTTCACTTTCAAGCAATGCGCTCAGTGGAATCTACCGTCCAACATGTTGTTTTTCTGTTTTCAGCTCTTGATGATGCTCCATCTCTGACAGGGATATCTCAATTTGCAACATTCTTTCACACCAACTTCGTGAATTTCACTCGAGTGGTGCAGACGCTCTGAGCCATTCGTTCGTGTCGTGGAGCTTGGAATGCCAAGAGCATACACTGTAGAGTTGTCATGGGAGGCTAGCGGTAGCTCGACAACCTCGAAGAAGCCGACACCGTCAACGCAACGTAAATGTATATGTTTCAGTTTAGCGAAGACCACAAAGTATCGATCGAAGTCAGTTCCCTCGTGTTGTCCGCTTCATTCCGAATCGCACATCAGCGCATCTAGGCTGTTCTGACGGGTTCTCGTGCTACAACGCGAAGGGTGGCGTCGAAGAAATGCAACGAAATGAACAGAGAATGGACGCCTTGGGGATGTTCTTGCACTCTGTGGGAGGAATCGGTGTCCGTTTTTCTCGCATGCGCTTGCAAAGCTTGCAAGAAGCCCCCCCCACACACACACCCGGCTTTCCCCCAATGCACTGCCGCACAACCCACTCGATCGTCCACAACACTTGTCTGCATCTCGTTGGGATAGCTCAACATAGACGATAGAGTTGAAACGCAATGACCAGTCCAACCGGCACCGCGAGTTCACACTGTTCAAATGTCCACTCTCCAACGCCCACCTAAGCAATAGTTCTCATAGGATGGGAACCGTGAATATCGAGAGGAAAGAATGACATCTGAAGTGTCAAATCGTTTCTTACAATAAGCTAACAAGGGGGGGGCAACACCGCCGCCGTCAAATTCGCAGCAGACGCTTGGTTTAGTCAGCGCGAGTAGGCCTGCGGATAGACTTGGCGCCAGGAATACCGAGATGTTCCAGCATTCGAATTGGACGATCGTCGCGACGGAGGGCACCTGGAGATTGATGGCGGTAAGGAACACCAGAGACAACTTCAACACGATCAACGCCGCCGCGTTGACGCAACGTGGTCGAGGCGTTCAAAGGGTGAAAAGATAAGCTGCTGGTTGTCAAACTTTACTGCGCGATGCGAGACAACGAACTTGCCGAGAAATCGATCGGGGGAGCGCATCCAAGCCGTTCTTACCATGCCGCAATCAGTTGGGGAAGTTCAGGGGAAAGACTTGGAGGAAACTTCGAGGGTATACTCAACGAAAAGAAGAGAGAGAGTGGAGAGTACAATGCCGCGGCGGACTCTGGATTGCTACGGTGGTCCAGTGCACTGCTTTCCATCGCAACGATAGTTTGAACCAACTTGTTTGCGATCTAGCTCCCACTGGTCAGACCTTGATGCAAACTTTGCTGTATCCTCGAAACGAGAAGATGTGAATGGAGGGGGGGGATTTGACGTCTTACATGCTCTGACGACTCAGTGAGCAGCAAAGACGACCGCGACAACAATGGCGTACGCTGCGCATCGATGACGAAGCCACATGGAAAGCAATCACAGGCGCAACTCACGCTTGATCGCCGCGACACCCCTTCGTAGGACGAACCCACATTCGAGTCCACACTGTCTCGAAACCTTGTCCAGATTCACCCACGACTTGGAAAGACCCCTCGTCCAGCAGGAATGGACTCTCCCCTCGGCTGACTTGGGTGCGCTCGATGTTGTATTCGGTCAAGTTAGGAAAACCCTGGAGGGGGAACTTTAGGGCCTCTGGGGACACAACAACCTCTGCCAAGAGAATTTTGACAACATTGACGGAAGTTTCGGAGGCAATTAGACTGGTCTTGGCTCAATCTAGAGAGGCAACTACGGCGTTCCCCTTGGAAATCTCGTTCATGGGGAACGACAGTGCTTGCTGAAGGGGGCGGTGGTCTGGCAAACCGATGGAACTTTGGTGCAAAGTGAGAAAACATCTCGGTGTTGGGATACATGTCAAACTACTAACTCAGCAGCTATACTTATCGACGGTAGCTCTCGCTCTTTCGAGGCGCCTTGCCTTTTGGTGGGGGGCTCGACCGTGTTTCAAACGACGATACAACATATAGTTGAGAAGCCTTTATGGTGGCCAAACGAGTTCACGCTCCCTTTCATGAGGGTGTAGCACGGTCCATGGAGTTTGAGCTGCCCATACCCCTTGGCTGATCTCCCGTCAAACTTATCGCGTTGGGGGATCAGGGAAGACATGTCGGGGGAAACAACGAAAGCGAGGACAGGCAAACAGTGTATTACAAAAATGCCAACAAACATGGCAGCAACGCTCGGCTAATTAAGCACAACCACGCGACCACGGTATATGGCACGCGTTCCAGGAGCAGGGCGACGCACACGACTCTCACCTGAAGTGCGCTGACCACGGCTGCCAGACCGGAAAATATTTGAAACACGAGATTTAATGCGGGCAAGACCCCCACGGCCACCGAGAGAACCCGAGGGACGACGGACGGAGTAAGGAGTTCCGCCAAGTTGACGCAACGTAGTCAGCTTCACCATATCGTCAGCTCCAAATCGAGTCATCAAACCGCTGGATGCATGAGAGCCAAGGTGGTGGCCCTCATTGAGAGCGAGAGCGACCGTAGCCAGGACGAGAGACAGCAAGACGACGCGCATGATCGAGAGAGAAAATTGAAAAGTGTGATTGAGCCGTCAAATTGAAGCAAAGATCAGCTGCATGTTGTCGAATTGCAGCGACGTAACGAACGCGACTTGAAAGTGCAGTTCGTCATGTGGGTGCCTCTATCTCAACGACTAACGACTTGAATTAGTGCTGGGTGCCTCTTTCTCAACGATTCCAGCGGAGCCGTGGTTCATCGAGGGCGAACCTTGTAATTCTGAGTGGATTGCACCGCGTTTGGTGGTAGCCTTGGCTTGATGAGGATTCCGTTCTCCAGTCATTTACCAGTTTACTCTCGAGCATACGCATCTTCGGAATTGCTGTTCATGAAACCCCAGACTTTATTAATTTATAAGGTGTTTTGAACTACAACTTGACACGTTTTTGCACCCATGTCGACGACATCCAGGTCGAAAAATGAATTGCGATGGTCAACCAGTCTTATGGACAGTCTAGCGACATCCTGTCTCGGCTAGGAGAACGGAATCTTCTTCAAGCCAAGGCTGCCAGCAAACGCGGTGCATTCCACTGATAACGACGACGTTCGCCCTCGATGAGCCACCGGGGTTTCACTTGGCGCGCTCCGCTGGAATCGTTGAGAAAGAGGCACCCAGCACTAATTCAAGTCGTTAGTCGTTTATTAATAGATAGAGGCGTCCAACGTAACCCACATGACGAACTGCACTTAGGAATGGTGACCGTCCCCTACAGTGCTACAATGTAATACAGTATCATGCTTCAAGATACGACGGCCTTCCTACCTATCTACCCCCTGCAAAGTTGAAGATAGCACGGTGTTGTTGGTCATTGTGGGGCTCATGTTGGGTGCCTCAACGATCCCAGCGGAGAGTCCAAGTGAAACTCTAGCCCTAAACTCATTGTTGTAATACAGAAATTACATGACGTTTGCTGGAAATTCCACCTTGTCTTCATGAGGGATCGAGTCTCCTGGAAGAGACCAGACGTCGATGGACTGTCCACTCCATGAGACTGGTTGTCCATCGCAAACCTCTGCGTCCGACAACAGATCCCAATCCACTGTCATGTCCATATTAGCGGGTGTCAGTGTTATTATAGGCCATCATATAGGAAGTCATATTCTACCAATAGAAACACTTGAATAGGAGCTGGTCTGACAGACCTTTTATAGGTCGACCAAAGGTTGCTCATTTGGTAACCTGCCAAGTCGTGTCATGCCGACGATGTTAAGGTGCAACTTAAGGAGGATGATTACACATGATTGACTACGTAGCTCCGGAATATCAATGGTCCACAAGACCCATTGTGTCGAAAGGAGGGAGTGTTATAGGAGTTTCACACTATCAATTTCGATAGTATTGTCAATTTCAGTCAAATTTGTATTTTCGACCAAAAATCAAATACATTTCCAAATCGATTTGACCATACTGAAGCCAAGTTGAACCGAATATTGGTCAAATTAATTGCATGTGTTTTAGGGTGTGTCTGGGTGTGTTTTGCGTGAATTAGCTAAATACTCGATTCTGATTGGCTGCGAGGTTGGGAAATGGATTCAAAAAATCGATACATTTCCAGCCCATCGCCCATCTCACTATTTACCGTTAGAATGAATCTCACAATATGAAACTTCTATAAACCTAACAAATTTATAGCCAATCATATACATCTATTCTCAAAATTGTTCAACCTGTAAAGGTAACAAGTTGACACCCGCTATTACCAACGCAAAGTGAATACCTGTATAAATTTATAGTTATGCAAATGAATACAGTAAAACCCCACACATTTTTAATTTTATATTCTTATAAGTTGATAATATTGTGTTTTCGTTCCGAAATTGTGAAAGGCAAGCCAAACCGATCAGGCAAAAAGTAGGGCAAAATGTCGGAACACCAATCAGAGACGAGTAATTCTGATGACGTAATCACGGTTTTCGAATCGGGCAGCCAATGAAATCGAGTCTCTATCCACATCTTCAGACAGAATGGCGATTTCTGCTCATTCATTGGCTGAAAATTTTAGTTTTCCGGAACAAACAGTTTGGCTTTTCCTTCAAAACTATTGTGAATTCTGTCCAATTTTGCCAATTTGAGACGATATTTCCAATCGCCTATAAATTGTCCGGACAATATGATTGGCTAAAAAATAATTTTACTATCAATTGTTTGGCTGAAAACTGACCTAAGTTTGTGAGAGAAAAGCTGCAAATCTCACGTCATCTCTATGACTATGAACAACCTTCCAGAGCGAGCCCACCTCGAAGAGAATTTCACGTTATTCAGCACTCCTCACGTTGAGCGTAAAACGAGTGGAGAGGCCTCTGGCCTCGCCAGCGCAGCGACGAAGCTTCGTCGATTTCGTGTACCATCCTGATCAAGACTTCAACCAAAGGTCAAAATAATCTTCGAACATTGATATTTGTATTATATTTCGGAGGTCCGGCGATTTGCCGGCGGTTGATTCAACCAATCGCGGTAGAACGAAGAATACCAAGATTTGACAAAAAAAGACAAAATATGTTGAATTATATTTGAAAGGTAATGAATAACTGGATTCAAAGCTGACTTTGAATCTCGATGTATCGCCAGCGTATCAGTCTTGCCGACAAGCTCAAGATCAAAGACGAACACGATCGGTCCCCAGAGAAGGCGCATGACGAATTGGCAGACTGTGCCAAACAAGAATTCAAGTTGGCCAGACGCCTCGATCGGCCAACAACATCGAAAATCCTGAAGAACCCTGTTCGTGAAACCTTCCATCTCTCATGAAGATCCAACATCGACTGCTATTCCCAAAGATGGAGATAGAAATGTATGAATGGATTAATGTGGGTTAATAAATTCAGTTTATGTATGTTAATATACACATCTACAGGTTTGGGAATACTTAAAAATCCCCATCGTGGATGGAAATGTCATCGTCGAAGGGCCATCCAACTACTTGGGCAACAAGGAATTGCTACAACATTATCAAATGGTTGGCTCGACCGTTTCAAACGACGATACAACATAAAGATGAGAAGACTTGATGGTGAATCCGCATCAACAAAAATTAAGGTCGTAAATGCAAGTAGTGCTGAGATGCTTTTGACTACCCAAACTTTGACAAGTCTGCCATATTCAATATCGATGAGAAAGCGTTTTTTTACTGCTCAGTTCCAACAAAATGTATGTGAACAAAGCCATTTAACGGCCGCAAATAAAACAAGAAGAGAATTACGGTTGCAATTACCTCCAATGCAAGTGGAACCTGCTGGCCTCCTGCTGATCGTCCCCGATGCTTTGGTCGTACTCCTCCGATGAATATGGCCTTCAATATGCATGTTCCAAGAAACCATGGATGATAAGATCCGTTTTTGGTTCGTGACTCGAAAAATTTAACGCCGAAATGTGTGCTGAGAAGAGGTTTGTACTACTCCTGTTGGAAAATGCATCCTCTCATCAGTATGAGGGTGAATTGTCCAACACGAGTATTGTGATGCTCCCTCCCAACACGACGGCGTTTTTGCAACCGCAAGGCGCGGGTGTGATTCGATCGTTTAAAGCCAAATTATCCAGATTGAAGGCCCGAAGTACCATCGAAACAGCCGAAAAATTGTTGCGAAGTGTTGGAAAGGAGAATATTTCTTCGTCGCATGCCAAGAAGCTCTTTGAAGTCAATATTCGTGAAGCAATGCAATAGGCTCAAGCGTCGTGGAAAGAGGTCACTCAATCAACAATTTCGAATTATTGGCGCCACGCAGCAATCTTGATGAAGAACTGTATGAATTGAATAACTCGATTAATAGAATTGATATTTAATTTCGCCAGTTTCATTGATACGAATGTCAACATCAAGTAACATTATAGTCTTATACCTCTATAAAATGATAATACATACTCAAAATTGATGTGGCTATTTTCGGGGTTATATAGTGAACGACGGAAATACCCACCGCGGTACTTTGCCATATTTTTTTGGCGAAAGCCATCGGCTCAACTAAAAACAAATATACAAAATTTTGACCAATCGACGACAATTTTTGCTACGACAACATGCATAATATCATTAACTTCTATTATCAATTAAATATAGATGTGAGTGGTCTTTGTCGAATTTGATGAGTAATGGCGGTGCATTATATCACAAAATTACCTATATCTTTATATGCCATTTTTTCCATCCCAATTTACATGTCTGCAGGTAAAAAATGGACATTATTTTCAAGGATCTCTATTGGAGTAAGCGTTCACGTTGCTGAATGTCACTTAGGTGACACGGGTTCAATTCCCGTCACCTCAATAGTCCCTGTTCTCACCCATTAGGGAGGACGGTATTTTCGCCCAATTTCCACAAAACAGTAAGACGCCCCTACACAAGGCGCTACATTCTCATATAGGGTGACCCTTTGGGGAAGAGGAGAGAGGGTGAGCCAGCAGCGAAAACTCAAAACTATTATGACGAATTTGACATGAAACAGCACAAATACATATAAAAATAGGTAAATGACGGAAATATATGGAGATATATTTCGACCGGACTATTTTAACATGAACAATAAATAAATATATTATCAAAAACAATAAATATATCTTCACAATATAACAACGCTCTTTCGAACTTCCCGCCTTTGTCGACATTACGGGGTTGCAATCCAATGGCACGATACACCAACGCTCAACGACGAGAGATCGTACAAGGCTACGATCCAAACACCATGTCATCCAAGGGATACGCCAAGAAACGAGGAGTTGCGTGGAAGACCTGGCGCGAATGGCTCGATCGCAAAGAGTCCATCCTAAACAAGTCATGCAATGGAAAGAAGGCTATACTTGGTGGTAAAGGTCGAAATAAGATGAGACCGTTCATGACCAACCTTGTCGACATCATGAACGACTTTCGGGATGGAGAACACTATCTCACCCACATGCACATGATGAACTATATGAAGCTACATCAGACAGATTGGCTATCTGAGTATCTGTCGGATAAGTCCAATGGCATGGCAGATTACCACAGCTTGCTGAGGCTATGCAAGCGGTTCTCTGTGAGACACCGATTTTCCCAACGCGTTCGATGTATCTCAAAGGTCCACCTAGGTGATCTGTGCTAAGTGCGCGACGACTTTGCAAGAGATTTCTGATCAAGGTTTGGAGAGCACTGTGCTGGTGACATCATCAACGTGGATGAAAGGGCTGTTTATTACGACAGGCCGCCATGCAAGACGCTTGCAAATATTGGCGGCTCGTCCCATGTCGATACATCCCACAAGCACTCGAACCGCATCATTGTAGTCATGGCTGTATTTTTATCTGGAGAGAAGCTGCCAATATTGTTCATCCTACGTGGTAAACCAGGTGGCGTCATTGAGACTGACGAGCTTCCGCTTTATCCACCCGAGCTCGTGTATGTCGTACAAGAAAGTGCCTGGATGGATAAACATGTGTGGTCTCACTATTTGAAGGAGCTGTTGAAGTTTGAGATTCGTGGTCCCTCGGTCATTTTAGCTGACAATCTGGACTGTCATGTGTCATCCGATTCGAAACACCTCGTGTCTACTGAACTATTCTCTATTCTAGAACCATTACCCAAGAACTCAACTAGTGTCTACCAGCCCTTAGATGTTGGTGTGTTGGGGCCACTGATAAGCAAGCTGCGTGCGAAATGGCTCCATGAGAGGCCCGTGTCTGAAGTATGCGAGAAAAGATTGGCAATGATCAATCGAACGATTGCCGCTTGGAACGAGATGTCGAATGAGTTGATTATTCAAAAGGCTTTCTCAAAAGCCATTCCAAAAGTGTCATCATAAATCAAGGTCGTCGTGCATTTCCTAATTGGTCATATTGTAATCAATTTAGACCAATGATATCATTTGATGTAGGAGTCTCAAGAGTTGTATGCATTTAAAATATGGTGAAATTTAATTGTGTCTCACAAATAGCTGTCTACAAATATCGATATACTTCGATAGTACCACATGGTGGATATTTCTGTCGTTCTCTATACTCTACTGTAAATGCTCTAATAGTACCTACACCCCAGTGGGCGGTATGAATAAAATCCCTCTTTAAATTAAGTACCTACACCCCAGTGGCGGTATGAATAAAATCCCTCTTTAAATTTATATTTTGTACTTTGGGAAATATATCAAATGATGCAAGGATAAGATGAGAGAGAATATTGACGACAGGCTGACCGGGGCGACGAAGTGGCGTGGTCCCAGCAGTTGACATGGGAAAAAGAAGTGACTGCCAAGTGCCTGTCGACACTTCGTGAAATTACCTTTAAAATATAATATTATTGGGAAATATGAACTGTCGAGGAACTTGTATCAATGTATATCAAAATATATCGAAATTTAGAGGCAAACTCTGTTCCCAATGACATGTCATCTAAAGTACTACAGAGGACCCGTAAAAATACACGTACAGTGGTACTGAATTTTGATTGGACAAACAGCCACTTAACACACATATCAGTTTCAAAATACCTTTACAAATCAATTTCCTGTAGGACTTAATTGAAAAGTCTATTCTTGAATGAACTCTAAGCTCTACTCCAAATCTTTGAAATAGATATACTACAAAATACGATATCTAAACACCTGATCTGATTATACAAGAATCAAGACAGTTCTACACTGTTGGAACTTCCAACCAAAAAAATCATTAATTAGTGAAAGAATGAAAAGACATATATTAGTGTTATACATCAAGCAGATTTCCCTTGTGGAATAGCCTTTTGAAAGGCTTTCTTAATCGTTTCTGGGGTCATCATATCCCAAGCTTTGATAGCACGCTTGATGCATGCCATTCTTTTTTCAACTGAACTTGATGGGTGGTATGCTTCTTGAAGCCACAAGTTTCGCAACTTGGCTTTGAACGGACCCATCACAGCGACATCTAAAGGCTGTAATACAGATGTCATGTTCGGGGGGAGGGTGTACAAAGTAAAGCTAAGCTCCTCTTCGACGAAAGCGACGTTTTTCGGCGTAGTATGGGCCTCAAAATTGTCGATCAATATCAGTAATGGCCTCACAATTTCAGGTCTAACACTAATTAAAAATTTTAAATTTGCATTTATTACCTTAAAATAGTGTCCAAGTAGAAATTCCAGACATCGCCATCGACCCAAGCATTTTTCTGGACAGCGTAAACATGTCCCGAAGGATAGGTTCTCAACTCGTTTTCATCGATATAACCGCCAGGCTTCCCCTTAACGATGAAAAGAATGGGTAGTTTATCGCCTAATTATAACAAATTACAACAGTCAATAACAATTTATTACCGTTACGTTTCGCTGCTAAGACGGCCGTCAGGCGGCATGATTTGTCGGCATGTGAAATGCTTGCGTCGGCACCTTTTTGGGCAAGGATGTATTTTGGAGGCGTGTCAAAATAGATTCCAGTTTCATCACAATTGATGACATCCCCGTCATCAAAGTGATCATTTTCCTGCCAAAAATCTTTGATAAATTGCTGTCGAATTTCGAGCATTTGCGTCGAGGTCATCGCCTTTGCTGTCGAGGCTCGACGGCGAGAAAATCCATGTCGATAGACGAATTCTCTACATAATTTAAACAAAGATTTATACGGGTCCTCTTTCGAGGCCGAATATTGAGTTACCCACTCCTGATTGTGTGCTTTGACTTGTTGAACGACATGGTATGTAGTCACGGGGAAATGTTTCTCCCGCATAGCTACCATATAGTCCAATAAGTCCTAAGATGAAAGCATTCTCTACCATCAAATTCCCTCGCATTTTTCCCTCCAAAACATATTATCGTCAAATTCTATATTATAATTTCTGAAGGTTGCTTCAGACGACACCAAAGTTCAATGTACCACACTATACGTGTATTTTTACGGGTCCTCTGTACCTCCGTCCAGAAATATTTGCTACAACATCACTCTTTTCTTAAAATGAATGTATGTCAGTCCAAATTGCACATCCTAAAACATCCTATGGACCTAAATATAGGGTTTGTTTAGAGTTATTTATGGGTGTAAGGAGTTATCCTTGAAGAGAGCCAAAAACGTTGATCAATTTTCTCTGTACAAAATTATTAATTGATAGAATCAATACTTTATTTTTAAATAGAATATGTATTATCAGAGGTTTACCTGTAATGTAGTGTTAAGTAATATTACACGAATACTTTATAATTTTATAATTACTTTACCAAAATGTGTTTGTAGCAAATATTTCTGACTTGTCATCGGAAATCGTATCTCGGTGGAGATATTCCATCTTTTTAACCAATGATTTCGTTCTATCTACTTTACCTTGTGTCAATTGGATAATAGTGACCGCGCCGGTGCTGTCGTCGAACGATGACCATTTGAAGTGAATATCGTGAGCCGATAGAACTAAGGTCAACACAATAGAGGCTACATCCACCAAGACGTTTATATTTAATGAAATGATACCATTTTGTGTTTTCACTGACTCAAACACAGCGACTCTTCGTCAAATTACTATGCTATCGCGTGGTTCACACATTCCATGTCATGTGACAAAATCACCACTTCGTCGATTTTCGTTCCCCATGTTATGGTATCACGTTCTGCATGTATAGTCTTGAAGCATATTTTCATACCACGAGCTCATTTCCATGTTAAAAAGTTAATTTCTTATCCTAAGACTTATACATCTAGAGACATTGTTTCGTCTTTCTCGATGGATCATATCCGCATTTCCCTCACATGCTTTTTATCATCGTAGTGTAGCTGGTGTGGAAAATCCGGGACTTCTGTGGCTCCTAGAATCAGTTAATAAATCATCGTTGCTCTACAAGTTTCACGCCTGGGTCAATAATTCATGAACGATGAGTGATTATATAAAAATTGGAGCACTTTTCCACACGTGCTTCCTCCCAAGAATTTAGATATAAATGCTTGTCCTTGTAGTTACTCTCTGAGTAGTAGGTTGACTCTGCAATAAGCTTTATGCCCTCTTTGGAGTCAATCTTGTCAGCTCACTCATATTCACTATTTCTTCATGGTTTGATTGGCTCTGTCCATCGTATCTCGACCGAAATACGATTTGCCATGTATTTTGCGAAAATCGAAAAATAAAATTACGACATACAAAAATCAATATAATTAAAATCGAATGCCTAAATATAATTTTTGGGAAAATGGAATTTGTATCTCGAAAAAGATATGATGACCTAATTTTACCCAATACAAAGATATGTATTACGGTTTTTGGACGGATGTAGTCATTCCTAAATCAATATGTCATTTTCAGCTAAATTGGGATCAACGATTTATGGCATATTCAAAATAGAGGTAAAACCTCCATCTCGTAAAATGGCATTTTGGGAGGCTCCAGTGAGTATATCCCAACCAAAAATATTGGATTTGGTGCAAAACTCTTTGAGATAGACAAGTTCATATTTTTACCTCAATTATTGAATTTGGCCTCAAAATGGTATTTTGGGCCTATTTATTGTAATATTTTCGGTTGCCAGACGGGCCCTTATTTTGTGCAAACGATGAAGTGTGATTGAAAACTGCATTGCAAGGTCGAAGGCTAAATCGACACCCCGAGAGAAACCAGGGCATTAATGCAGTAGTATACTTGATATGAAGACCACTATAGTCGAGGTCCAATGAGAAGATACACGCTTATGACTGATACAGCCTCACAAGATGCTAATTGAGCAATACCCTCTCATGCTAAACAGTGTGGTTTATAATAATGTTCGCCCTTGATGAACCACGGGGGTTTCACTTGACACGCTTCGCTGGAATCATTGAGAAAGAGGCACCCAGGACTAATTGAAGCCGTTCTTCGTTGAGATAGAGGCACCCACATGACGAACTGCACTTTCAAGTCGCGTTCGTTGCGTCGCTGCAATTCGACAACACGCAGTTGATCTTTGCTTCAATTGACGGCTCAATCACACTTTTCAATTTTCTCTCTCGATCATGCGCGTCGTCTTGTTGTCTCTCGTCCTGGCTACGGTCGCTCTCGCTCTCAATGAGGACCACCACCTTGGCTCTCATGCATCCAGCGGTTTGATGACTCGATTTGGAGCTGACGATATGGTGAAGCTGACTACGTTGCGTCAACTTGGCGGAACTCCTTACTCCGTCCGTCGTCCCTCGGGTGCTTACGGTGGCCGTGGAGGTCTTGCCGCATTAAATCTCATGTTTCAAAATTTTTCCAGTCTGGCAGCAGCGGCCACGGTCAGCGCTTTTCAGGTGAGACTCGTATTCGTCGCCCTGTTTCTGGAACGCGTGCCACGTACCGTGGTCAAGAGGTCGTGCTTAGTTAGCCGAGCGTTGCCGCCATGTTTGTTGGCATTTTTGTAATACACTGTTTGCCAGTTCAAGTCGTTGTCGCCGCGTCATGACGGCGGGACTTGGCTCGAAGGCGCCTTAGTCAGTTCCCGTTCCGTTCTCCCCGACTGGTCGCCATTCATCAAGTGGTAGGGGAACAGAACAAGGCGCAATCCAAAGCGGATGAGGGCCTTTGTCATGACATCGTCTGTCTGAGCACGATTGTAGCGCGAGAACAGTGCTCGTCGCACTCGTTTTCACTGGCTTTGCTTGAAAATCTCTCCGTGATGCTGCCCAGCGACGACAGAGCCAGCAATGGATACTGCACACTGTTCAAATGTCCACTTTCTATTCCAAAGTCGCTTTGTCCGGCTTCGGAATGCCCTGGTGAAGAATCCCAAGCAAAGAGTAAATTTGTTAGCCTGGGTATAAAATTCGTAAACCTGAATTGTGTGTTGCTGCACAATCACAAGACAGAACTCCCAACTCAACTTGAGCATCAGCATAATTTCTTTACCAGGTGTCGTCAGGGTGGCGACCAGAGGCTCCGAAAATAGTATATTTTATTTATTCAATTTTTCAAAGAAGAAAAATAAATATTGTCTTTTTCACCCAAATTTGTATTTTTTTACCAAATTCGAATTCTATTCCAAATCGATTCGATCATACTGAAATCAAGTATTGTCTTTTTCGTCCAAATTTACAGTTTTGATCAAAATCGACGAAATTTGTGTGATCAATCTGGCAATAGTGAATTCAAGTATAATCGGAAGGTACATGAATTAATGTGTGTGTGTGTTGGTGTGTTTTATGTGTGTTTAAACAAATTCTGGACGCTGATTGGCTGGTTCGATTTGGTGATTGATTGAAAGTTGATCGATTTCTGCCAGGTTCGGAAATTTTGAGTCAATCAGACAATATAAATGGAAAGTATGGCAAACGTCCTAAATTAATTAAACGTGTGTCTGGGTGTGTTTTGCGTGAATTATGTAAATACTCGATTCTAATTGGCTGAGCGATTTGCAGATCGATTTGAAAAATCGATACATTTCGGACCCCCCTCACAATTTCGAATGAAATTGACAATACTAGTATAAATTTTGCGGTCATGATGACCAAGAAATTAAATATCAGAGATATAGTTTCCAAATTGGCTGTTTTTGAATAAATATTCGAGATATATTTAACTCTGGTCATCATACTAATTTTAAGCTAATACAAACACTCGTTGCCATCACTCCTGTCAAGGTCAAGACTATCATGCTCCATGATGAGAGCCATCTCGACTGCTAGAGCGGTCATTACAAAGTTTACATGTCTTGTGATGCCTGATTTAAGCTTGAAAAGAAGATTTTCGGTGTCCTATTGTGAAAGAAAAATGAAAAAACAGAATATTTTATCCTGGTCATAAAACGACCAAAAATGAAGTATGACCGCAGTCATGACCGAGAAAACTCCATATAGTTCCGAAAAATATATCTGCAAAATATATTCATATTCCAGTTGGGTAGAAATAAATATATTTGACCAAGAATATTGAGAATATATTTATTTCTCGTTTTTCAAGTTCTATTATATCCCCATGGCCGTTAATCAAGCAGTATAAACCTTTACTAAACCTTTTAGTAGCTTCATATTTGTACATAGCGCAACCATCCGCGAAATAATGACCTTGAGAAATAAATATATTCATATTCCAGTGCGTAGAAATAAATATATTTTCACAAAATATTTATTGTCTTTTCCACACAAAAATGTGATTTTGACCATAATTTAAATAGATTGTGAACACTATTTACCCGATATGACCCCGTATTTTAGATAGTGTCAGACATCCTTGGTTTCTCTTGCTCAATCAGACATGGCGGATCAAGCAAATGGCTGTACTTCACCTCACAAAGCTAGTCCATCTTATCATGCGCTTCATGAATCACAAGCATCTTCGCAACGTCATTCACCTTACGATCTCCGTTCGAGCTCTCAGAGGTCCCAGATCGAAGAGAAGGAGGGAGAACGGCGATTTGATGGGATCAACTTTAAGGCTGAAGTCAAGTTGAAGGACACAGTAAACCAAAGACTGGAAAAGGCACGAAGCCTGGGGATCGTCAAGATTCGATGCACAACATGGGATGAGGTGTATGAATATTTGTGGGAACGCTATTCGCGCTACTTTGAGAACCTGGCAATTTGCAATCGAGAAGAAGAAGGCCCAATATGGTCGATCAAAGATGGCCATCCAACAATGGACGAGTTTCCAAAACGATTTTCGCTCAGGTTGGAGACAAAGCAGTTGAAATCATTTCAGAACTCGACACAACGAGCTTTCATACTGAAGAACAAGGGTGAGACATTCACGCTCTCGGAAACACACTTGTGTCGAGTCCTGACATGGTTCAATTTGAAGGTCAATGCCTTGGTCCAAGTGAAGTTGACCGTGCTGGCGCAGCCGCGGAAGAAGTGATTCAAGACGTCATGCGCACTCTGAGAGCTGAATGGGGCCATCTCCTTGTCGCCAAAAATGAGATTTCTTGGCGCCTATGGGCAATCGTGGTTATTCGAATGAAAAAATCGGTTCATGAAAGATTCGCTATCATTCGTCAAGGGCCACCAAGTGGTTTGTTGGTGGTTTTGTTGCTAAGTCGAACAGTGCTGAAGCTCATCGAGCAAGGTTGACGAAAAGAGTCAAAATGGCGTCAAATCTTGCTCGAATTTTTGATGATCAATTAGAGATATTCGAGCGGAAGTTTATTCTGCTCAAATCAGAGCTTGATACTCTTCGTCATACTGTGAAGACTCATATGGAGCTTGTTCGAGCGTTTGGAGAAGATGCGGCTATAAATCCTGATGACACCCGTACGTTAATAGCTTTAAGAGCTATTCCTAGACAAGACGATATCGACCATCAAGTCTAGTTTGATTTATAGTTCCTAACACACTTCAATGGCATCCTTTTCATTGTTAAAGTCTTCATAGCTTCCATAATCAAGCAAATTATCCATGTTGTGCGTTTTGCCAGCAATTGTCAAAGTGTCGTGATTCAGTGGGCCTGTCGGATCAAATACGCAATTTGCTTTCCAGTCACAATGTTCAAAAATTCTAGACATGTCAAATTGATGAAAGCAATCAAGCACTAGCAATTGAAAAAGAAAGAGGCTCATTCGTTCCCTCCATGTAGTTCCTCTTGAAGGACTTTTTCATCAATCCAAAAAGAACTTCAATTGGATTGTAAAATGGGCAATATGCTGGTAAGAAGATAGGAATAATTCCAAGCGACCTGAGATAATACACGATATCAGGATGGCAATGAATTTTGGCGCCATCCAAGATCCAAATTGAACCGAGTCCAGGGTATTGGCGCACAGATTTGCCTGAATGGGCATGCTGCCGACAACATTCAACAAAAGCCATTCGATCAAATGTTCCATCAACACAAAACGTCTCAACCAAACCATCGATATTGATGAAACACAAAAGAGAGACACGAGGTTTCCGTGTAAACTCGCCACGAAAAGCCAACTTTTCACCTTTCATACAGTAGCCACGGGTTCGAAGCATTCCTTTACTATCAAAACTTACCTCATCAAGGAATTGTATGTTCGAATGGCCCCAGCTAATTGATTGTAATTCAAGCACGAAACGTACGATGTCGTCGTCTTTGATATTCATGGCACACCGTTCCAAAACTTTGTAGGTGAAGCCAGCTTCATTGAGAATTCGCCATACTGTCGAGATTGAAATAGATTTCTTGAAGTGCTCTTGAAATGCATGTTGAGCCTCGTCAAGGAAAGCAACAGGATGCTCGGTATAGAATTCCAACAGCTATCGTTTATGCTCGGCAGAAAACTTTCGTGAGGGAGTGCTTGATTTGCGGCGAAAATCTACATCATTCTCGTAACGATTGATCCAGCCTGATACAGTGTTGACATGTTTGCCGTACAGCGCAGCTATCTGCTTTCGCGGCAGTCGTAGGTTGTAGTGCGCGTAGAGAGCATGAAAGACTGTGTTCCGTGACGCATGGCGGCCTCTAACCTCTTGTTCAATGGATGCCATTAGGGAAATTTGGCACGAGCACCACTGCATCAAATACTCTACGCTGATTGGCTAATACATTGTTGGGCGAATAGATTCGATTTTGTGCCCTATCACATTTTGGAATGTATATATCAATAAATATATTTTTTGAGAATATATTTTTCGGAGGCTCTGGTGGCGGCGCGGTCTTACGGTCAAGCTGCCCCCTAGCATGATGCGAGAAATATCAAGTTATTCCTTGTTTGAAACTCCCTCCTCAAGCATGATCCGACCAGAGAAATGTTTTCACCCGACCTCCGCTTTGCTCCGATGAGTGTAATTTCCTGGGTGAATGTTTGACGTCGTCCGCGCACTTTTAGAGCCTGGTCGCTGCGCGTTCAAGCTCGAAATATTTTCCTTTTGTTCACAGGAATTTGAAACAGAGGTAGTATTTGATAATCACTCTAAATAAATAATTTATTTGAATGCTCTGTCGAATCGACAGAGCATTCAAAGGTTACAAAATCATCGTCGGGGAGATGGACAAGACATTGCGACATCGCGATCGTGTTTCACGCGATGAACCAATACCAGGAACAGCACTGGAGAAGTTCCCCCCTCAGTGCCACAATTTCGTGTCAAAGCCCTCCCCTCTTCCCTATGCCGTGGGCTAAACTCAATATACTACACAAGAAAGCCTAAGCTATTCACAAGTACGACAGTAGTCGTTGAAAAATTCCCCTTGGTTTGACTATAGTCATGTAGGAATACTCTAATCCCGACAGAATGCTCTCCTAGCTGCTGTATCGATTGGTTCCCCTCGGTTGACTTTCGCATCGCTCTACGGTCCTTCTCGGCATTGCTGCTCTTGTTTGGAGCGATAAACAATCCCTCGCACTCCACGATGTCGAAGTCTCCCGAACGTTGTATCTTGCTGCCGTCGGTGGTTATGGCGGACGAGGCTGAAGCGGTGCCATTGATAGAATTACTGTATCGGGTCATAGATCAATGCTGTTGGCAGAAGGAGACATGCAAAATGATGTTGCTGCTGATGTTGCCGCTGATGTTGCCGTTGCTGATGAAAACGATTTCCCCAGTAGGCGCTCCAAGCATGGGAAATTGCGTGGCCGAAAACACCCCGTGGGTCAAGGAGCCCGAGATGCTCCTTAAGTTGATTTGGATTAACATCTTGGTGGCAAATTTGACCGCCTCAACGAGTAGACTTCTTCACACTGTAGTCAGGTCTGATTGTTCCCTACTACTGAGTTGTTTTTTGTGTGTTTGACTCGGTTCACTATGCGTCCCCTTTGAGCAAAAACAGAGGTAGCGTGAGGACCATAGCCTTAAACCTTCTGTCTCGTCATCCAGAGACTCTGGTCGACGACATCAATTAACAGAGTGCGCTGGATAGAGCGCAAAGTGTAGAGTATGATGAAAACGCCCTCAATCACGGGGGTTGTATACTATTCTCTGATTGAGTCTCCCAGGTAGAAATGTTCGTCACCCTGTATTCTTCCTTTCTGACCATCCCATCCCACGTCGACTATTGTATATTGTTTCACACGTCCTACAACACTCAACAAGTGCTCCGGCATTTCGTGGGTTCCGGTGTAGGCTTGTTTGAAAATGCCCCCCCCCCAGTACTACAGTATCCCACAACTTGGTGTTGAAAATGGGTTCAATGTGCAATCTCTGTTGATTCTTCTCCATAGAAAGTCTGAAATTGCATCTTGGCGATGCCAACATGACATCACAAGTTATGCGACTACTAATCTTGTGCTTCACGATTTCTTTGAAAATTAATCCCTGTATTATTTTATATTTTAGTCAAAACTGTATAATTGTATTAACGTCTTGCCCATATCTCAAATCGTCTACGACATTTTTGACGCCGATGCCATGCAAAAGCATTAACACTTGTTTAATAAAAGCTTGGTAGGAGATTTGATGACACTTTTCAAGCCGATTTTGATATCTGCAATATTGGAGTTTTGTATCAAGTTTTACAGGTTTTTATTGCTACAGTAGATTGTAATTGGCATCTCAAGATGCAGATGCCCCCGCACGAAAACATCGGTAGACAGGCTAAATGTACTGTAATCCCTTCTTGACCCTCGTACTTGAACTCCTAATATATGTATTAATAGCTCTTCCAAAACAAATTGTGGTGTAGGTGATCTACACCACAATTTGTTTTGGTGCACCTACAGTAGGTGCACACATGCGTGCGTCATCCCATGGTGAACCCATGGTTCGTCGTGGCATCGTCCGGACTTTTCCCAATCCAAGCTCGAATGTATTGCCACTACAGTGCTCCCTCAGTTTTTGCTCCTGCCCCAAAATATAAATTCTAAAACGTTATATTTAAGTTGAAACATGCATTTATAGAGTTATTTGTGGTCGATTGAAACACATCAGTTCAAGAGCTCGTGCAACCAATGCCCAGGCGTAATTGTATTCAATACATTCTTTTTCCATTTACTAGTACAAGTGTAAATTGCTTGCATCTTGGACATTCGATGCAGTAGAGAGAGCCAAGCCCGTTCCTAAAAGTGCCTCTGACGTTGCAAATCGCATCGCAACTGGATATCGACAGCATTCTTTCACGGTATACCTGTATAAATTTATATCCGGTCTATCCATTAAGTACTACTGAGTAGCTAGAGTACATACTTTCAAGAGAGTACTCCAGCCTCTCGAAGTACCGACCGATCAAGAGAGTGGAAACAATCATAGCGATACAAATAGAGCACCAGCAGAAGCAGCAGCGCCAACGCGACAGTCGCTACCAGCAGCTTAAACTTTGCCAGCTGAATTTCAAAGCGTAAGGGTGGACCAATATGGCCAATCCACCACATGGCGATGAATGAATAGCCAGGTGGCAAAGGCGTACTGGCATTGCTCTGGAATGTTTTACATGCAGGAGCTCATGCAGGTTTGCTGTTTTGCACATGGAAGTAAATACCCCGAACCCCCAAAATCCCGCATTGTAACGCTACAGTGTGTTGGAGCTGAGGGAGAATTTACCTTTTTGAATGGTTTAATGACTGTAATATTGTCTTTTTCGTCCAAATTTACAGTTTTGATCGACGAAATTTGTGTGATCAATCTGGCAATAGTGAATTCAAGTTTAATCGGAAGGTACATGAATTAATAATGTGTGTGTGTTTTGTGTGTGTTTAAACAAACTCTGGATGCTGATTGGCTGGTTCGATTTGGTGATTGATTCAAAGTTTGATCGATTTCAGCCAAGTCCGGTTAATCAGACAATACTTACTCCAAATGAACATGCAAGAACTCTGGTAAGCCCGGAAAGCTATAATTTCCTCGAATGGATGGAGTTCACCATTTGCACCTTGTTGATGACAGAAATGACGCTGAAAACTTCAACGACTTGGATGCCATGTGAGGGATGGATGGAGGGGTGTCACGTTTACAAACTTCAAGTACAGTGCCTCCTCGATTTTCGCGCACTCAAAAAGTATTTATTTTTAGAGTATATAAGCTCTTCTGCATATCAATTATGAGAGTACAGTAGTCCCCCAGTTTTCGCCTCCCACTTCAAACTTATATCCTGTATAATATTATTTTGTTTGGAATATTTATTTTGACAGTATCTAATATTAATAGCATAAACCTTTGAAACATAATATTTCCAATCATAATACCCTGATATAAATTTTGAAAAATGCATGAGGCGAAAACTGGGGGACTACTGTATTTCCAACAGAGTATATCGCTGAGCCGAGTTTTTAGAGATTCTGCGAAGATTACAACTCCAGGACATGCAATATGGATTGTCAAGTGAGTGAAGGTTCGACGCACTTTTTTTCTCATCAAACTAGCTGACATATTGTCCCTGATGATTTACAATTTGAATTCACAAGAAATCGAGTGGTACGTAACCTCAATATTTTATAATAATTGAGTTTGACAGTATATTCATTGATGGCTTGCGCGAAAATCGACGAGATACATGGATAAATTTGTCCGCCACGGGTTTGTTGTACTATCTGCAATTGACTTCATATTTCGCTGCAGGTGGCATTGACAGCTTCTTCTGTCGCCAAAGAACACTCGACTACGTAGATGGCCTCGTGGAGCCGAGAATTCTGCACCTCGGGGGTTACTCCTGTGTGAATCCCTTCGCGCCGTGAAAAGAACGTGTTCAATGCGAGCGACAGCCTGTACAGTGTCATCGGCAAGTACACCCTACCGGTCAATTCACGCTAACGTTACTGTAGCTCTATTCTCTCCCAGTGCAGTTAATTTTCATAGCGTGACGGCGGAGGATATTCAAAACGTGATATCATACAGTGTCTCTGGTCCCCACCTACGACGGAACGACAACAACGAGCGACCAACCCATCTGGATTCAATAGAGCGTGGCCATGGGTTCCCCCATCGAATTCGCGGCACGTTCGCCGCGTCGCATCTCGTTACACGTGGACACAACAAGCAAAAAATGACAAAGACCTTCCCGTTTGACTGCTTGGACCCGAGTCCATCTCATTTTACAATTGGAGCTCAAAGATGATGCGAAACGTGCTTTCTCTCTGCATTGCGGCGGCGGCTGTGTTGGCCTTTGGACAAGAGCAGGCTGACCAAATCGTTGCCGTCGACGGCGCGCGGCGTTTAAGGTCTGCCAACAACCATTACCCAGTGAAATATGGCAAGAAATTCTGGGGCAAGCGACCTGAAACGCCAGCTGAAGAAGCTGATGAAGCCGACGAAAGTGCGCGTCGTTTGATTGCCGAACACGATTACCCACTCAAATATGGCAAGAAGTTCTGGAGCAAAGGCAAGAGTGCTGAGACTCCTGCTCAAGAAGCCGATCAATCCGATGAAGAGGCGCGTCTATTGACGGCTGCTGGACGCCGCGGCCGTGGTGGACGTCGTGGTGGACGTCACGGTGGTCGTGGTCGTGGCGGTCGCCGTGGTGGTCGTCGTGGCCGTCGTGGTCGTAAGTTTTAAGGGCGCAATATAATACATTTGCTTTTTATTCACGCTGCCGATCCGCACTGCGCGCGCGCTGTAGTGTCGCTCGCCCTGCTGTACAGCGACGACAGAGCAATCTACTCGGCGTTGGTGCCATGGTGGAGAGCTGTGACGGGCTTTCCTGGATCAGCTAAACGTCAATCTCGACGAAGAATGACGCACGAGCCAGCAAATTCACGAAAACGCATTGTCCAAGTTCCCCCAGAGTCCTAGATTATCCCCAGCTCACACATAAAAGCTGAGTGGGAAGTCGGCCGTGCACTGGCAGCGATGTGGGAAAACCTGTCAAGATGGCCTTCCAATGCGTTGAGCTGTCGTGGCATGTGGAGCTCCGGCTCGATGGTGAGACCAGCGGTGGGGATTCTGGCGGCCATGCTTGTGACTTCGCGGCAAAATCGAATCTGCAAAAAGACAAGCAAAGCGCAGCCATGGCAACCTCGTCAAGAGGAGTAACCGCGTTTGATCGCCATGGTGTGTTAGGGCCGTGGTGGGAGGAGGCATCGATCATTGACTCAAGTGTGTTGGGGGCCTTGGTTGTGGTGTATGGAGGGGCAAGTGCAGAGAGACGATTTTCGCATGTTTGCTGGCCGCGTCTTGAGCTCGCCGTGGGGGGGGGGCAGTCCAGGGAGGGGCAAGACGGAGGAGGACTGCATTATTATGTTCTAAATAACAGTTCTCTTAACTCGTTACGAGTGTCTTGGCGTGCCGAAGCGACCTCTCGTCGATTTGCCGTCAAGTAAACACAATATACCGTCTACTACTTTAGTCTACGCTATCTCTATCTCTACCGTCAAGTCTGCAAGACTTCCCCCATCTATAGTTTCAAGATGGGCATTGCCCGTTGCTTTTGAAGTCTCCCGGGCATTATTGGCTACCCAGGGGCGTCGAGGTGGTCGCAGCGGTAGTGACCACTTGACAGTGTCGTGGACCCTTTTGCCCGTTTGCCGCCCCACTCTTGCGAATGCGTGGTCGTGGCCATCACGATGGTCACTCTGTACGTAGTATTAGCCTTTCTGTCAGCAGTTGTACCGCGGGGGCGTTCAAAAAGCCACTCAAGCCGACCAAGTGTCGCAAGACCACAGTACATGAAGCAACAGAACGCTTCAAGGGGGGTGAATTGAAAAAGCAGTCGGGCAAGCGCTCTAGACGCCGGGGTTCCGACCAAAAGGAATTGGTAATTCACTAGACTTGGCTGTCATGGCATCTGCTGGGGGGGATCCATCGGTGAATCGGTTGACAACAAGTTGGGAACGAGAACTTGGGGGCTGCATTGGCGGAGAAATCGCCCCGACCTGCCGGTGCCACCAAAAACCAAACCAGCCCAGCTTCCCCTGGTGGCCGGAGTCGCCGCTGCCGTCTTTGGGCTGCGTCACTGCTGTCTCGCTGACAAGTTTCAAACATAGAGTTGGTATTTGGATCCAGAGCTACTGAAGGGTAGTCAGTCACTACAAACCCACAGCGGATATTTACTCGTTGGGTGATTTCTGGCCGCTCCTCCTGGAGCTGCAGCCAATTCGACCAAAAGCCAAAAGGAAACATGGTTGCGTCATTGCGTTTGATAGTTTTTACTTGAAGGGAAGCCTTTGAAACCAGTGCCCATAGCCTCATGCCGCTTGTCGTGGCGCTTGATTGGATGAGGTCTGCATGGAGTTCAAGTCTCCCAGGCACACGGGAAATGAAATTCGCCAACAGTGTGAACTACTACCGATTGGGGAAATATAAGACCACAGGTGATTCTTCGCTGATTGGTCAATTTCAAGCTGAACATGGTAACCTCTTAAATTGCATATAAGACCCCGGCAAACAAAATGATAGTTAGGCCATTTTTCGACTTTTGAGAAAATCAACTACGGAGTACCACTCTGTTATCCTCATCCACTTCATTTGAGAAAATGGCCTTGGAAAGAAATTGACATTAACTACAGAAATCATTATATTCCAGGCAATAGAACAAAATGAGTGATCAAGGTGGCAATGGGTTGGCCTGGTGTGCTGAAGACTCGGACAAGAGTGAATATTGGAATGACTCAACAGCTCAAGCGAAGACAATTTCATCCAAAATTTCGTCAAAATATTTTCCGGATAATCCGGTTAAAAATCTATATTCTGTGTTTTGAGCATCTTCCAGTGCGTTTCAAGCCAATCGGATGCCAGTATTCGATAGACCATGCCAAATATTATCCAATGGTGTAAAGAAAAAATTTTCGACAAAATTGAAAATTGCGGTATGGCAGTCACGCCGAAGGCGATATCTTCGTAACCACTACGACTTCTGGAGGTCTTAGACCATCGAAATGTAGCTGAAACAATGCTCTATCGCACTTCGTAGTTAACTCGAACTTCATCAAAAACCCATAAGCATCATTTTGTCTGCCGGGGTCTCATATTGCATTTGGAAAAAGACGAAGAGACTTGTACTAGTATTGGATAAGCGTGAAAGACTTCATATACTATGAAAATAGCTAGAAATGAAGAATTACTCATAATATAAGTAAATTCTTCATTTCGATCGAAAGTCTTCACTGCAACCACAAGAACCCTGCCGTATTTGAAGGATTTGTGCGACTCCACACGTTGCATCGATGGATTAATGCAACATCGGCCCCTGTCGCGCAGTCTTTCGTGGAAGGTTTCAAGCAAGTCTTTGGTATGGATCCTTCCGCGGCTTGTCTTGCTGATTTTCCCAAGGATGCAGCCTTGCGGAAACGTTATCTCTCCCGGATGGTCTCTCCTTCCTCGATATCGAAGACGCTTTGTCTGCCCTGGAAAAATGGCTCTCACTACAAGCAAAAGAGCTGCTCGACCGAGATGTCTGGTTGATTAGTATCACCGAGCGTCCAGTCGTAGCGCTGCCAACGACAAGTGGCCCTCGACAATTTTCTGCTGACACTTTGTGGAACGTATTGCATTCGACGTTCGGTCAAGTCCTGCTTGACAACTTGACCGGGGCTCTTCCAAGTCAAATGGTGTCAACACTCAACTAACTCCGACAACTGAACTACCGGTATTCGGAGCAGCGATCAGCTATGTTCAAACGAAAACTCTATAATTATGTAATTGGTGCATGCATTTTGAAGATGTGTCATTGAATCATTGAACAATATATCATCCCATTTGCATATTGTTTCTTTGGAAAGAATGCCTGTATTTTCAACAACAACTTACCCTTCTCCTACGATAGCACATATAACCCTTAGCTTATGTAGGATTCCCAAATATTCCTGGTACAGAGCAAGCGGGGCGCGGAGCACCAAGAAAAATCCTTCACGTATGGCGCCGCCGGCGCAGCCTTGCGGTCCACTATCAGCCAGCGCACTGCGCATCGCTGCGCACATGCGCGAGAAACCTGCAGACCGACCGGGTCTTATCGAAGTAATCAAAGCTTGGGACTACGTCATGGCAACACAAACACGATTAACCATGGCCAAAGCGGCAACCTTGTTCCCCATCTTGACAAAGCTCGAATGGGGTCCTTACCACTGCATCCGAAGTCCGATGGTGGAGACAGACGAGGAGGTTGACCCTTTTGCTATTGACACTTTCCTCAATTACATGGCCACTGGCTTCCCTGGTATTCCCAGTAGCGCACAGTCCGACCAACATGTGGACCAAGAAATGAACCACTCGTGGTTTCGACGCAACCACGTCGCTCACTACATACTGCTTACACGGCAAATGGCTGCATTCAGCGAGTTCACCAGCATCATCACTTCTCACACGCTTCATGCTCCTTGAGGCGCACAAGCAGCTCTGCGACCCGACCGTGGGAAGGCGCCCCGCCAACAATTGACGACGCATGCCGTCCAACCAATGCATCCTCTGACGTGACAAACAAAAACTATTCTGGATTTCAGCCGCAAAACACATCGATAAGGCGAAATCGCCGCTCAAAGCCAACGCTCAACCAAGCTCTACCGCACAAGACAGTTCTACGGTTCGGGAAGTATTTCATTTTGGTTGCAGCCCTTGGTAGAATCAGCCCCACCCACAAAACCGTCCTATCAAAGAGCACTTCCTGTTCGAGAGGTCTTCCACTTTGGTGCACAAGTTGACAACCGTACACCACCAAAAAGTGGGCATCCTCTCATGCGACCATTATCCCAGGGGAATTTTTACTGCCCAAAATCAGCTGAAAAGGCTCAACTTGCACCGAAGCGCTCCTATGAGGAAATGATAACAGGGGTTCGCAGAATTGACCCGACGACCTTTGCCTGGCCTTTCTTCATTCGACACTGGGTAGCAATCCCACGCCGCAAGGCCTTCCCATTTATGATCCGCCGTTGGCGCCTTCTCAACGATTTTGCTTTGCCCGCGAAGCCAATCAAGACATTTCCTCAAATGAAACATATCCCCCTCAAAGGACGTATATCGCGAATGTTCAGAAGCCCATGGCGCCCAAGTGCCCTCGCCGACCTTGCCAGGTCTACACGAAGGACCCCTTCACGAACTCCTTTTCCGAATGTGATCACCCCACAAAAGAATACGCCCCCGCGTGTTTGGCTAAATGCCGTCGCGTCCATCCACGACGCCCACCCCCCAAGCCCATTATATGGACGAACCGTCATTAGTGCCCGAACTAATGGACGTTGAGCTGGACCAGCATTTACACCGACTCTGCAGTGGACAGCCCCCCACCCCCCCTTTCATATTGTATCATGTTACCTCCGCTAGGTTAGCCCTAGTACGCGGCCTGTGGCTGCATTGCGCCCGCCGAGAGAGTGTAACTTAACTGCGAAATAACAAATAACAATTAGCTTATGTAGGAGCACCATAGTTTACTTGTGTTTGCGCGTTTATCTGGCCATGAAACGATTGTTGACCTCCTGTCATATTTATTTCTTGTTAAAATTAATATGATTCATTTTCGCGGTTCAATAGAGGGGTAAGGCTTGTTGATGGTCTTCTATTTCCCGGATGTTCTACCAGATCCTGATGCGAATACAGATAATCCTAAGACCTCTGTCTCCACTCCCAGTGGCATGCTCTAGGAATGGCTCGTTATGCCACAAGGCCTTTCCAATGCACCAGCAACGTTCAACCACATGGTGACGGCGAACTTTGCCCTTTGCGAGTATTTTCTCCCTCTTATTTCGACGATATCTATATCCATAGTCTTCGCACGACTACCCGCTCCGACTTTGAGGTCCATCGTGATCATCTCCGTCAAGTCCTTACTTTCCTGCGGGACAATGGTCTCTATGCCAACTTGGCCAAATGTATGTTCGGTATCGAGGAAATTCCTGTTCTGGGTGACTTTGTTCGCATCAATGGTTGTCGCGCTGACCCTGCAAAGGTCAAAGCCATTCGCGACTGGCCCGTTCCGTCTACTCAACTGAGTTGCGCAGTTGGCTTGGTCTATCCACTTATCTACTCAAGCTCTCGGCAAATTTTGCCTCGCTAGCACAACCTTTATCGACCTTACTTGCCAAAGACGCCCCTTGGGATTGGACCAAGAATGCCACGGCGCGTTCAACGCGGTGAAAGACAGCTTAGTCTCTGCGCCTGTCCTGGCGCTACTCGACTTTTCTCAGTCGTTTGTGATGCCTCTGTTAAGGCTATAGGTGGTGCCTCATGCAAGTTGGGGAGGATGGTCGCGACCGACCTGTGCCCTATCAATCCCGCCAGCTCCAAAAGGCTGAAAAAGCATACCCTGTCCACGACTTCGAGCTACTATTTCCACACAATTTCACAACATCACTGGCATTACTTTGAATAAAATCGTGCATTCTTCACGACACTTCTTTAGCAATATCATTCGTGGATTCGAATTGAATGCTTATCGAATCATATGCGATTTGATTCGATACGATCTCGGACTTGTCTACGACTTTCCGAGTTTCCACGAGGCGACTACTCTGTTACGTGATCCCACTGCTTCGCCAAAGCGATCCTCACTCAAGAACTTTTCTGTCCATGATGGCTTGGTGTATTACACGATGGCTTCTAGCCCACGCCGCCTTGCTATCCCAGCTGATGAAGCCCTTCGCCGTGATATTCTGCATGATTTCCGCCCAAACAGCAGGCCATTTTGGCCGCGACAAGACCTATCTTACCGTAGCTCGGCAATTCTGGTGGCCCCGTCTATTCAAGGCCGTATCGCGCTATGTAGCGCATTGTGACGTCTGCCAACGCTTCCCCAGCCACTCGTGCCCCTTTGGCACCTTTATCAATACCTGACGAGGTCTTCTCCTCGGTCAGCATGGATTATATCTTTGGCCTACCACACGACAAGCACGGTCGAACCGGCATTTGTATTTGTGTTGACAGCTTGTCCAAATATTTTATTGCAGTCGCATGCCGCGACATCATTACCACCGAAGAGTCGGCTCAACTTTACTTTGACCATGTTTTCTGTCGCTTCAGGCTTCCAGCCTCTATCGTTTCAGACCAGATCCTCGCTTTACATCGAAATTCTGACCCGCGCTGTTTGCGCTCTGTGGCACCACACTTGACATGTCCACGTGGGACCACCTTGAAACCGACGGTCAGTCTGGGCGCTAATCGCGTCATCGAAGATGCTCTTCGCAGCTACACAAAATCCAAGCCGAGTACATGGAACTCGATGCTCTCCCATGTTGTCTTTGCGTACAACAACTCCGTTCAAGCTTTCACGGGTCATGCACCCTTCTATGTCCTCCATTTACGACGCTCACGCCTTCCTATTGATGTGGATGCTCCACGTTTAAGTGAGGGAGGATCTATCCCTGCACGCACAATCGCCAGTGTAAAACACTTTATCGAATCCGGGAAGTCCCTACTCCTCCATGTCCGCGAGAATCTCGCATCAGCTCAAGAAAAGCAGGCTTTGCAAGCCAACAAGACAAGTCGCGGAAACACAAATGTTTATTCAGTCGGCGACTTAGTCCTACTACGTGCATCGGCAGTGCCCAAGACGGCACTAGGAAATCCAAAATTGCAGCCACCTTGGCTTGACCCGTTCCCTATCGCAAAGAATATCAGCAACACTGCAAACAAGTTGGAGCTTCCAACTCAATGGCAAATCCATCCAACATTCTATGTTGGCAAGATCAAGAGGTATTTACCTGCTACGCCTGATCGTGGCGACCTTTCTCCTGCTCGCTCTTCATCCAGTCCCACAAGCGTCGAATATGATTCTGCATGTCAGCAAAAGACCGCTTCATCGACTGCCTGTCATGGAGATAATTCTCCAGCTCACGGACGGGCGGATAATCGTTTTGACCTCCCCGAAGCCGATGAATCTCATCCGTCAACTCACGAACTCGGAGTTCCAACTCCGCAACACGTAACTCCGTACGCAGATGTGCGACCTCAAGAGGCTCTGCAGCCGCTGCCGGAGGAGTCCGAGGAAATGACTGTCGATCCACCGATCGACCACGACTTGGCGATCATGCCACACGACTTGATCCAACATGGACATACCCATACGCCGCAGGTGCATTCGGCGCCGCACCGCACGGCAAAACATGGCCCGGATGCTCCACTCGGAATCGTTGAGAACGATCCATCGCAACTTGCGAACGACCCCGCTTCCGCTCCCCGCCTAGTAGGCCGGCGCTATTCTCAGAATGGATCGGAATACCGTCTTCATCCACCTCCATCGGCGGGAACGGCCGATACGGAGCCTACAGGGATATCAGCTCGAGAAACCTTACCACTGGAGCTTGTAGCTTACAAATCATCAAGGCGACGTTCGCGACGGAAGACTTCTCCACACGCCGAAAGCCTAAACCACGTTGCGCGTTCGAGATCATATGCTCCGCGAAATTCGCAAGTCGATTTGTCCACTGTGGCACAGTATCCGGCGGAGTTCGAGGCTCGACATTGTCTTTAACCTTGCGCTGATTCAAGTACGACAGCGCGAAGCACATGTGGGTAGTGATTACTTCCTCGACCAAAGCCATATGATACAAGACCCGCTTACGAAACACGGTCTGGCAGACGCAAAGCCCCAGAAGACGCCATTGGCTCTCGATCATGGTTTATTTGAGGACGGCCTAGATGCCGAGCTCAGTACAATTGAGATGCGCGAGATTGTCGGTTCCCTTCTCTGGCTTGCTGGGTCAACTCGACCTGATATTGCGTACGCAACAAATTTCCTCGCACGCTTCGTATCAAATGCGAACCAAAACCACGTTGTCGGGGCCAAACGAATATTAACCATGGCATCGAATTCAAACCATCAAGGACGGACAAGATGGAAATTGACATATTTGGTGACGCTAATTGGGCGGGTGATCGCTCAAATCGGCGATCAACAAGCGGCTGTGGCATGAAGTTAAATGGCTGCCTCGTCCATTGGCACTCTAAGCAGCAGGCTGTTGTGGCCCTCTCTACGATGGAAACTGAATACATTTCTGCATTGACCGCCGCCCAAGACTGCTTGTGGATTTGCCAACTCATACAGGAACTCGGCATCGCAATCAATGATGTACCGAACCACTGGTGTGATAATCAATCCGCAATCAAATCAATGGACAATACATCTCCAAGACTCGACCCAAGGACATTGATATTCGCTACCACTTTGTTCGGGAGGCTGTACGAAGTCAGAGGACCAAAGTTGGCTATTGCGAAACCGGAATGATTCCAGCTGATCTTCTCACCAAGCCACTTTCAACGGAAATCTTCCAGCGACTTCTGCCTCTCACCAATGTGAAAGCTAAACCAAGAGAGGAGCCCTCCACCACCTTATCAATTGAGGCGGCGTGATGGAATGTATGCAATCAACGAGATGGTTTCGGAAAAGAGTGGAACGTTGCCTATCCATTTCATTGAACGTTGCCTATCCCCATCACTCCATGTAACTTCATAATCACTTTCATTTTTGCAATCTGTTTGCTACATCGCACAGGGACTCCTGTGCGCGCGTACAAGGAAGGCGCATCTCGGTGGAACCCTCGTGCTATCAGCTCCTCTGGCTCACAGCAAACAAAGCGCACATGATTCCAGCAATTCGGAATGGTATGCGCTGATACTTCACTCCACGCCTCATACAGCCATTGTAGGCTCTCACGAAGAGTGCATTGATATTGGTTGTCAACAGACCCCGGGAAAATGATTTTTTTCTCCAAAAATAATTTTTTTGTAAAAAATAGATTATTCGAAAATACGTCCTATGAAATAATTTATTTCATACATCCGATTTAAACAATAAATATATGTGGTAAAAATGAAATATATATAGAATAAATATATTGATGGATAACTTCAATAATTCTGTAAATTGGTGGTTGACAGCCCAACTCATCACAACCATTCGATTCTGTAGAATAGACTTCTTCAATATTCACATTCGATTCTATAGAATAGACTTCTTCAATATTCACTCACTTTGAGAAATCATGCCCCGAAAGCGCGCCATCGCCGACCAAGAAATCCCTGTTCTCAGTGGAAAAAGGCTTGCAATGCTCGTTTACGCGGCAAGCTCCTCCTACGAGCACGACTGGGACGTGCAAGTGCGGTGTAGCCAGAGTGCAATCAGGAACAGGGTACTCAAATTTAACCAGTCATATTCAATCTGAACACCCTGACTACATCAACCTTACCCCCGATGATCCTTCAAACAAAACCTCGGTGGTGGACATGCTTGTGTCACCAATGGCATGAAAGGTCCATAGGTGGCTTCAGTGGATTACAATTTCTCTTTTACCCTTTCCCTTTGTGAAAAGTCAAATGACCCAGCGCTATTCTCGCTTGGATCCAATTTCTCGGACGACATTCATGAAGTACATGAACCATGTGACTGCTCGGGTGGAATCAAAACTGGCAAAACTTTTACCTCCAAATTTTTGTATTATTTTTGACGGGTGGACTGTTGGTACTACTCATTACGTGGCACTTTTTGCAACTTTTCTGTCCAACGATCTGATTGGCTATAAACGGTTTTTTATATCATTTTCACCAATCAACGACGAGACCAGTCTGGATGCAAATTCACACCTCGATTACGCGGAATTTGTATTGAATTTATACGTACAGTCATGGTCGAATGTCGCCGCTCTTGTTGGAGACAGTTTGCTCGGAAGGCTGGAGTCTACTTTGTCGGGTGCGCTAGTCATCGCTTCAATTTATTCATGATGGATTACCTCTCCCAATACGAAGAAACAATTGGTCGTCTTAACATGTTAATGAAGAAGCTCCGTCAACTAATATTGGCCGCAAAGCTTCGCCGCTTGACCAACCTTCTACCCAAAACGCGCCAACAAACACGATGGAGCTCGACCTACGAAATGTTCATGGCTTTGCGCAACTACCTTGTGCAACTTGGCGAGAGTGAAGTCGACTCCTTGCTTCCCAACGTGGCCGACTCCCGCGATCTTGAACGACTTCTGTTGGAGCTCCGTGACATGAACTCTGTCACCTTGGAGCTCCAACGCGACGAACTGACTGTTGCGGAGGGTCCGACGTCTATTTGACACCGTCATAAAACAATATCCTTCGGCATCGGCTTACCTGTCTCCTTCGGCGTCAATCGTCCAATGTTTGAATTTCGAAATTGCCCTCTCCAAAATTTTGGACCAATCATCGTCAAGTATGAGTGAATGTGAACAAGAGAGTGTTGGTCATTTGACCATCGGCGGCGATGTTGCCATGGAATCCACTCCCCTCGGCGGCTCTATAGTGGAGCGGTCCAAGCTCCGCGTGAAGAAACAAACCTTTCTTGACTGCCGATTCATCCTACCTACGTCCAACATGTGTGAGCGCTTCTTCTCGTCGTCTAAGTTTGCTTTGACGGATCGCCGCCGATCCATCCTTCCGCGCAACTTTGAAGCTCAAAGGTTTCTTCATGTCGGACTTGTGGGATTTGTCGGACGTCTCAGAAGCACTTGTGAGCTCTCCGTAGACAACTACCGTATATCCTGTAAGGTTGTCACCACTATTTTTTCCCATTGCGTTAATACCACTGATATAATTATTTAAATGATTCATACAAATTTATAGTATACATTAGTAATACATTCTGATGAAATTTTTCGGAGCTCTCCTTGAGTTGTCACCAGTCAGATCTTATTGGAAGAAATGCAATGGCTCAATTAGATACCAGGGCCATAAGTTTGTCGTGTTCATGCGCTGCAATCGGCAAAACTGGACCCAAATGAGCGTTGAAGGTTTTCATTCTCCCAAACTGGAGTCAGCCACTTGTAAAGTCGACATACGACTGCGAGGAGTTCATGATACTAACATGATTGGTAGATAAGTCTAATTTTTACCCAATCAAATGTACCTCATTTTGATATCTAATTTCCTTTGGACTTGTCACCATTTTCGAAAATCATTCGTGGTGACAACCTTACGGGAAATACGGTAGGGATAGATAAAGTTATTCAAATAACTTATCTCTACAATTCTGACTGATGAGAGTTTTGATGTGTACCAGAGAGAAGAAATGTTATTTGGCGAATGTTGTGGCACTTTTTGAATCCAGTCAGCCATCCACTGGAAAGCTTAAGTCGATCCTCTGCCCCAATAGCTTTAAGGAGGTGCTCGGCCTTAGTCATAATTAAGTGCCCTGATAAGGATATTTCGTCATTTTCTTTTTCTTGAAACCACGACCAGAGTTGTGTCTCCATTTCAGGTGACGCCAAAGGATGGAATTGCTTTCGCTCGGCATGCAATTCTGTGGTATCCAATTCGCTTAGTCGCGACTTTCTTTGAAGAATTCCAGTGATTGTGGACTTGGTTGGAGGCTTTGTGAGCTTGAAGTCTTGTGTAGACCATAAGATCAAGTCTTGTCGGGTCCATTGTGGATTTATTTATTTCATTTTGACGACGGAATTCTTCTGCTTTAGTGTTAAATGTTGTCGCATGATCAAAACAAAATGTAAACGATTGCCACGTGAGTCATTGCGTTACCAAGAGCTAATCATAATTGCCATTCATTTGAAATTTTGATTTGAATTTTTGAACTTAATGATATCGTATGACTCTTTTATTGTCCTTTTCAGTGAAATGTGGACTTGGCAGGTCATTGGCCAAATCGCATATTAATCGACTGTACTGAATTTAATATGAAATATTGTATATTATCCAAATTTAACTACAATTTCTTCCTAACAATGTTACTGCTAAGTCCACTGACACCTGCATCCCAGAATACCGCCACGCATGATTTCTACGCCAACTACTACCTCGCTATGAAGCGTCAAGACGCCGCGCGTATCTTCCGCGAGTCATCGTCGATCATGGCCATCAAGTCAGAACATTAAGGTGATTTGATTGGTCAAAATATGGAAAATTCTGATATATGATTGGCTAGTCGATTGTTTGTCGATTCTGGTAAGTCGATTCGATTCGACAGCCCAGTCCAATTTGGAATCGAATGAATAATACCTTCCAGACTTGAATGCCTCTCACAAGTTCTTCATTTGGTCGCATATTTCGTCGATTATCCATCCCCATCGCGTGGCTTGCTACCGTTTAATTTAATACCTATCAGCTGCATTTGCTCAATTGGCGGTCACAATATCGATGGAACCAGTTGGATTTGACAAACATGAAGGAACCTTGTCGAGTTCACGTGGAATCGATTGCGAAATTCTTTCCTATATTCACTGTGAATGACCAGACAGATGTCACTTGGTGCCGCAAGTTTCTTAAACCAAATGCATCGATTCACTTCATGGATTTAAACTTTGATGACTTGGGGATGATCAGCAAATGGGCTCCATTTCGAATTACTTCCTTCTATGGCAACTTAAGAGCTAACCAGCTTGACGCTGCACTGTCTTGTCTGAAGTTCCTCGTGTCTTTTTCTTGGCACGCTTGCACCTCCAAGACAGCAACAAGAGTCTTCAAATACGCCGCATCAAGTTCCTCCCTCGTACGTTTGATCATCAGTTGTTCTCCACAGAGTCCAATTACAATTACAACGACCATGGCAAACGATCTTCTCCAATGGACGACGTCAAGATCGATTCGACACTTTGACGTGACATATTTTACGTGGGAAGATCTAAATCTTCGCAAAAAAGTAATTGCTGCTGCCTTGGTACACGAGTCGTTGGAAGAATTGTTTGTTCACGACTATCAGCTGTCCAATTTGCGCTTCCTTGCTTCGTTCTCAAAATTCGGTGGCAAAGTCTCAGTGAATTTCTTCGGCACCGAAGAATTTGTCAACAACAATGCCAGCTTGGAAATAATGCGTGCTCTGGTTTCCCCCTTTGAAGCACCGCGCCCCGAGAACATTCGGGCCTTGATGATTTCGTTGTCTACAGCCCCTGCCTTTCGCCCTGTGTGGTCGACTGTACTTCCATTATTGCAGGTGTCCCGAGTCCAAGTTTTAGAAGTTTTCCATGCGGTACTCACACTTGACGGCGTTGTGCTCTTAACCGACGGAATTCGCGATCACTCGGTGCTGCGAGCGCTTGTGCTCTTCGACGTCATGTTGCCGTTTGCTGGAGCCAAACATCTTGTCGAGACAGTTCCTCCGTCAGTGCAAGACATCAAAATTAGAGTCCCTTCATCGCTCATGTCGGACTCCGACCAAAAAGCGTATTCCGATGACGAGTTGCGGGAGCTCAAGACGTTGGCTCGTCAGCACTTGATCGATATTAACTACAAGGTGATCTAACTGAGGTCAAATATTGACGGATTTTGAGGTGATTTATCAGTACTCGTCAAAGGTATCAGCAGATTTTGACATAGGGTTGCTGTACTTACTATCTCGTCTTAATGGCGAGCTACGATGCGAATGCCTCGTATTCCGCCATCAAAATAGGAGATGATGTGAAGCTCGCAGCGAGGGAGTCGTAGCATGTACGGTGTACTTGTCTGTTGTCGAAGAATTTTCATATGTTGGAATATAATTTTTGGTGAATTTCCGAATTCTGTTTTAAATCCACAGTGACCAAATTCAGTTGACGCCGGCACAGACTTTGACAAAGCTCCATCGCTTCCATCGAAGCTCTTCGTCCTGCAAAAGTGCTGGGACCTCATGAACACTTATGGCATTTGATGAGCTGGAAAGAGCATGACGTCTGGTCGTCGTTGGATCTGGCGGATTTGGTCCACAATCAACAAATTTAAGAACTTCGACAAACTACTAGAACTGTCTTTGAAAATTTACTTCGCTGTCACTAAAGACAGTTCTTGACCATGACAGGTCAAGGAGACAAGACATGATTCATCTTAACAATTGTACATTTGGAATACGACGGATTTCTCAAAGATTAACTTGATTATAGTTCATTTATTTTCATGACTGGGGTTCATATCACTCCAGCCTTGGAATTCTCATGATAAAATGACTTGGTTTGTACATACCGTGTCTACTTCCAGTTTCAAAAATCCTACTCGAAAGAGGCCCTAAGGACCTCTTTCGAGTAGTTTTCGGACAGAGATTAACCATTCTAACAATTCGCAGACACGTCAAGTGGATAAAAGGACTAAAATTTCGTTTTTTGAAATGGTTTTTCCTCAAATTAATTTCACATTTGTGGTCACTTCCAACACGATGAGAGAGTCATGTCTATAGACGTTATCTCGATTGCCCACAACATGCAGAAACTAAAGAGGAGCAATTAGAGCTTTAGGGGAGAATAGCTGAATCGAAAGATCGAAATAACCTTTTCTGTTCTTTCAAAAATGATTTTCCGCCATCCATTACGGATATTCTGATGTTTTCTGCATGTCTCGCGATTGATAAAACACCGTCGCAAGTCTCATGGCTGAGGACGACTATCATTCTCTGTTTTCTCGCATCTGCAGCAATGAACAACAAAATAGCCAAGTTGTCAAATTCAAGGACACTATCTCCTTTCTCTCTACATTAATTAACTCTATTGTGTCCTCGAATATACAATTGAATTCTCTATAAATTTATTTTTCTGAAGTGGTCCTTTTGGACTTTTGACAAAAGTGGGGGCTTTTAGGAAAATTTAGACAGAAGTGGGACACGTCTGACAAAAGTGAGGGGCAATTTCAAAAGCGGGGCTTCTTCCAGATGTAGGGGACATATTCATAAAATAGTGTTAATAGTGTGGTAGCTCAACTTTTTGAAAAAATCGACCAAATTAGTATGAAATTTCAATTTCATCAAACTTGCCTGTCATGGACGGACGCCAGCGCCATACCCTTGCAAGATGTTGGCTCAGGAAAAGATTCGTCTCTGCTGATGTGCTTTCAAATTGCGCGAGCAAGAGAAATCTGAGCGACACTTGGTGCATATGAGCGGTGGTCTTTCCACTTCAGGAGACTAGATTTATGACCAATCATATTGAGTATTTTGGTGTGATGAAACTCCTAACACAGATGCCGTCATTATATACATTTAAAGAGAAAAATACATTCAAAATCAATCAACCAATGACAATGTGACAAATATGGGGGCCATTGAAAACATGCATGAGAGGCCCCCACTTGCTGTTTACATAGCCCCCACTTTTGTCAAAGGTGTCCACTTCTGTCTAAAATTGTCAAAAGTCCGTCCTTACTGGTAGAGTTGACTGTATTCATAACTTTAAGGAGTTCATCCGTAAAAGTATTGTATTGTAGAGGATTTTAGTATGGAGTCTTTGCGAAACCTCAATATTGTCGACGACGCCGTGGGGAAAAAGCACCCCGATATTGTCCAAGTCGCCGGACTGATGCTGCTGAAGCCGACCAAATGAGCCATTTATTGCGTGGGGGAAGGAGAACAAGGACCTCCAGCCAGCGCCAATGTACCGCTGAGGAAATAGATTGGGACCAATAATAGGTTGCTGGATTTGCCGCAAGAAGGACGAGCAGGATGTTGTGAAGAACCCGCACAAGAAGCAACGCGATGTCCTCCAACATATAGCATCAGCGTGCCCCTCGACGCCAAGCGACTGTGGTTCCCGAGGCCAGCAAGATGAAACCACCCCCCCAAATCAAGGGGGGGTCAACCTGACAGTCGTACAGATAGCGATATACATGCGCTGTGGTATCACTTGAAGGAACAGGCCAGAGTTGATGAAGGGGGGGTCGATTCACAGTCGTGGATAGTCTCGAGGTAGCGCTGGACTACATCAAATGAGCCATAAGGTGGGAGAAACGATCCCCACGAGCAAGGGGACATCCCGACAAGTTTTCATGAATGCCAAGTGATGCTGCGTTCGACGTCGCCTAGAGACGTTGACGGCGTTCCAATCGACACCAAGTCCCGAGTATCGGCATGAATGTAGTAGAGGCAGCGTGAGAACTGCAGAAACTCCACTTTGATGCAAGCTGTGCATGTCGTCGTTCAACGGCTCTGTTCTTTGACGCCTCGATTGTGACTCGATGGACACAAGCAGCTCCATTTTTCCCATGTCAATGGCCACACACAATGCTCTCGGCACCCAAAAATCTCCCCTGAACGTTGTACTCGTTGCATTGGCCGCCACGACTTGCTCCATCCCAGCCCTCTGGCGTTATGCGGCCCTGGTATTGCAACTTCCTGTATGAATTAATAACTTATAAGAAATGTTAAGACTTACAAAATAAAATGTGGAAGTATAACTTGTCATCAAACATTCAGAGGTAATCAGCTTTAGAGACCAGGGCCATATCTTCTCTGGTGAGCACAATCCCAAAAGAGTGTAATAGTAGAGTTCGCTTGCCTCGCTCGAAACAATGCGCATGTCAAACTAAGCTCTGTATACTCCCTATCATGCATAATGTCTACTTCATGCTGAAAGATAATTGGATATAAATATGAAGAAAATAAGAATAATATCGAATCCAAATTCATATTGCAGACATGGAAAAACTATATTGGACTAAATAAATATCTTTAGTCCGGATATCATGACTTCAGAGTGTGACTCGATAAATCATTTTCTGCAGCAGCCAAGTGAAGTATGATGTTGTGGAACGAGAGAAACCACCCTGCTGTAGGGTTGTATGTCTCAAGGTATAATTGCCACGAGGAAAAATCGAGCAAACGAACAGCATCGGCCGGAAAAAATACATCTATCGCTTCTAGCTTCGGCAAAACAATTCCAATTGTAGTTGAATCAAAACGCAATTAGAAATGATTTCCATGGTCCTTTTCATTAGTCTTCCTCTATAATCCTATGTACTTCTGAAAAATTATATGTCCGGAGTATTATTATATAGAGGAATATCAAATAGAGCGGCCGCACAGTAGTCCCCCAGTTTTCGCCTCACACATTTTTCAAAATGTATATCAAGGTATTATTATTGAAAACAAATTATTTTTCAAAACTTCATGTTATTAACATGAAATACTGCTCAAATAAATAAGCCACCCAAAATAAAATTATACAGGATATAAATTTAGAGTGGGAGGCAAAACTTCGGGACACCTGTGCTGCATACGGCCAGTGTTACATCCCGCGCGGCCAGTGTCAACCCCACCCGCACGACGTGACGTGCCGACAGTCGTCAAGTGGCTTCGTTCGATTTTATTTTACAATTTGCTCTTGACCATGCACTTCTTGGTGTGTCTTGCGACGACCGTCGTGGCCTTTCATCAAGCGCAGCCCACCGACCAGTTGGCATTTGAGGAATCCCGCGCGTTACGAGGTGGATTTCAGGGTGGCGACGTGGACGATTTTGGAAGCGCGCGTCGTCGATTAAACGTCGCGTCGACGACGCAATATGGGAAGGACTTTTGGAGCAAAAAAGCGAGCCCCAACGCTCCCGCCACTCAAGCCGATGAATCCGATGAACCCGATGCATCTGATGCAAAGCATGCATCCAAGGCCGCTGGACGCCAGCGTCGTCGCAAGAATCGGCGTCAACGCAAAAGCAAGAAACGGCGTCAAGGCAAAAGCCGCGCTGGCCGCCGCAAGATCTAGCGCTTCAAATCGCAACGAGGCGGGGCTCCTACACGGAAATATACATTGTGCTGTCTCTCTTCACTACATATGTCAAGCCTGTAGACCAACCGCGTGGTCCAGTCGTGCGTAGTAACGACGGCGCCGGCCATGGACACTTGCAGTGGATACGTCCAACTGCCAGCTCACACTTTTCAAATGTCCACTCTGGCGCGAATTGTCACTCAATCCGCAGCAAATTGCGGTCGCAACAGCACGCAAAACGACGCTCGCGTGCATGAAAATGTGCTGTCGAGGCCGTCGAGAGCTCAGTGCTGCAGCTTAACTCCAATACTAGCCAAAGAATCTAACTAAAGGGGGAAGGCCGACGGCTACGAGATTCATCGCCCAGGGCAACGGAAGATACATGGAGTTCCGCCAAGCAACGCAACGAACGCGCCTTGTATTGTCCTTTTCAGTGAAATGTGGCCTTGGCAGGTCATTGGCCAAATCGCATATTGATCGACTATACTTAATTTAATATGAAATATTGTATTGTATACAAAGTTAAGTACAATTTCTTCCTAGCAATGGTACCTGCATCCCAGAATACCGTCATGCATGATTTCTACGCCCAATACAACCTCGCTATGAAGCGTCAAGACGCCGCGCGTATCTTCCGCGAGTCATCGTCCATCTTGGCCTTTCCCCAAGTCATATAATTAAGGTGATTTGATTGGTCAAAATATTGAAAATACTGATAAATGATTGGCTAGTCGATTGCTAGTCGATTCTGGCAAGTCGATTCGAGTCGACAGCCCAGTCCAATTTGGAATCGAATGCATAATAATTGATCTGGGGGAGAGCGCATCCAAGTCGTTCCGAGGGGAATTCATGCTACAACCTGAGGGGGATTTCCTCGGAGTACGTAGGGTAGAGTTTGCATGGGGAAGGGGGATTTAGGTACCCGAGAGGAGGAAGATGGGGGGAAGAAATGCAAAGAAAGGAAGCGAGAGTGGGGACGTAGCACTGCGACGGCCATGGGCGTGTCGTCCGGCTGACTGGGTGATCAAGTGTGCGCTGCGTCCATCGAGACCATGTTGTAGGCCAAAGTCCCCGTGAAATATGTCCATCTTGACCTCGTCGTGCTGCAAACTTTTTCGTTTGTCTACCCAATACCTTCATCTTGTAGAAGGGACGACGGACTCTCCCCCCCCCACGCCCCTAAAGTCGGACGCAATCGAGAATCCACTGAATGAAACGTCGATGGAACTTACGGGGGGACGTGCATACAGCTGTGAGGCAAGTTTTCAACGACTTGAATGCCTTTTTAGTGACGACGGACGTGGCGATGGACAGTGGCGACGCCAAGTACAGCGACGTTCGCACTGTTGAATCAAGGCGATCGAGTGCGATGGGGGGGGCACGTGCAGGGAGATGGGGGGGAGAGTCTCCAACATGTTTTCGCGACTCTGGACACGATCGTCAAGTTGTTTTCGCTGCTAGAATCCACGCCTTCTTCGATGCCCCCACGATGCACGCTCGAAACCGACAAAACACGATCGAACATGAGCTTTTCGCCAACGACGACGGTTGCAATCTTTTTTTTTTTGCACGACTGCCCTTGGCTGCTCAACGACAATAGCCAAGTCGTTTGTCGCCCCACGCTTTCTTTTCAAATTCCGCGCTTTACCAGCCACGTCGGATGGTATTGCTTGCATCGGCACGTACGAAAACGTCGTCGCTCCCCCAAACCAGAGCGGAGGATTTCGCACTTTCAACTCGTTCAATGCCATGAAACGTACGAGTGCAGGCCAAAGCGACGCCGTGGTCGCCGACGTCGCCGTGGTATTCTGCCCTCTTTGGACTTGAGGCTTTTGATGCAACGGAACTGGCGAAAGTTCTTACGAAAAGCGTTTGGAATGGAGTGAGAGAAATTTGAAAAATGAAATATCCCTGTCAACAAAAGTTTGACAGTTCGATCGCTCCAAACGTCGTAGTATCGATGTGTAGTTCTCTCTCTCTTTCTCTCCACGAATGCGCGCCTCGTTCGGTTTCAAGATGCGTCGTCTGACGCCGTCTTTGACTCGACACTCTCCTTTATGGATCGTTCCAGTAGACTGATCGAGTTGTTTCCTCCACACCGACAGGCGGCGGCGTCAGGCCCTTGCTTTGATTCAACGCATGCTCCGCTCTCCAAGACCGAGATCTCGCCAAGAGAACGCTGAATGAACCGATTGAAGAATTCCACGCTTTGTCACCCGCGTCGAATAGTCACTTCACCCAGAAAAGGTCATTCGTCGCCGTCGTAATGCAAGTCTTGTCAGTGGCGTCGCCGACAAAACGACGCGCGAATGGATGGCCAGTGGACGCCGTGGCGGTCGTCGTTGGGCGTCAGTGGGGACGAGTTTCGCCGCTTCTTTGAAATGTCCACGCTCTAGAGGGCGAGTTGCTCTCGTTGCAAATCGTGGAAACGCCAGATTTTGAGTTTGTTCCCGCTGCTGCTGAGTCAAAACCACGCTCTCGTGATCGTCCGACTCGCCCCCCCCCCTACGACGCCGACGCTCAATCAACTTTGAGCCCCCACAACGGGCGTCGTTTCCACTCGACGTCCGTCACGGCACACGCAAGGCATCGTTGGGTCTACGCACGAGCGATTCCATCGTGCTCCTGTAGGTCCGACGCATTTCACGACCATTGGAGGAGGGACGTGGGGAAAACGGCGTTCACGTCGACGCGTTCATGGCAAAAACTGGAGCAGCAAACGACGACGACGCGCTGGCCAGCTCGTATCACATGGATGTTGCCCGTCGTCGTCGTCGACTCCCCGTGGCTAGCTGGGGGGGAAACAGACCTCTGGGGGGGCAGGGGCGTCAGTTTGCAGACACTTGACGTCGCATGAACAGACAGCATAAATGTATATTTTCGTTTAGGAGCGTCGTGGCGATGGAATCTTTCAATCTTACGCCCAGCGCGCGCGGCGTTTGCGATGACGACGACGTCCAGCCGTCTCCAATACGCGCGTGACATCGCCGCCTCCTTGAGTACCACTTGGACTACGGCGTTTGCCCCAAAATTTCTTGCCATATAGCACAGTGTATTCGTTCTCGATGTCGTTCAAATGGCGGCCTACAATGATCGACTCGCCATGGCGCGTTCTACCTTGCAACGCGCGTGGGGAAAATGCCAACGGCTGGACGGCGTGTGGCTGCTCTTGCGCGACGACAGCAGCAGCAGCAAGCGAGAGCATGAAGATGCGCATGATCTAGCGCAAATTGTCAAATGCCATCCGTTGATTGCTCGAATGACGCCGAGAATTCAACGTGGATGCGAACACATGGATGGGTGCTTGTTGCTTGTTGTCGTGAGGTTCAGTAGACCGCGACGGACGACGACGACGACGACGACCGTAGCTGGAAATGCCCTCTCGCCATGGAGAGTTGCGTCGTCGGTGGGTGCTCCATCGCGTGTGTGTGTAATTTTCAAGACACGATCGGAATCTCAACTTGAACGGACGGACGGGGGAAGAAGTGTGACGTGCTTGACGCTGCCCATGGACGAGTTTCTATCGGCGTGAACCCTCGGAAGATCGTCCGTGAATTTCTCTCGACAGGCGTCGAGCGATTCTGTCCGTGGCGCTTGGACAACGTCGAGAGGATCGAGACTGCGAGGCGTCGTCTGGTCTCGTTGCGTCGTTTTTCACCGACGTCTGCAGCAACTTCTCTGATCCGCCACGGCAACCTCGAAGCTCTCATGACACTGTAAGAAAGACACGATCGCGATGTACGTAGCTGCTGGCAGACGTCGTGAAAGGCGAAACAACGTCGGCTCCGTGGGCGCAAAAGGTTGATAGCGGCCGTGGGCGACGACTGCGGGGGCTCCACGTGAGTGACATTTCAAACGTGTGAAACTCCCCATCGTGAACTGACGATAGCGCGACGTATCGCAGCACGACAAGCGGCAGACATTGTAAGGCTGCTTTGGTCTGCTCTTCAACACAACGCAGAGAGCAAGCACGAGCGATGCGCTTCGTCGCCTCCTCCCCTTTGGCTGT
Source organism: Aphanomyces cochlioides (assembly GCA_019828595.1). NCBI lineage: Eukaryota > Oomycota > Saprolegniomycetes > Saprolegniales > Verrucalvaceae > Aphanomyces > Aphanomyces cochlioides. The sequence goes on along the minus strand of JAHQRK010000029.1, from coordinate 420,134 downwards.
CGTGTGTTTGACAACACGCCAGGGCTTTCGGGGGGGGCGAGGGGAAGGGGGGGGCTAGACAACTTGGCCCCGCCATGTGCGACGTTCCTTGTCGATCGCGACAGCGTTCCCCCCCTCGGCACGTTTGCTGCGAGACGCAATGCCCAGCCAATGTTGGACGAATTTCACCGATTGGATCCATCGTTTCATTTTACAATTTCCTCTCGATCTCTTGCTTGCTCTCTGCCTTCTCGCGACGGCTGTGCTACGAGCACGTCGCTGGCCATCGTCACGTGCAGAGCGAAGAAACGACCCGACTGTGGCGAAGGGCCAAGCTGGAGGTGCATGGCAACGACGACGGCACAAAACCACGGACTTTCGTCGTGAATCTCCCCCCACTGGACCCCGTGGCTCGTCGCTGTGGCCAAAATTCGGTGCGGAATCACATGCGATGGTCGCTGACGACAGGCTTTGCTGCGTGGCCGAGACTGCTCGAGTTGCCACTCGACAGGCAGCATTTCGTGGTCGCAACAGCGCGCAAAACGACGCTCGGATGCTTGAACATGTGCTGTTGAGGCCGTCGAGAGCGCTGCCTAACCCCAACAAAAGAACAGCCAAAGACAATTTCGCTCGGATCGACTCTGTGATGGAGAGCCGCACGGTTGCGATCGACACGGCAGCAACAACGTCAGCATTGCAGCGCGCTAGCAAGATGCACACGAGCGAGAGAAAATTTTAAAATGAAATGGCTCCAACGGTGGCATGGTGTCTCGAATCCGATCGTCGCCAGGCATATCCTTGCGGCGCCTCGTGCTCGTCCATCTTGCGGCCAATCCAGCCACTAATTTTCGTTCCAATATTGTTCCCGAGCGGCTCCCCCAGGCGGATTTGCCAAGCGCGCCGAGAGCAGCCGCCCCGGCGGCCATGGCTAGTTTGCCGCCAATTGCCATATCCGCAGCACTACCGGCTAAGGCGCCTGTCCCTACGCCAACCGCTCGGCGTCGTCGACGATAACTTTTGGAGCGCCACCAACCAGCATTTCGCTTTCATTTGAAGCTGCCGCGTCAGCCCCAACGCCTCGCAAAGCACGAACTACTCGAGCAGGGTAGCCACCATCAACGCGGCTCCAGCTGTGCACTACGACCTCGACGACGACCGCACGAGTGAGTCGCTCTACAAAAATGTTGTACGTCCAGCGGTCTTGGCCATCATGAAGGTGATTCACTGCATCGTCATGATGGCCGAGACCGCAGTCGTGCTGCGAGACGCTTTGTCAGCAACGAGGGTTGCTCTTGATGAAACGCCAGTGTAGTAATCCAAAGATCAAGGACGAGACTTTCGATAGTAAGTTGTAAAATGAAAAATATCCAATCGCGGGAGTTCAACATTGGCTTGGCACCGAGCGCACGCCTTAAGAAACGCATGGCTGTAGTTGTTTCACTCGGCGCGATCACAGCGATTGGGGAAAAGACACGTGGTCACACAGAGAGAGCGAACGCTTCGTAGCTCAAGATGTCGTCTTGCCATTTTGAGCCTTCCTCATATTTCCGCTAAGGTTTGTCGAGCCTTGGCCTCGTGTATTTTACGGCGTGGCAAATTACCTGAAAGGCTGCTTCGTCCGTTCTATTTTATCTTCGCCATTGGACTTTTGAACTGAGATTTAGCGAGATTATCTCACGTCAGCTAAAAGTCGGCGAAGCTAGTCTACTCAGTTGGAGCGACAAAGTCGCTTTCTCCCTAGCTAACAGTGTCAAATATACTTGCCTTGTCAAAGGTATCTGTGGCCGGAAGCCGCGGGACAACTCTGGAAGCGATCAACCTTTTCATGGCACGGCTGGGATCAAGGCATAGAAAACATTTAGCCACACAACTTGCATGGTTTCCTGGACATGAACATTCAACCGGATGATTGGGATATCTCATTTTGCAAGTTTCTCTCACTCGATTCCATCCGCATTTCTTCGAGTGGGGCAAGAAGGTCTTCCACGAGCATTCACTCGCGTCTTGGAGCCTAAAACACCAATGCCTACAGCTTCAGTTGCCACGCAGGAAGACAACGGTCTCGTCCGTGTTGTTGCGATCTCATCTTTCAACGATGACTTGGTCTGCAATGTGCATCAAGCACGAAAACTCGAAGTTGGACCGTGCTCTGTTGTGAAACGGAGACGTTTCCTCGGAGGCAAGTAACGGGAATGAACATCTCGACGAGTCCAGAGCTTGAAGTCGAGTCTCCATCACTTGCCAAGGCCATTGCGAAATAACGTTTGTACGTGCAACATCAAGAATAGAGTGCTAAATAGTCTCTCTGTCCCATCCAGACATCGTGCTAGCGGTGGCTGTCCTGTACTAGTCGACAAACTCGTTGCTGGCTTTGGCTTTTAGTGACTGACCTACATTACAAATTGTTGCTGCTCGAATCGACTGGATGGCCCATCACCGGCGTTTTTCATCGAAATGGTCCTCGTCATTGATGGCATCGAGGTCGCCCCGTTGTTCTCGTGCTACTATAATTGCCTGGGTGCAACAATAGCCATGACATAGACTCGCAAGGAAGCAACCATATAAATTTCACAACTGCTCGTCGTTGAATGTCTTGCAACAATTACAAAGTCCATCAAATGGGGGGATGAGCTACAATAGGAGACAAGACTGTTCAACAGTCGGTCGTGATAGTCGTTCACCAACAAGCATAAACCAATCCCCCCCAATAATATGACGGGCTACCTACGCCTGTGGATTTGAATCTTGGAGGAAAACCCGCGGCGAAACATCCATACACAACCTCCTCCTGCCGACGCACCACGTTGTGCAAGACTCGACAATGGTCCCCAATCATTACCTTAACATATTATTAGTATTGTTGATTTGAAACGAATTTCCAGACCCCGTTCAATCGAATCACGCCGGCGGATCGACTCACCAATCGACGCCATTGGCTAATAAATATATTGGGCAATTGTGATTGGCTGAATATTTTTTTTTAGAGTGTGCTTTTGATACAAAATTGTGAGGATCGACCGAGGTTTCGAATCGATTCCGAATCGAACGGGCTTCTCTGATTGGCTAGAATTAAAAAAATTAAATTAGTCAGCCAATCAGAATCGATCAACCACCTAACTCACGCAAAACACACACTGACACACACCACTTCAGTATGATGAAATCGATTTGAAAATGAATTTGCTTTTTGGTCAAAACCACAAATTTGGTTGAAAATGACAATACATGAGAGGAAGTACTGTTCTAATTTTCATTTATCCAATGTATTGGAAATTGATACAAAAACCAATTCAAATTGGGAAATTCCTCGTAAAATCTTTTTTGTATTGTCTTTTTCACCCAAATTTGTATTTTTTTTACCAAAATTGAACTAACGGGTAGACATGCCCCAGTTGTTTCAGATCCCCAACGCTGGTTCAATCCAGTTCCTGCTAGTATTTGCAACGTCAACTCCAAGAACGACCAGCAAGTAGTCGACGCCTGTTTTGTCTGATCTTCGCCGGTAAATCCAAATGGCCACGAATGGGCGCCCATTTCACCTTCTCAATAAATTCGCCGCGAGGAGGGGTGTCACTTATGCCGACCAGAGAAAGGATGATATCATATTTTTTATATTCCCCCCGTCGTCAAGCAATTTAACTTTCCTATGCAATTGTCCTTTTCGGTGAAATGTGTACGAGGACTTTTGCCAAATCGCATATACGTAAATCGTCTGTATTGAATTTAATATTGAATATTGTATTGTCATTTTCAACCAAATTTGTGGTTTTGACCAAAAAGCGAACCCATTTTGATCACACTGAGTGAGTTAGGTGGCTGATCGATCCTGATTGGCTGACTAATTTTCACTTTTTAATTCTAGCCAATCAGAGAAGCCCGTTCGATTTTGAAACCTCGGTCGATCCTCACAATTTTGTATCAAACAAAAACAACGCACAATATGCACACAATATGCAGACAAATTTAAGTACAATTTTATCCAAGCAATTATACTGAACTAATTCCACCAACAAGATGCATCCAAGAATACCGTTATGCATGAACTGTATGCCTACTACTCCCTCGTTATGAAGCGTTAAGACTTCGTGTGTATCTACTGTCAGTCAGCGAAATTCCCAAAGTCACGTAATAATGTGATTTGATTGGTCGAAATATGGAAAATAATGACACTTGATTGGCTAGTCGATTTTTCGTCGTATTCGATCGTGTGGCATCATAGAGCTCGTCAGCAATCAAATTAACTTGATTATATATTTTAGTCAAGCCTCACACAATTGCACAGCATAACTTCGTAGAATATTACAGTCAAATTGGCGTAAAAAGCAAATAAGACCTCATCCATCCACAGCAGCACAAGAATGTGCCATGCTCAAATCATCTACTGTCTGATTTCGAAGTGATTTTGGCTTCGTCGTCAAGTCAATTGCGGATAGTAGATGACTAGGCATGCGCATTTTTGGTTAACTTTTGTCTATCTCATGTCTGATTGTTTGGTCTCCAACAACCTTTGATTTCTCCTACCTTACACGCGCCATTCTAAAGGAGTAAATCCATAGATCTCATTCTATAGACCAGCAGGACACTACAACAAGTATTCCAACCATTCCAATATATGCTTCAGCATCGTTGAGCACTGAGATGACTCTCAAAACCTGTTTGCAGCAACAGTCTCTTGATTCTGTTGCTGTCAACAGACTTTTCAATCCATGCCGATGCTCGATCATGCCTTGACATACGACTGCTTGTACAGTGCGTCACGAAAGTCTGCACCCCCTGATAGAAAATTGACGTTTACTCAATTATCTCACAAACTAGCCAGCATATCGCGATGTGAATTGAATCGACAGAGTCCCAATGAAGTAGCACTCATAGAACTAACGCAAAGAGCGGTTTTACTCACGCCTACTACGATAGACATGAGCAAGAGTGAACAGTGCAACTGTCAAAAGTCTACACCCCCAACAGGTTTAACAACAAAAAATGAATATGTATTACGATCTAATATTTCGTAGAACCACCTTTGGCTGCAATAACGTCCGCCAAACGATTAGGCATGGATTTGATCAACTTTTGAATGAAATCCAAAGGGATTTCATCCCACAAGCGGCAAATCCGTCGTTTCAATCCTTCCTTCGAAGTTGGCGGGCAATCACGGATCCTAAGACCTATCCACGCCCACACGTGTTCAATAGGATTAAGGTCTGGGCTTTGTGGAGGGTGTTCAAGGGTTGTCACGGCATTTTCATCGAGAAAATTGAGAACTCTCTTTTCCTTGTGAATCGGTGCATTATCTTGTTGGAAGATAAAATCGACCGGCTAATCCAATTGGGCAAAATTGTTGGGTAATTCATCCAATAAGAGGTCAATATAATCACACGAATTCATTGTCCCTTCGCAAAAGCGCAGAGTTCCAACACCATTGTAATTTATGCCCCCCCACCATGACCGAATCGCGCCCACTTTTAAATGTCGGTGCAAGACATTCATCCTTGTATTCTTCTCCAGGCCTACGCCAAACGTAGACCCTCCCATTCGAGCCATGCAAATTAAATGGTCTTTCATCTGTAAAAAGGACACACTTCCAGTCATCCGAAGTCCACAGTTGATGCTCCAGGGCAAATTTGAGACGCTTTTCTCGGTTGGCTTTTGAAATAAATGGCTTCTTTATAGCCACACGACCATTTAAGCCCCATTCACGAATGCGACGACGAAAAGTTTCGAGCGAAATCTCTTTGTCGTATAGCGTAAGGAACGATCTTTGCAAAGTTTCGGCACTGACTCGTCGATTTTTCATAACTTCACGGCGAATTTCGCGATCGTCATATTCGTTGGTGACGCGAGGTCGCCCAGATCTCGGAGCAATCATCGTTTGGCGGTTCTTTTTGAACTTTCGGAGGATTGTTTTAACGGAGGAAAGGGGCATATCGAGTTCCTTAGCAATTTTCTTGCTTCCAAGGCCATTTTTATGCTTGTTAATGACAGTGAGTCGCATGTCATCAGAGTATTGTTTTCCTTGGCGTTGAGAAGACATCACATAGTGTTTGAGGCGTTTAATTATATCGAGGGTAAATTGCAAGTGAATGAAACGTTCTCGCATCAACTGGAGTTCAAATTACACTGCTGAATTTTGATTTTGCGCTGAAATATTGCTGAGGGGTGCAAACTTTTGACAGTGGTACTAATTTTGGATTGAAATTTTAGAGCCCATAGAGATCCAATCACATTTATGAATTCTACAGAGACAAAGCCAAATGTATTACCTATTGATTGAACTATTCAGGTTTATCAAATGACGACTTGATTGTGAGTAACAACAAAAAATGTGAAAAGAACAATGGGGGGTGCAGACTTTCGTGACCCACTGTACCTACAGAGACTGCATGTGTGATGACTGTGTGGTTGCAAAGAGACTTCGCAATTTACGCCGCAGCATGATCGACCATTGGCATGAATCTCAACGCCTGGTCTTGATAACAGTCTCTTGATAATTCTGTTGCCATAGACAGACTTTAGACTGCATGCTCATGCTCAATGATCTCTAAAGATAAGGTGGAAGGTAAATTTATGACAGTTGTTTTCGTCGTTTTAAAGACGAAAACAACTGTAAAAACAAAAATCGTCTTTTTAAAGACGAAAAGAAATTTAATAACGTTATCTTTTTAGAAAAAGATAGTACGAGTGGATTCAAATTTTCCCAACCTGGCTATCAAACTTGGAATCAAGACCAGCCAATCAGCGTCCAGACTTTGTTTTAAACACACACAAAACACACCAACACACACACATGTACTTTCCGATTATACTTGAATTCACTATAGACATTTTTTGATCACATATGAATTTGAAGCAAATTTCGCCTTGCAAATAGATTTATACTTGAAGTTTGTATGCGTGACATCCGTCTTGTGCAGGGTAACGCCAGTCGACACAACAAGCAACTAATTGTACTTGTTGCACATGAGTCGACCGAGCTTTGACCATCGCATTTGAAAATTGACTCTCCACCATGCGTATCTTGCTTTCTGTCTTCGTTGCAGCGACGACTGCATTAGCCATTCGCCAAGAGCAGGCCAAAGACTCCCGCGCATTGTTCGCTGCTTCTTGTGGTCATTTTCGCTGTCGTTCTGCAGTTTCCCATGGCCCTCATCGTCCATTCAGACTTGCAGCCCTTCGAACGGATAAAGAAGCTCCCACCCAGCCAGAAGTTGCGGTAGACGCCGTTGCAGCGGATGACAACGGTATCGCCCCGAAACCAGCCAGCGGGTGACGCGTTTTCACTCGTTTCTTGAACCATGAAGTCTATTTTATTGACTAAATACTCGTCATGCATCGTTGGAGCTCGTTGGATTGTACGATTTGATCTCTTGAAAGTAGAGAAAGACGGCAAACTCTCGATGTGCAGAGGAGCGAACACTCAAGGTAGACTCAAAGTACAAGGGAGGTGCGACCAAACCCATTCTTTCGTCGCATCTGTTAGATCTGAAACAATTGAATTCTTGTCAGACCCTCATGGGGAAAAGTACGAGGAAGCGGACAGAAAGAGGCCAAGTATTGTCCCCGACGTACTCGCCAGCCTTGGGGACGACCGTCAGAACTTCTGCATCACTCACAGAAATGCGTTGCAATCGAGCGAGAGAAGTTCGCAAAATGAGATATCCCTGTCAAACTGTTGGGTATTCGTTTCGAGGCGATGCAAGGTGTGTGGGTCAAGATTTGCTATGCCTTGATCGCGGGTGTGGCGACAAGATGTAGATCGCTCTTTCCGCACAAAAAGACGACTTGTTGCTGTTCGCTTCGAGTATGGCATGAAGTAGAGACCCTTAGAATCTAGTGGACACTTCATCTCGTGCAAGACCGAAAGACTCGCGTTCGTCTCCTGACGCGGAACAGCTCTCCCCTCGACGATCCTCAGGGCTTCACACGGTTTATCTTTGGTGCGTCTTCTGGCCTCGGCACGAAAATTGGACACTTGCTTGGATCTCGAAGTGGTTCGCGACAAACCCCTCGATGAACTTTCTTCTTGGTCGGTTCCACTAGACTAATGCCTGCGGACGTTGTTGCCGCTCTCGCCCTTGGCTGTGCAACCACCAAGGTCGTCTTCATTGGGTTTCCACCATCTTCTCGAGGTATCTCAAATTGCGAAATACTCTCTCAATCACTCGTCGGTTGAACTCGAGTGGCCCTTTCACTTGTGTCCTGGAGAGATGACCGTAAGGTTCCCCTGCAGCTCGAGTGCTAGCTTATGACGGAGGTAGACAGCAATCGTATCTGTGAGGTTGCGAGCTAATCTGTGGACGATTATATCTCGAAACAAAGACGAGTGGTGCACAATCGAGGTCGGTGTTGTGCGATGATAAAACGAGAGAATCGACTCGATGTATTTCCATTGCCTCTAGCTGTAAGCCGTACTGCTTTCTCGTCGTGATCCTGTCGGCCTTGGATGCAGTGGGTCAACGAGCAGGATCAAGCAACAGCATCCGCTTCAACCATCTCCTTGAGCCCACATGTAGGACCAGCCTAGGCATGACGACAGGTTCATGTGCGATGGGCAGCAATTCAAGAGTCCCCAAGGCGAACCTTCATCACGAAAGCACGACGGGGGGGCTCACCTCTTGTGCCATGGCGATTGCATCGCCAAAGTCTATGGCTCGAACTGCAGACTTGTAATGGGAGGCCTTGCAGCAGCTCGACAATCTGGAGGAAATCGATACCGTGAACGCAACGTAAATGTATATTTCAGTTTAGGAAGACCGTAAAGTATCGATCGAATCGCTCGACTACAGCTTAGGCAGCGGCGCGGCGTCGGCGGCGGCCACCACGGCGACCACCACGACGACGGCGACCGCCACGACGGCCAGCCGCTTCCAGAACGCGCATCGTTTCATCAGCTTCGCCGCCGCCGCCACCACCGCCTTGGGGCACTCCACCGCCAAAGCCGCCACCGCCAAAACCTCCAAAGCGGTGGCCCATACCACGGAATTTGGCACGGAAGCCGCCACGACCACCACGACGGCCAGCCGCTTCCAGAACGCGCATCGTTTCATCAGCTTCGCCGCCGCCGCCACCACCGCCTTGGGGCACTCCACCGCCAAAGCCGCCACCGCCAAAACCTCCAAAGCGGTGGCCCATACCACGGAATTTGGCACGGAAGCCGCCACGACCACCACGACGGCCAGCCGCTTCCAGAACGCGCATCGTTTCATCAGCTTCGCCGCCGCCGCCACCACCGCCTTGGGGCACTCCACCGCCAAAGCCGCCACCGCCAAAACCTCCAAAGCGGTGGCCCATACCACGGAATTTGGCACGGAAGCCGCCACGACCACCACGACGGCCAGCCGCTTCCAGAACGCGCATCGTTTCATCAGCTTCGCCGCCGCCGCCACCACCGCCTTGGGGCACTCCACCGCCAAAGCCGCCACCGCCAAAACCTCCAAAGCGGTGGCCCATACCACGGAATTTGGCACGGAAGCCGCCACGACCACCACGACGGCCAGCCGCTTCCAGAACGCGCATCGTTTCATCAGCTTCGCCGCCGCCGCCACCACCGCCTTGGGGCACTCCACCGCCAAAGCCGCCACCGCCAAAACCTCCAAAGCGGTGGCCCATACCACGGAATTTGGCACGGAAGCCGCCACGACCACCACGACGGCCAGCCGCTTCCAGAACGCGCATCGTTTCATCAGCTTCGACAACGTCAGCTTCTTCGCCGCCACGGAAACCACCAAAGGCGGCTGACAAAGCGCGGGAGTCTTCGATCGCGATGGGTTTATTCACGTGCTCTCGGTTCAGGGCAAGAACAGCAGTCGCCGAGACGACAAGAGAGAGCAAGATGCGCATAATGGCGAGATGGAAAATTGAATAATGCAAGAATCAAACATCTCGGTCGTCGACTCGTGGGGAGGACTGGACTGGTTGCTTGTTGTAGAGTTTGTAGCATGACGCCACCAACGGGCTGAGAATCCGAGAGGGGAACCCACGTCCAAGGCCTCGACACGACAGAACAACATGGATGGGTTCGTTGGTGCTTGTTGTTAGGATTGACGTGTTTCATCGGTCCGAGGCAATATCTTGCCGACAAATGCCGAGTTTTATCGATGGGGGAGACCACTGCAGAATGGATTGCGCGGGCGAGAAAGGCAAGACAGGCAGAGGGCGAGACACACTTGTTGGAACTTCCGTCGAATGCAACATAGCATTTGATTGTATAAAAACATTCAATGTATTATTGTTGACAGGTATAAGATATTACAATTGTATTATGAAATCCACTGTATTTACATAATTTGATACAGTTCTATGCATTTTTTATGACAAAATATCAATTGATAAAGGTCTTCACCATCGTATCAACTGAAAGCATACCAAACACGACGGAGAGTGCTCACTGAAATGGCCAGCACTGACGTGGATGTCGAAGGATCTCAACTGGGCGGATGGCGGAACTCGTGCGTGACGCGTCCAGTATAGTGGCACTGCGGCCATTTTGTGCTTGGTCGTTGTTGTCGCTCGTCGTGCATGAGGACGTCGTTATTTGTGAATCAAAAGGCAGATTCGGTTTCTTTGATGCAGAATTACCCCCAAACCTGGGTGTGTTCGAATCTCTTGATGCTTGACCCCGAAAACAAGTATCGGTAACTGATTGGACAAAAAGTTTTTGAAGGATCCTATTGGCAAAAACATTTCGTGAATTATGAAAAATAGTGCCTTTTTCAGTCGTCAGCTCCGTATAATTAAACTTTTTTATGTAAATTAATTATTACAGGAATCTTCTGAATGAAAACCTCTCGTAGTTAATATTTTCAATACAAATTTCAAGTCCGGTTTGTACACTAGCATAGCGGCCCGCTCTTCGCCCGGGGTTTGAAGTGTTTCTAATTTCCCTGTAATTTTTTCGGCTTTTCTATTCAATTTGATTGTTGCTTTGGTATGTTTCATAAAAACTTTTTGATTTTTCTTCGCTACCCACTTTTCGTCCAATCAGTTATGCCCTGTTCGGTGATGAGATCAACTCAGGTTTTTGGGTCAAAACATATGGAAGGTGAAAAAACGTGATTTTTCAACTCAGAGATCACAAAAAGTTGGAGATTTGGGGCAAATACAGTTGCCATTGGGTGTAATTCACCTAACCTCATGATCTCAAACTGGCTCTCCCAGCTCAATGCTCCAGATGTAGAAATTATAAATCAGGTTTTCAGTGGGGCAATGACTTTGGGGCAATGTAGCGATGTCCCAAAACCCAAAAATTCGTGTTCGTGAAACCATCAAAAACCTGGTTTTTGGCCCTTTTTCCATATGTTTTGACCCAAAAACCTGAGTTGATCTCATCACCGAACAGGGCATAACTGATTGGACGAAAAGTGGGTAGCGAAGAAAAATCAAAAAGTTTTTATGAAACATACCAAAGCAACAATCAAATTGAATAGAAAAGCCGAAAAAATTACAGGGAAATTAGAAACACTTCAAACCCCGGGCGAAGAGCGGGCCGCTATGCTAGTGTACAAACCGGACTTGAAATTTGTATTGAAAATATTAACTACGAGAGGTTTTCATTCAGAAGATTCCTGTAATAATTAATTTACATAAAAAAGTTTAATTATACGGAGCTGACGACTGAAAAAGGCACTATTTTTCATAATTCACGAAATGTTTTTGCCAATAGGATCCTTCAAAAACTTTTTGTCCAATCAGTTACCGATACTTGTTTTCGGGGTCAAGCATCAAGAGATTCGAACACACCCAGGTTTGGGGGTAATTCTGCATCAAAGAAACCGAATCTGCCTTTTGATTCACAAATAACGACGTCCTCATGCACGACGAGCGACAACAACGACCAAGCACAAAATGGCCGCAGTGCCACTATACTGGACGCGTCACGCACGAGTTCCGCCATCCGCCCAGTTGAGATCCTTCGACATCCACGTCAGTGCTGGCCATTTCAGTGAGCACTCTCCGTCGTGTTTGGTATGCTTTCAGTTGATACGATGGTGAAGACCTTTATCAATTGATATTTTGTCATAAAAAATGCATAGAACTGTATCAAATTATGTAAATACAGTGGATTTCATAATACAATTGTAATATCTTATACCTGTCAACAATAATACATTGAATGTTTTTATACAATCAAATGCTATGTTGCATTCGACGGAAGTTCCAACAAGTGTGTCTCGCCCTCTGCCTGTCTTGCCTTTCTCGCCCGCGCAATCCATTCTGCAGTGGTCTCCCCCATCGATAAAACTCGGCATTTGTCGGCAAGATATTGCCTCGGACCGATGAAACACGTCAATCCTAACAACAAGCACCAACGAACCCATCCATGTTGTTCTGTCGTGTCGAGGCCTTGGACGTGGGTTCCCCTCTCGGATTCTCAGCCCGTTGGTGGCGTCATGCTACAAACTCTACAACAAGCAACCAGTCCAGTCCTCCCCCACGAGTCGACGACCGAGATGTTTGATTCTTGCATTATTCAATTTTCCATCTCGCCATTATGCGCATCTTGCTCTCTCTTGTCGTCTCGGCGACTGCTGTTCTTGCCCTGAACCGAGAGCACGTGAATAAACCCATCGCGATCGAAGACTCCCGCGCTTTGTCAGCCGCCTTTGGTGGTTTCCGTGGCGGCGAAGAAGCTGACGTTGTCGAAGCTGATGAAACGATGCGCGTTCTGGAAGCGGCTGGCCGTCGTGGTGGTCGTGGCGGCTTCCGTGCCAAATTCCGTGGTATGGGCCACCGCTTTGGAGGTTTTGGCGGTGGCGGCTTTGGCGGTGGAGTGCCCCAAGGCGGTGGTGGCGGCGGCGGCGAAGCTGATGAAACGATGCGCGTTCTGGAAGCGGCTGGCCGTCGTGGTGGTCGTGGCGGCTTCCGTGCCAAATTCCGTGGTATGGGCCACCGCTTTGGAGGTTTTGGCGGTGGCGGCTTTGGCGGTGGAGTGCCCCAAGGCGGTGGTGGCGGCGGCGGCGAAGCTGATGAAACGATGCGCGTTCTGGAAGCGGCTGGCCGTCGTGGTGGTCGTGGCGGCTTCCGTGCCAAATTCCGTGGTATGGGCCACCGCTTTGGAGGTTTTGGCGGTGGCGGCTTTGGCGGTGGAGTGCCCCAAGGCGGTGGTGGCGGCGGCGGCGAAGCTGATGAAACGATGCGCGTTCTGGAAGCGGCTGGCCGTCGTGGTGGTCGTGGCGGCTTCCGTGCCAAATTCCGTGGTATGGGCCACCGCTTTGGAGGTTTTGGCGGTGGCGGCTTTGGCGGTGGAGTGCCCCAAGGCGGTGGTGGCGGCGGCGGCGAAGCTGATGAAACGATGCGCGTTCTGGAAGCGGCTGGCCGTCGTGGCGGTCGCCGTCGTCGTGGTGGTCGCCGTGGTGGCCGCCGCCGACGCCGCGCCGCTGCCTAAGCTGTAGTCGAGCGATTCGATCGATACTTTACGGTCTTCCTAAACTGAAATATACATTTACGTTGCGTTCACGGTATCGATTTCCTCCAGATTGTCGAGCTGCTGCAAGGCCTCCCATTACAAGTCTGCAGTTCGAGCCATAGACTTTGGCGATGCAATCGCCATGGCACAAGAGGTGAGCCCCCCCGTCGTGCTTTCGTGATGAAGGTTCGCCTTGGGGACTCTTGAATTGCTGCCCATCGCACATGAACCTGTCGTCATGCCTAGGCTGGTCCTACATGTGGGCTCAAGGAGATGGTTGAAGCGGATGCTGTTGCTTGATCCTGCTCGTTGACCCACTGCATCCAAGGCCGACAGGATCACGACGAGAAAGCAGTACGGCTTACAGCTAGAGGCAATGGAAATACATCGAGTCGATTCTCTCGTTTTATCATCGCACAACACCGACCTCGATTGTGCACCACTCGTCTTTGTTTCGAGATATAATCGTCCACAGATTAGCTCGCAACCTCACAGATACGATTGCTGTCTACCTCCGTCATAAGCTAGCACTCGAGCTGCAGGGGAACCTTACGGTCATCTCTCCAGGACACAAGTGAAAGGGCCACTCGAGTTCAACCGACGAGTGATTGAGAGAGTATTTCGCAATTTGAGATACCTCGAGAAGATGGTGGAAACCCAATGAAGACGACCTTGGTGGTTGCACAGCCAAGGGCGAGAGCGGCAACAACGTCCGCAGGCATTAGTCTAGTGGAACCGACCAAGAAGAAAGTTCATCGAGGGGTTTGTCGCGAACCACTTCGAGATCCAAGCAAGTGTCCAATTTTCGTGCCGAGGCCAGAAGACGCACCAAAGATAAACCGTGTGAAGCCCTGAGGATCGTCGAGGGGAGAGCTGTTCCGCGTCAGGAGACGAACGCGAGTCTTTCGGTCTTGCACGAGATGAAGTGTCCACTAGATTCTAAGGGTCTCTACTTCATGCCATACTCGAAGCGAACAGCAACAAGTCGTCTTTTTGTGCGGAAAGAGCGATCTACATCTTGTCGCCACACCCGCGATCAAGGCATAGCAAATCTTGACCCACACACCTTGCATCGCCTCGAAACGAATACCCAACAGTTTGACAGGGATATCTCATTTTGCGAACTTCTCTCGCTCGATTGCAACGCATTTCTGTGAGTGATGCAGAAGTTCTGACGGTCGTCCCCAAGGCTGGCGAGTACGTCGGGGACAATACTTGGCCTCTTTCTGTCCGCTTCCTCGTACTTTTCCCCATGAGGGTCTGACAAGAATTCAATTGTTTCAGATCTAACAGATGCGACGAAAGAATGGGTTTGGTCGCACCTCCCTTGTACTTTGAGTCTACCTTGAGTGTTCGCTCCTCTGCACATCGAGAGTTTGCCGTCTTTCTCTACTTTCAAGAGATCAAATCGTACAATCCAACGAGCTCCAACGATGCATGACGAGTATTTAGTCAATAAAATAGACTTCATGGTTCAAGAAACGAGTGAAAACGCGTCACCCGCTGGCTGGTTTCGGGGCGATACCGTTGTCATCCGCTGCAACGGCGTCTACCGCAACTTCTGGCTGGGTGGGAGCTTCTTTATCCGTTCGAAGGGCTGCAAGTCTGAATGGACGATGAGGGCCATGGGAAACTGCAGAACGACAGCAAAATGACCACAAGAAGCAGCGAACAATGCGCGGGAGTCTTTGGCCTGCTCTTGGCGAATGGCTAATGCAGTCGTCGCTGCAACGAAGACAGAAAGCAAGATACGCATGGTGGAGAGTCAATTTTCAAATGCGATGGTCAAAGCTCGGTCGACTCATGTGCAACAAGTACAATTAGTTGCTTGTTGTGTCGACTGGCGTTACCCTGCACAAGACGGATGTCACGCATACAAACTTCAAGTATAAATCTATTTGCAAGGCGAAATTTGCTTCAAATTCATATGTGATCAAAAAATGTCTATAGTGAATTCAAGTATAATCGGAAAGTACATGTGTGTGTGTTGGTGTGTTTTGTGTGTGTTTAAAACAAAGTCTGGACGCTGATTGGCTGGTCTTGATTCCAAGTTTGATAGCCAGGTTGGGAAAATTTGAATCCACTCGTACTATCTTTTTCTAAAAAGATAACGTTATTAAATTTCTTTTCGTCTTTAAAAAGACGATTTTTGTTTTTACAGTTGTTTTCGTCTTTAAAACGACGAAAACAACTGTCATAAATTTACCTTCCACCTTATCTTTAGAGATCATTGAGCATGAGCATGCAGTCTAAAGTCTGTCTATGGCAACAGAATTATCAAGAGACTGTTATCAAGACCAGGCGTTGAGATTCATGCCAATGGTCGATCATGCTGCGGCGTAAATTGCGAAGTCTCTTTGCAACCACACAGTCATCACACATGCAGTCTCTGTAGGTACAGTGGGTCACGAAAGTCTGCACCCCCCATTGTTCTTTTCACATTTTTTGTTGTTACTCACAATCAAGTCGTCATTTGATAAACCTGAATAGTTCAATCAATAGGTAATACATTTGGCTTTGTCTCTGTAGAATTCATAAATGTGATTGGATCTCTATGGGCTCTAAAATTTCAATCCAAAATTAGTACCACTGTCAAAAGTTTGCACCCCTCAGCAATATTTCAGCGCAAAATCAAAATTCAGCAGTGTAATTTGAACTCCAGTTGATGCGAGAACGTTTCATTCACTTGCAATTTACCCTCGATATAATTAAACGCCTCAAACACTATGTGATGTCTTCTCAACGCCAAGGAAAACAATACTCTGATGACATGCGACTCACTGTCATTAACAAGCATAAAAATGGCCTTGGAAGCAAGAAAATTGCTAAGGAACTCGATATGCCCCTTTCCTCCGTTAAAACAATCCTCCGAAAGTTCAAAAAGAACCGCCAAACGATGATTGCTCCGAGATCTGGGCGACCTCGCGTCACCAACGAATATGACGATCGCGAAATTCGCCGTGAAGTTATGAAAAATCGACGAGTCAGTGCCGAAACTTTGCAAAGATCGTTCCTTACGCTATACGACAAAGAGATTTCGCTCGAAACTTTTCGTCGTCGCATTCGTGAATGGGGCTTAAATGGTCGTGTGGCTATAAAGAAGCCATTTATTTCAAAAGCCAACCGAGAAAAGCGTCTCAAATTTGCCCTGGAGCATCAACTGTGGACTTCGGATGACTGGAAGTGTGTCCTTTTTACAGATGAAAGACCATTTAATTTGCATGGCTCGAATGGGAGGGTCTACGTTTGGCGTAGGCCTGGAGAAGAATACAAGGATGAATGTCTTGCACCGACATTTAAAAGTGGGCGCGATTCGGTCATGGTGTGGGGGGCCATAAATTACAATGGTGTTGGAACTCTGCGCTTTTGCGAAGGGACAATGAATTCGTGTGATTATATTGACCTCTTATTGGATGAATTACCCAACAATTTTGCCCAATTGGATTAGCCGGTCGATTTTATCTTCCAACAAGATAATGCACCGATTCACAAGGAAAAGAGAGTTCTCAATTTTCTCGATGAAAATGCCGTGACAACCCTTGAACACCCTCCACAAAGCCCAGACCTTAATCCTATTGAACACGTGTGGGCGTGGATAGGTCTTAGGATCCGTGATTGCCCGCCAACTTCGAAGGAAGGATTGAAACGACGGATTTGCCGCTTGTGGGATGAAATCCCTTTGGATTTCATTCAAAAGTTGATCAAATCCATGCCTAATCGTTTGGCGGACGTTATTGCAGCCAAAGGTGGTTCTACGAAATATTAGATCGTAATACATATTCATTTTTTGTTGTTAAACCTGTTGGGGGTGTAGACTTTTGACAGTTGCACTGTTCACTCTTGCTCATGTCTATCGTAGTAGGCGTGAGTAAAACCGCTCTTTGCGTTAGTTCTATGAGTGCTACTTCATTGGGACTCTGTCGATTCAATTCACATCGCGATATGCTGGCTAGTTTGTGAGATAATTGAGTAAACGTCAATTTTCTATCAGGGGGTGCAGACTTTCGTGACGCACTGTACAAGCAGTCGTATGTCAAGGCATGATCGAGCATCGGCATGGATTGAAAAGTCTGTTGACAGCAACAGAATCAAGAGACTGTTGCTGCAAACAGGTTTTGAGAGTCATCTCAGTGCTCAACGATGCTGAAGCATATATTGGAATGGTTGGAATACTTGTTGTAGTGTCCTGCTGGTCTATAGAATGAGATCTATGGATTTACTCCTTTAGAATGGCGCGTGTAAGGTAGGAGAAATCAAAGGTTGTTGGAGACCAAACAATCAGACATGAGATAGACAAAAGTTAACCAAAAATGCGCATGCCTAGTCATCTACTATCCGCAATTGACTTGACGACGAAGCCAAAATCACTTCGAAATCAGACAGTAGATGATTTGAGCATGGCACATTCTTGTGCTGCTGTGGATGGATGAGGTCTTATTTGCTCTTTACGCCAATTTGACTGTAATATTCTACGAAGTTATGCTGTGCAATTGTGTGAGGCTTGACTAAAATATATAATCAAGTTAATTTGATTGCTGACGAGCTCTATGATGCCACACGATCGAATACGACGAAAAATCGACTAGCCAATCAAGTGTCATTATTTTCCATATTTCGACCAATCAAATCACATTATTACGTGACTTTGGGAATTTCGCTGACTGACAGTAGATACACACGAAGTCTTAACGCTTCATAACGAGGGAGTAGTAGGCATACAGTTCATGCATAACGGTATTCTTGGATGCATCTTGTTGGTGGAATTAGTTCAGTATAATTGCTTGGATAAAATTGTACTTAAATTTGTCTGCATATTGTGTGCATATTGTGCGTTGTTTTTGTTTGATACAAAATTGTGAGGATCGACCGAGGTTTCAAAATCGAACGGGCTTCTCTGATTGGCTAGAATTAAAAAGTGAAAATTAGTCAGCCAATCAGGATCGATCAGCCACCTAACTCACTCAGTGTGATCAAAATGGGTTCGCTTTTTGGTCAAAACCACAAATTTGGTTGAAAATGACAATACAATATTCAATATTAAATTCAATACAGACGATTTACGTATATGCGATTTGGCAAAAGTCCTCGTACACATTTCATCGAAAAGGACAATTGCATAGGAAAGTTAAATTGCTTGACGACGGGGGAATATAAAAAATATGATATCATCCTTTCTCTGGTCGGCATAAGTGACACCCCTCCTCGCGGCGAATTTATTGAGAAGGTGAAATGGGCGCCCATTCGTGGCCATTTGGATTTACCGGCGAAGATCAGACAAAACAGGCGTCGACTACTTGCTGGTCGTTCTTGGAGTTGACGTTGCAAATACTAGCAGGAACTGGATTGAACCAGCGTTGGGGATCTGAAACAACTGGGGCATGTCTACCCGTTAGTTCAATTTTGGTAAAAAAAATACAAATTTGGGTGAAAAAGACAATACAAAAAAGATTTTACGAGGAATTTCCCAATTTGAATTGGTTTTTGTATCAATTTCCAATACATTGGATAAATGAAAATTAGAACAGTACTTCCTCTCATGTATTGTCATTTTCAACCAAATTTGTGGTTTTGACCAAAAAGCAAATTCATTTTCAAATCGATTTCATCATACTGAAGTGGTGTGTGTCAGTGTGTGTTTTGCGTGAGTAGGTGGTTGATCGATTCTGATTGGCTGACTAATTTAATTTTTTTAATTCTAGCCAATCAGAGAAGCCCGTTCGATTCGGAATCGATTCGAAACCTCGGTCGATCCTCACAATTTTGTATCAAAAGCACACTCTAAAAAAAAATATTCAGCCAATCACAATTGCCCAATATATTTATTAGCCAATGGCGTCGATTGGTGAGTCGATCCGCCGGCGTGATTCGATTGAACGGGGTCTGGAAATTCGTTTCAAATCAACAATACTAATAATATGTTAAGGTAATGATTGGGGACCATTGTCGAGTCTTGCACAACGTGGTGCGTCGGCAGGAGGAGGTTGTGTATGGATGTTTCGCCGCGGGTTTTCCTCCAAGATTCAAATCCACAGGCGTAGGTAGCCCGTCATATTATTGGGGGGGATTGGTTTATGCTTGTTGGTGAACGACTATCACGACCGACTGTTGAACAGTCTTGTCTCCTATTGTAGCTCATCCCCCATTTGATGGACTTTGTAATTGTTGCAAGACATTCAACGACGAGCAGTTGTGAAATTTATATGGTTGCTTCCTTGCGAGTCTATGTCATGGCTATTGTTGCACCCAGGCAATTATAGTAGCACGAGAACAACGGGGCGACCTCGATGCCATCAATGACGAGGACCATTTCGATGAAAAACGCCGGTGATGGGCCATCCAGTCGATTCGAGCAGCAACAATTTGTAATGTAGGTCAGTCACTAAAAGCCAAAGCCAGCAACGAGTTTGTCGACTAGTACAGGACAGCCACCGCTAGCACGATGTCTGGATGGGACAGAGAGACTATTTAGCACTCTATTCTTGATGTTGCACGTACAAACGTTATTTCGCAATGGCCTTGGCAAGTGATGGAGACTCGACTTCAAGCTCTGGACTCGTCGAGATGTTCATTCCCGTTACTTGCCTCCGAGGAAACGTCTCCGTTTCACAACAGAGCACGGTCCAACTTCGAGTTTTCGTGCTTGATGCACATTGCAGACCAAGTCATCGTTGAAAGATGAGATCGCAACAACACGGACGAGACCGTTGTCTTCCTGCGTGGCAACTGAAGCTGTAGGCATTGGTGTTTTAGGCTCCAAGACGCGAGTGAATGCTCGTGGAAGACCTTCTTGCCCCACTCGAAGAAATGCGGATGGAATCGAGTGAGAGAAACTTGCAAAATGAGATATCCCAATCATCCGGTTGAATGTTCATGTCCAGGAAACCATGCAAGTTGTGTGGCTAAATGTTTTCTATGCCTTGATCCCAGCCGTGCCATGAAAAGGTTGATCGCTTCCAGAGTTGTCCCGCGGCTTCCGGCCACAGATACCTTTGACAAGGCAAGTATATTTGACACTGTTAGCTAGGGAGAAAGCGACTTTGTCGCTCCAACTGAGTAGACTAGCTTCGCCGACTTTTAGCTGACGTGAGATAATCTCGCTAAATCTCAGTTCAAAAGTCCAATGGCGAAGATAAAATAGAACGGACGAAGCAGCCTTTCAGGTAATTTGCCACGCCGTAAAATACACGAGGCCAAGGCTCGACAAACCTTAGCGGAAATATGAGGAAGGCTCAAAATGGCAAGACGACATCTTGAGCTACGAAGCGTTCGCTCTCTCTGTGTGACCACGTGTCTTTTCCCCAATCGCTGTGATCGCGCCGAGTGAAACAACTACAGCCATGCGTTTCTTAAGGCGTGCGCTCGGTGCCAAGCCAATGTTGAACTCCCGCGATTGGATATGTTTCATCAGTCGCAGCGACAACAAGAGAGAGCAAGATGTGCATAATGGCGAGATGGAAAATTGAATAATGCAAGAATCAAACATCTCGGTCGTCGACTCGTGGGGGAGGACTGGACTGGTTGCTTGTTGTAGAGTTTGTAGCATGACGCCATCATCGTGCTGAGAATCCGAGAGGGGAACCCACGTCCAAGGCCTCGACACGACAGAACAACATGGATGGGTTCGTTGGTGCTTGTTGTTAGGATTGACGTGTTTCATCGGTCCGAGGCAATATCTTGCCGACAAATGCCGAGTTTTATCGATGGGGGAGACCACTGCAGAATGGATTGCGCGGGCGTAAACCATCGAGAAAGGCAAGAAACACAGAGGGCGAGACACACTAGGTGTAATCAAAGTTAAGAAATTGCGTCGCTTTATTCGTATTTTTTTAATTTTTTTTAATAATTCGTATTTATTTTTATTTTAAAAAATAAAAAAATAAAAACGAATAAAGCGACGCAATTTCTCGATGGTTTACGCCCGCGCAATCCATTCTGCAGTGGTCTCCCCCATCGATAAAACTCGGCATTTGTCGGCAAGATATTGCCTCGGACCGATGAAACACGTCAATCCTAACAACAAGCACCAACGAACCCATCCATGTTGTTCTGTCGTGTCGAGGCCTTGGACGTGGGTTCCCCTCTCGGATTCTCAGCCCGTTGGTGGCGTCATGCTACAAACTCTACAACAAGCAACCAGTCCAGTCCTCCCCCACGAGTCGACGACCGAGATGTTTGAATGAACCCATCGCAATCGAAGACTCCCGCGCTTTGTCAGCCGCCTTTGGTAATCACCCTGCCCGCCGTCATGGTGGTTTCCGTGGCATGCGCCACGGCTTTGGCGGTGGACCGCCCCAAGGCGGTGTTGGCGGCGAAGAAGCTGACGTTGTCGAAGCTGATGAAACGATGTGCGTATTCACGGCATCTGGCCGTTGTGGCGGTCGCCGTGGTGGCCAACGCCACCGCGCCGCGGCCTAAGCTGTAGTCGAGCGATTCGACCGATACTTTACGGTCTTCCTAAACTGAAATATACATTTACGTTGCGTTCACGGTATCGATTTCTTCCAGATTTTGTCGAGCTACCGCAAGGCCTCCCATGTCAACTCTGCAGTGTTTCCTTTTGGCACTACAAGCTCCACGACACAAGTGAAAAGGCTCCGAGCTTCTGCACCTCTCGTGAAGCCCACGAGGTTGGTGTGAGAGAATGTTGCAAATTGAGATATCCCTGTCATTTCGACTACATAATCCAATATGGATCTGGCGTGTGGCCATGAACTCAACGTGGTTTGGCACTACGCTTTCGATTGCATGTGACGGGAGCTCAGACGTGAAGGATTTTCATCCTTGGACTTTGCAAGGGATATGCTCGTTCTTCGTATCATGTTTTCTTTTTCATCAAGAGCTATCGTTTGCCCGTCTACTACATCCCCTGTCGCCACTAGAACGACGAGAAAGCCGCAGCAAGGAGATAGTGCTGAAGCATGAGCTGACCGCAAGAGTCCAAGCGCGTCGACGAATGTGCACCCACAATCACGTATCGTGTGTAATCACGATGGAACCCACGTCGCCATGCGGTTCAACAACAGGTAGCGAGTCACAAATCTTTGTGTGATCTTGGTCGTGAAACCCATTGGAAAGGCCACCGATGAGAGGCCCACGTCGACTTCTTGGCATGTTCGCCACGTCGTTCTTCGCAGCACAATTCGACGATGAGCAGATTGAGTCGACGGAGCGTCGGCATTCTCATTCTCCAATTTACTCTCCACGATGCGCATCTTTCTCTCTCTCGTGTTTGCTGCGACGGCCGCTCTTGCGTTTCACCAAGAGCAAGTGAATGAACCCACTGCGTTTGAAGCCTCCCGTGCTTTATCCGCCGAGTACAAAGTGACTGCTTCTGCTCAAGACGAAACGACGCGTGAATTGACGGCCGCTGGACGTCGCCGTGGTCGCCGCGGTCGTCGTCGCGGCCTTGGACATCGTGGCCTAGGACGTCGCGGCCGAGGACGCCGTGCCCTTGTGAGTGTCGAAGAAGCTCAAGACGAAGCCGACGAAACGACGCGTGAATTGACGGCCGCTGGACGTCGCCGTGGTCGCCGCAGTCGTCGTCGCGGCCTTGGACATCGTGGCCTAGGACGTCGCGGCCGAGGACGCCGTGCCCTTGTGAGTGTCGAAGAAGCTCAAGACGAAGCCGACGAAACGACGCGTGAATTGACGGCCGCTGGACGTCGCCGTGGTCGCCGCAGTCGTCGTCGCGGCCTTGGACATCGTGGCCTAGGACGTCGCGGCCGAGGACGCCGTGCCCTTGTGAGTGTCGAAGAAGCTCAAGACGAAGCCGACGAAACGACGCGTGAATTGACGGCCGCTGGACGTCGCCGTGGTCGCCGCAGTCGTCGTCGCGGCCTTGGACATCGTGGCCTAGGACGTCGCGGCCGAGGACGCCGTGCCCTTGTGAGTGTCGAAGAAGCTCAAGACGAAGCCGACGAAACGACGCGTGAATTGACGGCCGCTGGACGTCGCCGTGGTCGCCGCAGTCGTCGTCGCGGCCTTGGACATCGTGGCCTAGGACGTCGCGGCCGAGGACGCCGTGCCCTTGTGAGTGTCGAAGAAGCTCAAGACGAAGCCGACGAAACGACGCGTGAATTGACGGCCGCTGGACGTCGCCGTGGTCGCCGCAGTCGTCGTCGCGGCCTTGGACATCGTGGCCTAGGACGTCGCGGCCGAGGACGCCGTGCCCTTGTGAGTGTCGAAGAAGCTCAAGACGAAGCCGACGAAACGACGCGTGAATTGACGGCCGCTGGACGTCGCCGTGGTCGCCGCAGTCGTCGTCGCGGCCTTGGACATCGTGGCCTAGGACGTCGCGGCCGAGGACGCCGTGCCCTTGTGAGTGTCGAAGAAGCTCAAGACGAAGCCGACGAAACGACGCGTGAATTGACGGCCGCTGGACGTCGCCGTGGTCGCCGCAGTCGTCGTCGCGGCCTTGGACATCGTGGCCTAGGACGTCGCGGCCGAGGACGCCGTGCCCTTGTGAGTGTCGAAGAAGCTCAAGACGAAGCCGACGAAACGACGCGTGAATTGACGGCCGCTGGACGTCGCCGTTTTCGCCGTGGTCGCCGTAGTCGCCGCGGTGGTCGTCGTCGTGGTGCCCGCCGCGGCTAACTCGCTGCTGCGTAAGAAGTAGACGAACGCGTCAATCGCTGCGACTTCTTAATGATTCATGTCTTTTTGCTTTTGCTTTCGCAGTGTTTGATGTTGCTACACAAGAATCACTAGCAATGTATTATACTCCTCATGGGATTGAGATGCCTGTCGAGGCTGCTCCATGGTGACGCCGGAGCCGACAGGACTGTGGGCCATATGGGGGAAACTCTCAGCACGAATGAAACGTATGAGGCAAGTTAGAAGCGACGAAAGCCGCGTGGTGGCATGGTACTCGGCTTGGGTGTCAATAATTTCACATGTTTGAAATGTCCAATACTGGATATCAAAGCGTGTGGAGTATTGTGGATTCGCTAGAAATTTCCCAATTTGGATTCGTTTTTTGTATCAATCTCCAATCGCGCCAATAGATTGGATGAATGAAAATTAGAACAGTACTTTCTCTCATGGAAACTGTACTTTCTTTAAAATTTTATTCAGCCAATCACAATCGCTCAAAATATTTATCAGCCAATGGCGTCGATTGGTGAATCGATCCACCGGCGTGATTCGATTGAACGGGGTCTGGAAATTCGTATCAAATCAATTTTTTAAACATAAATATTGTCTTTTTCACTGAAATTTGTATTTTTGACTAAAAATTGAAATATTCTCAAATACTATTCAGGTATAGTGAGTTCAAGTGTAATGTGAAAGTACATTCAATAAAGAAAAGTTTGAATGTGTGTTTTGTGTGTGTTTTTGTGAAGAAGACATGTACTCGATTCTGATTGGCTATAGATTTCAATAGATTTGGAAAAATAGATACATATTTCACCCCGTTCACAATTTAGAGTGTATGTAACAATAACTGACAGCTGTGAACTAACAAAACCATGAAAAATAAAGAAATGTTCTAAGGGCGGGTTTGGATGCCCATCAATTTTTTTATTCCATAAAACTGAAATGACATTTTGCAAAATTTTTCCAAAGTTCCAAATTCACAATTTAAAATGGAATAGTTGGAGAATTTGTTATTTGTCTGGATGCCACAACTTGAGGCCCACAAGAAACTTCAACATAACCGGTACAGACGATTGTTGTCAAACTACTGTGTCAGTCTCTTCCGACCGGAAACTTTGAAATGAGCCAGAGATGAGCAAGGCTCGATCACTGTCGCTTCTCAGAGTGTTAGAACATGCAACAGTGATAATATATAGTGTGTGCGTGTATTTTTGTAGAGATGACAAGCTGAATCTCAAGCTTGACTCGATCAGTACGTTCATGACGAAAATATGTCATAAATAAAATAGACCAATTTGGTCCATTTTTTATGGCATAATTTGGCCAAAACTCCAGAAAATTGTGACAAAAAATTCTTTGAGAAGGTGGCATCTAGAATCTAGACAGTCAAAATTGAAAATTATGGCATATTTCGAATTATGGCATTTTTTGGCATTTTTATGCGATTTTTGGTGGCATCCAGACCCGCCCTAAAAACATTTCTTTATTTTTCATGGTTTATTGGATTTGATTGGCTCACTGTGATAACCAATGCAATCAAGTGACCTGGACTTGAGCAAGGTATCATGTTCATCAATATCACACACCTGGCTAGTAGATTCCAAGCAATAGTGGAAATGGGGTGCAGACCGTGAAATTATACAAAGCTGTGCACAACGCTAAGATCCGCTATAAATTGCTGTACTTTGTTTTCATGTTACAAAAGCATCGACTAAGTGGTGATCGCGATGACTTACGACCTGGGAGGTTGAATAGCGGATGCAAATTAAATTTGTCGATTGAACAATAAGGCACCATTGATGGCACAATGAGCCATAGATGTTTGTAGCTGTTCATTGTCATTACCGAAAGGTCCGGACCGTTCAATGTTTTCGACAATGCCATTGAGTCCATAAAGCTATTCACTGCGTGATATATTGTGTGTCTAGAAAAAACTAGAATCTTGCAAAGAAAATATCGACGCAGCCATTTTGACGCAAAAATGACGCAATACAAACTTCAAATGTAATGAAATTGAATGCTTCGAACATGGTTTTCAAACATTTAAAACGTTTGAAATTACACTATTTAACGGTTATGATCGACAAAATTCTTGCGTAAACCTTAAATAGTGTGTGCGTCAATTAATTGAAACATTTTCGAAACATCTCAAAACTCCAGTTTTGGACCCAAACGACAATATTTCATGTAATTTATTAAATGCAGTTAATGTGATGAGACGCCCTTGCGATGTCTTGCTCACAATGTTTGCACCGCGCGCACGGGGAAGATTCTTTGATTCATCATGAGGTAAGTCCTTGAAGTGATCCCAAAGCGGTGGCTTGATTCTTCCCATAGCAAAATAGGTTCTTGAGGTTGTACTGTATTTGACAGTAATGAAAATCTATGAAGAGTGACAGGGTATGAAATGTCAAAGTAACGAAATCAATGTCCGGATGTGTGTACTTACGGATAAATGTTCACCTATTGTTTGGAAATGTTTGACAAACAAACAAAAGCATGTTTGTTTGGGAAATTTCATAAAAAACACATCTATAGTGTGGAGCTCTCGGTGCGATGACTTTGAGCTGTGAATGACCGAGGCTGGTCAGCCAAGCCTCAAAGGACGACACAATGACTTGTTGATGGAATTTGCAAGGCGATCAACCTTGCTTATGAATATTGTCCAATTGAAAATAACTTGTAGTATAATTGGTTGTCTGTTTCTGTGAAAACAAGCATGTTGCTTTCGAGACAAGGAAGGCCGTTCAAGACAACGACGTGCGTAGGATTGCCTCCTCTCATTGAGTAGATCACAACGAAATGTTCGTGGATTGTTTGCATTTGAGAAGACCAGGCTCAAGACAAGAATTCATTGTCAAATCTGTTGATTGAGAGACACATTAGATTCCATTTTGTGTGTCTCTTTGTGTCTCTCTCAATCAACAAGTAAAGATTAACAACAGACCAGTAAATCCTGAATAACTTAGTTCTATGTCATACTTGGTACCTGAATAGAATTCTTTGATCTTGCCAAATGATTATGGTGAGGATCTCATTTGCCTATCCCTGTAGAGACTCTTTATCACACTTCTGTAGCCACTGAGGGTACCAGGTTGAATATTAGGCTTGTTTTTAACTGTCCGAATAATAAATTGAACACCTTTGTAAACAAAGGTGTTAAGATCTGTCGAGCACACAGTAGATGAGCTTGAAAGTTGTAGGAGCAAGTGTGGGCGACCTAAAAGGGATGCTCATTTCACAATCTGACTATTTTCCAAACGTATATCTTGCACGAGTGTCCGAGCTTATCCTGCTTATCCTATTTCTGCGTGCGTCTTCCACGGTGAAGTTGTCGCTGCTGCTTGACATTGCGAGCATATCCTTTCTTTTGAGCTATTGGGCAATATTTTTCTATATTTATGAATTTTTATTGGATAGAACTTTCTCAAGGCAGGTTGCCTTGCAAATGTGTGTGTGAAATTGAACTTTGAAGATTTATTTTTATTCCATAGAAACATAAAGATAAAATATTTGAAATGTTAAAATTCTCAAATACATTTGCTGTCCCATCCTGGACGAGATCATTTCCTCGACATTCCCTCAGTGGAACAAGCAATTTATGCAGTATGCTAAATCTGCCCGGCGTTCGATTCTTTCTACTTGGAAGCGAACTATGTCCCTGAAGACCTCACTTCTCGATTCATCGATGAATATGAGCGCACTCTCCGTGGTGATAAAGTGACCCATGAAGCGGACTACTACGTTGATCCGTCTCTCAGTGGCAATGAGCTTGCTGCTCGACAAGCTGAAGTTTCTGCTTATGAGACCCGTTATCGGAAGGCCACTTATGATCGCCTGAGCAAGACTACTCTTGCCAACCTTCGCTCCGATGCGATCATTTTCCTCAACTCAGCGCTGTCTCCTCTGTTGCGCTCCTGCTTCTCAAATGAGAGCGATCCTTACCTCTTGTATCAAGCTATTCATGCTCGATTTGAAGACCATCCCACTCGCACGGATCCTTCCTCTATCCTTCGTGCGGGCCTCCGTGTGTCCTGGACTCCTGGCGAAGCTTGTGATAATGCTCTGGACCTACTCAAGGAGCACCAAGCGAATTACCGCAATGTTAGGCAGCCCTCCGAATGGCACAATCTCTCCGTAGATGCCTATGCTACTCACTTCTGGGATCTCCGTTATCTCGTCCGTGCTTCTGAAGTGTTTCAGCGCGAAGAATCTGTCTGGGCAGCGCTGCGCAAGCTTCTGCAATCTGCGCTCAAGAATGGAACTCCTCCGTCCAACGCTGCTGTTGACGACACCATTCGAAGCTGTCTCCAGACGCGACTCCTGCGTACCTCTGCTTTTGGGACTCCTGATTCCTACGACACGCGTGCTGCTACCATCAATGCTGCGACGTCGAATGCTCCGCTTTCTGCTCATCCACCCTATTATCCTCCCTCGACCACTTCTGGGCCATCTCTCGCCTATCAGCCGGCTTCTCTTGCGGCCCCGACCAACTCATTTTTGAATCCTTCTTCCTTTTTCTCTCCCCAAGCTCATGCTGCTCCTACTCAGCCTGCTCCTGCTCCTGCACCTGGCCTTGAGCTTGCTCCTCCTCCTGCTCCACAAGCCGTTCCTTCTTATGCTCATTCTGCGTGCCACTCCTATACTGGCCCTCGACCTATTTGCTATTACTGCGGCATCCCTGGCCACAACTCCAACCATTGTATGACGCTCCTTGCGCATTACATGCGAGAACCCAAGTGCATGATTGTCGGTTTCGATCCTGACGTCTTCCACCGCACTGGCAAGCATCTCTTGGAACAAGAACAGCGTCGATCACGGCGTTCACGCCAAAGTGCTCCTCGTCACACCTCTCGTGACAATCGAGATCCACCTCCTGGCGGCGCTGGTGGCTCCTATCACCATTCTTCCAACGGTCCCTCCGATGACCGCTACTATCGCGACCGCAGCCAAGATCGCGGTTACGGTGGTGGGAAGCGCAGCAGCTCATCTCATGCTGGTCCCTCCATGGCGCTCCTCCTGCCAATACTGCCTCTGCGTTGACAACTTATCCTGCTCCGCTACCTCCTTATGTACCTCTTCCTCCTTCTAGTGCCTTCTCTGCACCTCCTCAACAGGATCCTACTCCATCCTTTTTTGACTCTGGACCACAATCTCCGTATTGGCCCCAATCCACTCCTCCTGAAACTATGTTGGACCTTACCTCCTGCCAAGTCGCCCTCTTCTCGACTGATTCCTCCGAAACGACTCTCCAACTTTGAGGAAAATATTATCAACACGAAGCGCGCGAAGACTGATAACACTTCTGTGAATCCTGCGCCTCCTGGTGATGTCTCTCATCCAACAACTTCTTCTGCCGCTCCTTTGGCACCCTCTTCTGGACAAACTTCCTCTACTACCCCTGTGTTGGCTTCACTCGACACAACCACCACCACCTCTATTACTCCGAGCCCCCATGTGTCTCAAATTGCGTCCTCCAATGCGCCCAGTCGCTCCGACACTTCTATTGTCCTTGGTCTTCCTTCCCACCTCTCGAATCCTTTTATTCCAGTCCCGCAATTCCAACGCTTGAAGGTCACAGTCCCTATTTTTCCCGACAATTTGGTGGTTGCTCTTCCTTCTGAACCCACCAAGGCTGACTTTGTGGCCCTTGTTCCTCGAGGTTTCAATCCTCCTCCCTCTCTCCAAGCCTTGGACGACTCCGATCGTGTTGACATCATTCCTGGTCCTTTACCTATCGTGAACCTCAATGGAGTTCCTTCTCCACCGTTGCTGAACGTCCTCCATGACCCTGCGACCCAGTCCTATGCGTTACAGCTCAATCTTGGCCGCTGCGATCCTCTACCCGATGGGACTCCTCTTCCCCCAGTGGTTCAAGATTCAACACCTCCGTTCACATTGGATCATCGACTCTGGAGCTACCTGCTCGTGTACTCCTTACATTGAGTATTTTACCTCCTACGAGCCTTGCGCTCTCGCTATTACGGTTGGCAATGGCGCTACACTTCCTGTTGTCGGCTACGGTCCTTTGTCACTCAATGTGACGATACTTGGTAATTCCTTTGCCAAGCCACCAACGCAGACTTCTTCTTCTGCAATTACCTTCTCTTTTTGGTTACACTGTCCTCATCTGGCGTTCAATCTCCTCTCTGTCCGCCATGCTATCTCTGATAGCTACCAAATTATTTTTCCTAGCCCATCCATGTGCAACCTTTTGACTCCGTCGAACTCCTGTGTCGAAGCTCCTGCGAACAGCATGGGTATTTACTCCTTCCATGCCACTCCTGGCACATTGAAGCCGGTCAACTTTGACACTCCTGGCGTTTCTACTCACAAGCCAGTGAAGCCCCAACATACCGTTGCTGCGAATCTACTCCAACACTACCGCAGTTTCCTGGGTTCTATCCTTGCTTTTCTACCCTCCAATGATCGTCTTAATGATCAATCGCACATTTATGCGTATTATCCTGAGTGTTTTCGCTTCGTGAACTCACTTCACCCTTCCACAGCTCCTCAAGTGGCATCTTCTCCTACTTTTTCTTCTACGACCAATCCTACTTATTGGCATGCTCTACATAGCATTCTCACTCCTACTCCTTCACGCTCCTTCCATGAGCCCTTACCCATTTCATCTGACTGTTTCTATAGTCTCATCTCTGACTCGCGACTCTCCAACCAAAACCTCGTTCGTCTTTGGCATCGTCGCCTCGGTCATCCTGGCCATGGAGCAATTGATCGTTTGATCAAAGACCATCCCGAACTCCAAGTCTTTAAGCCTCGTCAACTCAAAGACCTCCTCTGTGAGACCTGCGCTTATGCGAAATCTCGACGCTCTCCTTTCAACTCCAGCGCTGTTTTCCGTGCGCGTACCTTTCTTTCCCTTGTCCACTCCGACATTTGGGGTCCATGCTCTTTTCCCTCTCCTAGTGGAAGCCGATATTTTGTTGTTTTTGTAGACGACTACTCTCGCTACACCTGGACATTACCTATCCAGCGTCGCTCTGACCTTTATCAAACCTACGAGCAATTCCGTCTCGATGCCCTATCTCTTTTCAAGAGGGACATCGACGTGCTTATTCATGCACAGCCCACAGACATTGGAACTCTTCGTAGTGACAATGCTGGTGAGTACGAAAAACTTGCGCGTCTCATTACGCCAAAATATCACACTCGATTTACTTTCTCAAATGCCTACTCTCCTCAACAGAATGGTGTTGCTCAGCGCCGTATCGGCATCCTTGTCCAAAAGATACGTGCCATGCTCATTCCCAAATTTCTCTGGGCAACTGCTCTCGATTATGCCGCTTGGCTTGGCAATATCCTACCATCGACTTCGAATGATGGCCAATCTCCTTATTTTCGTGTTTTCAATACACATCCTCCCCTTTGCTACATCAAGACTTTTGGCTGCACTGCATTCGTGCATATTCAGCAAGAAGCTCGTCCCTCCAAGTTGGATCCATCCACCCTCAAAGCCATGTTCGTTGGTCTTCCTTCCAACAGAAAAGGCTATACTCTTGTGCATCTGTTGTCTCATCAACTCATTTACTCTAGAGATGTCTTCTTCTTTGAGACCGAATTTCCTGCGATCAATTCTATTG
The DNA here is from genome assembly GCA_019828595.1 of Aphanomyces cochlioides. NCBI lineage: Eukaryota > Oomycota > Saprolegniomycetes > Saprolegniales > Verrucalvaceae > Aphanomyces > Aphanomyces cochlioides. The sequence continues at coordinate 388,556 of JAHQRK010000029.1, read as the reverse complement.
AGGCTTCTGCCGAATATCGTCTTCGTGCGAGAAATGATCCCAATTTTATTCCAACCCTTCAACCCAATGCCCCGCTGCCTCCATTGCATGCCGCGCTTGATCGCCCAAATACCATCATTATTGATCAACCAATCCAAATCCAGCTTGTCTAGCTACCCATTTCTCTTCCATGGAAGCTGCTTTTCCTTTTGTGTGTCCAGCTCCCAATCCTCAGCAATTTACTCTGCTCCATCATTTTCCAAATTTTTCCGAAGCCCCTCCTTTTGGCCTCCATGCCAACCTTGACGCTTCTGTCTTTCTCCTCCAAATATCCCTCCATGGATACCTCCTATTTAGAGGAAATTTCTCCTCTTGCTCTCTCAACAATCTCCTTTCCTCATCCCTCAAACTCTTTTTCGTTTGAGTCTCCTCATACTCTACCCTTTACTGCTCTATCTTTACCCCACCTTGAACCCATTACGGTGTATGCACTCCTCGCATCACGCGTTCACTCTCCTGAGTCTGATCCAATTTCTTGGACTGATGCCATGTCTCGTCCAGACAAGGACAAATGGCTTTCTGCTGCGGAAGATGAGTTTCGTTCTCTTATTTCCAATGGGACCTACGATCTTGTTCGACGTGATCCATCACAAAAAGTATTGCCTTGCCGATGGGTGTTTCGTCTCAAACCCGGTGGCATTTACAAGGCTCGACTTGTCGTCAAAAAGCTTTATGCAAGAGCATGGTGTTGACTACACCGAAATCTTTGCTCCTGTGGTTCGTTTAGAAGTGCTTCGACTTCTCTTCACCCTTGTGGCGGTCTATGACCTTGAATGCTACCAAATGGACGTCAAAACTGCTTTTCTCAATGGCAAAATTGACTGTCTTATCTTTATGGAACAACCTCCTGGCTCTTTCGTTACATCGAAATCTCGTCGCGATTACGTCTGCCGACTCAAGAAGTGCCTTTATGGTCTCAAACAAGCCCCTCACCTTTGGTATTGGACTTTTGTCGAATTTATGACCTCCAAAGGCTTTACTCGCCTCCACAAAGATCGGTGTGTCTTCTTACACACATCCGATGATGGATTTACTATTGTCAGTCTCTACGTGGATGATCTCCTTATCATTGCCCCACTACCTCCCTGGTTTCATCCATGAAACTCTCCCTTTTTGATCGCTTTCAAATGAAAGATCTCGGAGAAGCGCGTGATATCTTAGGGTGGCAAATTGAACGTAATCGTTCAGCCAAAACCCTTTTTATTCACCAATCTCGTAACTGTGAGACCGTGGTTACACGCTTTGATATGGCGTCCTCCCATCCTGTCCATACTCCTTTTGAGTGTACGACCAAACTCTCCAAGTCTCAGTTTGCTTCTACGCCTGATGACATTGCTTTTATGGCTTCCAAGCCCTACCGCTCCTTGGTCGGGAGTCTTATGTATTTAGCCATGGGCACTCGTCCCGATTTGGCTTTTCCCCTCCAACAACTCAGCCAGTTCCTTGAAAATCCTGGTCCAGCCTATTGGCGTGCTGCAAAACGCGTCCTACGATACATCAATGGAACTCGTTCTCGTGGCCTACTCCTAGGTGGCAGTGATTTCATTCACAAACCCTTCATCTCTGCCTACGTTGATGCTGTTTATGCAAATTGCAAAGACACACGTCGATGTGTCAGAGGCTATGTCTTGCTCCTCCTTGGCAGCCCCATTTCTTGGCTTGCAAAGAAGCAAAATATTGTTACACTCAGCACTACTGAAGCTGAATTTGTGGCTCTTGCCCTCTGTATCCAAGAATGTTTATACATTCAACAGCTCGCTTCTGAGCTCAAACAGTCTTCTGACCAACCTGTTATCATCTATGAAGATATCCAGTCCACCATCCATGTGGCACAAAACTCCGTGCATCATGGTCGCTCCAAGCACATTGATGTGCGCTACATGTTTGTTCGAGACTTGGTCGAAGCCAAACATTTTGAATTGCGCTACTGCAACACCAAGAATCATCAATTGGCTGACTTCTTTACGAAAGCTCATCCTGAGCCTGCTTTCAAATCGTTTTGCAAGTCTCTGATGCTCCTATCCTTAGCCGAAGTTACTGATTCGGGTGGCTCGATCCCGCTCCATCACTGAGTTTCTATACTCACTTGTTCTGCTTATTTCTCCATTTTCCCTCCGTGTTTTCTCCATATCCTCTATTCGGGTGGCTTTCCCATTTTCATTTTCCCTTTTCTACCCCCCAAGAGTTCTCCTATACTCTTCCCTAGCTTTCATGCTACGTCTTGAGGATGACAGTTGAACTCCTTTCTTCGGTTGTGCCGACATGAGACGCCCTGGAAGGCCTTGATGTATAGGTACACGTGCTAGTTACCTGCAAAGGCGCTTCAGTTCCGTGCCGTTTGTGCATATGTCTGTGTGTGTCGTTCGATGTCGGCGGTCCAGACTGATCACCTGCGCTGCATTATGATCGTCTCACTCATTACTGTTAGCGTCATTGTGCATGAATTGGTGCCTACTGCTTCCGATCTGGCTTTTATGCCCTTTGACCGTTGTGAATGCCACTGCATGTCTGTATTATTTTCATCAACAGAAGCTCCATGCTTTTCCTCTCGACCGTCTCCTGACACCCAATTTTTCATCCGACTTCCTAGTCAACCTTGGTCCTTCTCTACTCACTCCTTTGTAGTTCATTTTGTGCGTCCTGTTTCCCGCTGGGTTCTCGGGTGGCGTCCGTGCCGTTGTGTGTGGCTTGTATCGCCCTCTCACACCTTGCCCTGTTTCTTTTGGAGGCCCCGCTTTCTCGGTCCGCTTCCTTCGCCCTCCGATGTGGGGTGGCTGTCGTGAGTGCGTCCTTTTGAGGGCTCCGGCAGGCGCACTTATGCGGGTCCTCTCGCTGGCTCTTCTCTAGCCTCCTCATTGCACTTCTGTGCGGGCTCCTGCGTTTGGCCCTTTTCTGGGCCTGAGCCCCTGCTCCCCCTCCGTTCGTTGTCCGGTTAGTAGTCTAGTAACCGGCCAATCTCACTTTTGGTTTTCCCCTCTTCTGCTCTCTTGTGTTCAGGGGTTGCTCCGCCTCCCATCTGTGCCTAGTCGCTCCAGTTCTCTTTTCCAACGCTTCCTCATTTCCGTTTCCTTCTCGCACCCTTCCTTGGTTGCCCCTCCTGACAGAAATCGCATCGCATCTGGGTGCGCTCAACTCGTGCAACTGTTGAAACCCATTGGAACATCTGCTGGCGCTGTTCACCGCAGGAGCGTGGGGTTGTACAGAGCACCCCCAGTTTTCGTCTCCCTCTAACACCTTATATCCTGTGTATTTTATTGTAACATATTTATTTATTTTCACATTATGTATTATGAATACTATAAACCTTTGAAATAAAGTACTTTCAATTATAATACCCTAATATAATTTTTGAAGATTGCATGAGGCGAAAACTGGGGGTGCACTGTACTACGTCGAAGTTGACGATGGAATTTGGGTTCCTCCACAGGAATCCACACATGTTAGTGCTCCATCCACCGCAAAAATGCACCCAGAACGACACACGACCTCGTCAAAGCCATCTCAAAGGCATGGCGATGTTTCCACTGAATCCCGTGGTCATGTTGATCTCCATCTACGACAGCCCAGGGGGGGTGGAAAGGATGCGGTCCAACTGTTCTCTGAATGTCGAAGAAAAAACAACACTTGGATGCATCGATCGATTTCCTAGTACGTTCGTTGCGTCGCTTGGCGTGATACAAATCGACGACAAGTTTGTCGTTCGTCGTTGGATGCATATGTCGACCTCATTGTTCAATCTACTCTGCACCATGCGTACCTCGATTCTCGCTCTCTTTGCAACTTGTGCTCTTGCTTGGAGCCACGACCAACCCAACGACTTGATTGCCGTGGATGATGCCATATATGTTGCTCAAGCTGACCAAATCAACCGCGTGCTGCGTGGCAACGACCCCCAGTATGGACCTCAATTGAGCAAGCATGAAAAGTCTGGACAAAAGTGGGGCCGCAGGTTCGGCAAAGCCGCGGGTGGTGGTGTTGGCATGGCAGCAGGTGCCGCTGGCGGTATGGGTATTGGCATGGCTGCTGGCCCGGGTGGCATGATCGCTGGGGCGACAGCTGGAGGCGTCGCGGGGCGTCTCGTAGGCGAGTTGGGGGGCATAAAGGCTGGCACGTCGCTCGGCGAGAAGATTGGCCGAATGGTTGCCAACCACAAGGCGAAACAGGGTCCAAAAATTCTCAAGACGCTCACGGAAAGGAACCCCGAACTCAAAGCAGTCTCAGACAAAAAAAGCCGCATTTCGTTGAACCAACCGCGACCACTCATGCAGAGAATCACCCGAAGCAACAGTGCTCCATCTTCAGTCAGCCTCGACAAGGGACCAAAACCAGCTCCGAAAAAGTCCAACGAACGCCAGCCAAACCCCGCCAGCAAGACAAATCGCCAAAAGATGCTCGAGACAAAGAAGAACGGCAACTCGGCACGACGAAAGTGAGCGCAGTAGAGTTCGTTTCGTGCTTAAATTTTCAACGTGAGTTTCTCCAACTGCTTGGTAGCTTCAAAACTATATTTACTGATTACCTGTAGAAAAAAATAAAAAAATGTATATTCCTTTTGAGAAATTGAGGCTATTTTCGGTGTCACAAATTTTTGGTACTAAATGCCTTGGAATTTTAATATATTTTGAGCTTATAAGTTTTCATAGTTTGTTCCTCGCATTGGCGCATTGGCGAAAACGATCGAACTTTTGCTTGATCCTGTCGGGTTTGAATGCTCGAAATCCAGCAAACAATTGTTGAACATCCGACATAGGCTCGCTTTGAGCCATCGTCTGTTGTGTTCTCAACTTTGTCGGGAATTTTCCTGCTCGGGGGCTCTCCATCGTCCTTTTCGCTATATTCAACGAGGAGATATGGATGTGAGGTCGATTCGCAAAGGGAGGGGGTGCGGAATCGATGGAATTTTCAAGCAAGTCTCAAAATTGTACAGCTGTCCAATGTTCAATTAGCAGGACGACGGGCGTGGCTACAATTGTTCGTGTTTCACATTTTCAAGTTCAAGTCTAGACAGACCAATACTATTATAGTATGCAAGAATGCCAAGAGCATGGCCGACACAACGACGCTATCTCCCCAAACATTGTACAATAGATACAGTATTTCGCAGCCCCTACCATGCAACTCAAACAATAGCACGGTGCAAAAGATCTACAAGACACGGTGGAATTTCCGCTGATTTGGCGTGGCGGGCGTCATGTCTTTGGCCCGAATTGAACATGAAATACCGTCGTCGTGGGGGCCATGGACTGCCTGGCCTCATGGGGTTGCGACTTTTGACATTGGTTTCGGAGCAAGCAGCCCACACTCTCCTGCTTTGCAACACCATTGTCTTGTCATTCTAGTCTTTTTTTTTATTAGAAAAAAATCAAGATCAATTTCACTCTTTGAAATGTCTATCGTGCATTGCACTGCCGTTTGTCGGTGGGGAAAGAAACAACCGGTCCGTTTGCTGAGCTCCTATACGTATAGGCTATACGGTGGAAAAGGCAAGACGATTCGAGGCTCTATTCATACGACGAAGAGCACTCCTGTTCAAGGGGGGCGAAAATGGCTTTACAACAACCAACACCATATGAAATACTTTCAACAATTATAACCTTTTTCAATAAATACCTAAAAGAATATACGTTGTAACAGGTTAATAAAAAATATGCAATATTTTAAAGCAGCGTATACTGTGAAAACTTATGTTCATGTTATATGACAGAGTTGCCGATCAGATAAACCTCTGAGCCGGTGGGGCGAACTACGTAGCGTGGAAATTACGCAAATTACAGAGTGGAGTCGAGCCTGGTGGGTGCGCGATGGCGTGGGTACATCTCACTAGGGTGCATCAAACCTGCTGCCAAACAAGAGTTGGATGCATGTCACAAGTAACGCCTGCGATTGTTGATGCAGGTGTGCTCTGTTCCAATCCGTAGCACGACATTGTTCATCTCGACAGTCTAGACCATCTCGACGACACGTATAGCCGAGCTTGGACTCGAACGATACCATGTTAGCTGAAATTGCCATTAAAAACTATCCATAATTCATCAAGGGGGGGGCACCGACACGACGCCCAAGAACACCCCTCGGGCGATTACTCGACCAAAACGGAATACATGTAGCACAGGTCAGCTGACAGGCAAAATGGTAAACATTAGGTGCAGCTTCCACTAGCTCTCTCAAGAGGAAACATCTCTTGGAAGTTCCCCCCCAATCAATTTCCCCGCTCGTTCGACGTGTCTTTCTCGGTGCAACACGACGACAAGAACGGCGAGACGACAAGGAGGCCAAATTGCGTCCATTGCTCAATTAGCACTAAGCCATGCGCATCGTGCTTTTCCTTGTCTTGGCTGTGTCGGTGGTGCTCGGGTGGGGCCACCCCTTGGATCACCAGGCTCATACCCGTCGAGTGAACCGCTTTTTGACTGGAAAGTACGAACGACGTTGGCGACGAAAGGGCGGCAACAATGGCGAAATTGTCGGAGGAGGTGCTGGCAATGCCTTGGGAACTGCCGCTAGCGCAGCGCTTGGTACTCTCACTGGCGGGAATCTTGGCACAAGGGCTGGTCGATCCGGTTTGGCTGCCGGGGCACGTATTACCGGCGAATATTTGGGCAGTCATTTTGGCGCCAAGATCGGTGGCTTTGCTGGTCGTCAAGCCGACAAGTTGACCAAAACCGGCAGGCAGACCCAGGCGGCCGCCAAGAACGCCAAGAAACAACAAGCAGAGGCCCTCAAGAAGCCCGTTCTATACACCGGAGGGGAATACCAAAAGGCGAAGCTCAGTCGAACCGGAAGCTCCCCGGCGCTCCTGCAACGAACTAGATCGGCGACAAGCGGCAGCAAAGCGTCGACAAGTGTCATCAAATCGCCGATAAATGTCGACAAAGCGTCTACACTTCGCAAACGCAAGTTGTGAAGATCTTGCGCTCACGACGAGGCCACACCGACATGTCGGCGACAAGTGGCAAAGGCAAGTTCGATCTTGAGTTCACGACAAGGCCACGCTGATGTGTTGTGTCCACGGAGCTGGCTGTTGTTTGTTAAGTCCAAACATGTGCGTTTTCATACTCGAGTCTTGGAATGTGTCGGATTTGTCGTTGCTTGTCACTTGCGGCGCGACTGCTGAAGACGTTGAAGTTGTCACAATCAAAGTCTTGGCTCGATGCATGGCGAAGCTCGTGCCCGCTGCCAGGGGTGGAGTGGGCTTCCATCGGGGGCGTCATAAAGCGCCGTGTTTTCCCTCCAACGAGCTCGCAAATCGAACCTTCAGCGACGATTGAGTCGTCGAAGTATGGGCAAAGTGTTGTTGCTCATAAGTTGGCCGCCTCGCCCGTTCACGGACAGACGAGTGGCGCCGTTCGGACTCAACTGGCCAATTCCAAATGGCTTCTGGGCAAACCCAGAAGCTCAAGCTCAAAGGCCAGCTGGACGCTGGGTGCGATATTATTGATTTGATACAAATTTTGGGTAGCGACGCAATCGAATCACGCCAAAGAACCGATCCGCGAATCGATCCCATTGGCTGATTTTTCAATATCAGCATTTGATTGGTCGAAATGGATCTTGAATGTCGTATTAGCCAATCAAAACGATTGATAAATGACTCAACAAATCACGCCGATATCCGAAATTTTGCTCAAAAGCACAATATGTAGAACCTTTTTTGTGAATATCGGAAGTTCAATTCGTGCAGATCCCACGATTGCTTGTCCGACTACGTTTGTATTATAACATCACGATAATTAAAATTTCGGACTGTCTGGATTCCCACGAAAATAAAATAATCATTGGGAATTTGTGTGGTTAGGTATAGGTTTTCAGCGTGAGGAGCTCGAAACCTGGGAAACATAATGTCTATTTCAAATACGAAAGCTTAATGATAGCTTCAGTGAAACAAAGCATTCAAGTAGCATCCTTGTATAATTCGTGATATTGTCATTTTCAACCAAATTTGTGGTTTTGACCAAAATGCGAATTCATTTTCATATCGATTTCATCATAACGTAACATTAAATCATCATGAGTGAGCATGGCATCGTGAGTGAGCACCAGAGTTGTGATACGTTACGATACGTTATGATATAACGTATTTTAGTACGGAAAATTCATAACGTCACGTATTCCGATATACGTTATATTTAACGTAACGTAATACCGTATTACGTTTGGATACGTTATTTTAATGTCGCAGGCGCAATGCCTTCTTATATATTATATTGATTGATGGTGAGCCAAAATCTATTCACAAGATAAAGTCCATGTGTGGACTGAGCGATCTATGTTGATGTAGGCGAGTTGTTGGATGCCAAACGTGATCATGATGAGTTCGTCAGAACGGCGTCAGAGTGGACAACTTAAGTGTGATGAAGGTAGGATTGCTTTCTGCACGCGATATTGGGCAATGCGCTTTCGACACCATGGAGAAGTTTGGGTGTACTGCAAATGTACAGGACGAATTGTGCTGTCATTCATTTATGGACAAGAACTCCATCAGCAGCTTTAAATTACTGGGTAGTATATAACCTTTCATTGATTATTGCAGAATGCTCGATTACATGATACTACACACTCTATTGCATCACTTTATATAAGCTAGTCTATGATTAGTTAGGCGTCTAGCTTGCTGGGGAATTAAGAGACTGGGTTGCAGATGGTGAAAAGCATTATTTTAGCCTCATGTTACCACTTAAATCCATTAAAATGATTAAATTAATTGGTAAATATACCTTATAACGTAAAACGGTATTACGGTAAAAAATAACGTACGTAATGATGTACGTTCTAATTATATCGTATCGTAATACGATTCGAAATAACGTAACGTAATACCGTACATTACGATATTTAGCGTAACGTATCACAACTCTGTTCTACTGGTGCTCACTGAGCACCAGTAGAAATTAAGGAGAAGAACCTCCATATTTCAATGTTTCTATTTATTCGGAAGCCGGATAAATGGCGCGCTTTCTGCAAACTTGGACTGTTGCTTCTCTTATCCTCAAATCATATATCTCGCAAATTTAATGTTTCCTTTGAATATATATACCCTAAACTTTAAGATCTCACCTTGATTTTAATACATTATTCAAGATTAAATTGTGTGCTCACTCACGATTCCCAAAAAGTAAGCTAATGAAACTTTGGACAGCATTAAGGAGTCGTAATGGAGACTAAAATCGCTTACGTTTTGTCTGTTCTTTGAATTCCAAATTCAATCTTTCGTTTGCGACTTGAACTAGAAAAAACTCGCAAAACTTATTGAAATACTTGCGCTTGATCCAAACTTGTGCTCACTCATGATGATTTACGTTACTGAAGTGGTGTGTGTCAGTGTGTGTTTTGCGTGAGTTAGGTGGCTGATCAATTCTGATTGGCTGACTAAATTTAAATTTTTATTCTAGCCAATCAGAGAAGCCCGATCGATTCGGAATCGATTCGAAACCTCGGTCGATTCAAACCGTTCCTCACAATTTTGTATCAAAAGCACAATACCATAGCTTGAATTCACCTTCGATACAGAGCTGCATCTGAATGAGATTCATACGATACAGGTTTCTGTCAATTATAAATTAATACAGGTATTAATTTCCGGAAATACCTGATTTGTACGACGTTACGACTTGAACTTTCGATATTCACAACTTGAAGTTGACCAAGCGTCACAATACCAGGCAAGAGACACTTCATCACTGATTCTATCTAGTTCAACAGTTTATTATCTATTCAAGTACGGCAATATCCAATTATACAGGTTTGTATCTATTATGCATGAAACAATATTCCTCTGACAATAAAGTATGCATGTATTTTTACAGAATATTATATTTAAAAGGGTATTGCGCAAGATGTTCAACCATCAGGTTGCTAGTTGTTGAAACGCTGCCACGATGGGCCGACCAAGTCTCGACGCGACGACAGCACGCTTCTTGATGAAGCTTGAGCGTGGACGATGCCATGGCTCTTGAAATCGCCATTGAAAAAAACGCGCAAAACGGACGGCAAGAACGCCCCCTCTGTGGTCTTTAGAGGGGCGACAACAGAATTCATCCAACAGCTCGCGACGCGCGACGGTCAGCGACCACGAGCGACTCCCACTCTTTCCGCTGATCTCAAGTGGGATACGCTCTTTCTTGAATCAAGTTCCCCCATCCCCAGTCGATTTCCTCGCACGTTCTTCGTGTTTGGATGCTATGGTTTGCATGGTGCGCCCATTCTCCAATTTACACTCGACCATGCGTGTCTTGCTTTTCGTTGTCATTGTTGCGTCTGTGCTGGGCTCGAGCCACCCCGCGGATCGTATTTCTGCTCAAGTCCGTCAAGTGAACCGCTTTTTAAAGGGCAAGTTCGAAAGAATGGGAGCACACTACGGCGCGAAAAATGGCGAAACGATCGGCGGAGGTGTTGGCAATGCCTTGGGACAACTCAGTAGCGCAGCGCTTGGTACGATCACTGGCGGGAATCTTGGCACAAGGGCTGGTCGATCCGGTTTGGGCGCGGCGGTACGTATTACCGGTGAATACGTGGGCGCCACATGTCTTAGCAAACTTTGTGGCGCCGCTGGCCGTCAAATCGACAAATTAACCAAAAGCGGCAGGCAGGCCCAGGCGGCCGCCAAGAACGCCAAGAAACAACAAGCAGAGACCCTCAAGAAGCCCGTTCTATACTCCGGAGGGGATTACCAAAAGGCGAAGCTCAGTCGAACCGGAAGCTCCCCGGCGCTCCTGCAGCGCAACAAAGTGTCGACAAGTGGCATCAAATCGCCGATAAATAAAGGCAAATCGCCGATAAATGCCGGCAAAGCGCCGACAAGTGGCGCGTCTACAAGTGGCAGCAAAGCGTCGACAAGAGGCAGCAAAGTGTCGACAAGTGACAGCAAAGCGTCGACAAGTGGCAGCAAATCGCCGGTAAATGCCGGCAAAGCGTCGGCAAGTGTCATCAAATCGCCGATAAATGCCGGCCGAGCGTCTACACTTCGCAAACGCAAGTTGTGAAGATCTTGAGGCCACGACGAGGCCCCACCGACATGTTTTTGACCCACGTAGCTGGCTGTTGTTTGTTGATATAGCTTAAACATGTGCGTCTTGATAGTTGAGTCGTTGAGCGTGTTGAACAAACTCGCCCCTCACGGAGCAAAGAGCACGAGCTCGTGACGCAAACCGTGGTGGCAGCGCAAGAAGAAGAGCAGTCTTGTAGACGAGTTGGCAGTCATCCATGCAGTTTGGAGGCTGGGCCACGGGTCTTGGAGGGCTTTGATTCCAAGCGTGGCAAAGGGCAAATGGCGTTCAAGCCGTGTATGAGCAAGTCTGGCTCATAGCGAGCCCGATCAAATGTGGCGACAAAGACATCTGCACCGCTGTTCGTCATGGCAAAAGTCGACATAACGAGGCAACGTTTTTGGGAACACCACGAGGCAATTCTGGGCGGGTTCACAAGTTTGCTGCTTCCATTAAGGACAAAGTGTGGCCGTGGAAGCGCTCAAGGGAGCTTGCGAATCGAGATTTCATCCAGAGTAAAGATGGCTGGGGGGCAAATTCTAACGTTAGTTGTTGCGCCTCTCAGAATGACCATGGCGTCCGCCTCTTCAAAAATTATTATTTAATACACATTATTGTTTTTATTATAATATAAAATGTAGCAGTTTCAAAGAATTAACCACGCAATTTTAACATTACTTTGTAAATTAATCATTATAAATATATTATTTGTTGTAGGATATGTGTTTTAAAGATGATTCGCGCTTCTCAGCATGGCTGGTAGTAACGTAGAGTCGACGGTGGCGCAGATTCAAGAGCATGTAAGACTGGAGATCACTGGCATCTTGTCGCTGCTGTCTCTCTCTTACGTGGCTATCGTGGGAGATTCCATGGGTGAGCGCACCCATGTCAAACACATAATTGGAGTTTTGAAGGAAACATTGAAATGGAGATTCGCCATCTTGATCAATTCAAGTCAAAAATCCACGACGGCGAGCGTGAGTCCCGTCTGTGATCGTTGCACGCATCGATAGATTGCATTGGACAGCGTGATTGAGACCATCCATTGACGATCATCGTGCAGTTTTGCACAATACACGACAAGGAGGTCGAAACGACCAAATGACGAGGCCAAGCGATCTCATTTTTCTTTTGTATGCGCATCCTGCTCCCTCTCGTCTTTGCTGCTGCATTCGCTTGGCGCCAAGAACGACGCGATGCCCGTGTCGACGAACGTCCAGTGCACCGCATTCTGAAGGGCAAGTACGAAAGACGAGGGATACACTACGGCAAGAAAGCTGGCGAAATTATCGGGCAAGCCGTTGGAAATGGTTTAGGAACCCTCGCTAGCGCAGTGTTGGGCACCCTCACGGGCGGGAACATTGGCACAAGAGCTGGGCGATCCGGTTTGGCCGCGGGTGGAACTCGTTTGGGCAAGGACATCGGCATCGACTGTATTAGCAAGGTTTGTGGCGCCGCGGGCCGACAAGTCGACAAATTCACCAAAGGCGGCAAGCAGGCCAAGGCCACCGCAGCCAATAATGCCAAGAAAAACCAAGTCGAGCCCCCCAAAGGGCCCATCCTGCACACCGGAGCGGGATACAAAAAGCTCGGCCGAACCGCAAGCTCCCCGTCTACTGTGCAACGTGCACCGAACCGCGCGACCACTCTGCAGCGAAGCAAACCAAGAGGCAAGTTATGAAAATTAGAGCCCACACACATGATTTTTATTTGATGATAAACTTATTAATTTACTTAGCGACTTCTCCAGGAAACCCATCTTTGATGGGGGCAAAGTGTTAAAATGCGGGGGTGAAATTGATGTATTGTCGCCTGTCCATTCGGCTGTCATCGTGGTGGTCGAGGAGAGTTTGCGAGGCTCTGTCATGGGCCACTTTTGCGGCGCTGTTTGCTGGCATCATTGAGGGCGGATACGATTTTGGCCGCGTCTTGGTTTGTGGAATCGTGGCCCTCAGGCAATCGTCCTTCTCGCTGTGCTTCATCTTTACACAAGTCTTTATAGTAGGAGAGAATAAGTCGTTGAAGCCATTGGGGCAGCCATGGAACTTGCGCTCTTTTTAGCGCAAATCGATCGCCCCCACCGTCGTCCCCACCAAGAATTCGCTGCCATAGTCTGCCATACATGACAGCAAAGACTATATTATTGTCGATTTCATTCGAAATTGTGAGGGGGGTCCGAAATACAATGACGGCAACTGTGATAGGAATCCTATCACACCATATAACGCAATATGATTGGAAGTTAATCTGATGAATTGACTTGGTAGACGAAAACAGACCATGAACCTCGTGGAGCATTGACAGATAAGTTTAACAAGAAAGACAGAAAAGGAAACCTTTGATTACACTCAACACGTAGAGGTACAATGTACTCGGTATGCGTTGCTCGTCGTTCCCCACACCGGGCTATTCAAATGTCAAATCGACACTATGAACACCTGCACTGCAGTCTAATTACATTTTACACACACGAATTGTGATAGTTCTCGCATCTCTCCACTACCTCATGAGCAGTAGGCAGTAGAGCAATAATCAATTGAATTATCCCACACTCAATATGCAACAATCATTCAAACTTTGACGTTGCAACGTCAAAACTTGATAGGATAATGAGTTGTGAGGCGAAGGTGTGGAGATCAAATCCGTCATCACTTTTGACTATTGCTTGTGCTTTAATTCATGAATCGTATGAAATTCATGAAATCTACAGTGTTTTGTGCTTTGTGCTTTAGCCATTTCAATATGCTTCCAGTATAATTAAGCGAGTGGGTGCGCGTAACACGCGAACAATCGTGATGTTGTGTTGTAGCTAGTATGGCTTATATCTGTGCTAGACGTTCAACAAAGATTCAGGGCTTCTTTATTTGTCGGCTAGACTTTAATTAAGCATGCGAGTGCATGATGCTTGATATCTGCCAATATTCGTTTGTTGAGCAACTGTGATAGAATCTCCATCACAGTTGCTCAGAATTTTGCACATTTAAGATTTGTATACTGAAATCAAGTCAAAAACATTTATTGAAAACGGATTTCAGGCAACTGTGATAGAATTCCTATCACACTCCAATACAAATTGATCATGTTTCTATGGTGCACATCATCTAAAACCTACAAAAATTTCATCTCCCTATGGAAGCCCATAGCTTTTACGGAAATGACAATACGACTAAATAAGGCGGTAATAATGACTGGTCACGATCAGAGGAAGAGATGTTACCGCTTGGATGCTCGCATTTCAAAGAAATGGAAAAGTTATGAGCATTCTTCGTAGGCCACCTTAACTGTTGGATGTATGGGCTGAGGGCGTGTTTTGGCCATAGGGGTGGCCGGACGCAACACTTGATAATGGTATGTGAACTTATCCGTACATTGTATCCGGATGTCCCGCCTCCTTTTTTCTTCGATGGCACCGAGATCAAGACGCTCCAAAGCCTCGGAAAGGGCCTCGCGTCTTGCCGACGGGCGGTTCGTCAACGGTAAGACCGCACCTGATGAGTCTCCCACCATCGAGCACACCTCGACATTTCCGGCAACATTTGGTCGAAGAAGTTCTGCCTCTCCTCACTGGCGCTGTTAAAGCCCAGGTCTCCGAGAATACGGCGCGGCGTTGGATGCTACGGATCGGGTACAAGTACGGCACGTGGAAGAAAGACGTCTACCTCGACGGACACGAGCGCTCTGACGTCGTCGTACAGCGTAACGACTTCTGCGCCGAGTGGTTCCGGCTTCGCGACCACTTGTGCACATACAGCGGCGATGCCATGGAAATCGTCGCAAAGGGTATCAAGGCAGTTCTTTCCGAGCGCGATGTGCAAGTGGACGGCATGCGATTGCAGTGCTAGGAGTCCGTGGACATTGCTGCCACGCCGGGCGTAGTGACGTGCTGCGCTCGGCACTGTATGGCATCCCAAGACGACTTTCAGCTTCAAAAGTCCATCCTTGAGGAGACCGTCACGGCTGCAGGCTTCCTTTGCATGTTTTACCCCAATTACCACTGCGAACTCAACCCCATCGAGCCATTCTGGGGCGCTGCCAAGCGCCACGCTCGCGCTCACTTTGACTACTCATGGAATGGACTCGTCAAGTGCGTCCCCGAAAGCCTCAACACCGTGCCGTTGTCCTCCATCCGCAAGTACTTTCGCCGTTGTGGTCACTTTATCGATTCGTACAGCTACGGTTGTGACTACAAGCTGTCGCAATTCGCCCACAAGAAGTACAAAAGCCACCGGCGCATCCCAAAGGAAGTTCTCCAGGAGGGTTAACTATACAATATATACCGGGTGGTCGTGCCAGAAATTTGGCCGAGTTGTAGGTTTTAGATGATGTGCACCATATCATAGTTGCAGCAGATGTATCGATTTTTCAAATCGATCTGCAAATCGCTCAGCCAATCAGAATCGAGTATTTACCTAATTCACACAAAACACACCCAGACACACGTGTAAATAATTTGGGACGTTTGCCATACTTTCCATTTATACTTGACTTCAGTATGATCGAATCGATTTGGAATCGAATTCGATTTTGGTAAAAAATACAAATTTGGGTGAAAAAGACAATATTGTTGATTTATTTTCCAGACCCCGTTCAATCGACGGATCGATTCACCAATCGGCGCTATTGGCTAATAAATATTTTGGGCGATTGTGATTGGCTGAGTAAAATTTGAGAGAAAGTACAGCTGTACTGTGAAAGTCATCCAATGTATTGGCGCGATTGGAGATTGATATTGTCTTTTTCGTCCAAATTTACAGTTTTGATCAAAATCGACGAAATTTGTGTGATCCATCTGGCAATAGTGAATTCAAGTATAATCGGAAGGTACATGAATTAATGTGTGTGTGTGTGTTGGTGTGTTTTGTGTGTGTTTTAAACAAACTCTAAGTTTGATGGATTTCAGCCAAGTTCGGAAATTTTGAATCAATCAGACAATAGGGTGGCTCAATTTAGAGAATTGGGGATTTGCTTTTGATTTTCGGCATAAAAAAGCCAAATTTTATTATTCTACCCGGCATAGAAAAGCAGAGTTGATTTCTTGAGACTCAAATTACACAGTTCAATATTCCCTCGTTCTTATTTGTAATGGACAGACAGTGTGCATTTTGAGGCGTTCTATCTATGACACGTCCATCCGAGCGTGCCCGTCTCCTGAAGTCTCTCGATGAGATGGTCAAAACGTTGATTCTCCTTTGCCCTCCATGGAGCTCGCAGAGCAAACATGAGATCGATAGACTCGTCAACCTGCGAATGATGCTGATGTCGATCAGATACTTGGAGAGCCGTATGAGTGCTCCTAAACCCATGGACGCGCTCTCGGTTCTACCCAACATGCGTGTGCGTGATTTTATGCAGGAGTTACGTGTTTGTCAAACTACATTTGCTTTCATATTACGTTTGATTGAGAACAATGTGATTTTTCGCTCTGCTTCTAATCGGAAGCAACGCCCTGTCTGGGTACAACTCGCAACCGCTTTGCATGCCTAGGTCACAATGGGACAGGTGCATCGTTGGGTATGGTAGCGATGTCAAAGAATATAGGGCTTGGAACCGTGGCGCTGTATTCTCGACGAGTTATACAAGCTGTTCTAGCTCTGGCCAGCGATGAAATTCATTGGCCTAATCGCAACGAAAGACATGAACTTGCTTTGTACCATGCAAACACGTTCGGTCTTCGTGATTGTATTCTAGCGTCCGATGGGACGCATGTTGTTCTTTATCGAAAGCCAATTCTCCATGGCGAGGCCTATTTTAGGGGCACTCTTATCGGGATCATGGATGATGATCCTTGGGTCCTCGAGAGTTCTTATTGGCTATAATGCAAGATAATGGAGGATAGGTGTAATGAGCGTGACCTCTTCCTCGGATTGTGATCTATTTTCGGATCATGGATCATCGCGGAGCTCGAAAACGGAACAAGCAGAGTCCTTGTGAATGCTTTGTTTGGCTTCGTGTTAGCATCAGCACGCCAGGGCCGCAGTACAGTAATCCCAGGACTTCGACTCGACTGGGCTCTGCACAGTGAAAGGCTCCTCATGGAGTCAGAATTTCAGCAATACTACAGGATGAGCAAATCCTCATTCGAAAGACTTGTGTGCATCTTGGCTCCGTTGCTTCACCGCGACAAAACAAAGTCATTCAACAGAACAGGCATATCTGCCATTGAGCCGGTAAATATGATCCAGATGACAATATCATGGCTTGCAGGAGGCAGCTATCATCACATTCGAGCCATTGCTGGTGTTAGGCGCGCAGCGTTCTACGCTATCAAAGATGAGGTTATTCACGCCATCATATCCACCAAAGATTTATCAATTAACGCTCCATTTTCATCGTCAACATCAGTGAGTAAGTTGGCCACAGACTTAGCAAAAGTCAGTTCAAACAACATCATCACTGGCTGTGTCGGTTGTGTCGATAGTTGGCTCTGTGTCATCGAAACATCATCTCCAAACGAAGTCCTTGATGTGAGCGCTTGCATCTCTGGTCACTACCAAGTTGAAGGGATCAACGTGCAGACTATGTGCGATAGTCTCTGTCGATTTACTTCTTTCTGCATCAAATCTCCAGGTAAAGTGAATGACGTTTCTGCATTTGCCAAGTGGAATATGAGCAAGTCTATTGACAGTCTGCCTGATGGATACTACATAATTGGTGACAACGCATATTCTCTCTCAGAGCACCTTTTGGTTCCGTTTACAAAGCCCGAATTGCGCTCTAGAGCTCGCTCTGACTACAATTTTTACTTGTCCCAGCTGCGCATACGAATCGAAATGGCGCTTGGTTTACTTGTCAATAAGTAGCGCATCTTCAAGCTCCACTGCGAGTGCGGTTCTCGAATTGCAAACAAGTCATCAGAGCTTGTATGAGACTCCACAACTTTTGTATCAACGAAAGGCTTCGAGATATTTCGGAAGACGAACAAATTCAGACAGTCACAGATGAATTCAATAGCCTTCACGAATGCGCATTTGATCAGTCACCTCAGGATGTGGTTGCTGCGGAGTCTATGAGGAAGGCAAATGCTCATATTCTGCGAGAAATTGTTGTCCGCCACATTCAAAACTACAATCTAGCTAGACCATAATGTATATTGAATTCAGATACGTATTGATGTATTGATTTATTCAACTACTTCTAGCATCCGCTCAAACTGATCCAGGTTAGTTCAACCTCTTCCAGCTTCAGTTCCAATTGTCGTTGGTGCTGCTTGAGACGAAGACGATCTTGTTCAAGCTCATAGACATCTTTGCCTTTTTGTTCATTTTCGTGTATCTCCAATTCTGCGGTCTTGATGCGTTTTGATACTCGTTCAATCGATGACTCAAGACGTGATGTTGTGGCAAAGCATGACTCACGTGCAGCTTGACTTTGGTCTGACTCAGCCATGATTGATACACTTTTGGCAATAGATGCCATAATTTCTTCGTGCTTGAGTGCCGATGCAGACAAATTCTTTCGTTTGGATGGTGTGGCGTTGACTGCCGAAGTAGACTTGTCACCATCTTTAAGTGAATCAAACTCATCATGAGTGAAGAAATTGCTGGCGCAGAACTCACGGCCAGCATTACGGGCCTCGGTAGCAAGATATAAGTAGTATACATCCATTCTTTTGTTGCAGAAGTCCCAAAAGGACGATGAGTGTTCACCTGAAACTTTTGAGCGAGCTACAGCAAAAAGGCCACTTAGATCTTTCCACAAGCTGTGAAGTTTGGTGGCTGACTGGACTCCTCCATTTGAGGGATCAAGTTGAGAAACTCGCTCGTCGGATGAAATCAATTCGTCGTACTCTGGTTTTGTAGCATTGTATTCTTGGGCTACCTTAGACCAAAACTTGTTTCCACCGTCGTCAAGTTGACCTTCTTTGTTTGTCCCCTTGGCCACGTCAAGCTTGCATTGCGTACACTCAAGTTTCAGCTGATCGACGGTCCATTGTGCATAGTCATCGAACGAAGGAGGAGGAATCACTCGCTTACTGTTCTGTTTTTGCTTCGCCGTCCACTTCTTGCTCACCAATCCAGCGCAATCCGACGCATCAGCATGTTGTATTGGATCCATCAGAGATGCGACTTTTACATGTGCCGTTTCGTTTTCTCACACCTTCACAGGCCATGATCCTGTTAACAAGTGGTTACATGTTCTATCCGGATCATGAAACGATTTTGAGATGACCCCTGAATCACGATCCCGATAAGAATGCCCCTTAGTCGGAAAAAGGAATACCCGATGAATGTTATCTTGACTTTCGATTATAAGAGAAGCATTCGCTATGTTGTAGCAGGATGGTCTGGTAGTGTGCACGACTCTACAGTGTGGTGTTCATCTCCCTGTTTTACCCAGCCCACTCATTACTTTGACCCCGGTCAATATCAGCTCGTGGATGCTGGATTTAAACTGACTCTCCAATCCCTTGCCTCCTTTCGTCTCCCCAGCTCTACAACCCCGGCGAATTCTACGTTCAACAATGTTCACTCAAGTGGTCGTGTTGTCTGCGAGCATGGTAATGGCATCTTGAAAGGTCGTTGGGCTAGTCTAACTTCCCTCCCCCTTGATATCAAGTCTTCTGTTGACATCAAATTTGTCTGCGATTGGATATTAGCCTGCTGTGTGCTCCACAATATCGTCAATAGAATTCAAAATGGACAAGACGAAGTTGAAGCTTACTTTGAGCCATCGCGCGATGTCAGAAATGCCCTTGCTGCAACTGATGAGGCCGTCTATCAATGGCGAGAACGAATAAAAGATGACGTTCTGGACCACTTGATTAACAATTAAATCTAGCCTATATCTGTGTCAAATGCAATAGACATCATTTCCTTGATCTTCGATGGATCTAACACCCCATTGTCGACTAACTTTCCCAAAAGAGACGCGCGGGCTAGTTTGATTTGCAATGACGAGTCATCAGCTGACTTGAGAGTTGCTCTGTCCTCTGTTGCCTTTGCATACTCAAACTTATCGCGTTTGAGAGAGAGGGCGTTGCTTTGGGCTTCAAGATAGTAACTGGAGAAATCTTTCTTCTGGGTTGTTGGCTTGAGTTCAAAACTGGGTTGCTTGTTCTTCTTGTTCTCTTGCGCTTTATGATCCACGTTTGATTTTGTCGACGCCTATCCAATGATTATGCTTATGATAACATCAGTAAATATATATAACCTTAGTAAAATGTGCCCCTGGATCTTCCTCGGCTGTTGATGCCCAATATGCTTCTGTCGAGGGATCATTTTCGTCGTCACTGCTCACTGTCTTGGTTCTCTGTTCCACCATCCACACTCATTGATTCACTATTTTCAATTTCATAATAGTGATCTTCAACCCCCTGAGATCCCCCGAACGCAATAGTATATGGCGGTCGTATATTGGGACGATCGCCCAAGATCATATCGAGCTCCTTGTAGTATCGGCACATGCTCTCCAATTTCGCATCGATCGTTAATATATCTAACGCAAGAGCTAAATATGTTGTGTATGATGCATCTTACTCTTTTTCATGTCGTCGGCTGTAATACCTTCACCCGACACACTTGAGCTCTGCCATCGTATCGCGCTTTTATACATTGTCATGTATGATTCAAACCTTCGTAGATTAACGGCATTTATTATGTTGTATATATACCTCGACTTGGCACTCTGAGGAGTCCACACTCATTCGCTGTCCTTCATTCTGCTGTTCACAAACTTGGCAAGAAACTTGAACCTAATATTAAAAATTTTAAAAGTGAAAAAAAATTAGAAGAAACTGGTATAGTTTTATCTAATTTTTTCACTTTTAAAATTTTGTTTAAAAAAAAGTTTGTAGCCTTGGGGCTTCGTCAGACGCTGACCACCCTTGACCTTTTCCCCTTGCTTGCTTGACCTGTCATTATTGCGATGTTCTCCTTGACTTGGAGAAACTCAACCATTGCCCAGCATTCAGCTGGCGTCGTTCTCGATCGACGTTTGGCATCTTCTTCGCACATAGCTGCAAATTGGCAAGTGGAGAATGCTTGCCAGATGCTGGCATGGGCCAATGGTTTGATTGGATACACAAAGAACAATTTAAAAGCACTTTTAGACTTTAAAAGTACCTCGAGGGGTAATATTAAAAGTGCTTTTTAAAATAAATGCCCAGAAAGTTAAAAAAGCAAAAGCATGAAAAAATCAAAAAAGCATACTTTTCCCTATATTGAGCCACCCTATCCTGATAATATTTTAACATCACTCAATGCAAAATGCTCGATTTTGAGCAAGGCGAAGCTAAATAGACCCGAAACTTAGCCCATATCCTCAAATAACAGTCGTTCACGAAAAATTTGTGTCATTTTGTCAACAGAACACGAAACAAAACATTTCGGAAAGCATTCGCGATTTTGATATATCAAAAGATTCGCTATATTTGGTTTAGTATATAAAATCAAAGGTATCTAAGATACCAAGGCTTTCACGAAACGGAAGTTTCGTGTACTATCCGGATGTTCGTTCCAGTGCATTCCAAGTTTCCCGTCGAGAGTGCATGATGAGCGAAGCCAACGAGAAGGATCGTAGTGCGCGCGTCATGTCAAATCGAATTGTACAAAGTACACGCAGGCAATATGATGGAGTCATCAAACGATTCCGTCGTTGGCTCATAACGAATCACCCTAGTGAAGTCGATAACGGTGAGTTTGTCCTGCCCCTTGACGAGAACGTGTGCATGGAGTTTCTCGCGTTTATGACAGTCAAACGTGACTCAGTGGGAAGAGAACTTGTCCCTTCGCAAGCCAATTCTTTTTCTAGAGTGAATAAATGCTGCTGTGCTTTGAAGTTCATATATTGTCAAATTCAGTCAAATTTGTATTTTTGACCAAAACTCAAATGCATTTACAAATCGATTTGACCATACTGAAGCCAAGTTAAAACAAATATTGGTCAAATTAATTGCATGTGTGTTAGAGTGTGTTGGGGTGTGTTTTGCGTGAAATAGTTAAATACTCGATTCTGATTGGCTGCGAGATTGGAAAAACGATTTAAAAAATCGATACATCTGCTGCAACTATGATAGAAACATGATCAATTTGTATTGGAGTGTGATAGGAATTCTATCACAGTTGCCTGAAATCCGTTTTCAATAAATGTTTTTGACTTGATTTCAGTATACAAATCTTAAATGTGCAAAATTCTGAGCAACTGTGATGGAGATTCTATCACAGTTGCTCAACAAACGAATATTGGCAGATATCAAGCATCATGCACTCGCATGCTTAATTAAAGTCTAGCCGACAAATAAAGAAGCCCTGAATCTTTGTTGAACGTCTAGCACAGATATAAGCCATACTAGCTACAACACAACATCACGATTGTTCGCGTGTTACGCGCACCCACTCGCTTAATTATACTGGAAGCATATTGAAATGGCTAAAGCACAAAACACAAAACACTGTAGATTTCATGAATTTCATACGATTCATGAATTAAAGCACAAGCAATAGTCAAAAGTGATGACGGATTTGATCTCCACACCTTCGCCTCACAACTCATTATCCTATCAAGTTTTGACGTTGCAACGTCAAAGTTTGAATGATTGTTGCATATTGAGTGTGGGATAATTCAATTGATTATTGCTCTACTGCCTACTGCTCATGAGGTAGTGGAGAGATGCGAGAACTATCACAATTCGTGTGTGTAAAATGTAATTAGACTGCAGTGCAGGTGTTCAAAGTGTCGATTTGACATTTGAATAGCCCGGTGTGGGGAACGACGAGCAACGCATACCGAGTACATTGTACCTCTACGTGTTGAGTGTAATCAAAGGTTTCCTTTTCTGTCTTTCTTGTTAAACTTATCTGTCAATGCTCCACGAGGTTCATGGTCTGTTTTCGTCTACAAAGTCAATTCATCAGATTAACTTCCAATCATATTGCGTTATATGGTGTGATAGGATTCCTATCACAGTTGCCGTCATTATATACATTTCCAACCCATCTCACTATTTAGAATGAATCTCACAATACTCCGAGGCAAAAATGAAAGTCCCAGTCGAGCTCAGCATGCTAATCACACGTAACATCCACTACCGTTTTCCTTCATAACCCAAATGCTTGTAGATTTCTCAAGTGGCTACAAAAGGGAAATAGCACAAGCAAAAGAAGATGGCACAATGCGTCATAGTAAAGGAAAATCTGCAATATCTTGGACAGGTGCTTAATTATCTTTATTACTTGAATTGACAAACAGCGTTGCAGACCTCGTTAAGTTGTATGCGATGAAGAACGGTTTAGAGCTCCCCTCCACGCGTGCAGATTGTGAGAATAGTGAGTCTGACGCTGAATAAAGTTTATTCATTATCGTGTCATTAAACATTTTGTATGCATTCCACATATCTTGAGCTAGTGATTGACGCCATTCGTTCGCATTTACGTCGCTCATATCACGGAGCAGGAGCAATTCATTCAATAGCTGTTGACTTTCATCGTTTGAGTAGTCAAATTCTGTTTCATGCGCATCAATTTCATTCGCATGGATGCCATCAAAGTCGGATTGGTTAATTGAATTGCAAGATAGAGCATAATTGTGTAATGCACAGCAAGTGTGAATCAACCTATTGATTGTGTCTAGTTCAGCCTCGATCGGTTTTGAAAGAATCGTCCATTGTCGCTTGAGGACACCAAATGCCTGCTCGATGATAATTCGCGATTTAGAGTGCCGGTAGTTGAAAATCTCTTCGGGAGTCTTGGGTCGACCCTCTTCGTGCTCTGACTACTCACGAAGATGATGTCGGGTTGACCGAAACGGAGTCAAAACTTTTCGAGAAAGCGTGTAGCCAGCATCACCCAAATAGAAGCAATCACTTGGTATCGACGACAAAAATTCGGGGCAATGTGAAAGCACAAAACCATCGCTAGCGCAGCCTTCAGCTCCAGGAAACACTGCTATAAACATTGCATTGTAGTCAACAACACCAAGTACATTAGTAGATGTCTGTCCTATCCTGTTAGAAATTGTTGATAATCATGGAATTGATGGAACACACATACCTGTTGCGGTATCGGTCAGCTAGCTCTCGGTTTACAACAACAGTATGTGGGTGCCATCAATAGCGCCAATACAACCATAGAATGATGGCTCCTTTCCACCAAATCCCATGCGCGATGCATGAACACAGTTGATATCATTTGGACAACCTCCATAAAAGCCATTGACAACGAGACACTTGATGATAGCCGTGACTCCCAATTGTCGATAATGATGTATTGTGGACATGCCGTGGTCGAGGAAGAATTGTTCTTGAGCTCGCACACTTGAGCCAGTTGCCAACCAGTGAAGCGCAACACAAATTACATTCTTGGCACAAAGACGTTTTGGTAAAAACGCAGCACCAAGGGACACGAGTTGATTGAGCTCTTGGACTCCCATTCGGAACGTATCACGGACAATTCTCTCGCCTTGGTCAGAGATCAGTGCGTACTGGACAGCCAAGAACTCCATGTAGGATACAGATGGGCGTAGGAAACGTGGAAGGGGACGCGTTCTTCTCTCTTCCTCATCCTCATAGTAGAGGACCAACGTTGCTGCAGCCAGGGAGGTGGCAAGGACAACGATGTCGTCTTCCTCGTCCATTGTTTTTTCGTACTATAGAAGTCTATATTGACTTTCAAAGTCTATATTCTGGATGCTACAAGGGTGTAGCATGTTCACCTGGAATCACTGATGCATCACTGGTTCGACTTGTGATTCTCCTGATGCTTGATATTTGATTCCATTGACTCTAAATCGTGTTCGGTGACATGATGATTCTGTACCCTAATCGCTCCGAATCTTCAAGTTCAGCCAGAATCAAGAGAATCAGTAGACAACCGAACACGCCCTAAAAGTACACGGTTATTGAACATTATTCCATTCAATATTTCAGAAAAAATTATGCGCAGAGACAGATACAATTGTCGTCGTGAGCTCCGATTAAGCCTTTAACAGTAAAATCACAATGCGCGATACAGGAGGAGTCATAGACATTCGGACATTATCATGTTCTTGGTCGACACATCTCGATCACAACACGTGGAAAATCATCCATTAGATACATCAACCAAGAACACAATCGGCTTACCACCATCAATCAGGCACTCGTGAGCTGAAACTCCCAACAAACTCTCCGTCGTCAGCCCCAAATCTCTCTCATTGACTGCTCTTCCCTCATTTTGGAATCAATGTCTCCTTCAGTCTCCTTGACATCGCATTTGACTAGTCATGCGACAATGAAAAGCGTATTATGGCCGGCCGATCGGATTACTACGCACCTTGTCAGAGATAGCACAACACACAACGTGGGCGGACACAGCTTACCGCATCTCCCACTTTCCTCTCATCCTGTGGTGAAATCTCGACCAAGCGTACTTCCTACTTGTTCCTCCAATCGTTTTCTTGGCGCGTTCGTCTTGTCGAGTGGCGCAACGCACTGCTTTGACGCAAAACTCCCATGCCCTTCTAGTTTGGGGGGATTTTGTACCTCATTCTTCAATTTGCTTGCCATCATGCGCGTTTTCATCCCTCTTGCTCTTGCTGCTACGACTGCATTCGCCTTCAACTATGGGCAACCTAACCAACCCTTTGACCTTGAAGAACCCCGCGCTTTGAAGGCCACCCCTGGAAGTTTTGACAGTCGCGACACTTTTGCCGCGCTCAACGTTTACTCTCAATACCATGCTGCAGACGAAGGCGATTATGAAGAACCAACGCGTCGTCTTTCCAGACGTGGCCGAGGTCGAGGACGTGGTCGTCGAGGATGCCGCCATCGCCGTCGTTCTATTGCTGCTGAAGCTGATGAAACGCACGGATTGACCACTGCGGGGCGACAAGGAGCTCGTCCGTTTGCCACTAAAGCTGACCAGCCCAATCGTTTGCTTACACGATACCGTCGTGGTAATTATGGCCACT
This sequence comes from Aphanomyces cochlioides, assembly GCA_019828595.1. Taxonomy (NCBI): domain Eukaryota; phylum Oomycota; class Saprolegniomycetes; order Saprolegniales; family Verrucalvaceae; genus Aphanomyces; species Aphanomyces cochlioides. Next base: position 362,652 of record JAHQRK010000029.1, on the reverse strand, counting down.
CGGTGCGTCGCTTTGGCCGGGCGGCAGGACGATTTGCCTCGGGGGCGCTCCAAGGCGCTGTCGAAAGCGATGTCGGGGCCAAAGCTGGCAAGCGACCTGCGGGCCGCTACGAAACGTCTGGACGCCGCATCGGTGGCAAGGTCGGTGGAGTCGTCGGGGGAGCCATGGGCGGAGCTGCAGGTGGCGTTGCAGGCGGAGCGTTGGGTTCTCTGGCTGGTCCAGCGGGTACGGCATTTGGTTCGGCAGCAGGCGGCTCCATCGGCGCAGCTGCAGGAACCTCGGGAGGACGCCCTTCCACTTTACGTAAAGCTCTAATGTGAATACCTCAATCAACTCACAACAATTTCTCAACAAAGATGCTACATCATTTCGCCCTCTTGCTGTGATACGAGCTGGTCCTCGCATAGCTTGGAGGGCTTACAAAGTATTATCTCCCACGACAGGCTTCAAAGGCAACTGCAATATATGACATCACTTATGTCAATTCTCTCGGTGTTTTTGCATGATGTAGACTTTTCGATGTTATGGCGAGAGAGCTCACTCTTTAGCTTGAGAAAATTCAGCTTAGAACTGAATACATTCCAAGCCCAGTAGCATAGTAGCCCCCTGGGAAGGTTATTATTGCATTGCTGACCTGCAAGTTTTGTCTATTTCAAGAGCCACAGGGGAAAGGAATCCCGCCGCTGTCTCTGAGCTTACAGAGTCCCCCAGACAAATTTTCAGTTGTTTTGAGAAGGGAGTTGTCCACCTTGCCAAGACCCAGCGAACTTTGGTCCCGAGGTCGTTCCAACGCCAGTGCCTGCTGGGCCAGTGACTGCTGTACCAAGCGCGCCGCCAGCTCCACGACCAACATAGCCACCGACAGCTCCGCCGACTTGGGCTCCAATGCGTCGCCCAGCGATTTCATTTTTGCCCACTAGTCGAGAGTTGTCTTCAGTATGATCGGCTTGGCCAGTTTCTTCTTCGCACGACTGGCTGCGGGATCGTCTGGCCCGGCGGTTTCGGCGGCGTTTTCTGCCTTGATGAGCTGCAGCACGTAATGGTTGTCCAGAAGATTTCAAGTAACGCATTTCAGGGATGGCTTGGGGGGCTTGGGGGACATTAATGAGTGGGCGAATGCGTCTTGATAGACGTCTACTGAGGAAAGAGCCGCAGTGGTAGAAGCTGCAAACACAAGAGGAGTGACAAGATGCATCGAAGCGGTGAAGAAAAATGAAGTCGAATTCCTCAGAGCTAGAGAATGGGATGGATAAATCGGATGCAAACTTCAGCACATAGGAACTCCGGGCGAAATATTCTAATGCGGGGATTATATAGAGTTTACCAGTTGCCGTATACTTGACGTAAAGTAAATTTGGAATGAACACCTTTGTAGTAAAGGCCTCAATATATTCCATGCCGTGTTAAACTGAGGAGACATCATTTCATTCAGGGGTTGCAAGTCAAACGCGGAGAGGGTTTCCAAGACATTGCAACGTGTGCACAGGGAAAACTTTCAGGGACTGTTTTCATAGCAACATACTGTACGTAAAGTTGACAGTCTGCAGTGAATTTTCTGTGGTTTGGCTTGAGATTACACATGTCTGGTAAACTTGACGTCAAGTAAGTTGATCTTTCACTGCAATATCAATTCCAAAGCCATGAGCGACTTGTAGCTTGCTCTTTTGTCGAAACAAATTGCACGAGGGTCCATCGAATGGCCAAATTCAAAGCCAATACATTGGCCCTGGGAAAAAATTGCAGTCATTTACAGCTTATCACTCAAAGAAAGGCTTGATAGCCTGACTACGATACACTGTAATATTGTGATGGGAAATCGTAGGAACGGATTGCCTACATTTCGATTTTGACGAATCAAATTAATTTCGCATAATTATTGGCTGAATTTGAATTGAGTTCACCAAGTTGAAACTTTGTGAGCGACGTTGAAGTTAACATTGTCCCAACTCCAGCAGCTTGTGTCTAGCTCAGATGGCGCACATGCTATGTGTAGTTTTCTAATGCCGAACGAAGCGTTTTTTAAATGAATTTAATATATATTATCACGATTGTGTGTTGTGAAAACATGTTTCAGGGCAAAGGTTTCAGAATATCTAGAATGCGTCAAGCACCTCATTCAGGGAGGTAATCCGACATTATGCGCTTGCCTAGAGATATGCAATGCAGTCTGACGATGCAGTCTGCTTGATGCACATCATGAGGCAAATATGAGCAAAGTGAATCAGTGGTAAGATAATACACATACTAGTACAACAAAGGGGGAGCTAGGACATTCTTTGTAACGCGAAGGTATTTATTTATTGAGTTATGTTTATGGTGGACGCGAGGCACGACATGAGCCATTTGGTCGAGGGCATCAAACACATAACAAGTATCAATCGTCTAGTCACAGTCAAGTCTTTCTATCTATATCGAGCTAGAGTTGTCGCCTGAAGCTTCAGATGACTAAGCCTAACATGAGTAGAAGGTGCATATGCATTGCATTGCCGCTCTGACCGGCTCGTGAACTTAGGCGCCCATTCATACGCTCCAAACACAAGATCGATGGCATAAACATTATGATTGGTCAATATAAAGAGATTTTCTGGATGTATGATTGGTCAATGAATCGTAGGAATTTCGGTCCTACAATTTGTCAAAAATTTCAATCAAAATGAATTTCATACTTTAATCAAATTAATGTGTGAGGTTTTTTATTCGAAAAAATAGAAAATATCGGAATATTGTTCCTACGATTCATCAAAATATCAAATATAGCTCCTACATTTTCCGACTTATGTCGTGCAATAAATGGAAGGTTTTTTATTGGACTAAATAGGTCATTTTAGAATGAATTGGTCCAAAGGAAAAAAGCTCAGTATTTCTGTTTGATGGCAGCAATAAGGCCATGTTTTGTCTCCCTATGCGTTCGAGCTAAGCATGGCAACAAAACCATGCCGAATGACTCGTATGTTTTCTTAATTTGCACAGCAGAGCGTCCAGGTGACGTGTTTCTTTGAAATGTTGCATGCATGATGTACCAGCAATTCTGTCATGCATTTTTGGCAAACTCGAGTAGTCGACGAGACCCTCTGATGACGCCACTAGATAGCACAGTAAGAAAGGGCGAAGATCGCTCCAACTTAATGAATTTCAACAGTACCAGCACATGATTGTAAGATTGTGTTTATTGTATCCACAATAACATGAGTGATTAGACCTAAGGATGTACACAGCTAGACATCATTTAATCCTTAAAATGAATTGAAACACATGAGGCAACCGTTTTCAGCAAGGAAAGGCCTAAAGATTGTTTCTTAGAAAAGATTTCTGATGTGTCTCAACGAACGACTTTCCAACGCAGTTTTTCCAACAAGAAAAACCTCGTTGAGAAAAGTTCAGTGCGTTGAGAGACTGGTGGAGCACTGAGATCAGTGTGTACAAGCAGGACATGACGAAGACGAAGACAACAAGTGAAGAGAAGTTTCATGTCGTTCACTGGTCGAAAGATGTGTGCGAAAACGTCAACTGTAGGTGTGGAAAGTCATCCATTCAGCTGCTGCTTGACTGGCTGGCAGTCCACAATGGTCGCGAGTACATCAACTACACTCGTTGGCGTGGAGGATCTTGCGAGTGAGATCTCAAGAATGCTTCTTGTTGACCACGGTTTGACCCGCAACAACGACAGCATTCGTGGCAAGCTGCATGAGCTCACCGAAACATTCACAAAAGCACGAGATTTCTTGTCGCACACCGGAGAAGGGATTTTGGCTGCCACTGAAGCACATTATGGATCATCAGTGCACGATGAATATATTGTCGAAGCAAACAAAATACACGTACGTCACATCAATCATACTTTATCAAATATGATCCCATTAGGCACATTGCATAAAGCTCTGCAAGCACCGGGATATACAGTGTACTGAAAGAGGTCATGGGTGACAGGCCAAGCGCTGTACCAGTTCTACGTACGACAAGCGAGGATACTGGTGAATTGTCGATTGATGTATTGCGTACTTCCCCTCATGGTAAATTTAATGTATTCTACCCACTATTAAATGTATATTGCTGCTGTAGAAATTGTAGGAGTCACCACTGATGACAGTGGCTCAGTGTTGTCTGCACCTGTGTACTTTGCTGGCTCACCTCCCAAGTCTGGAATACACTCAGCATCTGCAAAGCGACCACACACTGACGTTGTTGCTGTCTCTGCGTTGAAAAAGAAGCTGCGACTTGAAAAACCCAAAAAGATTCCATCAATTGGTGAAAGCGTGCTTGAAGGAATGAAGGCACAGTTGCAAGCTAAACATGAGCTTCTAGAATACCGAAAGAAACAAGATGCTCTAGAATTAGAGATGAAACGTGAAGAAATCGCATTGAAGTCTCGATCGATTAGACATGGAGAAGTAATGGAAGAAGCCAAATTGTTGTCGTCGTTAGGATATTCTAAAGAGGAGGTTATGAGCTATGTTAAGGATGAATTAGCTAAATTCAAGTAATACATTTTTCCTTTTTGCTTTAAGAGCTAAGCACACGCTCCCAGATCATGGTGGCAATACTCTCGCGTTGATCGTAGCCAGAAGGTTGAGAGACACTTCTTGGTCTGGTGCAATCGTTTGAATCGTCAACGTCACTATTCGTCATGTCAATATCATACAGCTCAGTTTCCCACTCGTAGTCATCATCCAATGCTAAGTTGTGCAGCACTGCAGCACATCGAATAAAACAAGTCATCAACAGAGCGCCGCGCTTTGTAGATATATCAATTCGCATACCGCGCAGAAATTGAAAACGCCCTTTCAGCAAACCAATACAATTTTCATTCACACTTCGACATTTTGCAACGGCATTGTTGAATACTTCTTGAGGACCAGTGAGAGACAATCCTCGAATCTTACGATAGCTAGAAATTAAATGTGCCTGGTTTGTATAACCACTATCTGCCAGGAGGTATTCGTCGTCATCAAAATAAGTTGTTGGACTCTGCACAAAGACGCTACTGTTCCATACTCGCTTGTCATTTACATAGCCAGGCCAACCAAGGTCCAAGTGAGTGATTCGCATTTTGTCATCACATACTACCATTCCAGACGAGCCATAATAACCTTTACGAGAATAAAAATCGTCCCCATTTATCGACGGTCTGGCATAAACCGGGAATAAGGTACCATCCACAAAACCAACACAATTCGCAAAAGGATGCTGCATTTGGACTCGATGACTCATGGCTTGCCTTTCAGCTCTACTTGGCCATCGTACAATTTGTTTTTCTATTGACAGTATTGCAACAATACATCGCTTGACAAACAAATCCACACAACCCTCTGAATACCAAAATATCTTGTAAGGATACCAATACTTCCACCATTGCCAAAACGTCCAAGCTTTGAAAGGAACACGACAAGTTGATCTTCTATGGGGGCCTGATGGCGGTTGCTTAGAGATTTAAATATACCATGATTGGAAATAAGTTGAACGACATGTCCATTGTAGAAACAACGTCTTTGAGACTCGAACTTCCTGTCGGAAACGCTTCTCGTCTAAGGCATATACAAAAGCAAAGGGACCAGCTCGTTTCTGAATAGTGTAGGCTCGCGGTTCAAGGTAGCGCTGGCTACAAACATCACCATGTAATCGCGCTAGAAGGAGCAACATCCCATCATCGAACATTGCCAACAAGTCGTCATCGTCGTCGCCATCCCAGAATCCATCAACACATACAAGAAGCAGCAAAGCTTGCTCAAGTTCGAGCAGGAAGAGTAGTCGGTCGGAAAATCGTACCATCAACCCACTTGTTTTTTCCAACGAGTGGAGTTTGGGGTCTCAATCTACGAAACTAACCCCTGATTGACGATTGGCTATAAAGAAGGCGATTTTTTGTTTGCTTTCCACAAACGAAATTTTTCAACGTTTAGATTGAAACATTGACAAGAAAAACTCTATAATTCTATATTGATCGTCTAGACATGAATCAAAAGTCTCATGCTTTACCCGTTGCTTTGGATTGTTGAGGAAATAGTGCATGAACGCAAGTGGGCCGCCTGAAAGTTCCATGTCGTCGCATCGTGATCTGATCTTCCGATTTCACTTGTCAAATCATAGTCGTCTTTCACAATATATTCAATTCTACAGTAGCATAAAATATACATTTAATTTACTCTACATCTATAAAATTTGATATTTTTAGAATATATTCTTGTACAAATATCAATTTATAAAGTATTGAATACGCTGGAACAAACCAACAGTTGATGGAACTATTCGTCCTTCATCGGGGACGGCTTTGAGGCATTGTTGAATTTGCGCTCTATTTCTATGCGTTTCTTCGTTCCTGTTGTGCTTGTTGCTTCTATCGCCGCTGTGTTTTCGTCGGATATCCAAGAAGACGCTTCCCTTTGGATGCCTGAAATGCGTCAGCTGAAAGCCGAGGGGAAACGTCACCACGGGGGCCACCGCGGTGGCTTCAAGGGTCGTCAAAATCGACGTGCACACCGAGCAGCTAATCGCTTTGCTCCTGCTCAAACGTATGAAGAAGGTGCGGACCAGACCGACGCTCCCAAACCCAAGAGAAAGCCCGGCAAAGCTGAAAAAACTGGTCGTCGGACGGGTGGCAAATTTGGCAAGAGATTTGGTGGCTATGCGGGAGGCTTGGCCGGCGCGGCCGCTGGCGGTGCAGCTGGCAGAGCCATCGGGGGCCATGAAGCCACTGGTGCCGCCGCTGGGGCCGCGGTTGGCCATGAGGCTGGAAGACGAGCTGGTCGTGTGGTGGGAGGTGCTGTTGGTCGCGTAGTCGACAGAGTCCGACGTAGAGGCAATTAATGCGTCTTTTAGTCAATTCTTATGTTGCATAATATACATTACGTTGTGATTTGTCAATGACCAAGTCGGTTGTTTCCCCCATTCACTCAACTTGGGCTGTCGTAGCCTCTCGTGTCTGCCATTCTACAAATGGAGACAATTGACCATGTAGGTTTGATGAAAGCTAAAATGCTCCACCAATTGCAGCAACAGGTAGTGCATTCCTCTCACACTACACATCACAATCCTCCATGCTATCACAGCACGTGGCGACGAAAAAAATGAGCTCTCGATTTACATCGCATTTCAAGAGGAAAACAGCGATGAGTTGGCATCTCTCGCGGGGGGGCTAGTCAAGTTGAGAGTAGAATGGAAGTGCGAAACAAAGCCTCACTCGTGACATCTTTTCAAGGCAATGCTTCCCAGGTCTACGAATCTTCTTTCCCGTCGATGGGCGGCAAAGGTTACTCTCAACGGACGATGAGCATTCGGGGGGGGGTCCATGGGAAGAAGGGGGGAAATGGGGGAGATTCATGCAATTCATTCATGAGAATATTGCACAATATGAAGAAAGTTCTTGTCGATTTTTCTTATCTTTTTAATGCTGTACTGCTAAGTTATAAGTTGTTGAGGGTATTATATTATACAGGTATTTTATCCACTTAACTGTGAAAATGAATAAGTTTGTAACAGTAGTCACCAGTGGAAAACTTTCTTTGAAAATGCGACTCAGGTTGTAAAAGTTTTACTGCGCAACGAACGTTGCATCTCACGGATCACGGGTGATAAAAATGGGTCTGTCCTTGAAAAGACTAGGCGACAATCCCACTGCGTCCCATGATTTCAAGCCCAGTCTATGCTAAAAATAGCTCAAATGGACTGGCTTTCACTCACCTGTATCGCCCCCCATAGACTGTAAACTTATCGGGTGCAAATTCACAGCAAAGTCGCTAGGGATAGCGTATCAATTTAAACTCTTTATCAATGACAAACCTTCAACTTAAGAGCTCGAGGGGTGCCGCTTCCTACCGAAATGGCTGAAATCTCAGCTTGGACTGTCTTACAGTAGACAGCCAAAGAATTCAAGGAAATCCTTGGCAAATAAACATAAAACCATCCTGTTTACAGCCTCGTAAGCAGATAAGCGACGCCAGAGGTGTATCTGAAAGGCTGTGAATATAATCCCTCGTGTTAATGACATATCCATTTAAAAATCCTGTTATTGAGATACATTTTGCCTTGATGTACAATGATATAAGTCATTAAAGACAGGTAATTTTATATCTTAATTTAACTGCACCATAGAACCTTAAACTCGGCCGTTCTTCCTGCAGATGAGAGCGCACGATAGTCTCTACCTCTAAACATTAAGCTTTAGAATCCCTGCTTATTCTCGGTAATCAACTCTGCTGTGAATCCCACCCATCTCCAAATATTCCCTCGTTTTAACGAGATTTTAGTATAGTCAAACTTCCTCTTTCTTACATGGTATATGGCAAATGCCAAAACAAAATGTCATTAAAGTCAGGTAAAGTCTTATGTTGCTTTTTTGTTGTCAAGTTCCAAGTGCCACCGTCAGCCTTTGTCGCCAGTCGTTCTGTTATCCTGTTGACCATTAGTCACCGTTGTTACGCTTTAAAAAGTCAACAGGATCACCTTGGCAGAGCTGAAAATACCACTTCCTCTGATGGAGACGACACAGAGGGGGCCGCCCCTGGCTAATCCATGGCGTTCTTGTCGCCTTCCAGGAACACCACGGCCTCCTTTGCTTTGATTTCGATGTGACGACAGACCGTCTTCTTTTTTTGCAAGGCGGTATCGCCCTTGTCATTTTTTGATTTCCCCCCAAGGAGAAGCAACTACAAAGATGCGTGTTTTAATCCCTCTCACCCTTGCAACCTCGGCCGTCTTGGCGCTCAACCAAGCTAACCAAGACTCGCCGGTCATGCTAGCCCATCAAGAAGTCATCCCCATGGACTCTACCTACGATCTCCGCCTTCTCAAAGGCGGTGGCGGTGGTCGCGGTGGCGGTCGCGGAGGTGGCAAAGGCCACCGTGGCCATGGAAAAACACGCGGCCGTATTGGCCGTGTTGCTCGTTTTGCCGGTCATGCTGCTGGTCATTTTGCTCAAGGTGCTCTGCAGTCTGTTGGTGGCGAAGAAGGCCGACGATTGAGCAGCAATGTAGCCACCCCCGTTGATGTTGCGCGACTCCTCAAAGGCCGTGGCAGTGGCCGTGGTGGCGGCCGCGGAGGTGGCAAAGGCCACCGTGGCCACGGCAAAGTCCGCGGTCGTGTCGGCCGTGTTGCTCGGTATGCTGCTGGTCATTTTGCTCAAGGTGCGCTGCAATCTGTCGGTGGCGAAGAAGGCCGACGATTGAAAGGCAAAGGCGGTGGCGCGAAGCCCAAGATGGGCAAGCACGAAACTCAAGGCCGTAAATACGGCGGCAAGATCGGCAAAGTAGTCGGTGGTGCCTTTGGTGGAGCTGCAGGCGGTGCTGCAGGTGGTGCCCTTGGAACAGCCATCGCTGGCCCAGTCGGTACTACGTTTGGCACGTCGGTTGGTGCGAGCATGGGAGCTGCAGCCGGTGCAGCTGGCGGCAAACGCGCTGGCTCCTGGCTCGGTGGCCGCGTCGGTCGTCAAGTTGACAAGTACAAGGTTCGTCGTCACAAGGAATAAGTTTGTGCGTGGATTATATATAAAACGAACTCATGACTTTGTATCTTGGGGGGGGAAATCCATGGAAAGATGAACCGTCAGTGTTGTCGATTTTCGTCCAAACTTGCAGTTTTGATCAAAATCGACAAAATTTATGTGATCAATTTGGCTATAGTGAATTCAAGTATAATCGGAAAGTACATGACTTACAATGATATCCGGATATTTGTTAGCTATCCGGACATGGCTTATGAAACTACACAGGTGGTTTACTTCAATATTCTTTGATACTTTATATTGTAATTTCAACCAAAGTTGTGGCAGCAACCCCCGACACTGTTAATATACAGTATTTCAAACACCCGGATAATTCTCCGGACAAAATCGGATAATTTATCCGGATACCATTGGAATTCCATTTCATCGCGCGATACATGGCAGCCATCCAAATATTCATAAGGCCTGATGAGATCAAACCAGGTTTTTGGGTGAAAACTTTGATAGTTTCACCTAACACGAATTTTTGGGTTTTGGGACATCGCTACATTGCCCCAAAGTCATTGCCCCACTGAAACCTGATTTATAATAGAGAGTATTCGGAGCGCTGTTGAATTTCAATTTGAGCCAAATTTTGAACTTTAGGAATTGAACTTCAAATGAAGAAAACGAAGAATTTCGATGCCATTTGAACTTCAGTTTGAGTTACGAATCGCTGTACGGATAATAAAGCTTTTGCCACCACTGAAATCTCAATTGTCTGTCTTCCGAAGCGCCTGAGCCTTAAGGGCGTGGTCGCTGAACAATTTCGTTCACGAGCAGGAACGAATGCCGGCTTTTGATTGGCCAATTGACAAAATTTCCGGATAATAAGGTCGTTCATGCCACGTTCATGTTTTCCGGAAAAACTCAAACAGGAACGACTTTTTCCAGACGTGATTCATTCACGCCTAAAAAAGTCCGTTCCTGTTTGAGACCAATTTTCAAGAAAAACAAAAAAATGATTCCTGAGATATTGAAAAAAACGTGGAAAAAAAATCCGGCTAACGTTCCTGTTTATCAGGCATGGATGCCTAGCCCTAATGTCCAGCACAGAGCTCGTCGCTAGTGACGATGAGAACGACTCTGTCGCACAAACGATGGCCAACTTCCCCCTCTCAACTCCTGCTACCACGCAGTTCTCAGCGCATGACGACATTATATTGTGTCAATACATCAATGTTGTGCAACCATGGCTATCCCCTGGCAGTATGATGCTAAAATGGGCCGAAGTTGCTGAAAAACTGTCAAATGATCCTGCTTGTCGATTGAACAAAGACGGTCCTGGATGTAGGTCGCGTTGGGCGCGTCTCCGACGAGAACACACGTCAAATTCAAAGAAATCATCTCGAAAGTCTGGAACCAGTGAAGACTACGACGAGCGTGATATCATTATACAGGATCTCGTCACTCGAATTCTAGACTATGAAGAACAAACAACTGCGAAGCGCGACAACGCTAAGAACTCCGCCAAGGCGATTGAAAAGTCTGGAATTGTGATGCGTCAAATGGCAATGGATGCCTTAAGTGAGAGCTCGTCAGTGGATCATGCTTCAGACGACTCGAACGATAGCGAACCCGAACCGCTTCAGAAGAAGCGTCGAGTTGCAAAGAAGAGCGCGGCGGAAAGACGTGACGATGCATTGACAAGAATTGTGGAGGAGGCGTTCCACACGACATCAAGCTCAGACACAGCTTTGATGTCAACAGTACTGTCGTTCGTGTCGAAGCAAAATGAAATTGCAGCGAGCGCGAGGTACGGCGAATTGCTCAAGACGATGATCGAGAGAAACGCTTTCAAGACTTTATGCTGCGCTCGATGTCCATCATGGCCGAAATGATAAATAAGCGACCGCAATCAGAAGGTTAATATTTTAATATTCTGATATCGTCTATAATATATTTCAAATTAAAATTTAATTCAAATTAAAATAATTCGTATTAAAATTACGAAAGCATTATTCATCATGAAGCTGCAAATATTCGTCCAAAGAAGGCGGCTTGACGTCGAAGTACATGCTGATTTGGTTCCCATTCGGTTGCAGACAACAATGGCAGTTTGTAAGCAACGTTGCAATGAGGAATACTTTTCCTACTGGTGCCTTACGGGCTTTGATTTTCTTGTCATGATTCAAGAATGACCACAAAATCTTCAGACGGCAAAACGACCATTCAACAGATTCTCTAACAGAGCTCATTCGGACATTGAAACGCCTCTGTTGCTTAGTTGCACCAACTGAAGAGAATGGCGACATGATGTACTCGGAGATGAGTACGCAGGGTCTCCGTAGATGACCTTTCCCTTGTACAGTGGGCTGCTATCAAACACATTTAGCAGTCCTGACATCACAAGCATAGTTGAGTCGTGGCGGCGGCCTTCAACAGGTCCAAACATGCTCACAACAATGCCATCGGGTGAAGTAACAACCTGAAAATTGAGGCAATGTCTCCTGGGGTGACCATTGTAGACTGATCGCTGGAGATTTTCGCCACTGTTGCTCTTGTTTTTGCGCGCTGAAGGTCGCGATATGTATAGCTTTGTTCCTAACATTCAATGAATTATCGTGCTATACTTCAAAAATACCGTCAATGAATCCCCAGCAACAATCAAGCTTTGTTCCTTTCTCCTTGACCGCCAGGCAATATGTTTCCATGCGTTCTTGGACAAGTCTTTGGTTGATCATGATCAAGGACGCATATTTGTCATAAAGCAATCGTATTGTGTGCATGAATATACGGCTCGTTGCAGACATTGAACGACCAAACTCGTTCGCAACGGTAAATAATTTGCTGGGCTCAGAGAGACTCTGCAGACAATAGCTGCCGCCTCCACATTAGACACATTATCACCTGATTCTGTCACAACACGCGTCCCCGGAAGGAGTCGATGAGCCAGCCAACGAAGCTGCGAGACTGTGAATCTATAGCGCTCCACTGCTGTTGCATCATCGAGCATTTCGCGGAAGCTGTTCGTTTGGTCAATGATCGGCAGCGGATGTTTCAAGCGCAAAAGATTGTTGACGACGACATACTTCAAGATTTTCTTGAAGCGTTGCTTGTTCCCACGACACGCAGGGTACAGTTTGCACACGAAGTCGATTGCTTGTGCGCGGCCAAGAGGTGGAGCGATGTACACAATGCAAATTCCGAAGTGCAAAATCCGGAAAACACCCAAACGAACACTCAAACCCAGTTGAGCAAACAGCCCAGTTTCCTCAAATTTGAACTTCGGTGCGACTGACGTGGAATTTCAGTTTCCAATCAGATTACTCGAATCTGAAGTTCAAATGAAATTGAAACTCAACGATGCTCCGAATATTCTCTAATTTCTACCTAAATTGCCTTGAGCGAGAGTTTAAAATGGACTGCACGCAACAGGAACCACGAGCCCACCGTCGGGCGACTGGGCGTCCAGTAGTGAAGAACAACAGAGTGAATCCCAGCCTCAGTACCAGCAAGTTTACTTCAGCTACACTAAGAACCTTGTTATCATTGACTGGTTCCAGGAGCACGGGATGCAATCCACCCTCGACAAGTTTTTCAACTCTAGTGCAAACGTTCGTCGCGAAACGGCTCGTAAAAAAATTATGATTGGGTCTCTCGTCGAGACCACATTATGAAGGAAGCAATGAACCCCGCAACACGAAATAAATTGTGCTCACGACAGCTAGGACTTGGTACCACTCTACCCGTTGATGCCGAGCGAAATATTGCCTTGTGAATAGGAGAACTGAGACAAGAGGGAATTCCTGTCAGCTCCATTCTTGTGGCTAACAAGGCCAAGTCAGTTGCAATTGAAATTGGCCTTAGTGCACAACAATTTTTGACCAGCCCATCATGGCTTCGTGGATTTTCAAAACGGTGGCAATTTGCTAAACGTGCCAAAACCCGTTCAGGTCAAATGAATTTTGCAGAAGGGCAGCAAAAATTGAAGGAGTTCAGTGATCATATTCGTGGTGTAATTATGGAAAATGGAATTGAAGACATCTTTAATGCAGACCAAACTGGAATTAATTACGAGTACTACTCCGTCCCGCATCTTTTGTCCTTCTGATTATTACACTTGATTTTTGTATTGAAAAATATTGAAGTATAGAGTATTCTCCCATAAATATTAAGAGTTTATCTATAAATGGTGGGAAGATAAACTCATTTCATAAGCTCCAGGCTTTGTATATTAGACATTTGATGCATTAAATCTCTTAATATCATTGTTTTGATACCTCATACCCAATCTGACTTCCATAGTGACCCTCCTTGGCTTACATTTATGGGTTGAAATATTTTCTTTTAGTTGAAGTTTTGGCTGCTATAATGCTTTCTGGGCAATGAAACCAGGACGATGCCATTCAAAACAGTATAGCTAACAACTCGACAAAGATATGTAGACGGCGGCTTCAAAACGAAGCTCTAGCGAGTCTTTCCCTTTTTCACTCATGTATCCCACTCTACTTCAGTGTCGATAAAATTTTCGTTGGAAGAAATCAACGAATTTAAATATTGTCCAATGAAAGAGGAGATCACGAGCTTAAATATAAGCTAATCAGGATCGAGTAATTCAGAAAGCTGCAAAATGTACACAAATGAAAAAAATTGTGGACAAAAGATATGGGACGGAGTAGTATTTACCAAAGACAACATGGGACAAACATGGAGCCAAAACAGTATGGTTCAAAAGTAGTAAGCACGATAATGACAGGATCACTGCCATGCTGCTTGCCGATGCCAACGGGACGAAGTATCCTCTGTTTTTGGTCATGAAGACTAAACTTTCGAAAACTAAAGCGGTTGTGAAAGAAAATTTAGAGACTCGAAATGGATTTGGAAAACTCCTCTGGGAAGAAATTGAACAATTGCATGAGCGCCATCCATCACAGATCCATGGTAATCCTTCTGGTTGGTGGAACAGCCACCTCTCTCTCCAATTCTTGAAGTATCATTTGGTTACCGCTCAGGAAAGAATTTGAAAAAGATTTTATTACTTTGGGATGACTTTAGTGGTCATTTCACAGACGATGTTCTTGCTTATGCTGCCGAGCTCGATATTGTCGTTGAGAAAATACCGCCGTCGTTTACTTGGATATGTCAACCTGCTGACGTCTCATGGATGAAACCTTTGAAGTCAAAAATGAGAAAGTTTTGGGTTGACTACTTACTCGAAAGAGTAACGTCGAAAGGTTTTCAATCGAAAATGTTCTCGACCCACCAAGCCGCTTTGATCTAGTTGATTGGGTGAACGAGGCCTGGGAAGCCATCCCACGAAGTACTATTGTCAGTGGTTTTGTCAAATGTTGCATTATTAATCCCTCTCTTACCCAGTCGAATCATGAAATGGAAATAATCCACAACGACGAGAGCCTCGCTGATGCTGTTCAATCTCTTGCTAGTTCGAGAGAACTCGATATGGATGAGCTCCAGCCAAATGATGATTTCTTTTGCATTGATGACGAAAGACAAAACTACGTAGAGATCGTTAATGTTTGATAAATCTTTCATAATACCAACATTGATATTCATGGCCACGACTAGTGCAATCACGATCCCATTTGACAAGTGCTAATCTTTTGCTGTCTTGGCTGACAATACAGCGAACGCAGCGACATTGAAATGGTTAATCATCGTGACGAATGGTTGACCATCTCAATGTCACTGCTTCCGCTGCATACAGTACTTGAACGGTTGGTGCTGTTTCAACGTTGCAATAATGTCTTCGCGGAAGACACGCTTCACTCAAGATGGATCACCATTTGCCAACTTGCACAGCCCAGCGTCAGGCAAGTCATCAAGAGTCCTGCCACGAAGAAATGGCAAGCCAAATTGTTCAAAGGGGGTCTTCCTTGAAAGAAACACTGCCAGTGATTTGGGATACAATTTAACTATAAATGATCTCAGACATTGTCCACATCCTCATTTGATTCATACCTTCGGTTGCTGCCATCGAGTTGGTCCTCGTTCCCGTTGCATGAGCTCCAGCTTCATCATAGGACTTTGAGCTTCTTTTTGATGATTGGAGAATTTGGAACGATGGAGAAACTAAAAAATGACACAGAATATGTATTGAGAGTGGAACAAAATATCAAACCTTTTAAGTCATATTAACAGTTTGTAGTGATATATTAAATGTGCAAATAATGGTCATAATTAGTGCAGTGTCCCCTTATAACTACATAACCTGGGTAAAAGATTTTTTGTTGTATTGTCTTTTTCACCCAAATTTGTATTTTTCTACCAAAATTGAGTTCATTTCCAAATCGATTCCATCATACTGAAGTCAAGTATAAATGAAAAGTACGGTAAATTGGCCAAATAAAATTAACGTGTGTGTAGGTGTGTTTTGCGTGAACTTGGTAAATATTCGATTCTGATTGGCTGATCGATTTGCAGATCGATTTGAAAAATCGATACATTTGAGACCCCTCTCACAATTTAGAATGAAATCGTCTTTCGAGTAAGTCGCAAATTACGACGCAGCCAATCAGAAGTCTCCGAGTCATGTTTGGATCGTTATTTGGATAAAAGTGACTTCCAAATAGAGATTGCCGACCAGTTTTGAGCAACGAGACTATCCACGACCCATGCTCGGACAAAATGTGGTGGTGGTAGCTGCCGCACTGTCGCCAGCGAGTGTACTGCTCGAATGTCGTGAAGCACGAAGGTCTCGTCAAACAACATACTCGCTACGTTCGGATACGTGGGCTCGTGTCCAAGCCTCTACATCGACGGATAGCTGGTATGTGCGAAACCTGCGCTGTAGCAAACTCGTGTTTGTCAAGTTGTCTCTAAAGTCGAAGCACGATGGCATCACGTGCATGGACCATTGCACCGCAACACTGTATTCTGTATTAAAGACAGAGTAGCCGTCACTTTGCACTATATCACGCATGTTGATGGTTATGCGGCGTCAGGACAAGTCTTTGAGATGAGCTCGACGCGTGCATACTTTTATGTTGCCGAAGTTGTTGCAGTGATCATGACCTATTTGAATGACTCAGTTTGTTTGCCGAAGTCTTCTGCTGCCTGGTTTGAAGTTGCTCGTGGCTTCGAGCAAATGGGAGGCATTCCAAATGTGGTCGGTGTAATCGACGGGAGCTTGATACATATCAAGCGTTTTGAAGATCATGAGGGATGGTACTGTCGAAAGGGCTTCCCAGCATTTAATGTGCAAGGTACAGACTGCGTCTTGTTCACTGCTCTAATGAAGCAAATAAATAGGAGTTGTGGATCATCGATTACGCTTTATGTCCTTTTCTATTCGCTCTAGTTCTCAAAATGATAAAAGCCTTTTCCACAGGTCACAATTTGGGCTGAAAGTGCATAAGGTAGTCGTTATCATGTGCCTGCTCACAAAGCTTTATGGGTAGATGATACCAATGGGATGCTACTTCTTGGCCGACGCAGGCTACAATCTTTTCAAGCACATTATGACTCCATACGAAATTCGTTTTAGGATGCCATCGAAGGAATCACATTTCAATGACGTGCACAGCCGCACACGTTCAGCAGTGGAGCGTGCCTTTGGTCTTTGGAAGAACAAGTTTAGAATATTCAAGTCTCCCTTAGAGCATCACACTCCTGAAGGTTTGAGAAGGAATTTCATATACATCATAATTTATTCAAATGTTGTCGTCTAGAGATGGCACGCCTTATTCAAGCAACTATCATATTGCACAACTGGATCATTGATTTTGATCCAACATACAACATTGATGACGACGATGTACTCTTGCAAGACTGGATGCACATTGGCGGTGACATATCGCTTCCAAATACATTGAATCTGATTGACGGAGACGATGCAAAAGCGGCTCACGATATTCTAAGCGATTTCATATATGAATACATCTCGTAAGCAAAATACATTATCGTTTACTTGCCGCTATTTTGCTTGAGAAAGGCGAGAAGCTCTGCTTGAATTGCATTACTTGTTGAGATATTTTCCAGCAGCGCGTCTTGAACTCGTTTGGACTCTTGAAAAGCGTTCAAAATTACATCCAATTTTTCATCCTGTTGCGTTGGTGTCGCAATCGCAGCATCGACTAATCCTTTAGCCAAAGTCTGCCCCAGTGCTGCAAGACCATCAGCAACTGACGTTTGGCTTACACGACGTCCTCGCTTCGATGTAGTTTCTTCTGACTTGAGTCGTTTGGTATTTGTTTGTTCAATAATGTCAACAGTTTCATCGCCAATTGTTTCATCAAGGTCAGTGCTTGAGCCAAACTCCTTATGTCCCAATCCGTTCTTGTCACCAAGAAACTCAACCAAGTGCGGCCAGTATGTGGGATATATAATTACCTCGTCAACATTGTTGCCTGTACTCTGCTCTTGTATGTGAATTTTTGTGTATTCCGCTTTCAAGCTGTGATACTTTGACTTTGCAGACTGTGCCGGAATAGTGGCCGAACAGGCGAGATTTAGACTTAGTGCAATCTTTTTCCACAACACAGACAGTTGTTGGTTGCTCTGGGTGGCCTGAAATGCTGCAGCATAACGATGAAGCCATAATTCAAGAAGAATTCGAACCATGTCTTCTGTCCACACGACTTTCTTCTCTGGAATGATATCTTCCTGCTTGACGCAGCTTGTGTTTGACGTCGCTTGATTGACTGCTGTTGACTCGTACTGCGCGAGTCGGCTTTCAAGCTCCTTCCTTGTGAGGCGCTTCGCTTTTGACTTGAGAGACATCGTGCCCGACTGAAATCGATGAATGTTTGGAGATGGCCTTTCCAAGCTCAGCCAATGAAAGCGAAGAAAAGCCAGAAACGCTAATGACGACAGAAAAATTACGCGTGTATTTGACCAATCATATAGAGCTGACCAAGCACGACGTAGCACCGACCAACCAGCGATCAAGTAACGATGGCTCTGTTTGGTATCGTATTTGGGCCACAAAACACGACGGTACTCGAAAGAGGCCCTTATTAGATTGGAGGAGTGGGTTCGGTTGTCGAGTTGAGACAACGTCCACTGATAATCCACCTCAGTTTCGCCTCGTAAGAAGGCTTGAGCTAAGTGCAAAGTTGTATTTGAGCCAGAGACACCAATAATATTCAGTAGGGGCATGCCAAAGCCGTTCGTCTTGTACGTGCAATCCATGATTATGACATCGCAATTTTTGGAAGAGATCTCTAGATTTTCATTGAAAGCAAAGAACAGATGTGTAATGTGGCCATGATCGTCTTGTTGGAAAGCACTGGTGTATTCAGCGCTGTTTAAGAGGTGTAAAAGATGGTCAATGCGAGAGCGCCCTTTCAATTCAACTAGCAAACTCCGTTGACGCTCGTTATAGATGTCTCTCGCAGTGATGCTCAATGCTGGACGTTCAACCAAAAGTCGTGCAAGAGTTTGATCCGCTCGAACTCCAATTTCACCATCTGTTTTAATTGTGCCAATAACAAATGAATCACGGTCGGTCCTACGATGTACTGGGTGGGAAGAGGGAGCTGACGTTGGGGGATGGTTGTGAGTTGTTTCAAGTCCACGATAGTCAATTTTCCATTGTGAGGTATCAAGTACTCGGACAACATTTAGAGCCATTGGGTATCCATATCGACGAGACGACGTGTCTAAACGACGTTTAGCGTTAGGACGTGGGCATTTTTGTCTTTTTACACCATGCCGGTCACAGGCAAGCTTTAATCGGCGACGCTGCTTGTCTTTGTCATAATATGTATGTTGAATAACTACAGCGTAACCATGCTGTCGGGCAAAGCAATTAATTGAACTTAAGGCTTCTTCAGGAGTAGAAAAGACATCGACGGGGTGACAAGGTAAGGTGAATGTAGTGTCTGGAGCATGGTCGTCAGACGGAACATTCATTGTAGTTGCGTTTGCTTCCGTGACCAGAACTGATCAGCGTGCAGGTTTGTGTCTATCATTAGACACACATAATCTAAAAATAGATTCGTATCTCCATCGTACAGTGCACTCAAGCTCATCTACCTCCAAAAATGAATATCACACTACTGGGTCCCGTATAGCGTGGAAACGTGTACAAAGTATTCAATGCCAAGATTATTAATTTTTATAATTCGACAGCTATAGAAATATCATCTCGTGTATCCCGATGCAATATCGCTATATTTTGGTTCAATACAGCTTGATGAACAACTTCAGGTGCTGAAGTGTAAACACCGCGTGTAACCAGCCAAGGGTGCCCTGTTGTCATACTGTAAGCATCGAATAAGCACTGCGCGAATTCTGGCTCCTGTATGGACACAAGCGGGTCACCGATAGTAATAAAGAGTGTCCTGGAGAGCCTACTACACCGTAGTCGACATCTAACAAGATGCTTCCGCATTAGCGATGGGTAAAATCCAAAAGATCCCTAAAATAATGAACGATACCATTTTTGTATGGCCAGTCGAGCTCGAAAGTCAAAGCGAACTGATACACGACCCCACTCTTGCGCAGTCTGTCCAATTCGAAAGTCAAAGCTATATAAAACGACTTCTGGAAAAGCGATATAGTATGGTGCTCCTCGTCTGCAATCTAAGTTAGAATTGCAAAGATCGATATTCCTCAGTAGGAGTTGCTTGAAGAACAGAATGCATGTCCCTTGGCAGGTATACTTTCCTGAGATCTTTGTCAATGTTGAACCACTTTTCGTCAAGGTCAACACCCATATTGAAGACAAATCGAATTTTCAGGCCGAAGGTCTCGATAGTGGCCTCGGCTCGCATGTCCGACGCTTAACGCCAAAAGCCATGCTCGCCAGGAAACTGAAGCCTTGAAGCCCTTCCAAACTTTGGAAACCGTGTTATGGTGCAGGTTGAGCTGTATTGCAGTGTTGCAGATGGCGCAATGGGGCAGTTTGCCATTTCGCATCGAGACTTAAAGGTCCTTGATGATTCTCAGCTTGTCGGTATGAGATAACTCTCGACCGACACGCACGATGACTTCAACCATATCAATACTTCTACAAACCAGTATTTTTATCGATTTAATTTCAAATTTTATATTTTTTTACTGGAGGCGGTTGAACGATGTCGATATTTGGCGCCAAAACGGAGGCTTCACGCATGAGGGCCAATGAAGACTACCTCTAAATTTTCATAGCCTTTCGAATGAATTATGCATTACGAAGTTTTACGATGAATCTAATTTTTGGGGTCACTTTGCACTCATAAGCTGACAGTACGATAAAGCACTTTATGATTTGATTATGAATAATTTTAGGATAAATGTCAAAAGGTGTATAATTTATCGAATAATTCTCAAAAATGTGTAAATTAGGGCTAGGTTAAAACAATCACTCTGAGTAATAGGTTATTTATTCATTATGACCTTTTTCACCAATAGGAAAAGAGTGATGGACGTTGTACACATTTTGCAAACATTTTACTCAATATTTTGATAAAATATGGACAGTTGGACATTTTCCCATATATTAACAGAGAATTCTTAAGACAAGGGGGTAATTTTGGCAAATTTTCGAGCTACCAACTTTTCACCTGGGCCAAGACGAGGTCTGCTACTATCAAGACATATAGACCAGACAAATATAAGCACATAGAACGAGGAATTATCGTCATAGCTATCGAGATGAACGAGCTACGAGCGATCCAAGTTTCAGCTAGGACTCATTCTGATGTAGTTTTGCGTTGAGCAAAAGTCTCCTTTTTGTCATTTCTCGTGTTTTTATCCAGTAATTGAAACGAACCCTGGTGTCAACAAAACATCTGACAGTGAAACATACAAGTATTCAGTATAATCTAAAGTAGTACTTTGGCCAACGACACTTTAGGGTACTAAGCTTCAGACCCACATTTCTTCTGTCCTACTCTCGCTGTCGTCACAGGCTTTGTTCAAGGATTTTTCCTTACTGACTACCATCATTCTACCACAATTAAGGACATTTTGTCTCCACCGGTCACTGAGTTTGACACTGAGACTGAGTTCTTGCTTGTTGCGACACTGAGTTTTGCTCCACCAGTACACTGAGTTTAACACTGAAACTGATTTTCAAACTGCGGGCACGGAGTTTGGTGCCTCAAACACTGAGTTCAGACCCCAAAACTCAGTGTTTGAATCCAACACTGGAATTCCAAATATATTGAATAATGTATTGCAAGAAATGTTTGAATGAATGTATACTATACGAGGTTGCTACTACTATTTTTTCTTGCAAGTGCCAAGAGGATATCGGTGTGGACGTCCGACACGGAGAGCGAGCTTGCCTGTAGAACTTTGATCCAAGTATCTGAAGACCCAAATTGCTGGAGCCAGTCAATACTCGTCAACATTCTGGGACTCAGCACCAAGATAACAGTGAATGTTGTGTCATCTTCTACAACAAATCACTCTGAGGGTTTATTCGATATTAAATTTAACAAGAAACACGGGATAAAGACTCCGTGTACCGGTGGAGGTTTTGCTGCAGGAACACGCAGTTCTGAAACTGAGGTCGGATTTGCGGCATTGAAAAAAATCAGTTTCAGTGGCAAAACTCAGTGACCGGTGGAGATGCTCTAACACTGTAAATAGAACTTTGGAGAAGAAAATCTGCATATAGGTCAACGCAATCTGATCGGTGAGGGTCGAAATCGCCGTCTTTGAGACTTCCTTTCTCGATCGGCTTATCGGACTTAGAAGCCAGAATTAGCTCTCTTTTTTGAAGTTCAATCAACCCTCGAAACTACAGAGGTCAATATGGCGAAATGAAAAAGTCGAAAATTCGGTGCTCCATTTTTTCTATACTAGTATACGCTATCCCCCCGCCTCTCAAGTATTCCCTCTTAAAAACAGTATCGGGGGTTGCTTTGGAGGAGTGACAAATTTGTAGTTTTGACCAAAATCGATTTCATTGTCAAATCGATTTGATTGTATTGTTGATTTGATACGATTCACCAATCGACACCATTGGCTAATAAATATTTTGGGCAGTTGTGATTGGCTAAATAAAATTTGAGGGAAAGAACTGTTCCCACGAGAGAAAGTACTGCTCCAATTTTCATTCATCCAATGCATTGGCTTGCATGTGCGTCAGGGCGATTTTGATTGGCTGATAGATTTAATATTTGGAATTTTAGCAAATCACAAGAACCGATTCAAGGCTGATGCACCATTATCAAGTATGACACTAAAGTATATGTCGACTCAAGTGGCCGTGTTGGTGTCGTCAACTCGATGCTTGCAGAGTGCTGAATAATTTTGATTGGAAGTGTGATGTTTCGACAGAACGGTCGTGGGATTTCCACACTGTCAATGGATAGTCGAAGAGTTACGTCCACAGGTCGAGTCGGACGTGGGATGTGGAGTAGAAGCTGCATGTTGAAGGCAGTGGAAGATCCGTAACGCTATCGAATTCAATTTCCCCTTGGCAATGAGGAGCTCTGAAGGAGGAAAGAGCTCGAAGCTGCTGTGCACGGTGAGCTGCTGAGAGCAAGTTGTTGGCCGTACACTGGGCTTGAAAATAGAGAGGGAAGGGGAATCTAAAGCGAATCTCAAGCTCGAGATAGAATCGCGTCGAGAAAACGTGGGGGAAACCGACAAACAGAGATATAGTTGGAGCGGAGACAGCGGGAAATAAGCGGGGATTCAGGGGGCTGGTCGGACTCGTACAGGTGAAGATTGCAGCCATTTTTTCCGTCCTTGTCGTGTCTTCAGGCCAGGAAAGCAACTACCATCGAGCAATCTTGTACTTCGAGCCGGCGGACTAGTTCCCAGATGTCACAACGGTCGTCCAATCGTTGATGTATGGTGTATTCTCGGTAGTGTTAGATTCCTCATTAAGGAGCAGCGACTACAGCGACGTGTGTGTTGATCCCCCTCGCCCTTGCTTCCTCGGCCGCCTTTGCGTTCATGCAGCGAAACCAAGATTCACCAACGACGGGGGTCCATCAAGCCGCACCCATTCAATCAGCTGCCGTCGATCGAAGGGTTCTCAAAGGCCCGGCCATCGAGGCGATGGTAAGCCCCGCTGTGGCAGAATATATCGCGCTCCTTCGTGTGGCTCGTTTTGCCGGCTATGCTGCTGGTCATGTCGCCCATTCCTCGGGTGAAGAGGCGTCCGATGTGTTGTGCTGGATTCCGTCCGAAGGCTCAAGAACAAAGGTCTGAGACCCAAGATGGGCGAGCGCGAAATCCGAGGACGCAAAGACGGCGGCAAAGCTGTCGGTCGCTCCGTCATAGGAACGACCCTTGGTGTACTTGGTACGGTCGCTGACACACACGGCGGCGGAGGAACAGTCCCTGGAAGGGATTACAACGGCGCTTTGGGTGCTCTTGGGTCAAGAAGGCGGCGCAAAGGCTGGGAATGCAGCTAGAGGCTATGTTGGCCGTAAAATTGACCAGTTCGTTGCGAAAAAGAACGCTCCCCCGCCGCTGCAATGTGGTGTTTCGAGCCAAACCAGACAAGTTGGACCCCCAAAACCTTAAACAATGCAAATGTAGGCCCGGCCCGACGATCAAATTTGGGAGTCCCCAAAGCAAACCCATCGCCAACAGACAGAGGAAAGGGGAAACCAAAGGGAGCAGGGGAGACTCTTGAAGTGTGGAGTTGATCTGCAAGCGGTACGAGTTTTTTTTGGAAGGGCGATGCGAGAGAGGGTTGAGTGTGCCCCCCCCCCCGACTGAGCTGTCGCCTCGATCGCATTCAAACGACCGTGGCTTGATTTTGTCACGCTGTCGGCAGTAGACCTCAATATCAAATATTTACTTCTTGATCACAACAGATAAAATGATCTAAGATACAGAGATGTGTATATATCGGGGTAAATGATCTACAATTCAACTTTTGAGTTGTCGTGCAAATTACTGACAAAAATACGTTCAATTGATCACAAAGTCGATCTTCATAAAGAACATACAAATATCATTTGGCCTCATATCATGAATTTGATTGGCTATTCTAGTGGGAAGAACGCATGTCGGAGCCTCTAACATGCTCACAATTGATGTCAAAGTTTGATAACATACAAAAATTCGGAAATAGAGAACAATTTCTCGAGGGTCCATGGGTCAAACTGCGAGGAAATATGGAATGGCAATTTCTTTACCGTTTAGATTTACTTTCCTCTGCCGTTCTCATCCTCTATTCCATGGAAGAGACTTTATTTACATGGACTTCCTGACATGTAGGAGACTTCTTCTACACCTTTTTGCGTTTAAGTTAGATCATGTTTCGATTGATTTAATCTGTTCAAAAGATTTAGGGCCTCTTTCAAGTAGTTTTTTTGGCATCCCTGTTTTAGGCCAAAATTTGCTCCCAAAGTACAGTTGTCTCTGTTTTGTCGATTTTCAGTCGCATTTCCATGTCATGCCACATCCAACAGACCGCGAATTTCATTGGATAAAATATTTTTCGTCGCATTTTGGAAAAAGAAAAAAACTATTTTGATTGGCTACATCATCCCATAACAGTTTTGATTGGCTAAATCGATCCGAGCTCAAAGTGTTCACCATGAGCTCAAAGGCTCCCTAACTACAACGGAGATATAGTTGGTGGTCAATCCATTCCCGAGAGCGTATCGCAAAGTATCATCTCGACTAAATCTCGCATCACCAGATGCCGCTGCTGTCGCACCAACGACAAGTCCACTGCAACTTATGGTTTCATGGCAGCCAGAAACTTGAAAGACTCGAAAAGTGAAAAAGAGGTAAAATCTCATGCTTCATCCACTTTTGGAAAAAACACCCCAAAAGTGGATGAGAATAATTTTGATTGGCTACGTCTCATTCAAAAATCTACTTGAAAGTGGCCCTTAAGGTCAATGACATTTCAATAAACACAATTGCACTTCAATTAAATCTCACTTCCATCAACTGCATTTATAAAAAGTCAATGTCATTTAAAGAAAGTCCACGCCATCAATGTAAAAGACATCATCACTTCAAAAAAAGTCAACAACACTTTATAGAACTTGCAACCTACAAATTAAGCAATTTGCGCAACTTGAGTGACCCTCACATGCAGGAGGCGAGTTATATTTGTTACATGTTAGTCGTAAGGAAGATTGTAGAGAAGATCCAAACCAAGCCAGCGTCGTCGCCCCATCGACAAACTGACTTTGGTGTATAGAATGATATTGTGTTAATTGAAGGAAACCAGACAAAATTTTTAGACCATTAAGAGCCAGGATAAAGATATTCTCCCTCCGAGGGTTCATCTTGGTTAAATTTTCTATATGGGCCGTTTTAATAAGCGCCAAATGTGTCCGATATTTAAGAGAAATGATGGATTTGTTTCCCACCTCGAGGTGTGAGTTGGAGGTTGCAAGTTCTATAAAGTGTTGTTGACTTTTTTTGAAGTGATGTTGTCTTTTACATTGATGGCGTGGACGTTCTTTAAATGACATTGACTTTTTATAAATGCAGTTGATGGAAGTGAGATTTAATTGAAGTGCAATTGTGTTTATTGAAATGTCATTGACCTTAAGTTCTTTTGAACAGATTAAATCAATCGAAGCATGATCTAACTTAAACGCAAAAAGGTGTACTTGAATGTTTTTGATCTATTGTCTTTTTCACTGAAATTTGTATTTTTGACTAAGGGCGGGTCTGGATGCCACCAAAAATGGCATAAAAATGCCAAAAACTGCCATAATTCGAAATATGCCATCGCACACACTATGTATTATCACTGTTGCATGTTCTATCACTCTGAGAAGCGACAGTGATCGAGCCTTGCTCATCTCTGGCTCATTTCAAAGTTTCCGGTAGGAAGAGACTGACACAGCAGTATGACAACAATCGTCTGTACCGGAAATATTGAAGTTTCTTGTGGGCCACAAGTTGTGGCATCCAGACAAATAACAAATTCTCCAACTATTCCAATTTAAATTGTGAATTTGGAACTTTGGAAAATTTTTGCAAAATGTCATTTCAGTTTTATGGAATAAAAAAATTGATGGGCATCCAGACCAGCCCTAAAAATTGAAATATTCTCAAATACTATTCAAATATAGTGAGTTCAAGTGTAATATGAAAGTACATTCAATAAAGTAAAGTTTTGAATGTGTATTTTGCGTGTGTTTTTGTGAAGAAGACAAATACTCGATTCTGATTGGCTAAAGATTTCAAATAGATTTGGGGAAATATATACATCGCAGGCAAATGTGATATTTTTGAGATTATTTTTCTATTGGGTGTGATGTTTGAGAATCACATTTTCCTCAATGTGAACTATCATGCATTCTCGTGTATAAGGAATTTATATTGAAAATAATGATGGAAGCATTTCAGAGCAAATGTGATTCAGCTTTATCACATTTTTTCGTAACACCTTATTGGTTAAAACTTTAAGAATTGACTTGGACATAAGGATAGAATATGTTCATGACTAGTGCTGTAGGACACCTCAAACTATTTCTGTTTGTGAAATACGACTAGATTTCCCATCTACCTAAGCGTGTTTGATATTTCAACTTAACGCAAGCCGCATTTGTGCATATTCATCCAGTTGTAGAAGCAAATGTCATTTTCAAGTAATGATGGCGCGGCTCCCTAGGGTCTGACGCACTTCCACACGTTGGAAGTACACGATTAAATATTATACTTTATTGATTAAAACATATTTCATCGACTTCCGTCCTCAACGACGAGTCGTCAACTCGCTTGGATTGTTTCTCCACTAGAAATTGATGCGCCTCGTACACTGTGCATTTCAAGTCAACACTTGATTCTAGCTCAAACACTAATCGAGAATTTTTTGGAGCCTTTGTAAATTTAAAGTGTAAATTATCATTTTGTTAACTCAATCAATGTAATTGTCAATGTGCTTTTATTTCCTGGTGTGTAATTTATCAATTTTATTACTCTATCAATGTCGTTGTCAGTGTGAATTCATTACCTCCTTTATTTACGTGGGAAACAGAGGTGACAGTATTATCACAATCATAGGAAGTTTCCAATCAAGCGTTGAGTGTGAAGATAAAAAGAAGCGTGTCGGTTAAGTCAATAAATAGTCATATTTTCGACCAATAATAATGCCTTCTGAACCGGTGATTTCTCAAAATCACATTCACCTGAGTTATATACATTTTTCACCCCAGTCACAATTTAGAGTGTAAATAACAATATCATGGCGTAAAAATGAAATCGTTTTCACCTTTACCAAGTGATTTCATTATTTCTTCAATAATGACTAGGTCATTTATCAAAATGTGGCACGTTAATTTCTTCAAAGCTTTTTTGCACAAACATTTTGTCATATCGTTCACCGTTCACCGTATGAGTATACTAGTACAGTACAGTGTAGTTATATGCATATAGTTCGTGTATGATTGAATTAATTGCTCTGGAGGTCTACAGTGAGAATAGGAGGGGTGTCACTTTTGCCGACCAGAGAATCTATGATATCACATTTAAAAAATGTTCCCCGTCGTCAAACAATCATGATTAACTACACTTCGGTGTGGAATCATGACCGTTTCGACAAGATATCACACTATGGATCACACCAGTTTCTACTGGTTAAAATTAAGAAAATTCCCAAAGTCTCGAGTCCCTTTTGAGATGGAAAGAAGTTATTTGAATATCGTTCTGTAGGATTTCTAATGAGCTGCATCACATCGAGAGTACATGATGCACACATGGGGATCGCTTTTTGTCAAGAATTTGCGGCTATGAAGTCGTGTGGTCACTATTTTTTGGAGAATAGAATGACTTATCTTAGCCGATTTTCTGCTCCGACGTCCTTCACAAACATCAGTGCTGTGATAGATTACAGAGGTCTGGGAAATTTAAGACCACACAGCAACCCTAACCAACTATCGAACTTCCAAAATTAATAATATTAATTATGACGATTAATTGAAATGACAGGATGACAGCCCGAACTTGATGGCCACAAAAGTTCTGACACGATGTCAGAAAAGCAAGAAAACTTGCGGCGGTCATACACCGCTGCCTACAAGCTGAAGATCGTACGTGCTGTAGAAGAGCAAGGTATACAAGCCGTTGCCCAAGCCACGAGCATATCAAAAGAAACGATACGCAAATGGAAACCTCAAGCGTTGGTATCACTTCCTTCGAAAGCGAAGAGATCGCCAGGACCAGGGAGACCATGTATATTAATTACCTCAGCCTCAAGTAAGGATATAATATAATATGTTATTGTTATTTGTTGCATTCATTAGAGCCTTCTCCAATTCATGGAGTTTCTACGCGAGAAGCGAAGGCCTCTTTGTACTTTTCACATGGTCCAATATTTGAAATCGCACCACTCAGAATGGCTACGCGATTACCTCGCTTCATGTGAGTGTATCAGTGACCCATACAAGAATATTGGGTCACTTTGCCGTGATTTCGCCATTCGCAACAACTTTTCATGGCGGCGTGCATCAACATCTTCGTGTCCATTGACACGTGAAGAACTGCGCGACACGAAAAAGAAGTTCTGTGATCAATTTTGGCGAGACTATTGGTATATAACTAACGAAAATATTATTAATGTAGACGAAACGGGTATCTATTATGATACTCCTCCTCGGTATCTATGGGCACAGATCGGCCAAGATACCTCTGTGAACTCGAGTGAAAAGTCGTCCGCTCGTTTAACCGCGGTGCTTTCTGCTCGCAGCAATGGTATAAATTAGTGTTATACTAACTGATTCTAACACTATTTACAGGTGAAAAACTACCAATACTGTTCATCATTAAGGGTGAAAAAGGTGGATACATTGAGCAAGATGAATTACGCGAATATCCTCAAGAGCACCTATATTTTGTTCAAAAGAATGCCTGGATGGACAGTGATGGATGGAAATATTTCCTTCATGAGCTGATGAGGTACTATTTAAATTTCACTCTATTTATGTTTAACACTATTTAGACCTGAATTGCGCGGACCAACACTATTTGTTGTTGACAATTTTGCCGCATGTCAGCGAAGAGAGCGTCTCTATTGTTGAGGAAGAATTGAGTTCTTACCTCTGTCCTCTCCCAAAGAATTGCACCTCTGTGTTGCAGCCTTTGGACATGGGCGTCATGGGCGCCTTCAAGAGTATTTTACGGAGAATGTGGCTTGCCGAAACAACAACGCAACGAACAGCCAAAGAAAAGAGAAAGGCTACGATTGAACGAGCCATTGCAGCTTGGAATGCAATTAGCTCTGAAACAATTAGATCTAGTTTCAAGAAAGCGTTGCCTAAAGAAGGTTAATTCAGCATTGTTCATTTTCCTTTTCTTAGATCACATCGAGTTCATGAATGAATTGCATCCTCGACAGGCACATCATCAATATTAATTTATGGAGGTTTCTGTGTTTCTTGAAAACTGTATTGGTTATGGATCAAAACAATGCTCTACTGGGTCATTGGCATTCTGTATTTAGTTTTGTAGTATATTCAATTGCAGGATCTCTTACTCAACTGAGTGCTGTTGAGTTTCTACAATTCAATTATCATATAATATAGGATATTATATATAGAAGGTGAAAGAACTTGAAACTGGCCAATCAACGAGCATTTTTCTGTGGTCTTAAATTTCCCAGACCTCTGTATTAATAGTATCACATTCCGCTCAATGCGGGATCATGTCAGACTGATTTATACTTGAAGTTTGTATATGTGACACCCTCCTGTGAGAAAGCATTGCAAATGTCCAGATGGTTCAGTTCCCCGTTGGTAGTCGTCCATGTGGTTCCCTTTTCCAAGTATTTTCAGCCACTGAGCGACGGATGCGCCCACTTTGAGGTGTTGGCTCCATGAATTTCGAGTGGCTGGATGGCGGTGTTATTTGAAGGCTGATTGCTCCCGGATGTCGAGTTCATACCCAGTCTTCCCTTTGGCGCTTTTCCCATCAAATAACTCCTTGGTTGGATGCCCATATCCAAGGCGTGGCACGGGGCTTCAGGGCTACGATAGCGATGGGATCCCCCGAGCCTTGCTTCGCTCCTAGACTAACTGTCAATCCAGTGTAGATCGCAAAAGCATTGCGCGATCGACAGGCGCGATTGGAATTTCCCCAGTCAGTGCCTACGACGATGTTTCTCCTCTTCAGTTGACGTGCCACAATGAGTGCAGTCTGAAAGTTTATGGATAAAGCGTCGATTCTCGTTGCTTCCCGTGGCAATTCATGTCATGAATCGCAGCGCCCTTGGAAGCAACATCTGTGATAGCCTTGGCATTTGCCACTGGTTCCCCCCCCCCAACTTCCCCTCGCATTCTCCCCAGCAGGTGGCATTTTGCACGGCCAGACACCGACAATCAGCGATGCAAAGACGAGGGGAGGAGGCGCTGCGAATGACCGAAACGAAATGAACCGATCGAGACATTTCGAAATTGTGAATTTTAGAAAAACAAAAATACAACCATGGAATTCCGTGTTAAGACATGCTCTTGTTGAGCTCAGTGACGAGACAGCCATCCGAGTTTAGCTTTTGGCACTCGAGGACTTATTCTTTTTTCAGTTTTGGCCCGCTGTATTTGCGCATGCCTAGCAGTTCCCCTAGCTTTCCTCGCGCCGGCGAGCTGCTTCCAGAACCTTGTGACGTGTGCTTTGATGGTGGATTCTTTTGGCTTCCGCCTCCTGAATTTCCCACTTGCCCGAGCTTTGGCTTGCCCGCCGCTTGTCGTTGATTTAGCTGCAACGAGGTCGTTCTTGTGAGTTTCGTGGATCCAGACTTGAATTGGTCCGATGTGCTCTGGCTTGGTTGTTTCCGGCCAGGTTGTCTCTGAGATGACGAGGGAGTCGTGGCAGCTGAACCGCCTCCATTTGGGGTGCTCTTCTTGCCCTTGAATTTGTCGGCTAGTCGGCCAAAGAAGCCGGGTTTCTTATCGCCTCCACTGGCAGCCACGCGAGCGTCTTTCTTGTCAAATTGACGGCCAACCGCGCCTCCAACTTTCTGGCCGACGCGTGCGCCGAGCCTCGTGCCAGTATAAACGCCAGCAACAGCACCGCCAGCCGTGCCAGCGGCTGTTCCTCCTGGACCCGCAAGGGCTGTGCCAATTGCGCCACCAGCAGCACCCCCAGCCGCTCCAAAAGCACTACCACCGACAACTTTGCCGATGCGTCCACCGTATTTACGTCCTTTTTCTTCTTTCGGTCCGGTAGCAGGTCGGGGTGCTTTGTTTTTGTTTCCCCACAACTGTCTTTCCACATCGATGGCCATCGAATCCAAGGGGTCGACTCGACGGGATAGCATAACGGGTGACGCTTGGTCAGCTTGGCGAAGTGCCACGACGGCAGAGGTTGCAACCAACGCAACGGCGATTCCAAGACGCATCGTCCAACGTCGTTTGGGGGAAATTCAATAATGCCCGGCCAACTGACCAAGTGGAAATTGTTGTCGTCACATCGAGCCACAACAAGCGCCACCGACTTGGGTGCTCGAAGAGTTCTGCGAACGTGGTCTCCTTGAAGGGTCCAGCAGCAAAGAGCCCACTTACTGTTTAACTCTATATACTCTATCCATTCATATTTTTCAATGTATCCATTTATACAATTTATACAATGTCACGAAGAATACTCGATTGATTTGACAAGAGCATGTTCGTAGTTAGAATCATTAAATATTGTTTATAGCATGACACTTCAACCAAATCTGATAGAAGTATGGAGATGAAAATATAGATTGAGCTACGTTGGGTGTGATACCTCTACAATTTCATGAAATCCATATTGTACAGACATTCAAAAAAAATGTCTGTACAATATGGATTGACAGCTGGTATGTGCGTATTGCAAACACAACATCAAATATACAAGACTATTAATTTATAGAGGTTACTAATATCATGATCATTGAGACATTTGTAATATATTTGATGAAAATTTAAAAATTGCCATGCGTAATTTTATATTATATATAAATTTATAAAGTAAGCACACCCATCACGTTTTCATCAGATTTTGTTTCATTGGTAATCGACACATGCAAGCAAATGTGTCTGTCAATTGACTCTACACTTGTGCAACGGACAGCTTGATACAGTTGTTGATAAAAGAATTGAAAGCAAACTTCGATGCAATATCTGATACGAAGTTGGGCGCATCCAAATCACTAAGTACGGCTGCACTGATTTCAACGCTGTCGAATTCAGTTTTTGTAGAATCTAGGCTTTATAAAGCTGCTGGGCATATTGAGCTATCTCTTTTGGCGGTGTTGGAAGTGCATGAAGTACTCGTAAAAATGCCGTCTCGACGGCAAGACTCCATGGAATATAAATTTTCAAAGGCATTTCGATGAACAACACAACGTTAAGCAAGCGATGTAATTGCATCGAACGACAGGCATCACCATAGTCTTTATATCGCTCTAATATACCTACGCTGTGCTCTCTTTGTCATATAATATATTGGTTCCGTTCTTTACTCTGCGTGCAATGGACTGTGAAGTCAGTAACATCAAGCGAATTTACTATGTAGAGTCATAACCTGTTAAAATGAATATCCTTGTTTAAACAATTTAGCCTTATTTATTGTGAATTCTGTCAAAATTTGCCAATTTCAGGCGATATTTCCAGTCACCTGGAAATCGTCCTGACAATATGATTGGCTAAAAATAATATTACTATCAATTGATTGGCTGAAAACTGACCTAAGTTTGTGAGAGAAAAGCTGCAAATCTCACGTCATCTCTATGACTCTGAACAACGTTACAGAGCGACCCCACCTCGAAGAGAATTCCATTTTATTCAGCGCTCCTCACGTTGAGCGTAAAACGAGTGGAGTGGCCTCTGGCCTCGCCAGCGCAGCGACGAAGCTTCGTCGATTCGTGTACCACAAGGTCTAAATAACCTTCTAAAATTGATATTTGTTTTGATATTTGTATTATATTTTGGAGGTCCGGCGATTTGCTGGCGGTTGATTCAACCAATCGCCGGAGGCAATTTTGAGTAGAACACACCATATAATAATACTCTTGAAAATGTATATATTGTAGTACATAATACTACTCCGTTCCGCATTAGAGGAACGCTTGATCCTTGACACCGAAAACAAATATCAGCAACTGATTAGACGAAAATTTTCTGAAGGATCCTATTGGCAAAAACACTTCGTAAATTATCAAAAATAGTGCCTTTTTCAGTCGTCAGCTCCGTATAATTAAACTTTTTATGTAAATTAATTATTACAGGAATCTTCTGAATGAAAACCTCTCGTAGTTAATATTTTCAATACAAATTTCAAGTCCGGTGGAATTTTGTTTTTGTACATGGGTGGCAGTTTCGTTTCGATGTTAAAACAGAAGTTTAAGCTTCGAAAATAAATACAGTAACGTAATGCATTGGCTTGAAAGCTGAGATAAATCGCTTTAAAAGCGATTTTGAAGCGTCATAAAACTCAAAATACTTGATTTTTGCGGGCAAAGATCAAGCGTTCCACTAATGCGGTATGTTGACATCCTATATATGAAGGCCCACGAAACAAAATCAGTCTTATTGCCATTTTGATACTTTTGAGATACGAATGAGACGCTATGGGGGGTGTCTGAGCTGCAATTTGAGCAATCTAACACCCCTCAACTCGCAGTATTGATGTGGCCCTGCCATGAAGGGGGCGTCGATGGGGGGAAATCTCGAAAAAAATCTTTTTTGAGATTTTTGTATATTTGGATTCATTGTTTCATGCACTTTCCAGTCAAAGCATCTGAAAAGAACTTCAAAGTTTGAATAAATCAAATTGTAACATGTTTAAAACAAGTTCAGAACTGTGTGACACACCTATGTCAACTATTAATAGACCGATTTTATTTTGGGCTCTTGTTTCAATGTCTTCATTGAGGGCTGCTCTTGACGTGAATTGTTGTGGTCGGTAGTCATCGTCCACATCAGAGCAGATTTCATACTCTATCGCCACCGACGTCTCCTTCTCTTCTTCGGACATTCGGTGGCCACCTTCACAAATGTTTAAAACACACTGACCATCAATCAGGAGAGCTTGAACTGTTTTTTCGTTTCGTCGAAAATAAGTTTTCAAAAGGTAAAACCTTTGAAGCTATTTATCTCGACTATTAATTTTGCCAGGCTCACCGATTTTGTCTCGTGGGCCTTCATATTATATAGGTTGTCAACAATGGAAAGTGTGTCGACTCCGAAAGTGCCATCAAGCGCCGAGAGCGACGGGAAGACTCTAGCTATGCTCTCTGTATCTTTGTAGAGATGCTAATACTTCGAAGTTGTCATAGGAAGAGCGTGAAAAATCGATGGGTGCGCGGGGCGATGTTAATTGTTGAGGATGAAAAGTTCAACCCAACCACGCCAGATGCCAATGTGGAGTGTCGTTCCTGGAATGCGCGGGGCACCCATGAACGCCCTTCTCGTTCGGCGTGACGACAATAAGTCTTGCTTGTGTTTCAGTGGCAGTTCGTCTGTCCATTGTTCAATTTACCCCGCAAGGCGCAATGCGATATTTGACGCTCCTCGCTGTGGTATGCACGGCCGTCGTGGCCTTTGACCAACGCAGCAACGACGTCCAAGTCATGCCCATGCACCCAATCGCCTCCACCACTGACTTTGTACACTTCAAGAACCGCGTTCTAACCGCGCCTGGCAAAGCCAACCAAGCTAACAATCCGAGGGGAAAGTACGAACGTAGCGGATTCAAAAACGGTGGGCGCGTTGGTGCATTTGTCGGTGCGACTGCTGGCGCGATTGGTGGAACTGTCGGTGGCGCCGCCGCTGGCACAGCTATAGCAGGACCAGCTGGCGGTGTCGTTGGCGCAGCGTTTGGAGTCACGTCTGGCATCTACGCTGGTACGCCCCTCGGGAGACAGGCTGGAGCCAAGATTGGAGGTGCTGGTGGCCGGGTTATCGACAAAATCGCGGCGCGCAGGGATGCAAAGGCCCCACCACAGCAGAAGAAACTTAGCCGAAGCAAAGCGATCACTCCGTCTCGGGCGCAACCCACGGAGACGAAGACGACGCCCTCGAAAGCGACAGCCGAGAAGCGCCCTGGCATCTTCTCAAGAGCAAAGGAATCGATAAAAACATCGCTTCGAAACGCGGTAACGCCGACTGCTAAAAAAATGTTCGGCTCGAATGTCAAAGCACCGCGACCACCCCCCGCAGGGCGCACTGGCGCAAGTCAGGCCGGACTTCGGCGTCGCAATAGATAGGAAGGCTGCTTTAAGCTCGTCAAGAGCCTCAACGTCGTGACATTTTCTGTGCATTCTATCGCTTTTGTACGTCTAGTCGAGGAGATCTGCGCTTGTCTGCTTGGACAACTGACCGCGTCGTTTGTTGTAAATTCTAACACGACTGTCAACTTCTTGTTGACTGCACTCTAGATGAAGGTTTTAGCTCGTTCAAGCAGCGGCGCGATCGAAGAAGCTTCAGAGGTGAAGCTCGGTGCTCAAGATGGCGGGGGTTGTCGGGGGCGCGGGAGAAAATGACCAAGGTGGAAGAACAGAGCTTGGCTGTAAGATCGGTCGATTCTCTCGGCGTCGAGGCAGAAGTTTGGTCTGTAAGGTCGCGCAGAGAAGCTCGTTGCACGCAGTCAACAGTTGCAAGATTGCCTAGCACCATCGGGCTGGATCAGGTCGCACCCGAGCTATTGAATACACAATCTACAGGGCGTTTGACATTCCATTTCGAATATAAAACACAGTTGATACGCTCTTAAACTCGGGTGGATATTTCTCTTCGTTGTTGATCGCACTGTGGCATCGTTTCGCCCGTCATGGCACAAGAAATCCCACACTGGCTGCTTCAATTCGCTCTCAAGAAGCTTGGATTGTAGTCAACGACGTTCATGGGATGCTTGCCTTCTGCCAAGGAGCAACTGAGCCCAATCTCGCTCTGTCTCGTGCTCTTTCCCCCTCTTCTCGTTGAAAAGTTCCTCCCACGTGAGCTCGTCATGTATCTAAAATGCGTCGTTTCACCGCGTTGATCGTAGCTGCGTCAATCGTCGTGGCGTTGAATAAGCCAAACCAAAAATCGACAGTCAATAAAGCACGAAACCCCTTCCCGAATGAGTTATGTACCTTGTAGGCTGCCTTACATAGCGCCCGAAGCAGACGGACGGATCAATTGACGGTCACCAAGCAGTACACTGGTGGCAAAAACATGTTTAGATGTCAAACTCTAGACTATATCTCAGCAAGGACGACAGTGGCGTCGCCAGCGCTGCTCAGTGCTGCTTTTTTATTGCAATTAGGTCCAGCGTGAGCTTCGAAACGATCGAAATTTCGACTTTCTCGTGGAGAAACAAGGCCTATCCGTTGTTTGTTGATCTATTTATAGATTGGACTAGCCAATGACAGCTCGCCGTTGGACGCGTCGCGCTGGACGTCGTCGCCTCTTCGTTCTGGCACTTCTCACTGCGTCTTGGCCACTCGACTCGCAAAGATCGAATGTTGTTGCGCTCGAGCAGTCGAAATCTGATGGATTACATGGAGAGGACACCTTCCCGTGGAGAAATGCGCATGGAGAGTAACGAGGTTGGAGAGTTTGGAGGCGCAGTTTTTGACACACGCCAATGGCCAAGCACTGCATGGATAGACCCATGGATCCATTTTTTAGATGGGATCTTTCAAGCCTGTAGCGGGGAGAAGATAGCTCAACCTAGGTGGAGCATGATGCTGTTGTCAACGGTGCTTGCCCACGAGTCTTATGGCTTCGAGCGATTACAGTAGTGCATTTGATGCAAGGATTGAATTCGAGTGGTCGATGATTCGTTCAGGTGTGCTGCTACAGCTGGAATTGCCTCTCAAGCTGTACTAGTATGGACGTTGTCGCCATTGAAAAGGCAATTGCAACGATCCGATTTGACGCTTTTGGCATCGTTGGCGTGAGTGACGTTGGCATTCTCAACAAGCAACCGTGAGTTGACTTGGCGACCATTGTGATCGTTCTCAAGGATCTCGCTACAATCGTTTCGCCCGTTGAGGGTTCACGATTGCCTGCTGGGTTGGATCATGTGTCATGGGTGCGCATGTCGTTGTCCAACTCCCTCGCTATAATGACATTGCTGTCTGGATTTTTTTAAATATTGATTAAATACAGTATAATATGACCTGAATGTCATTAAAACCAGGGAATTTTTCTGTTGTTTATCGTTTCAAGACATCCAGTCGTACAACGCTCTTCTTGTCCGATACAGTAAGTTCCCGCTAACCTTCGAACATTGAACCCAGGGCCTGCGTCGAAGATTAGCGAGTAAATCGCAGATAAGCCAGTGGGAGCCACGACGAATGGTCAAAAGGGCGTGAATAGATCTGTGTTGATATCCATATCTCTCTCACACGTCCAATACACTGATAGCATCTATCATATCTTTTGTAAATGACACAGCGCACCATTTCACAACGTTAGGGCCTGGTCGAAGTTGAAAAAAGTCGACTTTTTCTTCGTCGACTTCATCAGAAATAGATGGGTTCATCGACGTTTTCTCCAAGTAGGTCCAGGACCTACTTTTTAAAAAGTAGACGGAAACACTTGAAGTTTGAATGTAGGGAGTTTTCAAAACGTTAATGGCTTGTTCAAGAAAAGTTGACACAATTTGCATGTTCATTGGTTAAAATGGATGAAAACACACTACTGGCGATGGTGGCATGCATCGCTGGGGCAGTTGCCGCAATTGGCAGCGATGGGCGTCGACATGCAGGCCCTCGACTAAACGTACAAACCATTCGAAACAATACATGGAAAGGTGGGCTGTCAATGCTGGCTGTTTAACAAAAGAACAGGTGCGCAGTCATGCGTAAATGATGGATGGTATCGTTCAAACCTGCGTGACTCTCGTCAAACTCTCCATTTCATTGCAGAGAGGTTGCTGGTTGTAGCCTATGATAAAGGATATCGCATACCGCCCCCATCTGCACGTGTAGATCATGTTTGCCGTACAGCCATGACCCTGGCTTATCTTGCTAGTGAAGGAAGTTTCGGATCTACAGCTGCCTTGTTTGGAGTGTCGAAATCGACTGCAATTGCAAATATCAATGAAATACTCAACATGTTGCAAGCATTATCATCGGTATTTATATCATTTCCAACTACATTTGAAGCATGGCAACAATTGTTAAATGAATTTGAAGCAATATGTGGTTTCCCAGAGGTGGCTGGTGCGGTTGATGGCTCGTTGTTTCGTATAGAAAGACCCTACAAATACGAAGGCTGGATTTTAAGGAAAGGATGGGCTGCAATAAATATGCAAGCGACAGTCGACCGAACAGGGCGCTTTTTGGAATATTCACTACGAGCTGGTTCATGTAGCGATTAGAATTTGTGGACAATGTCCAGCTTGGGGAGCTCCGTCAAATCAGTTCTCCCTCCAACTATGCACTTACTTGGCGATGCGGGCTATACTTTGTCGACCAAGCTTAACACTCCTTACACCACTATTAGTGGTGTTCAATCTGTGATTGATGGCAGATGTTGATTGATGGCCCATTTCAATAAATCGATTTGATTGGAAAAAATGAAGGATATTTTGGGCCATCAATCAAAAATTAAGCCGTCAACGATTTTGTTGACGGCACAACTCTGATTGATGGTAGAGTTTGATGAAGCACTCTATGGCTACCGCGAACACAAAGCGCAATGGTGTCCCATGGGACAGCGACGCCGCAGCTGAGGGGTCAATGTCTTCCTTGGACGTTCTGTTGGAGTGGCTTACTGAGAACACCAACTATGTGAGGTGGCGGGCTGGTTCGCAGAAGAAAACCTCGTCTGGAAACATGGTGCATTCAACTGGCGCTCTGTCGCTCCCTTCGTTGGCGTCGAAGGCGAAGCTCTGTCAAGAGATTATTCAAAAGCTTCGTGCTCATGGTTTACACCATCGTAGCTCTCGGGAGGTCCGCAGCAAGATAAATGATCTCGAAAGATCCTACCGTGCTGCTCGGGATTGGACAAATACCGTATTTCCTGTAAGGTTGTCACCACTATTTTTTCCCATTGAGTTGTCACCAGTGATATAATTATTTAAATGATTCATACAAATTTATAGTATACATTTATAATACATTCTGATGAAATTTTTCGGAGTTCCCCTTGAGTTGTCACCAGTCAGATTTTATTGGAAGAAATGCAATGGTTCAATTAGATACCAGGGCATAAATTTATCGTGTTCATGCGTTGCAGTCGGCAAACCTGGACCCAAATGAGCGTTGAAGGTTTTCATTCTCCCAAACTGGAGTCAGCCACTCGTAAAGTCGACATACGACTGCGAGGTGTTCTTGATAATAATATGATTGGTAGATAAGTCTAATTTTTACCCAATCAAATGTACCTCATTTTGATATCTGATTTCCTTTGGACTTGTCACCATTTTCGAAAATCATTCGTGGTGACAACCTTACGGGAAATACGGTAGCACCGGAGAGGGTATCCGTGAAGAGGACGAGGAGTCAGGAGAGACAAATGTGCGCGCAAAGATTCTCAAGATATGTAAGCATTATGATGCATTACATCCTATCATGGGCGATAGACCTGCAGCGCGCCCAATTTACACTAACGAGGAGGAAGAAACCCACGAAGAGAGTTGGCTTTACGATGCCAACGATGATGCCAACGAAGAAACCTCAAATTTTGAGAGTTTACCGGCCGAAAATACAGCGCATTCTCATCTGTCAACCAAACAAGCTCAAAACGAGGATTCACCATGCTCGATATGTGGAAGGAAATGACTCAAGCCACGACCACCATCGACAAAGAGCGTGCTTCTATCGAGAAGGCAAAGCTTCAAATTGAAATCAAGCGTCTTCGTCTTGACGAGGAAAAATCAAAGTGGGAAGTTGAGAGTCTACGAATCCAAGCCTTAAAAGAAAAGGCACTTGCAAAGTTAGAATTGAAGAAAGCAGGTTTGACTGGTGAGGAGATAGCTAATATCTTTGATTGATAAGTGAAAAGTAATTACCACTGAACTCTATCACTACAACATCACTACATCGGACGTCTGCCACTGCTAAATCATGCTATTGTCAATAAAATACTGAAACAATTGATGACGACGGCTTGGATCAGCCCGAGAGTTCACCGTACTCTGTAACTCAGCAATAGTCTGCGTGTTGGGGTCGTTTGGCTCGTCCTCTTCGTCCTCATCGCTGTCAATCCAGTCATCTGGAATAATGTCATCGATGCAATAATTGTGCACAACAATACAAGCTTCAATCAAATGAACGCAACGCTTGACTGTCTCTCTCTCCGCATTGACACGAATTCGCACTTCTTTTAAACACTGAAACCTGCCCTTTAGCATTCCAATGCAATGTTCGACGCAAATTCTGAGAGTCGAGATGCGCTCATTGAATGCCTCATGCAGGGGGTCAAGTGGACGTCTTGGAGGCTTCTTGAAAGGAGATATCAAGTGTTTGTTCGGTGCAAAAGCCGAATCACCACAAATGAAGGACATTCCACCAGTATGTAAACTTAGACCATGATCTAGTGATGAATTCTGGAAAACACGTTGATCATGGCAGCTTCCTGGCCAACCAGCATAGACATATCGAACACGGCGATAGTGATCGCACACAATAATTGCATTGATAGCGTAGCTTGACTTTCTTGTAAAATAGTCTTCACCATGTTTGGACGGTTTTTGAGCTAAAGGAATCAATGTTCCATCTATTGCACCAACACATCCAGGAAATCCATGTTGACTCTCAAATGCAGAAGAAATTTCTCGCCGTTCACTCGGTAATGGCCAAGACACAATGCGTTCAAGATGCGAACGAAGTGCCACAACGCAACGGTCGGTAAACAAACACACGGCGCCAACACTGCAGCGTCCAAGCCTCGAGTTACGGCGAAACGATGATCCATTGCCGCTAAATCCCGCTACTTGCAGGAAGACCAGGAGCTGATACACCACAGGGCGCTGTTTAGCATTAAAGACCGGGTGAGTCTCGATAAGCTCGAGAAGGCGCCAAAAGTACTGCCTCGAAAGTCGATATTCAGCCTTGAAATCGCTCTCCCGCATGGCTTGTATCTCGACGACGAGTGACGATAACGGCCTTGGTAAATGTAGCCTCACGTTCATGTAGCGAGTGTACTCCAGGATAACACGTAAAGAGACCCACAATTTCACAACACGTCGATGTCTCTCTGACGGTGGGTGGCCATTTCGGCGACAGGCAAAGTCTTGGAAGGCAATGCAAGCCAGGATGTCTTCAAGTGTCTTGATCGCGACCTGTCTGTCAGAAGCTTGAGGCTTTGACGAGCGATCAATCAAACTCACAACAGAGGGAGTTCACACGAATTATTTGATGATAACCGCTGATTGGTGAAAAATGAATCTGACCAACGGGCCATCAATCAAGGTGCAAATTGCGATTGAACACCACTAATATATGATAGCATGCCAAAGAGTGAAAAGCGCTTCAACAAAATTCACTCGCGCACAAGAAATCCTGTCGAATGTGCGTTTGGTGCGCTCAAAGGTAGGTGGCGTATCTTGAAAAGGACGTTGAATATGAAGACGCCATCAAGTTGTGCAAGAACAATTGTTGCCTGCATGGTGCTTCATAATCTTACACTTGATGCAAACGATGACGTGGAATTGGAAACATTCGTCGATCCCTATCTGCATCTCAACATGCCTCACTCAATCGAATGTGAAACAACATTTGCCGATCGGATATCTAAACGAAATGCCATTAAAGACTATCTCAATCTTTTCTAGACGTTGAATACAAGCATGCATGTTATTGTGTTATTAATCATTTGCCTTTCCAATGTTATGAAGAGCTCTGAGTATTGCTTGGTTAATTGCGCTCTGCTCTTCTAGACGTCTGTCAATTTTGTCCAGCATCAAGACTAGGTCTTCATCCTCTCGTTTTTCTCCTTTTTGTATTTTGGCTACTTCAATCATGGCTTGGGCCATGCTTCCCATGCCTTGGACGAGACAATCTCCCAAAGATTTGCTCTTGTCTAGTTTTGATGTTGTTCCAACAGCGGCTCCAACTGCGCCAGGTTCAATTCTTTTTGAAGATGTCGAGATCAATTTGGGTATAGATTCATCCGATTCATCGTTTCCAGCATCATCTTGGAGCTCCACATTATTTTGACGAAGGTTAGAGTCGGCAAGGGCGGCTATTTGAAGCCCTGATTGAGACTACATTCGATATACTTGCTTAATAATTCAGTTGACATGTTTGACTTACTTGCATGCAATCGAGTAGGCACTCCCAATAATCGGGGTATTTGATCCTATCCTCGCCGTTTCCAGTCTCCATCCCTGCTGCGATCAAAGACCTGTATTCAGCTTTGAGAGCTGTAAACTTGTTCTTCACTTGTTTTGGCGTGAAGTTCGTATATATGTGAATGTTCAGCCTTGCCGTCAACCAAGCCCACCATGCTGCCTTCTGTTTGTTCGTCTGGCAAGCGTTAAACTTCGACTTCGATATGCCGCTGTATCTTATCATGAGGAGGCTTTGAATACTCTCCGTTGTCCAGTCTGCACGAGAACGCTCGTTCGTGGCGGCGTTGTCTTGACTCATCCACGCAAAATGGTTCAATGGTATCAGTTCTTTCACAAAACTATATGGATAAATTATCCGGCTTTGGAAAAGTCGAGGATGTCGACCACTCGTCGACTATTCTTCGACGACTAGAAGTCGTGTTGAAAAAGTCGATGTAGAAAACTTCGACCAGGCCCTTAAAAATCTTGATTTGGACACGAATTGTGTCCTGGCATAATGCACCAGGAGCCACAAAAACGCTGGGAAGCTTGAATTTATTCTTTGCAGGAAGTTGTGAGTATTTACGAAGTTCTCACTTAGTATCAACAGCGGGCATAGATTTGAAGGCTGTGGAAGAGCAGTCTAATGACCAAGAGTTAACCTTTTGAAGGCTATATATGCTATCAATTTTACAGCAAAGACGATGCGAAATGGCTTGTACGATGGTTAGGTTCTACACTGGCCCTGGGGGAATCTTCGCTGTTGGTGGTCGTTGACTCGACACCGCTCACGGATAGAAATATACAGGGGCTTTGCCAGAAGAAAGAAAAATCATTCTCCGGAAAACATCGGACAAATATTGCCGTTTGTATGCATCCACAGAAAATTTGTCCTGTATTTTCCAAAATACTCAAAATTCTTTTCATGATTTAATTATTTGTAGTACTACGTTTTGTATGAAATAAAATAAAGTTTGAGTGGAATGCGAATGGAATGCAATCCACAGAAGGATTTTTCTGTGGGAAAATGAACCAATCACATTTCGAGAAAATCTCAAAAATAGCATCAAGAGAACCAGGGAGCAAAACACATTCATTCAACTTATGGCTGGAATCTACTAGCGTGGTTTTATCACTCATCGTTATATTAGAGATATGTCATACGCTACTGCAATCCTTTAGAACTTATTGACATATAACTAAAAACATTGAGAAAAGCGTCGTTATCATAAGTCAGCAATCAAAACAAGGGGGTAAATTGCTTTTGCTACGAGCAAGCCTGTAGTGAGTGATTCATACGATGAAATGCCACAGGAACTTGTCCAGACATCAGATGTGCTATGAGCCATACGCATATACTCAATCGGTCATCGTGTGGTGTAATAGTAAATTGATATCGTTTAGGATAATCACTGGATACACTTCTCGTCACTACTGAGCTTATATAAACTAATGTGAAGGTCTACATGCAAAGTGTGTTTCAAAAGAACAACAGCTAGTACGTGTCAACATGCAGCATTTTCAAAGAGCCAATTCAAATTCAAATTTGTCTCCAGAGTCACTTATCATAACAACTTCATTCAGGCGAAAGTTAATTACCATCAATTTAAACACCCTTAGAACAAACACTAAACTCTCAGGTAGTCTCAAGTGTGCTGATGTTTGCCTGCCTTTTGAAGTCAATAAATGCATTTTCGATTGCCATTTGAGACTTGCACGTAAGAGTCGCTGTCTCATGACTTGTGTTTTTGGCCAATTAAACACCGCACAACTTTTAATAACTATTGATTGGCTGAAATATACATAGTAGGATTATTTTTCTGTGAATTCCGAAGACAAGTCATTACAAGATGGATTGAAACCTTGCGGATGGATTCCAAAAGCAGGTAGCTAGACGACTGAAAAGAGTGCAACCGGCTACAGAAATTTAAGCTTTCGTTCACAATGACGACGATGACAGTGATATGATGTATGATTCGATCCTGAGGAATTGCACGGGACCGGGTGTGGGACACCCGCTTTGACCAAAAAAACACCCTCTCTCATGCAATCCGTATAATTACCTAAAATACCGGATAAAACAATCGAAATTGTCAGAGATGAGAGAAACACTCTGAAACACTTCTATTGGCTAAAAATAAAAATAACATGATAGGCCATAATT
This sequence comes from Aphanomyces cochlioides, assembly GCA_019828595.1. NCBI lineage: Eukaryota > Oomycota > Saprolegniomycetes > Saprolegniales > Verrucalvaceae > Aphanomyces > Aphanomyces cochlioides. Next base: position 318,016 of record JAHQRK010000029.1, on the reverse strand, counting down.
TGTCTTTATTCAACGCCACCAAAATCATTTGTCCAGAACCACAAGCGTCGGTGGTGGTGCCGTGTCGACGGTTGCATCCACAAGGGGCCATTTTCCAACAACCAATTCCCACAACATGTTATGAAGATGCACCCAAATGTCAATTGGTTCCACGGCGGCCGTCCAATCTTCGGCGAATTGGTCGATGAAGAGAGCCCAGAAGCGCCACCGCGACGACAACGTGTGGCCATCGCTGCAAATCGTCCGCAACAAACCCAATCTGCGGCAGTTGTCACCTGGACTGACCAAGAACAAGATGTAATTGCCCATATTGTGCGCGAAAACGCACTCGCGGAAACAAGCATTCACCTTGGTGTTTTGTTGTGCCGACATGTGGGTATTTGACCCTGTTGTCACTCTTGATGACATTTTGCGCAATATTCTTCAAGAACGTATCCAAGATCTTGCCGAATCCACTGCTGCGGATCAAGACGATTCAATGGAGGAACGCCCATCTGCTCGCCGTAGCGTGCGAACGTCGGTTCCATCTCGTAAAAAAGGAAAAGCTCGAAAGTGTTAGAGTCATTTGATAATTTGATAAATCAATTTTTGACTTTGCCGACGGTCATGTTTGTATTATTCCTGTTTTATACTAATCTCTCCTTGTACATATCCATACATCACAATAGATATGTTTTAATGCTATATGTAATGTTATATACAACATTTAATGTTATTGTGTGTCTTTTCTTGTATATTTTTCACTTTACCATATCATAATGTTAACAAATGTGATCTACTGTTATCGAATGTGATATCACGCAATATAATGATATGTCCTACACTTTACTTTATAATAATGTTAACCAATGTGATCTACTGTTATTGACAGTGATTCCTCCGTACATCACGCAATAGAATGTTATATCCTATATTTAGCGTTATATTGTGTATTTTCTTCTATATTCCACGCTATACCTCATTTGAATGTCAACGAATGTGATATGCTGTTATCAAACGTGAGAGTTTATAACATATACTTAAATGATACGATTTCATTATTCATAACGCCAGAATATGGGATTTAATGATCTCAAACGACACTCAATGTATTATCCAGACGGTGTATGTATGAAAGCTGACATTTTTTACATTCCTTTGGATCTTTTCCTTCTCTTTGGCTTTGGGCCTGGCTTTGTCGAGGATTTTGTCGGATCGCACGTTACAGGGGCCAATGCCAGGGTATTCCGCAGCAAGTTTGGGGTGGTAGCGGCGTTACATGGCCACTGTAAATAGCCCTGAAGGAAGCAATGGAATATATCTTGTCGTACAAAGTAAAAGGATCCACGCCGATGGAATTCAAACATGCCACGGCATGAATGCATGGCCTCTTTCTGTCGAACCACATGCGGCATTGGCAGGTGTTAGCTTCAAGATCAACAAGACGCCAAAGGTGCTGATTAGTTGTTTCGAGATCGTAATACATGGTCAAGAACGTCTTGCCAGGGTTAACGACTTCAATCTAAAATACGGTAACACAATCATACCAGTCGAGCATACTGCAATCTTTTTTGATTTTGTGTTCATGACACCAAGCAGTTTTTGCTGCACAGGAGTATGGCCATCGTCAGGCCACGATGCACAAGCGTCTCTAGTGAAATACTACTCCGTCCCATATCTTTTGTCCACAAATTTTTTTCATTTGTGTACATTTTGCAGCTTTCTGAATTATGCGATCCTTATTAGCTTAAATTCAAGCTCGTGATCTCCTCTTTCATTGGACAATATTTAAATTCGTTGATTTCTTCCAACGAAAATTTTATCGACACTGAAGTAGAGTGGGATACATGAGTGAAAAAGGGAAAGACTCGCTAGAGCTTCGTTTTGAAGCCGCCGTCTACATACCTTTGTCGAGTTGTCAGCTATACTGTTTTGAATGGCATCGTCCTAGTTTTGTTGCCCAGAAAGCATTATAGCAGCCAAAACTTCAACTAAAAGAAAAATATTTCAACCCATAAATGTAAGCCAAGGAGGTTCACTATGGAAGTCAGATTGGGTATGAGGTATCAAAACAATGATATTAAGAGATTTAATGCATCAAATGTCTAATATACAAAGCCTGGAGCTTATGAAATGAGTTTATCTTCCCGCCATTTAGAGGAACTCTTAATATTTATAAAATACTCTATACTTCAATATTTTCAATACAAAAATCAAGTGTTATAATCAGAAGGACAAAAGATGCGGGACGGAGTAGTAGTGAAGTAGTGTGAAACGCATTTATTCGCTTCCTACTGTCTTTTGTTGATATTCCTCAATAAGTGTAACAGGTACAAAAATGCAAGATCACAGCGTCAGAACTGCGAACTTCTTCACCAATCCAATTGTTCGCAGATTCAGCGAGGTTCGATGTAACGTTGTCGAATGTTGCACGGGGAAATGCATACGTAACCCAGTGTTCAAGCGGGATTTGACGTAAATACTCCGCCGCATCTACGAACATATTGTCTAATAGAGCATAGTCAATAACATACATGAATTCATTGAATGAAGTCTTTTGTGTATGCGTTCAAATGTTTCAACACTATCGGATCGGGCAAGTTTGTAAATTGTTGCAACTTGATCGTCAGGAAGTCGCAGTCCACCCTGAGCGTTTATGTTTGCTACAATGTGACGCATGCAATATCTGTGAGGTACATCAGGGCACACATTGGCGCACGCCTGAATAAGGCCTAGCAAAGAATGCATCAGTCATTAAGTTTACATACTGAAATGTTTTCGTATATAACAGTAAATACAAAACGTAACGTATATAACAGTACATCTCAGTACAAAAGAAAACAACGCTAATGTTCTAGTAAACAACAGTATGCAACGGTATGTAACAGTATAAAAGCAAAAAACACAAGAAACACCAGTAAAATCATAGCACAACAAAATATGACGACAATGATCCCACGTCATCGAAATGTATAGCAATATCGTTTACCTTTTTGACGATCCGATATTATAACCGAGTCTGCTCGAAGTATACCTGAGCACTTCAAGTTTTTTAAGAACCAGGTCCAGTGAATGGCATTTTCGACAGGAACGATAGCTATGCCTACGAGTGGTAAGATGTGCCTCCAAAGATCCCAAACCAAGAACGATGACGTGGTTATTTGGATCCTTCGCTGCTGCAACCAGGAGAGTTCCATTAGTGTTCATCAGGTCCTTTAGGTGAGCTCCTATGCATGATTGATAAGAAACAGTATACACCGTCAATTGCAATGACATTTTGGCAATATTCGAATGCGGATATACGAAACGCCGGGATAAAAATACTTCTGTAAAAGTGACCAAAAAGGGTTTCCACGTTTGCTAGTGAACCAAGGTTGGCATCAGCAACCTGATGCAAATAGTTTTCAAGTTTCTCAAACGAAGCATCAACGTTTCCATACATCAACCGTGCCAACTCACGTTTCGCAATGCTTGCACTCGAAGGTGTGATGGTTTGACCGTGCTCCCGCTGGAAGAGATCGATCATGAACTGTCCTGTGAGATTTCTTGGGTCTGTGGCAAATTTATCGGTGTATTGTTGAAGTGTGTTCAAGATCTACTCCATTTTTTAGTAAATATGTATAAAGACCACACACGACTGATATGGATCATTATGTTAATGTTTCAAACACTATGTATGCATATATAACTCAAAATATAGTATATAACATTAAATCACATAATATACCAGTAAAACTCAATACGTATCAACATAACATGGTATAAATACAAAAAACATAGCACAAAACAAACAAATCACGTACAGTTTCATGCGTCACCCCAGGATGTTGTCTCGCTGATTTTTCGTGAAACAAAGTATGGTTGTGCATCAAATTCATGTCGGTGATCATGACAGAACCATCTTTCTTCTTGTTTGCTCGTACAAAGAACTCACAGGCTGATGTTGTGCATATCCAACGAGCGTCAGTTGAACTTTGATACTTCTTCACCACACTGAAGCCTTGCTCAAGGCTGAGCTGGTCGAGAGCCGACCTGATATACTTCAAACTCCCAAAATTGTGCTTCTGCTGGGAATTGATTATGTCGTTGACAATGAATCCATCGATTCTGTCGGTAGGGGGTGCTGTGAGCTTGTATTTGACTGCCGCCAGCAAGTAGTCTTCGGTGACATGCGAAGCCATTGCAAAACCAGTCGCCTTCAAAACTGCATCGCCAACAAAAATGTAACCGGATAAATTATCCGGGAATACTTTTTAAGGCAATTTTTCGGAGAGGGTGTTTTTTTTATCAAAGCGGGTGTCCCACACCCGCTCCCGTGCAATTCCTCTTCGATCCTCATCAATCTTCTCATGATGTCTCAATCTTCTTGAGTTGTCCTCGACAATCTGGTACATTCATCTGTGTTCTTCACTAGCAGCTACAAATATGAGAATTTATGCTCATTTCTCAAATGGCTCACAAGTTCAAGACAATTTGAGTGCTGGCTGGTGATGCAAGTGAAGACGTTGATGGCAAAACACGATCAGTCATCGAGAACCGAAGCGAATGCGATGACCACAGCTCCTCTCCTCGTAAAATACAACCTCAAAAGGAATGGCCAATCGACCGAATCCATAGCCATAGTGTGCTTGCGTCGACTGAGACTTCGTATTCAGTCAATGCAATCGCTATCGCTATGGGATTCTGTTGATTGTATTATTAATAACTGGACAAACGATACAAGCTAAACACAAGAAGGGACTTGACATTATGATGGATAATGAGATCTACCTCTTAACTGCCTTCACCAAAGCTGTAGTCCAGATCACTGTTGTAGCCGCTGTCACCTGGTAAACCAAGAATTGATGGCTCTATGCGCAGCCTACGCTTTTCACGATAACGCTTCTGGGTAGACTTTCGACTTTCAATCATTTCATGGCCAATATGCTTCAAGCAGGCAAGGTACATAAGAAAGTCGTCGCCATTTTGACCACGCAAGCGATGCAATTAAACGTGAACGTTCGTGAGCGCCACACAGCACTTGAATATCGGTTCATAGAGCTCAAAGCTCCATCGAAACTTGTCAGAAACGATAGCCCATAGTGTAGAGAGCCTACCAAAAAAAATTTCAACCAGGACTCTATCGCTCGACACTTTTTGATTCCACTCTTCGCCTTGACATGATAATGGACGATTCTTGATGCGTTTCTTTGGATGAATGGCACGAACGACATTGCCCAGTTCCTGGTATCCCTCATCAACTAGGATTGCCCATTGGTTTCCATATTCATCCCTCATTGGACCATCATCTACGAGAGTCTCTTCACGAACAAGTTTCAACATGACAGATGAAATCCCATGTTTCGACGAAAGATTGCAATGTCGGCTTCACTTCCATGGAAAGGGGGGCTGCAGTTGATCGCCAAGCCAACAGGATTCACAGAAACCTCGACCTTTAACCCATAAAGATTATGCTTTTTGCTGAAAAATGGTTTCTTTTCGGAGTGGTTTCCGGCGGGAATGTTAGTTTGTTGGAAAGTCACGTCTGCGTAACGTGGACATGGAAAATGATGGAAACAATTTCCCGAGAGCACCAATTTGGCCATAGTCCACTTTTCATTTGCAGATTCGACAAACTCATGGTATAGTATTGGAGCCACCATGCGCAAAAATTTTGAAATCAAAGTTTGGAATGTTGGAGTCTGCATGTCGAACGTGTTTGCCATGACATCCCAATGTCCAGCATGCTTGAAGACAGCAAGGAGCATGAAGAGAGCATCTTTGCCATTCACGGATCGCCGTTTCCCACGACCAATGTTCCAATTGGAGTCCACCTTTTCGCAAATTTCAGACCAAATGCGATTGAATTCAGTAGCGCTGAAGTTGGTCAGCGTTCGTATGCCATCAGAGCCAGTAGTGTTTAAGTGTAGGTCAAAGATAGGACAAGGCGAGTCGCTTTCTTCGTCAGAGTCGTTCCACTCAACATTGGCAAACATTCGCCGTCGTTGCTGCCGTTCTTGATCAGCTTCAGGGAGCTTGGGTTGCCTTGCGTTTGCGCGCGGAGGAGATGGACATGGTATTCTCAAACGTTCACAGTCAATTACGAAATAACAGACCCATAACACAAAGAACTCTACTTTTCTGTCGAGATTGACATGTGAGTGATCGACAGAAGATCGATGAATTCAGGAATTCGCGAAAAATCTATCTGGTCGGGAAATATTGACGAATGTATGGTATACTCAGACATCATGTGAATGAGATATGTTTTCTTGGAGGTCGAAGAATTTTATCGAAGTTGCTCACTATTTGTTTGAAAGGTCTATTGTTCACGGTGGGTCCAAGAGGTTGATCCATGGGTGCGGGTCTTCTGAGATCGCAGAATAGAGAGCAAATCGCAGATAAGCGGGAACTTACTGTATATCACCATCCCGTGCACCTACCATGTACAGATAACGCCGGAAAAACTCGACACAGTTGTACTCAAACTTATATAGAAGTTTGTACATGGCTTCAGTTTGTATTTTAATAAATTTTATCACTTGACAACTCTTCTGGGTGACGTCAATGCCTGTGATTCGGTCTCTTCAGTAATATATTGGGTAGCACAGGCAACAGAACAACAGGCGGCGTCATGGGGCGGCTCAATTCGCAAAGAATTGAAGTATTCATTTGAGCATAAGTTGTGCGAGACAGCACCACACATTAAACATGAACGTTCTTGCTCAGGTGAAGGGCATAGTTCAAATTCGCACAGCATGATTAAAGGTTAAGTGAGCTACATCGATCTCTATTGCTTCAGTTTGAATTCGAGCGGGCATGGCGCGATGTAATCGACATCATCACAAGTGACCAATCAAATGTCACTATTTTGGGCCATTTAGCAACCAATCACAGGGTAAATCCCAGAATTCAAGACATTTGATTGACGGGATTTCATTGTGATATGATTGGATAATATGTACACGCTAATTCAAACTTCCCCACTTTGAAAAATTAAATAAATATCTGATGTACTGCTGTGTCGAGTTTTTCCGGCGTTATCTGTAGGCTCTGCTTCGTGTCATCCACGGCGCGCTGAAGGGGACTCATTCCTCAGCTAGTCGACGGTGCTCTTGGATTGCTCCTGACAGCGATGTTTTGACTACCTCATGGCGGAATTTGCCTTCGAGAAAGCCATCTTCTACTTCTATGCGCGTTTTGGTCGCCCCTCCCGCTTTTCACGGCTGCTTTCCTTGCTTAGAAACCAACAGCATGGCCCCGATGGACGCTGCAGCGTATGATCTCCGTGGCAGCCGTGGGAGAAACATGGCGGGGGCAAGGGCGGTCATTATCCCCTTGGAAACCCCCACAAAAGTCATAGTTTACGCCGCGTAGCTAGTCGTCCCGTCGGTTAGGCGGCAGGCAGGTGAAGAATCGTTGTAGGAATTAGACTTTCCTGACCGATACACGAGCTGAGCTTGCACGAGTTGACCTTGTAATTGATTGTCTTCGACCATCGCCGCGGCGTTCAAACGACAGAGCAAAGACGCACCAGCGACTCCTTTGCGGTCATGCGGCTCAAGAAAGGCAGCGACAGGCGTTCCAACGGAAAGATTGAATGACGGAGACGGCCAAAGTGGGGAAATATATCAGAAGGCATTGACGACAGGGTTGTTTAGGCGGCGGCAACGCTCTTACGACACGACAAGTCGATACGAAACGTGGCGCTGCGTCACGCAAGGCGAGACGATAGGTGAGGCTCGTGGCAAGTAGATCCAGTGGTTGTGATAAAAAGAATTTGGCTTGATCTCGCAGCAGGTCGCCACGGGATTCAATTGCATTTTGTGTCCTTTTCATCTTGGGAGATGCTGACAACGATGTTGTCGACCAGCAATAAAATCTCTATACGCTCATGCAGCTTCCGAGGGGTGTTGGGGAAATTCCTCAACACTTTCGAACGCTCTGCAGCGTGGCAGGAACTGCTGGTAGACTGGGATAAGGTCGGCTGACGATCAGAGGAGCATTTCACTTTCAAGCATGTCATGTCGTTACAACAGCTCTGGAATGCAAAACGCTTGATTTCAAAATGCAATTTTCTCTCAGACATACAAGGGCGGTTGTTTTTTTAATATCGAACACGACGAGCTTTTTCAAGCTTGCGAGTCGAGAGGCCATCGATCTTTCACTACAGAGACTATGTTGTATAATTAACTCTAACTTTTTCAAGGGTGATTGAAAGACTGGTTTTAATTTGAACCGACACCACGGAGAGCACGGCCAGCTTTTCGACCAGCTGAGCGGCCGCCAGAAGCACGACATCCAGCAGCACGACGGCCACCAGTAGCACGACCAGAGGCACGACCACGACCACCAGAGGAACGACCCCCAGTAACGCGGCCTGCACGACCAGCTTGACGAGCAACATGACCAACTTGACCAGCAGTGCGACGGACTTGACCTGCACCGCGACGAACTTATCCAGCAGTACGGCTAACTTGTCCAGGCACGCGAACGACTTTGCCGGCGACACGGCCAACTCGACCGCCAACTTGGCTGACATGTCCAGCAACACGGCCGACTCTGTTGGCAGTACGACTAAACTTGCCCGCCACTCGACCAACTTGACCAGCAACTCGGCCAACTTGACTGGCGGCGCGGTTAATTTTACCCGTCGCACCGCTCGCCGCTCGACCAACTGTGCCCGCAGCGCTGCTAATCTTTCTTCACATGGACGTCAATCCATTCATGAATCCACCTGCCGTCGCTGCCAATTCACGGCCTTGAACAGTCATCAGGTGGCGGCGGCGAGATCGACGACGACTGCGGCGGCCAGATTTAGCACCACGGCGGCCACGACCTTTGCCACGCCCTTTGCGACGCAACAACCGGAGAGTCTCGGTAACTTCGCCGTGGTTGGCAGCAGTTTGGACAGTCTTGTCAAGAGCACCATAGCCTGCCGTAGCTGACAACGATCGAGAGTCTTCAAACGATACGACTTGGTTGGCAAGTTGGCCATGACTCAAGGCCACCGCAGCAGCAGCAAGGAAAAGTTGAAGGAAGACGCGCATGGAAGAGAGGAAATTTGAAAATACCGACTTGAATTCCGTTAAGCAGAGAGACGAGGGTGACAGTGGGCGGACTCTGCCGCAATTTCACGTTGCGCCACACAACAAGACGAAGATGCTGAGAATAGAACCAGATGGGGTCCATGAATGGTCGAAAGGCGGGTCGAAGGTTGTCGTTAGGTTGTTCATTTCAGTGGTTGTTGTCGTAGAACGAGAGAGTTCGTGTGTAATGTCTGCACCTTTGGACGCTGAAAGACACAACAAATTGATAAAGTTGTGCTGTTTGTGCCTTCCACTATCATTGTCGTCGTCACGTCGTGCTCTGCCGTGGCACCTCGATGGACTACTACGCTCTAGAAGACGGCTATGGCTTGCTATGGGGCTCCAGCAGCGCCGCGATGGCTGGGTGAAAAAACGTGAGAGGTGAAGCTATCGGCTCTGCCTCGCGAGGGGCGGTTGGGAGCCTCCATGGCATGGCATGGGAGTAAGATTGGTCATCTCTTGGAGTATTTGCGCAGCTGTTTGGAACTAGACAACCGTGCAGTGGCGAGTTCTAAAGCTGTCAACATCTGCAAGATTGCCAAGTTGTATCCTACGAGGTTGGAACACCGGATTCCCAAAAGTACCTTGATTTAAGGACATTTTTTTATCGTTCTTAATGTTACACATTATAAAAGTATACCTCTTGGGAGTCATTAAAACCAGGGACATATGGCTGGGCACATTTTGTGTTCGTTCCAGTGTCACCATTGCGCCCGTCGTGCCTCTGGAAACTCCCTCGTTGTTTGCTTTGCAGGGCATTTCCAAGGGGAAAGAACTCTATCGGCGGGTCCTAATTTGACAGTCAAAAGATGCAATAATTGTGGTAGAATTCCACCACAAAGACTTTGTCAAACCACGACAGCGAGCTAAGGCTCTTGGTGTCCGGGGATATATGACCTTTTGGACAAGCAATGACCATCGTGGAGCGGTTGCATTCCTGAAGGCTCCAGTATTTACGCTGGGCGTAGCTGCAAATCCAGAAATGAGTAGACAGGTGATAGAAAATTGTAATATGAAACTGGCAGGTATATTGCTGAAGATGACAAGTTTAGTTTGAATCGAAGGAAGGGGTCATTGCTTGGACCAATTCGATCACTTTGTAAGTTTTTAGAGATAACTGGCGGACCTTCGGTGGCTGGCATTGTCTTCGTTTCGACTGTCTTGACGAAGCATGCGGCCTTTGGGCCGCCCCCAACAATTTGGAGTGTGAGGGAAAACACCAAATCTTCCGATGCCACGACTAGCGATGCCCGTCGTGCTTCGTTTGCCCTCAATCGATTTCTGTACGTACGCTTGCTTTGCTCTTGCCAAGAGGAACTGCCATCAAGCCACGCTTGTCTTCGCTGGCTTGGAGTGAAGCAAGTTGACGGCGGTGAGATCCATGACGGTGGCCACGGATTCACCCTTTTTCGCGTCGTTTTCCTTGAAAAGAATGAAGTGTCGCAGCAATTTCACTTTTGTCAGGGAAAGTTCCATCATAAGCATCAAAGGCTCTGTCGTCGGGAGTTGCTGACAATCCACGGGAGACCTCAACGGTGTATGGTACTCTGGAGTATTCCATTCCCCCAAGCCAATGCAATAGCAGCCATGAAGAGGGGAATCGAAACGCGAATGAGGTTGATCGACGTTGTAAATTGAATAATGACACATAGAAAGCCTGCCCTTCGGTGGCGACATCGAGATATCCTGTAGATTCAGTCGCGATGTTGCCACGCGCCTTTCGGCATGTTAAACGTGCAAAGAAATCGACGAGAACAGTCGATGGGTGGTCAATTGACAATCGAACCAGAGGCAATTAATCGCCAGGTGTAATCCAGCGATGGGGGAAATGGTCGGCGTGGGAGGATTTCCTCTGCAAGTGAATGAAAGTAGAATATAATAATACTCGAAAGCACTTCGTTGAACATTTTCTAGTTTCCAAGCACTGTAGTACGTTGTGTTGCGTTATAAGAAAGAGTGCTAGGAATCTGTGGATGACTACAGTGCTGTGCGAAACGATAGGACACATTGTATTGCTTCATTACATGAATAATTTCTTGGAGTTTATTCACTTCCACGGGTACTGTTCTATTTGCAGATTCGTTCTGTATTAAACAGTCAGCGCTTTGGAAGATTTCATTCGAAATTGGCTATAATACAGACTAGTTTCGGTTTTTGCTCCTGTGCGAAACGATAGGACATGTACTAAACAAACCGAAAATTTGAATTTTGAAATGCTTTACCGCCACCAAGCATACTTCTCGCCCTTCACTTAACGATATTCTCGACTGTGAGCACTTACAACAAGTTGAATGGGCCGTGGTAGTCAGCTCACGGAACTCGAGCGTGAAAACAATACGAGTCAAAAGAGGCCTTGAAATCTGCAATTTTGATGCATTGGAACTTGCTTGATCAATCATACTTGAGAAATCTTGTTTGCAGCATGAAATCACGCTGTATTGACGTTTTACAGGCTCATGGGAAGACAATTAAGTACTAGACTACGTTCAAGGCATAATACAGTATCGTTTCCGTCCATGATCAACGAGTTTCGCAAGTGTCCTAACCTTTCGCACACACTGCTAGAGCTATTTGCCTTGATTCTGCTGTTTCTAGCAACACTTCAACACTGTTAGATGCACTGCAACCATGGATACACCTGTACGATAGTATTTGATGTTTCTGCGATGAGTCTTTCTACAGCTCTAGCTGTAGTGCGGCCGATATCGCGTATGTCCTAACGTTTCGCACAGCACTGTATGTGCTAGAATTAACAGAGGAACATTACACATATGGTTATTAGATCTTTTTACGCGTCAGCCATCCATTGCATCGCCGTGAATATGACAGTCCTGTGCGTTTTTCTTTCTCGGTAAGGCGGTAATTGAGTGCTGAAGCACAGACTTTAATTGTCACTACTCGTCGCTGGAAGTTGGTTTAAAGTTAGACAAAAATACCAATTATTAAAAGTTATTATAAAGCGAGGGTAATTTACAACAAAACTTTATATCCACATATTGAATTATATAGTTTATTTATATTCAGAAAAGAGTGTCCTGCGATAGAAACGATGCACTTTAAAAAGCTATTTTCTATCAGTTGTACAATTCAGCAGACATCACGTGACCATTCCAAACAAGATCCTCCAAATCTAAATTTTCATCACGAAAACATTCCATTTTATGCATTGCGTTGCGCTACACAACAAGACGAACGTGCTGAGAAATGGACTCGCCCCTGTCCATGGATGGTCAATTATTAAAAAGGAACTCAGAGGCGAGTGGGAGTTCAAGCAAAGTGTCATGTAGTGTCCATGGATCACTGTTGCTACTATACCTACGCACAGTATAAAGTTTCAAGGTTATATGGTGTTTCAGAGCTTTTATTGTATAACAGTAGAGTAACCTATTTAAAGATGATAACCAGAACATCTAATGAGATTGATCGCAATGAGCAATTAAAACATTAGGTCGATCACAGGAGCGTTCTACTGTCCTAACTTATGCATCTTTAATTGTGGCATACTTTTCTCGATTTTGTGGTGGTTGTCCATCGGCGAATCGAAGTCAGGGCATCTCCACGCGACTCAAGACTTTCATTTCAACAATCAACTGTTCTTGGACCTCTCTGCTCATCACTATTGGACAGTTTCTTCTATTTTATACCAATTGTATAGCTGATAATTTACCGTCGCTCCATTTTCCGACACAATATCGGTCTGTTTTTGTGTCAAATGGTCCAAATTTACTGTCGACGGCATCCTGTTTTGTGTTTACAGTCGACTGGTGGGGCAACTGAATAATTAGTGTATAAATTTTGACAGAAATTTTTGTGTATACTGTCGTCTGGTGGAGATGCCCTCAGGGCATCTAGTATACACAATAAAAGGTATACCTGTCAAAATTAATACAATTTAATATACCACGTACTTCGTAGTATATTGAAGTTTATAAGGGCATCTCCACCAGACGACAGTATACACAATAAAAGGTATACCTGTCAAAATTAATACAATTTACTATACCACGTACTTCGTAGTATATTGAAGTTTATAAGTTACTAGGCAGTATAAAGTCTTTCCACTCTTTGGACCCATGCGCCAAGTGCGTAATGTTCCTCTGCAATTGTTATTGAACACCTCGCCAAACTCGTTCAATCGACGGTATTCCGCGAAGTTTCCAGCTGTCATTTCCTCTGGTTGGATTCGACAAAAAGCGGAAAATGATCCCTCTCCAGTCTCCATTGACATTTGACTTCTAATTATTGATCAATTTGCTCTGTGATGTCAGTTATGCGAGTTCTCGTCTCCCTTGCTATCGCTGCGTCCGCTGTGGTTGCCTTCCACTAGCCTAGCCACGACACGCCCGTCATGATATTCAATCAAGTCACCCCCTTCGAAACCTCCTACGAACATCGTATTCTCAAAGGTGAAAAGGCGTTTAAAGTTGGTGCCGTCAAGACGTCGGCAAGGCCAAGCCTTCCAGTGGTGCCAGGCCCCAAGCCAAGATGGGAAAGCATGAAGCTGCTGGCAAGCGTATCGGTGGCAAAGTCGGCAAGGTTGTTGGTGGCGCCCTTGGTGGTGCCGCCGGTGGGGCTGCTGGCGGAGCTCTTACAGGACCGGTTGGAGCAAGTATCGGTGGCAGTTTGGGGACAGCGGCTGGTGCTGCTGGGGGCAAACGTGCCTGCGCGTGGGTTGAAGGCAAGATAGGCAAGCAAGTGGACAAGTACAGGGCTGGCAGGTAATCAGCTGATTCATTACGCAAAGATAAACAGTATATGTTGGAAACGTGTTTCAGTGTCTCTTGAAAATGAGAGGTTTAAAGTTATGCTCTGATAGTATTAATGCAACTGCGCTCGATACATAATTGTTTGTTGGTTTCTTAAGTTGAAAATATCTTATGACGCTGCACGTGTCACCTTGAAAATACTCGAACCGCAGACATGACTCGCCTTAACACAAACAATTTTCAAGTATGAGTATGACGTGCTGCAGTGTTCTGCTGTGCAGAGCAGCCAGGGCCGCGCGTCAGTTTGACCAGCTGCCTTTTGTGAACCGGTTTAGTGAACGTTAGTCAGTTGGAGCGAGGGGAACGAAGTCCTTCGACAAGGCAAGTATATTTGACACTGGTTAGCTAGCTAGGGGAAAACGTATCTGTGGCCGGAAGTCGCGGGAGACAGTACATGCAGTCGTTCACTTTCCAATACGGCATGTTTGTTCAACTGACTCTGAGCTTACGAATTGTGCATGTTGAAGTCTAAAGATCAATCTTTCGTGCCTTTTGAAGTCTGTCAATCGGTCCGAAATGCTCAGTGAAACGGCAATCAACGCCACGTTGGTATGGAGAATCGAAATCAAAGCTGTCGGGTCAATGAGCATGTTATCTAGGATGTCGTGATTGAACAGTACTTTATTTGATTTATCGCATGAGAAGCAATGTGACAGGAGCCGACTCGAAAATTCAGAAAACCTCTCTCTTTTTGTTAATCGGTTGAAAGATAAATTACTATTTTATGGAGGCTATCGTGTTATAAAGAACTTTACTGTTGTCGGACAGAAATATGAACATATGTTTGTACAAGTAATAATATCACACAAGTACTATGAAATTAAATCAATCAAAATGACTTAATACAAAATTGCTGAGAAAAGGGGCATTATTAAGAAAAGAATTATAATGCCCGTTTAGTCCCAATTCATCAGAAGACCAAATTTCCAGAGACATCATTTTTCAATTTGCCTTCTCCACATTGGATCTTGTATCCACAAGAGCAGTATCAAATGGCCCGCGAATTCAGTAGTCGTGGGACCATTTCGGCCTCGCCCTCGATATTTCTTCACCGGATACCGGTGCTTGACTCAAGTCGTGGATTGGCAATGCATCAGCCAGGGCGATCAAAACCGTGGACAAGCTGCGAAACACGTTGCATGCAAGCTCAGGTGTGTTTTCTCCACAACTCTCTTGTCATGTTCTTTATAGGATTCTTGTCTTAACTAATGTTCAACACGATTATCTATTACACCACGACAACTGTGACGTAGCCTGGCACATGGACAACAGGACCTTCAACCAAGACATCATTTGGCATCTCATTCGACCTTTCGACGCCTGGAGGATCGACAATTTTGCACTTTTGGAAGCCCTTTTTGATCGTTCTCTTCGGAAGGCCGTACCAAGCATCGTTGGCCCATTCGACAATGTCTTCCCTCGTTGGTCGCTCCAGCTTGAAGGACTCTGGTGACTCTGATGCACACAACTGTTTCAAAAGATGATAAACCCATTTGCGACGCAGCACTGACTTCATTGGCTTGATCCACGATACGTCTGCGGGTTGGCATATCCACGTGAACCCTGGCGGTATCTTTTTGATGATGACTTGCATTGATTTTGCGTAGGCAAGCACCTCGATGGTGAAGTGGGCACCAAAATCGTCCCAAAGAAGCAAAACTGGCGGCAAATCTTTGTCTTCGCGATGTCCAAAATGGTATCGAAGGAACTCCAGTGACATTTGTCGATTCCACCAAGCGCTTGGGTTTCGATAAATCCTTGAAGGGTAACGATCTTGCAATTCCAAAATTTCATTGTTCCAGAGCTGTTTGCCAAAACCATGTCGCTCAGCAATGTTCTCGTTGACAACGGCTTGTACTCTCGATTCTGCAGTCTTCATGACTATAAAGAGAGAATACTTCGTGCCATGGTTGTCTGCCAAAACCATTGCAGTTATTCGGTCCTTTTCGTTCTTCGAGCACTTGATCCAGACTGATTTGGCACCGGTGATATCGACAGTCTTCTTTGGAACGTATTCGTAGTTGATTCCAGTTTGATCGGCATTGTAGATGTCAGTTATGTTGTGTCGTGCAATGACCGAGCGGATGCGCGAGCTAAAGGCATCCAGGGTGGCTTGCCCTTCTTCCAAGTTGGCTTGTCCAGAGCGTGTTTTGGCGCGAATAGAAAGCCCCCATCGCTTAAGAAATCCTTGAACCCATGTTGGGCTTGCTTTAAATTGTTCAACGGAGAGGCCAATTTTTTTCGCAATGTCCAATGCTTTGCAAGTTAGCATAAGATTGTTAATGGGCACCCCTTGTTGTCTTGTCTTGGCTATCCAGTTGGCTAGCGTAGCTTCTGCTTCTTCACTCATTGTTGTTCCTATCCACTTTTCTTGTGTGGTTCGGTGGCGTGATGTCGATGGAGCATCGGCTACCGTAAATATACGATGTTGATCAGATTTCCACTGTAAAATCTTTTTCCACGCTGACAGGAGCTGAGTTCCAGTGAGTCCATTGAAGTAAGTCTTCAGCACGAATTGTTTACCATTGTTGTGAAGCGATTCGATAATTTGTTTTCTCTTCGAAAACGTTGCGAGTTCTCTAATGTTCTTGCGTTTACTGGTTTTCTTGCTGGCTGCTGTCAAACAAGGACGACCAGTGGCTTTCCGGTGAGCAGTGGCGGCATTTGTGCGAGCCATTGCAAAACCACTTTTGGCGCCGAAGGACATTCAAATGTTTGAATCAATACTCTATAGTTTAATTTATCAGTTGTCGAAGTGTTTAACTTTCATCGGGAATCTCCATAATGCATACAATTTAAGAGCATCTCCAACCCACTAGCCATAGTCATAGCCAATTCACCCAAGTTGAGACAATTTAAGCTATAGCTATTTTTGGAATCCACACCCAGGCGTTGCTAAAATGAAACTTT
Organism: Aphanomyces cochlioides; assembly: GCA_019828595.1. NCBI lineage: Eukaryota > Oomycota > Saprolegniomycetes > Saprolegniales > Verrucalvaceae > Aphanomyces > Aphanomyces cochlioides. Next base: position 301,293 of record JAHQRK010000029.1, on the reverse strand, counting down.
GCATCTCCAAACCTTGGCAACATTCAACACATCGTCTGCCTGAATCATGGATCCAGGATTCATCAATGCCCTGACAGCAATATCCCAAGCATCTGCGACGAACATTGCCTTCTTGAACCTAGTTAGACAACGACAGGTACAAAGAAAGCGACAAAAGCGTAGACCGGGTGGGTCTAGACCTGGTCGAAAGCCGAATATGAACCGTGACTTCAAAGGTGGCGATGAACAAATCTTCCGGGATTATTTCAGTGTGAGATCAGTTTATGACGATCGATTGTTTAGACGAAGATTTCGCATGCAAAAGGGACTCTTTCTACGAATTCTAGAAGCCGTCCAGAGGCAAGATCCCTGGTTCAGCCAGAAATACGATGCGATTTCAAACAAACCATGTATCTCGCCGTTGCAGAAAGTAGTGGCAGCATTACGGATCATGGCATATGGATGTGCAGCTGATGCTTGTGATGAATACGTTCGCATCGGAGAATCTACTGCTGATCTTGCTCTGGTTCATTTTTGCAAAGCTATTATCGATTGCTTTGGTTTTGAATATCTACGTTCTCCAAATTCGTCTGATCTTTAGAAGATTTTGAGGTAATTGATTGTTTAGTACCATTCCTTCTACTGCTCATGATGTGTGTCATAGATATAGCGATGCAAGGGGCTTTCCTGGTATGGCTGGTTCAATTGATTGTTATGCATGGAAATGGGAAAAGTGTCCTTCTGCTTACAAAGGAGCTTACACTGGAGATAAAGGTACTTCAATCATGCTAGAAGCCATCGTTGATCATCGTACTTGGGTTTGGCATGCATTTGCTGGAGTACCAGGTTCGATGAATGATATCAATGTTCTTCAACGTTCAACTTTCCTTGACGAAATCATTAATGGCAGACTACCAGAAGTAGAATTCGTTATCAATGGCAAGACATATAGGACACCCTACTGGCTCTCCGACGGGAGTGGTCTACGTTTGTTAAAACTATCCCGGATCCACTTACTGCTGATCGCAAGCATTTTGCTAAACTACAAGAATCATACCGAAAAGACGTTGAGCGATTTTTCGGTATACTTCAAGGTCGATTTGCAATAGTTAAGCGACCATCTCGCTTCTGGTCTGTGAAGAAAATGGTCTCAATCATCACAGCGTGTTGTATTCTACACAATATGATTGTCGAAGACGAAGAGCATACCTATCATCTAATCGACTTTGACAAGAACTCACGACGAAAATCAAGCCTTGCACGTGTCAACGACAACAATGACGATCAACCATTTGCCATGGCACGCCCAAATTTGATACCAGCAACTTTATCACAAAAGATAAAGCACATTCAGTTGATACAAGATCGGGCAGCTCACCACCAGTTGAAGAACGATCTAATTGCGCACTGTTGGACTGAAAGAGGTCGTAAGTAGAGAACACATTTTTCTGTATTACGATTAAGCAGAGCGATAAACTATTTACTACTATCTCTAACACGTTGACGAGCCCACATGATGTACTCTTTAGCGTCTTCATCGAGATCATTGATGTTGATTGAAAATAAAGCCAATTCTTCTTGACTTGCTCTTTTCGCCATCTCGTTTGCAGTATTAGCTTTTTGTGTTTCTGCCATTTGTTGAACGCTTTCAGCAATACGTTGCATAACTTCACGCTGCTCGTTGACGAAGGAAACTATTGCAGCGCTTGTTTCATGTTCGATCTCGACATGTTTTGCTTCAAGTTTTGCTCTTTTGGAGCCCATGGGACGATCATGTTTTTGAGTTGTCAAAGCCATAGGAGTGTCAAGCGAGCCAATGGCAATTGAATTGTCCTGGTCTGCAGAGCAATCGACGCTGGGGACGTCGAAAAACTTCGGAGACTCACGTTGGAGATATTCCCACACATCCCGATGCCTAAAGACTTTACCTTCGATAGACTGGAAGGCAAACAAACCGTCCGACACCTGGTCTTCATATCGTTTTCCAGATTCATTTTTGTCCTCCACCTTCTTAACATATCCAGCAAACTTGGACACGAGCCTATGCAGGGTACTCCATCGATGAGGCAAACTTGACGACACTCGTTTTGTATCGGGAACAAGATGCTTGAATTCGTCGTGCACACGATTCCAGAGAAAGCACCTGCCTTTTGACCGTTTCCGACAATGGGATCATGAGATACGGCCACGTACGCACGAGCTAACGACATGTCTTCTACTTCGGTCCAGCCTAGGCCTCTGCGACCTCTCTTCACCTCTATTTCACTCATGGCAGATCTTTCCAAAATGATGAGAATGCGAGGAGTCGCCGCCAAAGAATGTATGTATGCCGTTTGGCCAGGAATTTACTTGCCTAGCTATCTTGGTGAAATATAGCTACGCAAGCATGTAAATTTAGCTATAGCTAGCCTGGGTGGATGTCTTTTCTAGCTATAATATGGCTATGGCTAGGATAATAGCTACCGGTTGGAGAGGCTCTAAATATCATATTTCGCAGTAAAAGCGGCGTCACATCCGATAAATCAATTAAAGTATTTCTAAATTTAGTAGATATAGGGCATGAACATAAGTATAAATTTTGCGGTCATGACCAGGGTCATGACCGAGAAAATAAATATCAGATACTAGTATATAGTTTCCAAATTGGTTGTTTCTGAATAAATATTCGAGATATATTTAACTCTGGTCATCATACTAATTTTAAGCTAATACAAACACTCGTTGTCATCACTCCTGCCAAGGTCAAGACTATCATGCTCCATGATGAGAGCCATCTCGACTGCTAGAGCGGTCATTACAAAGTTTACATGTCTTGTGATGCCTGATTTAAGCCTGAAAACAAGATTTTCGGTGTCCTATTGTGAAAGAAAAATGAAAAAACAGAATATTTTATCCTGGTCATAAAACGACCAAAAATGAACTATGACCGCAGTCATGACCGAGAAAACTCCATATAGTTCCGAAAAATATATCTGCAAAATATACAAGGCTGCTTTGAATCTACAGATTATCGGTTAAATCTACGCAAAAGAGAATTATGAAATTACCAAGAGGAACAAATTTACTTGGCAGAGACCTTTTCGAAGATACATTGCCGTGGACCACTCAAAGTATTATTCAAAGCTTTGCATCAAATTGCATGAATCATATAATTTGTAAATTGGAGTACTTTCCCCGTGTCCAGTAATGTTGCATGAACAATGGAGAAGACCAGACTCATTATGCCTCATGTATTCAGTTATCGTCCTGTATGTCACCTCGAAATTGAAACCTGCGCCAAAATCAATACTTTTAATAGGACTACACTCTGGTCCAAAATGTTTGCAAATTCATCGTATGTCAGCTCCGAGAAAATATACTAGAATTTGTATTGAGTCTCGAAATCATATATTCCTCCCAATAATATAATGAAAAATTGCATTTGTATTGTCGCTTCTTATTTAAGGAGATTGCATGTTATCAAGATACCCTTGAGCGCTTTCAAGGTTGAGTGGATCGCAAATCACATTGAAGGTTGACAACCCCTTAATTGAAGCATCCTTCTTCATATGAGGGAGTTGAAAGTCATTCCCACCCTTAGCCTCTAACATCGTTTCCATTACCTCATGCAAGGTAACAAAGGTTTTGGAAAGAGTACTGGCTTTCTACAGCATCAACAAGCTCATCAATTGTAAGAGTAAGCTTAAGATTTTGTAGCCTTTGAACAGAGTTAAAGAATCCTAAATCTAAAACATTAAAATCAGGGTTATTTGGAGGCTGCGATGAGATTTCAATGCCCGAAATTCCATTCTCAGCGAGAAATTTCGTCATCACACTCCGATGTGGGCTGGCGTTGTCTTGCTGAAAAAGATCGTTTTCAACTTGCCATCTCTTGGAAGCTTGGCTTGAATTACAGGAATCACATTAGACAAGATCATATCCTTGTAAACGTCGGAGGTCAAAGTCTTTGGCCCAGTCACTACCGTTCCTTTCGGCCGGTTTTTGTTCGCACGCCTTGCAACGACCTTCTCAACATAAGTCCATACACCCATCTTGCCGTCAAACATGCATTCCTTGTGGCGGTCTTAATGGAGTCGGCAGACAGCGGCGAGAAACATGACTTTCGTAACGAAGAGCTTCGACTTGTCGCATCGTACACATAGCGTAAGGGATTAAAGGTAGCATGGAGCTATCTTAGGCAGTAAATTCCTTCCTTTCTAAATACTATTAGGTAGGAAACATATATGTATAATTACTAATTTTCATTAGATTGTTTTCGGTCACCTCACCTGGTTGCCAGACTTTCATTCTTAACAATGGTGGACATCCTCGATGAGTCTTATTGACATATTTCAAATTATATAACCAATCAGAAACTGAAGATATGTATACCGATTTGTTTGTTCAAGCTGAATGGCTCTGAATGAGCATCTCGAGTGTATTAAATCCCGTATTCAAAATGAAATAGCTGGTCAAAACAGTGTGAACTAGGATGAAAATGTCAGCGGTGTACCGTCAGATGAAGCGAGACCAAGTGATGTCTCTGACTGCATTGGTGCTTGTGAAAAAGATATTGTCGATGAAATCTGGTACTTAAACCTCTATATTTTGTATACTTTTTAATTAAATACATATTTCGATTCTTAAGTATTCGAGTTTTTTTATCCATGTGATTTCTAAGTGTCAAAGAACCTCTTGACAAACTTTCAACATCTGATAAGCCTACTCGATTGTGCTCTACATTGTAAATAATTTTGATATACAATTCGAATACACATGTAACTCTGGAGCAATCAAGAGCGAGCTAGGACGCAAGATGTCAATCTATCGTGCGGGTAAGAGACACAACGCTCCAAAAAACACCGTATGTGATCGTCTTGAAAACACCGTGTCGTGATTGTCTTGAAACATCTCGCCCCCGTCTAGCAATTCCTATGCCAATGAGCCGAATATCGTATCCTGGGTTGGGGACATGCCAAACCATCGAGCATTACTCATCAAAGCATGCCAGATGCAAAATAGATCCATTTAAAACACTTATCCGGCTGTGGACCCGCAGGTTTTTCTGTGTTCGTCACAAAAATTTCATGAGCACAATTAGGTAACTCCGGCTGACAAGGACACCTTCCGCAAGTCACTTGCAGCTGCCATTAACGAACATCCGCTCGACGGGACAAGAATTTACAACATCGATGAAACTGTCTTTGACTCGCGAAACGAATCAAAGAGCCTGCTGTGTGGGTCAAAATCAGCTAGGTCCAAGTCAGTTTTACCGACATACCACCTGACCATAGCGGATTTGATAGTGCATTCGGTAAAGTGCTTTCTCCGTTATTGGTATTTTGGTATTTTCTAGAAGCAAACGATAAAATGAGCTTGAATACTATGATGTGATTCACGGAAGTGCAATTACGCCGTCAAATGAAGGATAAATTTCTGAAGAACTCTTTTTCAAATGGCTCAAATGGTTCCCGCATTGGCGACCTGTCAATCGACCAATTGTTCTACTTGTGGAAAATTATGAAAGTCACATACCCAAAAGGTGCATCGAGAAGTTTGACGCACTTCATCTTCCGTGATAAAATCCCGGGCTTAAACGAAATGGTTGATAAGAATGGGTATCTTCACTGCAGCAATTTGCAACTCAAGATCATCAGTGTCGTCTTCTTCGATCCTTTCATCGTCAATCCAATTGTCACGCAAGTGGCGCTTGAACGGGGCCATGATTCCTACGTCAAGAGGCTGATAGGATAAGTCGATATGGGTGGTAAGGCACAGTCTTCGTTATTTTGTGCAACCCAATGTACATCATTGTTTGATTGGCTTAAAATATACTTTCATGACACTTGTCAAACCCCACATGCAGTTGTATCGAGTCTAGTGTGAGATGTACAAGCAAATCATTCATACTAGACTCGACACAATTGCATGAAGTTCTCCATTACTACTATATTTTGCACAGGTTTCGTGGCAAAGAAGTTTGATTGCGGCTCTTTGAAAAGACAATCCAGCATGTGATGTGCAGTTGTCACAGCGCTGGGCCACTGACAGAGGCTCTGTTGCCTATGTAGTTTAGCTTTTAATAAATTCATTGCAATCAGCATTCCCAAAAGCAATATTTGGTTGCGTCGTGCGAAGCACGACGACTCTCGGGTTTGTTTGAAATATTTTGCTATTTGCGGCTGTATGCCCTCCACACGTTTTAGATCACGAAGCACTATTTTAAGGTAAAAATACCGACACTAACTTGTTGTAATTATCAATCGAAGTCACTGCATGTTGAGACAGTATAACACTTTTATCATGGTATGGAGGAATAGACAGCCTTGCATGGCAAGGCTAAGCATCCCTCACTGACATGGATGACAAGTGAATGGCTCAACATCGATGATTGCTTTTTATGCTGTCTTTGATGAAAAACTTTGTATTGATAAGTTATTACATGTTGACAAATAAAGTGGCTGATTTGCAACCCATGTATAATCACTTAGTTTCAGTATACTTCAGGGTTGCAAAACGCTTCGAAACGTGCAACGCTTACTGCAACCTTTGTTGCAAAGCGAACATAGATATGCAGCAAATGTACCAGGGATTTTTGTGGATGGCACAGTGCAAAAATAGAGATATAGCCAATGAGAACTCTAGAATTTTGAGATTTAAATCTTCGGTTGCAAATGGCTGGTAAAGTCACGGTATCTCATATCGTAGATTGCCTTGGAGGAAGCGACACTCACATGGGGATCGAGATTGGCAAGCACAATGACAGAGGGGTCTTACATATCCTGCTTGAGGACGTCAATAAGATATTGTCTCCAAAGGGCGACATCCATCCATGCCTTCATTTTTCTTCTTGCCGTCGCCGCGAAATGTCAAGAACGCTTCTTTTCTCCAGCGGAAAATATCTTAGCGTATCATAATGAATTGGAGTTTCATCGACGTTGTACCTGTAGCAGTCGTCAAACGTTTCGTACTGAATATGATAATCAGCGAATTGACATGAGCACGTCCTATTGCAGCATTAGTTGCATGGCCTCTGTCGAGAAAACCTATGGCGATGTGAGAAGCGCTGGAGTAACTGGAGAAGACTTGCAGTCGTTGGATTTGTGGCTTAGATATGAGCGAAGCCATTCGCGATGGTACTTTTTGATCCACTTGATGGCGTGAGTGCAAACCAAAGCACGCTCCTTAGCCCGCACTAGTGTTATAAAATTCTTTATTAGGATCGAAGAGAATCTCTGCTTCTTCTACAGACTTGAGCGTCTAACGCATTTTGCTGCCTTTAAAGGCTTCGATGGCATCATTATGATAAGACCAATCTCGTATCGTTTGTTGTGGTATGTCCATCTCCTGTGCAACAGCATTCGACTATATTGCCTTCAATAACTCGAGAGCATGTCAAAAATGGCTTCAAAATCGAGGGACATTGTATTTTGAATAGCTTTTAGACACGAATAAAAATCCTACCGATCGGAGAACAAGATTTCAAAAATATTTTGATTGGTCGGACTTATTTTAGTACTATGTCCTTTTGACATAGTTAAAAGTTCGATAGGCCAAGGATGGTCATTCTGTGTACTAAATTTGCTGATTGCAACCTTTGCAAATATACTATATTCGTGTTATGCTCGTATACGTATAGTCGTAATATAAACGATGCGATACTAGATGAGAATATTTGTCTCAGCCGCACGTAGAGCTAAAAACAAAGACTAGTTATGAGAACACTTGATATGGATACAGCAATTTAGTACGTTGAAGAACCATACTAGTTTATAAGAATATCTTTTACCTTATGGTGTTGGCTCCAATTGAAGTCTTTTGTGATCACTATGTCATTCAGTAGAGTTTGGAGTTGGCGCCGAAGAATTTTCTGTAATTTCACGCTTGACATTTTTTACATGTTTATGATATCATTGCCACTTCTCTCATTGAGCATAGTAACTGAGAGACTATTGACTTCATCGCTTTCATTCAGCATTTAATGTTATGAAGTATGAGAAAGAAAATGGCTTTCACATAAACTTTACAGTTGATGTCGGCACATGTTATCGACATTAAATTACTATAGCTAGTGTTCGCTAAGTCACGGGGTTGAAGGGAAATACTAATCAAATATCAATCGGCGCATATGAAAAAGGAAACTATTCCGCGATAATAAGTAACTTGGAGAGCACCCCTATAGGTGAGATGAATGGAAGGGATATTATGTTTCAGCCCCTCATGCAATCATGATTCAAGTATGATACCAAGACCTTTCTAGATCTTCGGCAACAATGTCTTCGTAAGTAAAGATGTCAATTACTCTGTGCATTGTTCCGCATCGATAGGTTGAAAGCATAGAAGCATCCTTATGATGAGTGCAATGCCCCAAGTTAATAAAATGTACTGGTGTCAAGCGGAGTAAAATGTTTTCATGAAAGTCAAAAAGTGGAGACGCCGGGGATTGAACCCGGGGCCTTCCGCATGCAAAGCGGTTAACTGAGTATATTAAAGAATTAATATGGCCCAAAAGGGCCGCAAACTAGACTTTCGATTTTGGCTTCATAGGTCGCATAATAAATATGTGTTGCGAAATGTGACCTTGGAAGGTTCTTGTGGAAAATCGTCCAGTGTTGCTTAACCGAAATAGACTTGGGTGTGGGGTAATTTGGAGGAACCATGGCAGAAAGAAAATGTTGCATGGCGATTCAGACTGTGAAAAAATTCAACAGTATAGAGAAGAGCCATACAAGCAACTTTCTTTTCATGACCATCTTGATCCGAGTTGGTGGTGGCGAGATACGAGGCAATTTCGGGTTGACTGTGGAGGACTTGAAAATTTGTATACAAAAGTCTTGATAAAAATTCCAAGTGGAGGTACGCAGTGAAAAAGGCCAAGTACATAAAAGCTTGAGTTGGGGTCGATCCATGAATAAATAAATCGACAGGAGAGGATGGCCAAAAATTGACAAAAGGGTCGAAACAGAGTAAAATCAGGCCCAAGGAAAATAAATTGGCAAGAGGTAGGAGCCCAAAAAATCCAAAAAGGTCGTGGCCAATTTAATTCGACCTCAGGAGGCCGAATTAAATCGCTGGAACCATGGGAAAAGCTGGGTTTGAGAGAAAAGACCATCCAAAATAAAATGTTCTTGGACGATTTGACCAGCCAAAAAAATCAACGAGGTCGGTCGTTCCATGACAAGCAAAGTTGATTTCAGGAGCGTCTTCGTCGGAGTTGATGGTGGCGAGATAGAGGGAAAATCCCTTGTTGGTTGGGCTTTTGGGGTAAACCTCCCAAAAATAATAAAAAAGGGTAAAATATTTGGGAGGTGCCATTTTGACTTGCACCATGCGCGGATAGGTCTCGAGCGCGAGCATCGTCGGAGCTGGATTTCGAACGGCGCCGCGGTGCATGGAGCCACTTGGCAGAATCGTAGCGACGATACGTACGAAGGATAGCGCACCATTAGAATCGCCATAGGTAGTGTGTAGCGGGAGAGCGCTAGCCAAAACCAGTGGTTTTTCCAATCGGGCGTCTCGGCGGCCAAATTTGAAGGAGTCATAACTTCCGAACGGCTATGAGATAGATAGCCATACTTGGTGTCCTCCATCAATGGAGGCTAGCGGTGGATGCACCATATTAATCGGTGTATATAGAGTCGTGTAGCTGAAATGAGCTACGATGGTCGTTTTGGAGCCTTATCGGCTCAAAATGGTTTGGAATCGGAAGTTGGGTTCCTGTGCTGCTATCATGGTGCTTGATAGCTCAAATCCATCGCGAGGACATTCTCGAGCCTCTCCAACTCTAAGTTGGGCGATCGGAGTTGATTTGCGTTCAGGAGCCCTTTCGATGAGTTTTAGCCATTTCACCAAAAGTTGTCGGGGCGACGGCAAGTAGGTTCCAGGGCTTCAATCATCGCTCTTGATGGCTTAAAACACTCATCTAGCCATGATAGGATGGAAAAGAGTCGTAGCCGGTCGATTGGAAATGATTTGCGACCTGTAGCCGACTTAAGGTGTTGTAGCCAGTGGATAGGGGCGGTTGACATTTTGGATTGATGATTGCGAGCAAACCAGGATGTTTCAGGGCGTTCTAACGCTTTGGCTAGTCGTAATAAGTGGTGGAGCCACCCACTAGACCCCAAGATGTCACTCGGTGACCGTAGGGAAAGCGTTCGAGTTGTCCTGGTGTTTCACCGGTTTGGGTGACAGTCCAAAATGGGTTCGTGGTTTTGAACCATACATCTGCAATATGTGCTAGTTGGTGTCAGCATAGAGCTCGATTCAACTGAGATAACAAGCCCTAAACGTAGAAATCCACGCAGTAGGTCGAGAGAAATTTCACTTTTGGTGACGGGTTGAAACCGGCTCAAAATGGGTGTCACCGGGTCGAATTTCCTTTCGAATTTTGTATCGCGAGTTTGACGAGGTTTGAGCACTCGCAAACTGGCACATCTTGAGGAGGAGACATGGGAGAAGCTTTTAGGCACCGTGGCGCAATTTTCCCGAACAAAAAGTGTGCACTCGATTTTGAGATTTCGCCCCCAGGGGGAGACGTCGTAACAATTTTCAAAGTGTTGTTGTGAGAGAACCACTGCACTTTTTTGCAATCTAACGCTTGCGTTTGTCTGCTTGGGATGTCTAGCAACCCTGAAGACCATTAGAATGTCTGAAATGATCGTCAGGGCAATGCCAGAGTTGTCGATAGTTTTGCCATTTTGGGTGAACGGATAAAGTCAAGTCGATTTTGTGAACGACTCGGCATGAGATAAAGTTACTTGGTGTGTTCATAGAGCTCTGTTAGCTGGGGCTAACGAGCCATCAAACGCATGAAAAGGCCAAGTGGGTCGCGAGAAAATCCACTTTGAGTTTTCCCATTGGTTTGGGTGACTTAGGTGAATTTCTTCAAAGGTTGCAATATAACATGCCTTTTAAGGTTCCAAGGTCTCGTTTTGAGATTGTGGTAAGATTTGGGCAGAGAACCACTCATTCTGGTGCAAACTATGAAGCACCGATGTCAAGGAAGCCTTCGTGGAGTCGTCCAAGGAGGCTCGATTGACTTGGTACAGATGCCGCTTTATAATGTGTCCTGCTAAGCTGGATATCGTCATACAGTCGTCCTTCAAAATAGTGATAACACCAAAACTTAATATTTCTGAAAGATAATATATTTATGGCCAATTATAGATATTTGTTTATAGAGTTTTAAGGTGATGGTTATCAATCACCCATCACACCATGCAGGTTCAAGAGAAGCCACGACGTCTACGCCTGAGCAAGGAGCAAAAAGAAGCCAATTTGCTCTATTACAGAGCCAATGGCCATATGACTCAGCGTAGTCTGGCTCGCTGGGCTATGAAGAACTTCGGACTGCCATGCCCACCAGCCCAATCCACTGTAGTGACGATTCTCAAGAATGAGCTGCCGAAGGAACTTGCACCAAGTCGTCGGTCATGCCACAAGGGTTTTCTACCCCGAAGTCGAAGCAGAACTGATGACGTGGATATCAAAAGCTGAAACGTACGAAGTTCCAGTAGTCACTGGCGAAATGCTGCGGTACAAGGCAGACCAAATTCGGACGCGTATATTGGCGGGCCTGAGTCCAAACGCACGTCAAGAGAGCCGTCTCTCAAGCGCTCAGTTTTCGAAGGGCTGGCTCTACCGATTCCAACAGCGACATGATTTGAAGATGCGGCATCTTCATGGTGAGGCCACATCTGCAAATGATACTGCTGTTGAAACTGGTCGACGACGTTTGCAAGAAGTGACAGCAAACTACTCCAAGCAGAACATATTGAACATGGACGAAACTGCCTATTTCTATTGCTCTACTACCAAAACGACGATTTCAAGAAAAAGCATACGTGGGCGTAAAGATGTGAAGAAGCGAATAACCGTGGCTATAACGAGCGATGCTACCGGAAAAGCAAGACCCCGCTTCTCTTCATTGGGCAAGCTCAACGTCCGAGGTGTTTCTCAAGAGATACAAGTGTGGACGTCTCGTCATGTTACACGTCACCAAAAAAGGGATGGATGACGGGAAACGTTTTCGCTGCTTGGATTACGTCATTGAATGATGAAATGAAGAGATAAGGAAGACACGTGCTTCTGCTTTTGGACAATGTGTCATCGCATAGATTCGACGAAGCTTTGTCGAATGTTTGTGTTGAAATGCTTACCCCGAATACGACAACTCACCTGCAACCCCAAGATGCCGGCGTAATCCACTCATTCAAGTCCAAGATTATGCAGGTGAAGACAAAATATGCTGTCGATAAATTTGACGAGCTCTTACGACGTGAGCACGAACTGGCGAACGACGAAATGAAGAAGGCGATAGAAAAGATTCACCACGTCGACGTGGTGACTGCAATGGAATGGGCGACTGCTGCTTGGGAGCATGTAACGGACAGGACAATCTCAAACTGCTGGAAACATACGCAAATCTTAGATGAGGAATTGCATGAATTGATAGATAGGTTTCATGAATGTAATATCTGATGTTTATACTTGTGTTTAGTATTAAGGGGAGTTCCAGTCGCAAGGATTGTACTTGATTTTGTATGAGTAGGGTTAGGGTTGCTTCCAATCGGGGAGTAGTATTATTTCACACTTTTGAAATGCCAACCCCTGGCGAAATCGACAGAAACCCGCCGAAAATGGATACTGTAAAAAATTATATCCGAAATTGTAAAATTTGATATCACTATTTTGAAGGACATCTGTAGGTGTTTTGTTAGGTAAATCTGGACGGTAAATCCGGTCGCACCGAGTCTTCCATATTGTATACCAAATACAAGATAAAAAAATTGGCCACAGCAAATTAAATCCAGCTTGGAGGTCTTTGTCTTGGAGTGCTATAGGAGAGAAGAATATTTTTTCCATGGTAGTTGGCCAAGTAAAGTTAAGGGATCTGGCCATGGATTTAAATGGACTCCAACATGCTCGAGTATATGGACAGTCCAAGGTGAAATGTTTATACATCTCCACTTCATGACAAAAAATACAAGTGTTCGGGATATCGTCCGAGTACTTGAATTTGTATCGGAGAGGTAAGGCTCGTATAAGCAGTCGATATATGAAAGCACTATACGTTGGCAGAATAAATTTGGGCTGCCTGTAGAATGCGACCACTTTAATATTTTCCTTGTGGGCATAAAAATCCGAGGGTACCAATAAATGCGCTGTGGGTAAAACCTCCTGAGCTGATTTGGATTTAAATTCATGAGTTAAATCATCCAAGGTGGCATCAATAAAGGGTAAAAAGCCATCTTTAAAATTTCCAGCCCAAGTAATTTCGGTAGCCGTTTGCCGATAAGGTGTAGGCTGTCGAAAATTAATTTCTGTGTCCTCGGGTGGAGATGGTAGGATAGACTTAAGTCTTCCGTGTAGAGCATACCACCATTTATGATCGGGAGTGGCTAAATGGCGTCTTGAGCATTGAGATTTAATCCAATCTAACAGGATCCGCATGCAAAGCGGACGCGCTACCACTGCGCTACACCCCCCACTTTCCTTTTTACCGTGTCCATCACACCCAAAGAAAGTACCACCGTCTCCTCAAGACACCGACCCGCAGGAACCCACGCTCTCGCCCAGCTACCATGTCTTCTCTGTCGTCTAATCAAGACCCCACTCGTCGTGCCTGTCCTTCTCCGGCTTCTAAGACGCCCGCCGACCAAGGACTTCCACCGCTCGAATCGTCTCCCATCGACTGCGCTCAGCCAACCACGACGCTTCGTCAACAAGTCGGAACGCCAACTACAAGTCTGCAACAATCTCCAGTCATTCGACCAACTCCTCTCGAACCTACCGCTTGCCTTAGAACCCCGCTTGCCTGCGCTGCCGACGTGCCGACTGTGCCGGAGATGCAGGTTGGATCGACCATCGCCGACGATGAGCACAGCGTTGCCACTGCCGGGAATTCGCCTCTGCTTGATACCGTCGCTCGTGACGCCGGGGAGAGCATGCCTGCTGTCCTGGCTGGCACGACTGGGCCGTCGGCCGGTGGTGACCAAACCAGCGCTCTTGAGCCGCGGCCACTGAATCCGGCAACGGAAGAGGATGAGCAAGAACTGGATCTTACTAAACCAATCATTGACGTCCACATGGAGAGCGCACCCATATCAGGAACACATCATCACGGCGATCCACCACGACCGATCCGTCGAGTGATCGACTTGACCAATCCACCCGAGTTAGCCGAAGGCAATATCATGCCCAAACGAAAAGATGACTCCCTACCGCCGACTTATGCGTCGGTGCTCAAGCAGTCTGCGGACAACACCACGCAGAGTGATGTGAAATGTTACTTATCTCGCCCGTCTCGTACCATGCTACTCAAGCTAATGGAGCTTGCAGAGAAGGATTCTACGACGGATGACGAAATGTTTGAAGCCATCCAGAACGCTTGGCCGTACCCAAAACGAGTTGGGACGGGTATATTCTGGATCGAAACATCAACAGCGTTGATCTCTGAAACCAACGATAAAATCATCAGAAGCATTATGAGCGACAACGGAGATAAACCGTGGATCTCACGCATGCCCGACTTTCTCCAAGTTAACAAAGCTAGAGGAGGGGACGTGGTTGTGACTGTTACCAGCGAGGAGACCAGATTGGCTATGCTTGGTCAAACTGTCTCTATTCTCGGCACTGACTACAAGGTGTCAGCTCCCAAAGCATCAACGCACAAGACTTCTTCAAGTAAGAAGAAACAGAGTGGACTGGATGATCTCTATTATATGGACATCGTTGGCACACGATACAACTTCGACGCTCAGCTCTTGTTGAGAGGGCTCCGCAGACTTAAAACGAATCCTCTGTACGTTAGTGTCAAGTCTACATACGACTCCAAACACTACAGTACGGTCATGCACCCAAATATATGGAGAGTCTACTTCAACCAGAGCGAGCAACCACCAGCACTTCTTGTCAATGGACTTGTTGTGGACGAACTTGTTCTACAAGGGGTGCGTTATGGAGTCTTCGTGAAAAATTACGTCAAGCAAACAACCCCAAGGCAAGGCCGTGCCTCACAACACTGCATTGACTTGGATAAACTTCTTCACAACGGCAATGATAATGGCACCAATGAGCCACCTGCCGAGAGCAATATACAGAAACGCCAACGGCTTCCTTCGACTGAGTGTGATGGTATTCAAACACAAACGAAACAAACGGAAACCTCGGTGACCAACATAAACAGAGAGAGCTCTAACGTTGAGGTGGTTTCTGAAATCGTCGCCCCAGTTCCTAGCCTAATCGAGGGAGACAATTTCGGCGAATCCCAAACTGCGGGGGATGCTTTCCAATCCATGCTTGAAGACATGGAAGTGGAAGAATTTGTCCACCCAAAAAGACCACTGAAACTTACAACCAACAAACGCACGCGCGACGAAGCAGAGCTAAATAGCAACAAAGGATGGATAACATCCAATATGTTTGATGCTCTTAGTGGGGTCGACATCCAGCCCAAATCCAAATTCAACAGGATTCTTCTATTTATGCATACACCATGGAGATCACGCTTCCTACACCGGGAAAGTTTCATGGACGTACATCTATTCGTCGCATGCGACCGCGTCGCCACAGCATGGTATGGCATCCAAACAATTTAACCATGAGGCAAATCGAGACAGAACTGGCCAAACTCAGCGACACTCAGGATGAGAACATAGCACGGGGACGTATTGAACAAGCCCTAGAGACAACGGAGGAAGAGGTTCGTCAACTCCTAGACACAGCTCAAGCGGAAAATCTTTGGCGCTGGATCAGTCAGGATCCTTGTAAGGCCAATGTAGAATGCACTTTGTTGTCCAACCCAAATGACATGCGTACTCTGGCATACCTTCATGCCTGGCATAGGTGGACCGTTGCTTCTACACTCCCACGAGTGACTACATTTAATGAAGCATTCGAATCAATATTTTCAATCAAGCCTACGCCAGAGTTCCTCCAGCATGCTTTTACAAATCATGCAACCATACAGGCGACAACTCCACCGACTCTCAATATCGACATATCAGAGTGGAGCTTGCGCTCGCGCTCTTTGAAATCCTGTTAGCTACACAAGCTGATCCCTATTTCAATGACGAAGCTTGGTTAGTCAGCATCACAAAGCATCCTGTCATTTGGCTGCCTGTGCATAACGCTCAAAATATGGTGGCCAATGATACACTATGGGGTATACTTCATTCATCAGTTGGACACGCATTGGTCTCGAACATGAGAAAAGCAATTCCAGAGGGTCTGCTGGAGGTGCTTGCCAGCTTGCAATCCCACAACTACGCCTACGAGAAGGGCGGCATGATGGCCTTCGTACCAGGGTCAGTGCCAACGTTGGATATGGTTCGCCCGTACCGAATGTAAGGCTCCTCAACGGCATATCTGCACAGACACCGACCTCAACCACAGGAAAACGCATACACGTCGCACATTACAACAGAACTATCTTTGTTGACCGTGAACATAAATGGCTTCAAGGATAATGGCCATCGGGTCATCTCTCAACTCATGTCCAGGCACACAATTGTCGCGATCCAGGAAACCAAACTGGCAAGCAAATTCCAATATGACAAGGTCTGTTTCCACCTTGACCATGTCCTTGGGGTTGGCAACTACTTTCTTGCAACTAACGATCACAGACACAGCTCTCTAACTGTGGAAGCAAGACGAAGCAGTGGCGTCATGCTTCTTTTTCAAAAAGACACACCAGGCTTCGAACATCTACAACATTTAGACCACCTGGATATATCAGACAGGTACATGATTGTCCAGACGAAATGGGCCAATCGGGCAGTTTACTTCCACAATGTGTATGCTCCTGTGGAAAACGATTCTCGAGAAGCCTTCTTTGAAGAACTCCCAAGAGACTTCCCCTTGGACTCCATTCATATTGTTATGGGGGACTTCAATCTACCCATAGACCGTGACTTGGACTCTGCAACTGGTATCACAAACCATCATAAGAGTAGACAGGAATGCATGACATGGCTCCAAGCCCTGGGTATCATAGATGCATGGAGACTCCATCACCCAGAGCAACGTATATATTCCTCACCACGGTCCAAGAACCGTCTTGACTACATCTTCGCATCAACAAAGCTAGTTGAGGATGCGTACCGAGAATCGTCATATTTTCCATGCACCGATCCGACTGACCATCTTTGTCATTCAGTGAGTTTCCTCCCTGTTGGTGTTCATACGTCGAAGTCGTACTGGAAAATTCCCAAGGAGCTTTTGACAATTCCAGAAGTCCGACGGGTTATCCAGGAGGAAGCAAAAGTACTTTTACAAACAATGGAGACAGCAAACAACATTGGGGTGCTTTGGGCCGGCTGGAAGAAGAGAACACGTAGATTTCTTCAGACGTACCATGCACGATATCTAGCTCAACGCACACGATCACGAGATCAAGCGCTACTTCAGTGGCCCCAAGCCAAAAATTCCCACCAAGCGCGTCGTCTCACTGACGATGAACTTCTGGTTGCCAAAGTCGCCTATGAGACGGCCATGGCTGATTGGCAGCAGCAACAAAATGACCTCCAATTCGATTTTCACGCTACACAAAACGAGGTCTCGACCCAACACTTTTTTCGACCACCCAAACGAAAGCTGTATCGTGTACCTATCGTCGAGGTCTACCAAAGCGACGGCACTTGTACATCTGTTCCATCGCTTATACAACAAGCGTTTCACGAGAAGTGGAGCAACGTTATGTGTGAGCGTGACTTTATACAACCAAACCGTAAGCTTAGACGGAGATTCTTACGACGACTTCGCACTCGACTGACAGATGATCAACAAAGAGATTTAGACTCCCCCATCACAAGTGACGAAATGGCTGAAGCCATCAAAACGATGCATCCCAACAAAACGCCGGGTTTGGATGGGTTCTCGGCTGGTTTCTATCAAATCGACCCGAGACTCTTTGGTGAAATTTTAAGACGAGTGTTTGAATACCAACTCCAGAGAGGGGAATTATTGGGAATTCAACGCCGGTCAGCCGTCTCCCTCCTCTTCAAAGGGGGGGACAGAAAAAATACGGGAAACTATCGACCTATTTCGTTGATACCTGTCGAGGTGAAGATTCTCACTCGAGTGTTGGCCTACCGTGTTAGCTCGCTCCTTCCCAGGCTCATCCATCCTACTCAGACGGGCTTTGTGAAGGGAAGGCGCATACATGACCACGTTATTTTCCTCCGAGATCTGCAACACAAACACACATTAGACGAGGAAGAAGGCTACGCCATGTTCCTCGACTTCGAGAAGGCGTACGACCGAATCAATTGGGAATACATGATGGACACATTGGAAGCGTTTAACTTTGGGCCACAATTCCTCAGATGGATCCGTCTATTGTATAATCAACCCATTGCACACCTCATTATCAACGGTGCACTGAGTGAGGCTATTCGACCAACGCGTGGAGTAAAACAAGGAGACCCCCTATCGTCGCTGTTGTTTGTCCTCTCAGTCGAACCACTAAGTCAACTACTCAGAGATCACGAGGAATTGGGCATCGCGTTCTCTGAAACGCAAATTGCAACCACACTTTTGTTTGCCGATGACACTACACTTCTGGCCTCGTCACTTGTAAACCTCGAGTACCAGCTCGAACTCGTGGACGAGTTTTGTGGCTTCTCTGGGGCTAAGCTCAATCGTCATAAATGCAAAACATTGACATTAAACGAAAACCAGAGCATTATTCCACACCCAAAGCTGAATATGGTGGACAGTGGCGTTCCCATCCGATACCTTAGCATTCTCTTGGGTCACAAACTGGACTCCCAACTACAATTGAACAGTATCTCAGATACGTTCTATAGGACCTTTGTGGAGTGGGGATGTCGGGCACGCACGCTCAAAGGACGTCGCCTCATTGTAAATACGATGGTTCTATCAAAATTATGGCACTACACGGCTGTGATACCCGTACCTCCGGAATTAGTCAACAAATGGCAAACCATGGTGGCTAAATACATCCTGGGACGGCGTGTCCACAAGGATGACAAATATATTGCACCTACCAATTATGGTCTCGCGTACCTTAAAGCCATTGGACTCCGTATGCCTCACATAGCATCACAAATTCGGACACAACGATTACAAAGGTTGCAGCTGCTTATGGCGTCGGAGCTCATGAATGAAGAGCTATGGCCAATCCTTCCAAAAGAGATGTGGATTCGGTGCACGAAGCCCTACTGCAGACTCACAACATGGGATATGTTGCATTATGTCCAGAATATAAGGACAAAGCTGATCCAACTCAACTCGTTATCACCCTTTTGGCTCGATGTGTGGACAGAATGGGGGAGAACCACATATACTTCTCTTTGGCCGGTGCAGCCCACATTTACACAACTGGTCAACATGCCAATTTGGCTACAGCGGCACCCACTCTCCCCTGGTTCCAACGGAGGATGCAGACACTAGTCTTGCCATTGCTTTGAGGAATCATCGTGGATGGTACTGTCATTTAGCAGAATGGGGGCTATGCACACTAAAGGACTTTCTCACTGCAGACCACAAATGGCCCTCACCTGTTGAATTTGCGATTAGAATGGAAGACTATATAGCGGTGTATGATCGGCGGGAGCCCAGACCAACATCGTTTGACAGATTTTACTCCTTGCTTACAAAGCTTGCAACAAATATATGGCAAGTTGGAGGGTACACATTGATGGACGCAGTGTCAATACAGTCTGAAAACGTACTGCCGTTTCAAGCACTGCACAAGAAAAAGGCACTCCCCTTCCACCTGTGGCCAAAATCTCTAGTAAAGAAGGCCTGTTTTCACGCTCCTCCCCTGGTCAAAAGACACCCCATGCGCTCGGACGATAGAGACAGTACAAACAAAATTCGAGCGTACATCCAACACACAATTTCACCACTCCTCGCATTGACCTTGCCCATCCAAGCAGATGTGTGGTGGCGTATACTATATCGCATGTTGCCAACCAACTACTCCTTCTTCTTCCTACAAACCCAAATCCCCGACATTTTGGAATGTACATACCCTAACTGCAAAGAAGTGGAAACGATGAAACATGTACTTCTCGAATGCAAGCACGTTGCACCAATTTGGGCATGGCACTCCGCACCATTGCGACAATTTAAGGTGGGTTTTACTTGGAACTTGCTCGTCAATTTGGATTCGTTCACAGTGGCTCGGTCATGGCAGAATTTGTCGTCAGCAATACAGAAGCTCTGGGTCCTGCTGGCGGGAGCTCTACTTCACTCTCTGTGGACCTGCAGAAACCAATCAAAGTTCGAACACAAGCCTCCACCATTTCGACCAGCAATTCAACACAAGACGTTACTGCAATGGAGTGCCAGCGTCAGACGTCTGTTACGTCAAACGCAGGGCGATGATTTAGAAACAACCCACCTTCATCGTGCTCTCATTCAACTCTGTCAGCATGACAACTACAGTTGGTTCAAGAAACAATATCCCAGGGTATTCAGTATATCCACTCAATCATGATCGAGAGACTTTATCCTCGAACACAATAACTTAATGTAAATTAGACAAGGAAAGTAGATAGGGGATAAATGTCAAATACACCCCGATTGAACAGTGCGCTACACCCCCACTTTCCTTTTACCCTGTCCAACGCATCAAAGAAAGTACCACTGTCCTTACCGACATCACCTCGCAAGAACTCAACGCTCTCGCCACCGATCCACGCTACCATGTCCACGCCATCACCTCCGCAAGACTCCAATTGCCGCACTGTCGAAACTCCGCCTTCGAACGCCGCAGCCGATCAACCGTTTCAACCTCGCGAAACGCCTGGCACTACCGCTGCACCAACCAACGCATCACCGTCAGCGCCGGCAGAATCGCCAATTGAACATCTACAACAATCGAATGAAATGCAATCCACGCCGCCTGAACGTACCGCTTCTCCCGACACCCCGCTTGCCCATGCTCTCGACACTCCGCCTGTGCCAGAACTGCAGGTTGGCTCGACCAACGCCGATGGGGAGCCATGCGCGACCACAACCGGGAATTCGCCTCTGCTTGACACCGTCGCTCTTTACGCCAGGGAAAGCATGCCTGCTGGCCTGACTGGCGCGACAGGGCCGTCGGTAGATGGTGGCCAAGCCAGCGCTCTTGAGCCGCGGCCAGAGACACAAGCCAATGATGGGGATGGGTCACCACCCGCTTGGAACCCGCCAATCACCGGCCAAAAGGAAGACAAAGTGGGTGCGTCAGAGACATGCCAACAGGAAGCCAAAGTGGGTGCGCCTGAGGCACGCCACCGGGACGCCCCACCGCAACGATGTGGTCGAACTGTTGACTTGAGAGATCCAATCGGATCCACTGTGGACACAAACAATGCACGCCAAAACGATACACCTCCGATCTCGACCTATGCGTCGGTGCTCAAGAAATCGATCGAGGACTCACAACAAAGCGATTTGAAATGTTACTTATCTCGCCCGTCTCGTAGCAATCTGCAAAAACTTATTGAACTTGCCGAGAATGACTCCACGGGACCGACGACGAAATGTTTGATACCATCCAGCAAGCCTTGCCGTATCCGACTCGGGTCGGCACAGGGACCTTTTGGATTGAGACGTCAGCTGATTTGGTCGCTGAGACCAATGACAAGATCATTCGCAGTATACTGAACGACAACAAAGACGCACCATGGAGCTCTCATGCAAGACTTCCTCCAAATCAACAAAGCTCGCGGAGGTGACGTTGTTGTGTCTGTGACAAGTGAAGAGACGAGACTGACCATGTTGGCCAGACTGTCTCTATCCTTGGCAAGGAGTACACGGTGTCGGCTCCACGTGCCACCAAGAACCCTCGAAACTCTGGAACCAACAAACAACATGGGTTGGAGGATCTATACTACATGGACATTGTGGGCACCAGATACAACTTCGATGCCCACTTGTTGCTCAAGGGTTTGCGACGACTTAAGACAAACCCGCTTTACACTTACAAGTCCATCTACGACTCGAAGGAGAGCGGTTCACGAACGCATCCAAACATCTGGAGAGTCTATTTTAACCACAACAAGCAGCCCTCAGCTCTAATCGTCAATGGTCTTGTTATTGATGAACTCGTACTACAAGGAATCCGTTATGGGGTTTTTGTCAAGAACTACGTCAAACAAACAACACCCCGGCAAGGACGAGCTTCTCAACATTGTATTGATATCGACAAACTTCTTGCCGGTGGAGACGAAGGAAACGAACAACAGCCTCAGCAGGAGGAGGATACACAAAAACGACAAAGACTCGCCTCAGACCACGGCGATGGAATACAACAAAATCGAGGCCAAAAAGAAGCCGTCGTTGAATTAAACACCGACCACGCTGACGGAGTCGAAGGCCGTGGTCAACATGATACAGACTTAGATCCTTCACCGCCACCAAGGGGCCAAATGCAAACGACAGAAGAAGTCGTTCAACCATTGGAGATGGAAGTGGACGACGTTATCCAACCAAATGAATCTCTAAAACATCATCCATGTCGACAGGAGGTTGACGTTGAATTAAACAACAAACCTCCCATGGAGAGTCAACCCCAACCCGACAGCGTGGATGGCGATGGCCATCATGCAATGGGCGACGAGATAGCAAGTGAAACGCATGCTGCACAAGATGCCTTCCAGTCCATGGTGGGTGAAATGGACGTCGATGATTTTGTACAACCAAAGAGGACTATCAAACGAACAAGAGACGAGACTGGCATAGCTGGCACTAAGTCTTGGATAACCTCCAACATGTTCGATGCTCTCAGTGCGATTGAAATCAATCCAAAACTGATTTCAACTCAGCATGACAAGACTATTCATGCATATTCCATGGAAATACAACATTCTGCACCAGGGAAATTTCATGGGCGTACCTCGATCCGTCGCATGAGACAGCGTCGGAACAGTATGCTTTGGCATCCCAACAATTTGACCATGAAACAAATCGAGACCGAGTTGGACCAACTCAAAAACAATTATGATGAAAACGTGGCTCTTGAACAACTCGAGCAAGCCATGGCAACATCAACAGAGGATATCCAGCACCTCTTGGCCACGGCTAAGCCGGAAAACCTTTGGCGCTGGGTCTGCCGCAACCCTGCGATAGCCAATGTCTCATGCACACGCGCATTCTTGTCTAACCCTACCGACATTCGGACTATTGCCTACCTACATGCCTGGCATCGATGGGTCGTAGTCTCAACACTTCCACGCGTCACCACGTTCAATGAGGCCTTTGAATCCATCTTCTCGACCAGCCCTACACCTGAATTCCTTAGCAATGCATTTGCGAGTCACGCAGCTATTCACGTGTCGACACCTTCGACGTTCGAAATTGATATCATGGAGGTGGAGCTTGCACTTGCGCTCTTCGAAATTCTATTAGCGACGCAAACAGCACCCTACTTCTTTGACGAAGCTTGGCTAATTTGTGCAACCAAGCAGCCCGTCATTTGGTTACCAATCCACAACATCCCTAGTATGGTCGCATCAGACACACTATGGGGTCTGCTACACTCACCGATCGGGCACCAATTGGTATCGACAATGCAGGCGACGTGTCCAGGTGGTCTGCGGGACGTATTGGCACACCTCCAAACACAAAAATACACTTATGAAAAAGGAAGCATGGTGGCCTTTGTCCCCGGAACAGTGCCAACTCTGGATATGGTCCAGCCCTATCGAATGTAAGGCTCCTCGACGACAACCATGCCACAACGCTCAACACCTTCACGAACTCGTTCAACCTCACATCCTCATACCACAACACATCATCGACAAACCGTGGGTGTGTATTCCTCCGACATTACAACAGAACTGTCCCTATTGACAGTGAATACCAATGGATTCAAAGACAATGGACATCGACTCATCTCTCACCTTGTGACGAAGCACACAGTCATCGCCATCCAGGAAACCAAACTGGCAAGCAAATATCATTATGACAAGGTGCGTTTCCATCTTGACCACACCCTTGGCATTGGCAACAACTTCCTGGCAACCAATGACCACCGGACCGACAATCCAGAGATAGCACCTCGCCGCAGTAGTGGGGTCATGTTTATTTTTCAAAGTGAAACCCCGGGTTTCAACAATCTCAAACACCTCAACCACCTTGACGTCAGTAATAGCTGTTAAAGGTATATCGTGGCCACTTCAAAATTCTCACGACGAGAAGCATTAGTAAGGCATCATCCATTAGCTAAGAATGGATTCTCACCCATTTCCACAACCATACGCTAGAGACACCCTCGAGCAAAAAACACAATTAACACTTGTGGAAGTGTCCAAAGGCAAAATGATCACCACTCAAAGCATTTTGCATCACCAGCATAATCTTGACCTTCATACAGAAAATTTTAAAATTCATTTGATCTTGAACAATAATTATTTATAATATAATGCGATATTCAGATTTAACAAATTACCCAATAATTTACGCAAAAACTTATTGGGGGTCATTTAGCGTTCCAGAAACACTTGATCGTCCTGATAAATTAATTGTTGATAATAGGAATAAATTTGTTGAAGATTATAATATTAAATCATTAGCGAAAGAATTTTTTGTATAAATCGATCGGGTAAAATTGCCAAATAACTGAAATGCGCAATACTTGAAATACACTTTATTACGTTTATTTTAATATGAATACGAACATTTTTTTTGTATTCACTCACGCCCTGGTATTCGCAAGTACTGTAGCCGTCGTACGTCAAATGACAGAGGTAGGATCGCAAGGGTGTAGACTTTTGAGCGCCAGCAGAAACATATATATATATTGATCAATCCTTAGACTTCAAGCTCAAGCACATATTGTGGAATCATATTCAAATACGACAAGTCGCACACCTGCTTCAATCGATCGATGTGCTTGGTCAAAAGCTCAAACTCATGTTTCACCTCCGGATCTTTAGAATGAGCCTTCAAATGTGAACAAGTAAAAATGTTCTTGTCGTGCAACTTCTTTTGCAGGACTGGCCCAATACCTGAAATACATCTCACGCCGGCTCCCATCAAGTCTTCCAAATGCAAATTTTGAGTGATCAATTGTTGATTCTTGTACGAGTCGCCAATTCCTTGAGGCACAACAAATATCAGTTGAGCAAAGCGTGGGTTTTGTTTGATCTTGTCAACAAGCTCCAACTTTGCAAACAATTCCACTAATCCTGCACAATCGACTGGATGGTTTAATGATTTTGTAATTTGGAACAACAGCAACGTCTCACCCAAATGGATAAACGAGTCAATGGACTTGAATGTTTGAGATTTCGGGATTTGATACACATTCTGAAAGACCATTTCCAAAGTAAAGTTAGTTGCAAACCGCTCATAATGCCCAATGGTCCGATTGATCGTCAGCGATATCTCTTGCCTTCGTTCGTCAAGTTGTACGCACTTGAACGTACCACCGTCAAAAAGTTTTTCATGGGCGAGATTTTCAAACAACCATCCATTAAACGTAGACGCTTCTCCTGCACCGTCAAGCCATTTCATCAACTTTGCTCGTTCTTGGCTAAGTTTAACGGCGAGTTGGTTGTAAATCCGTATTCCAATCCAATCCGAACCAAACTCGAGTGTTGCAAATGTTGGATCCTCTTCAGGAATGTAATGCAGCAGTCGATGAACTACAAGATTTAACGGCACAGACATTTCAAAGCACGCTTGAACATCCTCCACCGTTTTAATCTTCTCAATCGCTTGTTCCATGGCGATCAATCCCTTTCGATACGCTCTGGCTGATTTTGCTAGACAATAGCGCGGGACACCACCAAACTGTTTATATCTCTCGGTCAATTCTTCGTCTGATATCTCCAAATTCAACACTTTGACGGCGTCACCCAACTCGCCCAATTCCCAAACAGGCATATACAGCTCGCAATGAGCTTCGACATTCTTCCGCATCGAATCGAGCCAACCAAAATTGGGACTTGTGAAAGTTACCATTTTCGATCGCGCAGGTTTCACAGATGGCGGTCCATCATAGAGATGAATGGCTTCGGGGTGTTGATATCCGAAACGACTAACTTCGACCATGTCAAAAAATACTTGAGTATTACCATTTGGACCAAACACGACACACTCCTCCAATTGCCGATCCTTGTTGAAAGACGCAGTAACAATAATAGCCTCGTGGTGTTCATTTCGGTATCGAGAAAAGAAGTAGTCATAAAAGATCGATTTGCCAATGCCTACACAAAACACACGCGTCTGTTATCCATCTTTTAATCGTATACAAGTTCAAACCTGGTGTTCCAGTCACTGAGATGTAGTCGTATGTCTGTAGAAGTTCAATTACACGAACATAATACGACGAGTACGCTTTTCTCACATAGTATTCTTCCGCGCGATACTTGAAAGCAGTTGGCAAGTCGACAGTCACGTCCTGCACACCTTGCGCTTCGACAGACATGTTCGTCTGCAGTGCAGGAGCTGGGACGGGATTTTGCGCTTTAAAAGCCAAGTTCGTGGTGACGATATTACCCAATCATTGCTTATCTCGTTGAATATTATCAACCAATCATGTGCAACGAAATCAGCGAATGGCAGCAATACAAAATGTAAGGCTGTCAAAATCTCATATTAAAAATGTGTGCGATCTTCGTATTCCAACAAATATTCTTTTCAATTATTTAGAAGCAGTTAATGTGTTTCATAGGGTGTTAACATTAAGTTCTACTACTAACTCTTCTTTAGGTTTTTGGACTATGATACAATGTATATCACAAAATATCTGTAAATTTCCATTTTGACTCCTGCGCAAACACTGCCCAAGTTGTTTGTTTTCAAAAAAATTAAAAATAGTGAAAAAACAGTTTGCGTCAATTTTCATCACTGTGGCCCCCATTTTGGACGGGCGAAGTTACCATACTCCAATATCTCACAAGTATGTTGATCCGCATTTGGTGCAAATATATTAAAATTTGTTTTGCAATAAAACATCAAACAATTTGATCATATTTTATATTTATTCAAAACGGGACAATAACAATTGCACCTATTTTAATTATTGTAAAATTTAAAGCAAGATATAGAACATATTTATGTAATAATTACGAAAACCGTGAAATGTTTGACCACGTAGAGATTTATAAAACAAACGATGATGCTTATATTGTAATTACAAGTCCATACGGAGATAAAGATTATGAAGGATTCTATGGATTTAATAAAATCTATAAATTGTATAACGATTGGGCTACTACGTATTTTAAAAGAATGAGTAAAGCAGAAATAATTAACTGTAATAAAATATGAGTTTGGATATTAGTATGTTTACATCTGTTTCAGTTTAACTCATAGTCAATGAAATAACCATATTTTTTGTCCATCATTTGTTTGAATTTAACTCAATGTCAATAAAAGACGTGTTTTTATATGTCCATTTGATTGAAAATAACTCAATGTCAGTCATTATATATTTAGAGAGAAATGGTTAATCGGAACTGACTTGATTTATTATTGGAAAAATATGCCGTTTTCCCGACAAAAACCTGATGAACATAACAGACAGTCCAACATTTACTCACAAAAATTGAACATCCAAACTTGACCAATTCAAAAATTCAATATTTAATTAATTTTAAAAATACCTATCACCTATAGAATATATTAAAAATAATGGAATTAAATTTCGGAAAATACAAAGCTAAGACTATTCAAGAAGTTTTTAAGATTGATCAAAATTACTGTAAATGGTTAATAAATCAGGAAATGTTATTGTCAAACAAACCAGAAATTAAAACATATTTAACCGAAAAATTAAAAGATGCTGATTTGTCTTATAAAATGCGATGGGGCAAGCATAGAAATCTAACTCTGAATAAAATTAAAGAAATTGACCCAAATTATATTGATTGGTTAAAAAATAATCAATATGTGATAGAAAATTGCCCAAAGTTAATATCTGAGCTTGAGCAATTTTAGCTTTCAAATGTTTTATCGTTTAAATCGTGGAATCCATCAAATAAATCCATACGATTATTCTGTTTTGCATATAACCAAAGCATACACCATATACCGCAATATTCAGCATACGTTGATTGATATTGTTTTTTGTTATATTTTTTTATTCCCAAAATCAAAGGCGGTGGCTCGCCCATAGAATCAAAATATTCATTTTTATAAATCGCAGTCCAATTCCACCACCATTTTCTAACAAAATAATATAATTTCCGTTTTTGGGCAATTGTTTTTTTATTTCTTCAAAAGTGTAAATATTTGTTATTTCAACACCCAATAAATTAGATAATTTAATTAACTGATGATCGCTTGTAATTCCTTTTATTAGGTCCATTAAATAATTTAAAAAATAATCTTATCTGTGGATGTATATAATTAATAAAATATAATGAGTGAGTATCAATTAGCCGATCAATTTTTATATGAAAGCTCTTTAAAGGGTGAACCATCTATTAGCGTTTCTAAAGGAAAACGAATGGTTCAAGTCCCCGATGTAAATCAGGGTAGCTATCAATCTGGTATTATTTCCATTGATGCTGCAACAAGTCTTCAAGGGGCTAAAGGATTTGCTTCTTTAAAGGATGCTTATCTTACGCTACCGTATATTGTCTCTATGAAAAATACTGGTGCTGGGGCATTCGCTAATGGCAACCCCCCCAATGGCATCAATCGTTATTGTACTGCTTTAAAAGCTGGAGTATGGAATATCATTGACTCAATGACAGTAGAACTTAATGGACAAACTATCATTACAGAATCGGATTTCAAACTCTACTGGAATAACATTCGTGCAATGACTGAATGGAGTACTTCTGACCTTAATAAACACGGTGCTGACGCTTTTATGAGCGCGGATGATTGGCAATCTATGTCGTTTTCTGCTGTG
Organism: Aphanomyces cochlioides; assembly: GCA_019828595.1. Taxonomy (NCBI): domain Eukaryota; phylum Oomycota; class Saprolegniomycetes; order Saprolegniales; family Verrucalvaceae; genus Aphanomyces; species Aphanomyces cochlioides. The sequence goes on along the minus strand of JAHQRK010000029.1, from coordinate 272,510 downwards.
GAATCAAAGTCGGGGGATGGCTTTACTAACAATTTCTCAAATTGCACCGCTACTTTGGGAACTGTACCAACTGAGGCATCGTTGAAAGAAAATAATGGATTTATTTCTCGTATTTACAGCAATCCACAACTTACTGGAAACATTGATGCATCGGGAAACTATACGGGTGGAGTAAATGCCTACAATTGGATTACACAACGATCTTCTGTAGCATCAACCATTGCAGCTCAAAACGGCAAAGGAGCTTTTGTTGTAAATACTGCACCAGTGGCGGGCTCGGTTCTTGGTGTTTGGCATCATATGTTAAAAATTCGTCTTGTTGATCTTCATCCAATTTTTAAAGAATTGGATCTTATCGGAAATCCTCAATTGAAATTACTCCTCTTCAGAATAACATTACAACGCTAGCCCAAGCTGGGCAATACCTTCCATTTACAACGGCCAGATTAAATATTCCATTCTATGATATTGCTGATCCGTTACCGATTGTAAGTCAGCCCGTAAAGAACGTGAAATATCTTGATTGTTATGCTCAATATTTCCAAGGAAAAGCCGGCACTGGTGCTCTTTCTTCAGCTCAACAAAATGCTACATTCAATCTTCAATTATCTGGTTCTTGGAAAAATATCAAATATGTTTGTTTGGTACCATACAGCGAAACAAGCAGCGGACATTTTGCAAATTCGTCGGCTAACGGTGTAGAACAATTCCAAAGCCCATTTGATAGTGCGCCTTGGACTTGTCAAGCAGGTAGCTCAATTCGTAGTTTTCAAGTTCAAGTTGGGAATGACAACGTATTTAGCAAAACATTGGATTACGATTTTGAAGCTTGGAATGACGAATTTAAGAAACTTGGGGCAATTAATGGTGGTCTCACTCACGAAATTTCAAATGGTTTGATTGATTTTCAAAAGTGGCAAACGATTCAGCGTATCATGGTTGCTGATTGCTCTCGTATCACTAATTCAGACGTTCCACAATCAGTTATCGTAAGCGGTGTTAATGCTTGCTGTCAAGGTATGAATGCTTTAGTATTTGTTGTGTATGAACGAGAGCTTTCTGTTGACCGTTTAACTGGGGAAATTCATCATTGGACTTAAATACACCAAAAAAATACTAAACGATCAGGTGTGAGGACCAGACGCGTCTGCGCGTGGGGTCAAGACCAATTGCTTTTTTTTCATCGTCTCAGCTACATCAAAGCGCTGCTTTTTGCGCGTCGAGCAGGTTTAGTTGTCAGTTGTTCAATTTGTATCTGTTGTTTTCCAACAACTTGAGTTAGATTATCAATTCTCTCAAGCGCACGTTTAAGAGCAGAATGCAGCAATGGTACAATACTAATCACATCGACAACAAGGCGGCTATCAGATCCAATCTGAATAACATCACCATTAACGCATTCAATAATTTCCTCGGGCAATGGTTCATCCGAATCAGTAGCGCCAACTAACACACTCAAACCATGTTTCACGAGTTCTTGTGCACCATAGCCATAATGGCGCTTCTCAGGAATTGCCTTATAGCTATACTCGATAGGAGTGATATTTCTAATAAAGCGTTCAGATAAGTCTGAATCTAAATCGATTACATCAGACTTTGTTCTCAAATCTGAAAGACAATCAATTTCACCAGACGCCACCATAATACCTCCCGATGTGTATAGAGAGAAAGAACGATTAGTAAACCCAGAAGCTTGACCGACACTCGTTGATGTAATAAATGTGAAACCCGATGAAGTAGAAATCTGTCCAGTTCCTTGAATGTGAAGAGGAGCATTTGGATTATTAGTACCAACGCCCCAAAATCCATTTGATGATTTATAGAACAAAGTAGACTGGATTGCGATATCCTTATATAAGCCGGCGCTGTAGTCAAAGCATTGTATGATACCAACGCTCGAGCCTGTTGAATAGTGCATGTGCATTCCAGCCCCCGTTGTCGCGAGATCGGCCGCATTAAGACCATAGCAATGAACGCCTCCATTCGCAATATTTAGATTGCCTCCTGTAGTAATTTGCATTTGTTGAGTACCCGTTATAGCTGGTGTAGTTGTTGAATTGTAATACCATGTATGCAAACCACCTGATGTGTAGTTTAATGATGAACTTGATACGCCAAGCATATAGCTTGGGCCAAACAAATGATATTATCTTTGCTTGTATTTGTCCCCAAGTCCATTTTATGGCTATTGCGAGCTGTAATACCACTAAGTTGGATTTGTCCATTATTAGCAAATGTATAGTATGTTGTCGTAGCGCCATTTGCTGAATTAATGACGAAATCGCCAGCTGCGCTCGTATTGATCGAAGTATAGACAGTACTACTATAATACATCGAACAGTGATATCCGACACTCGTGATAGAAAGGGTACCTCCGGTATTTGAACTTGAGCCGATCGTAGCTGTTGCACTATTCATAGCTGTTCCAATAGTCGCGCTCGTACCAATATTGGCAGACGTACCAACGAATAGCTTCTTCTGACATGCAAATCCTCCAAGACTGGTTAAAGCGCCGCCATATGAAGCGCTCGTAGCATCATTAATACCATTAAAAGAGCAATCGCTCGTAGCTTGAATTTGGAAGTATCTACCGCTTCCGAAGAATCCAAAATCGATTCGATTGAGAGTACTGCTCGAATTGTTGTAGAAGAATGAGATTTCAGCCTGATTATTACTCGTAGCAGCTTGACCAAGTGTTATGTAATTGCTGGACGAAGTCGTCATGCCGCTATTCAAACATGAGATCATACGAGCGGTATCAGTACTCGTGCCTACACATACGCCACCAGTTGATCCAGTTCCCAGAAAGCAATTTGATCCAACATACAATGACTTTGCAATACCCGCACCACCAGAGATTGTACAAGGAGCAACAGTTGGGCTGGAGGCATCTGTTGTGGATGCAAGTGATAAACTTTGAGCATTAACCGAAGTTCCTACGTATAATTTCTTAGCAACGGAGCATCCTCCGTTAATTGTAAGTGCTCCTCCAGAAGATGAACTGGTTGCATCTGATGTGCTTAGAAAGCTTGTATTTCCAGTGGAGCTCATAGTCCATAGATAACCTCCATTGTAAATGTACATCGAGTTATTATAAGTACCATTAGTACTCCCACGGCTTCCCAATTCAAACGTAGAAACGTCATTAGTGAAAGCAATTGTGCTCCGTCCAGCAGAATTTGATGAACTGTTTAATGTAATCTGAGCTGTTCCATTAATAACGTATTTTCCCGCGCTATAAATGCTTTTAGCAACTCCAAGACCGCCCGATGTGATCATTGATCCAGTCGATGTAGATGAGCTATCTGTAGTGCTTGTATTTGTGTAAGAACCAGTCATACCAATCGAGTTGATTCCACTTATTGAAAGCCCTGAATCTAAAATTAATGCCTTTTTAGCACTTGCTTGCCCAGCAGTTAGATTACTGATATATGAGACTCTAGGATCACTTTTTCTCAAATAAACATCACTTGTGTAATTTGACGGATTGTATGTTGAACTATTTATAGTAGGTGTATTAGCTATGATTCCACTCATATTTTTAATAGAGTTGAAGACAAATAAGTATATATTCTAAAATATATATAATATTAGCTTTCTAATAAATGAGTTCCAATGAGATAGTTGATTGGGGAGGAAAATTGCCTAAGGCTTATAAAAGTAAGTCTCATGGTATAAACAAAGATCTTAAAATTCAGAACCTTTTCAGAGCTATCGTGCTGGGACCCAGCTATTCTGGTAAGACGAATCTAATTTTTCATATTCTCAAGCACTCTCCTCATATTTACAGCCATTTGCATATTATTGCTCGCAATCCTGAGCAAAGTCTGTATAATTACTTAAAAGATAAATTAAAAGACTTCATTACGATTTATGACCCAAATGAACCACCTCCTTCTGTTGACGATATTCCAAATAATGGCTCATTACAATTAGTTATCATCGATGATTATTCAAATGACAAAATGCTTCAAAAAAATATATTTACGCATTATTTCACCCGTGGAAGACACAAATTGTTAAGCACAATATTTTTAGCTCATTCATATTTCGATACTAATAAAACCATTAGATTGAATAGCGAATATGTATTTATTTTAAAAGCAAATAGCAAAAGAGATCTTCAAATGGTTTGTAAGGATTTTAACATTCCTGAAGTTAATGAAGACAAAATGATCAAAGCATACAATAAAGCTACTGCAAGCAAAGGCCAAGCTCTGTTTGTTGATTCTGTTAATCAAGAATTGAAGTATAATTTTGGGAAAAAATTGATTTGAATACACTTTGATAAGCTTGCTTTCAGCAATTAGAGAGACAATTATTTCAATCAAATAATAAATAAATGATATAAAATAACATAAGAAAAAATGAGCTCACTTATTGTTCTTAATTCAACTCATATTGTGAATAATGGCTATAATAATACGCTAAGATATACATTTGGGAATAGTGCAGTCAATTTTAGCAATATGGAGATTGCTGTTGCTGGCATCCAATTGTATAATTCTCAATTCAATATTAATCAAACCTTGTATGGAAATAATACATTTCAAATTATTGTACCATATGGCGCTACTACATCGACCATATCTATCACTTTACCTAATGGTTATTACAGTTATGCTGATATTCAAAATTATGTAGCTTCTAAACTTATCGCGGCTGGTGCATATCTGATTGATTCTAATGGAAACAATGTGATATATTTTAATATTTCAGAAAATTCTACATATTATGGTTGCCAAATTGATTTATTACCTACTCCTTTAAGTTTACCAACAGGCTGGTCGCTACCATTCACTGGATTGTATTCCACAGGCGTACCAACAGGAGGTTATGCACCTCAAATTGTAATTCCGAGTGGATTTAATTTAATAGTTGGCTATCAAGTTGCAACATTTCCTCCCTCTCGTCAAACGACTGCTCAATCGTTTTTGAGTAGTTTTACTCCACAAGTAAACCCTGTTTCAAGCTTTTTAGTTCGTTGTAATTTAGTTAATAATCCGTACACTTCTGTTCCTGATGTTTTAACGACTTTTACATCACAAAACACCACTATTGGGGATTTAATAGATGTAAGATATCCTGAGTATTCTTGGGTAGAAATTTCTGATGGCTCAAGACCATACATAGAAGTGATAATTTGCGATCAGAATTATAATATTGTCAAGTTTGAAGATAGTCAAATTTTAATTCAGTTGATTATTAGACCGAAAAAAAATTAGCTTACTATCCTCTAATTATTTCTTTCGATCTCTAAAATTGCTTTTTTATGTGCATATGATCTTTGATGACTAAAACGATATCTGACATTTACTGATTCACCACATTCGCAAATGTATCGGTTTCTTTTGTATGGATTCAGATTTCGTTTAACTTGAGCATCAATCATTTCTTGAGTCTTTTTTATTAATGTTAAATCGATAAGCATTGTTGAAAGCACAAGCTTATATTCTATATAGAGGTATTTTTTTTACTACCGATTTTTTACAAAAGCTTGATGTTTTGGTGTTCAAAGCTCATGGTCAAACGTAAAATGGTATATTTATACTAGTCGAAAACTACCACCACGTTTCTTCGCACGAACAAGGGCCATACGATCTTTAGCCGCTTGAGAGCCCTTTTGAAAACCTACGCCGCTAAGTTTACGAATGCCTTCCCTAATAGGGGCCAATTCTGGATTACTATATGCGATTGCATCTCCAACTCCACTTAGTACAGGTTTAATTACGCTATTCCAAGCCGTACTCAAACCTGATCTCAAACTATCCCAAATGCTTCCGCCTTGGTGATGGCTTAAATCGTGATGAATTTCCCCTTCAGTAAAATCCAAACGAGCTCCTTTATTAGCTTTTTGAGCTTGAACTATTTTGCTATAATTAGCTGGATGCACAAGCATTGGCTTACTTCCTTTTAAATCATCAGCGCTAAATACAACTGTACCACCTTTGGATGCTTTAGAAAGTTTTTTCTTTGAAAGAGATGATGATACGTGAACTACTTTATAACCTCCTGTTCCTTTCATATTTCGTTGATTTAAACGAAGTCTATATTTTATGAATTACATAAAAAATAAAAATATATAATTAAATCATCTTAAAGAGCAAATGTCTTTGCTTTTTGCTCTAATTTCTTTTTTCTTTTATATTCATCAATAGATGGTCCATATCTTTGAAAACTTGATTTTGGTTCTGTATTATCAATGATTAAGTTTTCCATCGTTTCAATTAGTCTATCTTCATTTTCTTTGGCCTTTTTATTATATTTTTTTAAAAATGGATGTTTAACATTAATCGTTTTCATAGCTTCTATATTACTATGATAAGGTCGTAAGTTTATCTTCCGACTTCGTCTACAGATAACCTTCCTCTATATTGTCATCTTCAAAATATCATTGAATTGTTTTTCGCTTAAAATTCCATTTTGAAATAAATGAATTGAAATCTTCTTTAGTTCCGATTTAATCGACGGATTATCATTACCGATCTTGATTTCTCCAATTAGTTTATTGAATTCAGGTACATATTTATCACTACCTTCTCTGGGATCGCTAATAGTTTCTTTAAACGAATTTAACAATTTACAAACTTTTAGAGTATCGTAAAACGCAATTTTATCTTTGTTGTCAAGCTGATTATAAAGACTATAATCAATAACTCCATCAAATAACAAGATTTTGATGATTTGAAGTAATTTATCTGACATTTTCAATCGTTTAAAACAGGAATTACCAGATGGATGACGTAGTGATAAATATCCTTGACCAAGAGCTTTCAAATTGACATATTTAGCTCCAAGAGGTCGATATAAATAATCTTTTTCAAAATTATGTAAATGCGAAATTCCCGCGCCGATTAAGCCTCGTCCAATGAGTTTTTTACGAGTGATTAATTTAAATCCTTGGCCTTCCATTTTGATATCAGGTTCGCTTTTAATTGACATTTGAGTAACGCCTTGTCGGATGCCATTCACACGTCTATTTTCATCAATAATTTTGTCAATTTTTTCTTTTGTAGCAATCCAATCGTAATCAATTATACGTTTATTCTTATTTTCATGATCACTCCGTATGGTAAATAGTCTTCCCGACCTTCCCAAGTATACACTCTTATCTTCATCACCATTTAGTAATATCGGAGAAATCTTTCTTGTTTTAAAGAAGTTCCAATTGTCCTTATAAAGTTTTATAATTTGTTCTCTTGGAGTTTTTTTGTTATCCTCTGCGGGAAACATTGGTTTTGATTCCTCTTCATCATCGCTATTTGATAACAGTTCGTAGGGATTTCCCGTTTTAATTGGAGGTGAATTTTCTAATTTGATTTGATCCTTTGTTTTAATTCTGGGTTCGTATCTTGGATTACTTTCATATTGAGTTCCAGTTGTAATACCCATTGGCTCGGTTTGAGCAGATCTGGCTTTCGTATTTCGTTTAGTTTGAGTTTGTATAGTTCTACCGTTTGATTCGGTTTGAACTTCAATGGTTCTGCCAACATTTGAAGTCGTTTGAGGTTTTGGTAGAATTACATTTGATGCAACATCACTACTCCAAATAGCAGTTTCATATGCCTTTTGTTTAATAGCATCGATCTTTTTATCAAGTTTTATTTGATCATAATATTCTTCTAATTTTGCTTTTTTATCAGCGAGATCCTTATAGCTCGGATACATTTTACTACGAATTAATTAACGTATATATATTTGGTAGTTTATATTACCTGTGCAAAATAATTTTTTTCTAATTGACTCATTTGATTTTTATTAAATATTCTTAGATTCTTCTGAGGCTCAAAAGATTCACTTCCATCAGCCCATTTAACCAGATATTTGTATGGACCATTTTTTAGTTTCTTGTGACTTAAAATTTTCTCAGCTTCATAAATGTCATTTGCTCTTCCATCAGCGTAAGTAGTTTGAGCTTCTACTATTTTTATATCATTAACTGGTTTATATACGACGTGATTATTTTTTGATCGTAAATGCATCTTTAGTCCATCTAATCCAATAAATTCATAAACGGATTTTGAATATTTAGCACCTTCTTTTTGAAATGGATTTTTTGGTTTCAATTTGTAACGTACTTTTGAGCCAATTGGGATGCTTTCTAAGACTTGCTTTGCTACATTTTGGTTATGATCATTTTCGGAAAATATGACTTTTCCTTTCATCTCATTTGGCGTTGCATGAATGGATGAATGTTCCGTGTCATTGTAATTTGAAATTGCATCGTTTAGATGCTTTTGAGTTAGCTTTTTAAAGATTCCTGTCTCGAACATTTTGGTTAGTCTTGATTTTAACGTTCTAATGAATCGATCTACCTTGCCTAGAATTGTATGATCCCCAGACTCTCCAGCGTAATGACTGATATGTTCTTTTGTTAACAGTTCTTGAACTTTTTTATTCATAAACTCATTTCCATTATCTGATGTAAACGAATGTGTTTTGTTTCGAGAAAGAAATTCTTCTATTGCTTTTCTAACTACAGGCGCAGTTTTGTTTTTCAACAATTTGGCGAAGCCGATTCGACTGTTAATATTGATTGCGATAAATATTGGCTGTTTTTGCCAAAAAGCTAAATCCATTTGCCATGAGTTTGGATTGTTGCTTGCAATTTTGAACTCAGGAAATTTCTTGTTTTGAGCTGAATGCTGTTGAATATCAGTTTGTTTCTTATACCAATCGCGAACTTGTTTTAGAGTAATAGAATTATTAAGTTCTTTTGCTTTTTTATACAATGCTGTTGCGCTAATGAATCCAATCTTTGGATCATAGTATAATTTTTTAAGAAGTGCAGACATATTATATATCTAAGCAAATGAAACTTTTCTTGTAAACTTCAATCTCTTGCTTACCTTTTGTGTCTTAGTGTTAATGTCGATTGAACAACATTCGCTTAGATCAAATTCCATTGATTCACCATTATACATCTTCATATACTTTTCGAGAGGATTTTCTTTAAGAAGCTTTCCAGGAATACCCTTCATACGAATATGATGTCCCTCAACATCATTACCATCGCAAGATAGCACATTCACATAGCTTTTTTTTCCTAAGAAGATTGACTCCTTAGCATAAACCTCTCCTTTTGAACCTTCAAGACTAAAATCTGTATGAAATTGCCCCATTTGCTTTCCAATTAGTTCTCTTCCATATTTTTCTTTAAAAGCGATTGCCAATTTTGGAACCCCATCACGATCAATCATCATCGAATCTGTATCCTGATACCAAATGTTAGCTTTAATATCTTCTGCAAGACACATAACTTCATTCATAATATGTTTTGAAGAATCGAGTATCTGAACTCCAAGATGAGCTGGTGAATAATGTTCATAGAGATATTTGTGTTCTTCAAATAATGCCAAATCATCAGTAATTGACGTTCTTGAAATCATTTTATGAATCTTTCGTTTTGTTCGCTCTTTAATCTCGTCAGATCCTTTGACAAGTATCTTCTCTTTTACAATTGGTTTTTGAATTAGCTTTCCGTAAGCGCTATTGAGGAGCAATTTGATTCCTTCTTGTAGAGGATTGCCTTCTTTTTTCAACTTAAGTCGTTCGTTGAATAATTCTTTTACTGCTTCTACTATCTTTGGATTAAAACCTTCATCCCAATAACAACCTTCAATTACCGTATATGTAGCATTTTGAAATTGTACAATATCTTCAAGAGCTTGCTTTCCAATAACCATTGTTTGTCCTATGATATCATTTGTAAAACCACGTGATCCATCTTGTTGAATACTTAAAAGTGGAAAACTTTGATGTTTTCCGATAGAGTTAAATCTAACTCGAGCAATGTAATAATCAGCATTATTCGGAATTGTATCCTTAAAGAATTTTGCTTTACCTTTTACATAACCGCTTAATATTGATTGTCCTGATGGATATAGTGATGGATATAGTGAAACAGCATCAAAATCCGATAATTGATGTTTAATGTGATACTTCTTATTATCTCGAGTCATAACTCGTCCTCCAACAATAGCTTGTCTGATAAATCCCAGAACGATTCCATTTTGTTCATAGCAACCATCAAAGCAACCTTGATTATGTTGAATTGCATAAGCAATTGATGGCATAGACATAAATCGATATACATCAATGTTGAAACGATTAATAAACATCATTCTGAAAGCTTCAAAACAAGTATGAAGAACATCAACATCGCGATTACAATAATGTATAGCATACTTCTGGATATCGATTTGGTCTTCAATTACTGCACCGATCTTGTTTGCGTTGGCAATCATAGCTCCTTTGTCTTCAAATCCATTGAGATAGCTAAGCTTCCACATTGACTTGAAGTTGTTTTCATTTATGAAGTCATGAGGAAATGATTCTTTTTCTAAGTTAAGATCTTTGCTTGCATCCTTGAACATCTTTGGAAGATTTGCAAGTTTGCTATTAATAAAACTCATTGAGCATTTGACTACAAGTTCAGAGCTTTTATAAAAGCAATGAGCTTGCTTTAGTCGAGTTCCGCATTCTATCATATTGCTCTTTTGAGAAAAGCTTGTTACGTGTTTCATTAGAAAACGCAAATCGAATCCAGCATTGTGAGCCCAAAGTAAATTATGACTCTTTTCGGGAATTGACTCTAGAAATCGTTGAGCACAGTCAAACCCATAAAAGTTTTGTGTTTCGCCTGTTGAATACAGCTTTCTAAATTTATACTTTAGGATCTTGAAAGATATGCAGTAGGCAACGTGCTCGTTATCATTATTTACTAATGTTTCAAAATCGAAATAGATAACATTAAAGTTGATTATTTCTTCATATTGTTTAGTGTATTTATTAATTACTTGATTGAAAGGCGATTGACCAAATTTCATTGTACCATCAACACGTCCAATTTCTTTGAATGTATTCTCATCAAAGTCTTCTTCATATAATGAATCAACTTTTTGATACTCATTGTTAAGTAGTTTAGGAACATTACTTTGAGTAATAGGAATAAGTAATTTATCTCTGTTGTGATATAAATGTGAAATGACTTCAAAACTGTCAAGAAACTTGATTCGTTTTGAATTATAACTAACTCGTCCGTGATGAAGTATAAATTCAGTCGATCCTTCTATTTTTACAATTTCTGGATTATTAAGAGCTGTTAGAGTGATTTTTGTTTCTTTAATAGCAAATACGTGTTTTGGCGTTACTCCAAGACGAATTACATTGTTACTATGAGGTCCATAATTATTAATATTATAACTTTTAACTCCATTATTGTTTTTATAGGTTTTTACTTCCAATCTTAACTTAAACTTTTCTGCTATTTTTTTAAACAAATTAGTTGTAATACCTGAATGAAACATTAGTTGCTTAATTTTATTAACAATGACTTTTGAAACTCCTCCTTGCTCAAGAGCATATAGAAAGCATGGAATTTCTGATTCTTTTGGAAGACCATTTGGTGATTCAGGATATACTTGAAATTGGTCAAGTAAATAATCTGCTTTTGTTAAATAACGGAAAAAGTTTTTGCGAGATGATCTGGATTGCTTTGGATCTTCAATCCATTCTAACGTTATCATTGTTGTTGGAAGAATGTTAAGATCAACATCAGCTCCGGATGTGTATTCATTATTTTCAGTTATATAAAGATTTTCAATATTTACTTGATTAGAATTCAAATGATACGTTCGAAGAGTTGATCCATCTATATCCAGAAAATGAACTAATAAGTTTTTGTCGGCAGGAGCAATGATGTTTGGACGAATTCGCTTAAATTGTTCAAGAAGCAAAGTTGTTGTTTGATAACTGTTAACCTTCTTTAATGCTTTGAAATCACTTAATTGTGATTTAGCTTTATACATCTTAAAGACTGATGCAATTTTAGTCTGAGAGTCAGCTTTACGTTGTGGTTGATTTAGGATTTCTTGGATCTTGGATATTTTCATATCCCATCTAACGGGGAGACCAAGTGATTTAGCCTGTTGATAGACTACTGACTTGGCTCTAGTTGCTTTAATTGCATTATTAGCTTTTGATGACATAATTTTTCAGATCTATATAATAACAATTTTTCTTTCAAGATCAAATTGTTTTTCTTGAAGATGTATATGAGTTGGAATAAAAAAAATATAGCTTAGAAAATATCAAAATTCTGTGTCTTAAACATTGATTTGTCTTAACAAATTAACTTCTCTTTTGTAGTGATTTCTAGCATTAATTCGATCCAAGATGCGTTGTTGATGTTTGTAGTAATAATCGTGATTCACCTGAACTCTTGGTTTTTTGTCTTCGGGTGATTTCTTTGGTGGAGCCATTTGTGATTATTTGTTGTATTATATTATAAATAATTATTGTTCAAGATCAAATGAATTTTAAAATTTTCTGTATGAAGGTCAAGATTATGCTGGTGATGCAAAATGCTTTGAGTGGTGATCATTTTGCCTTTGGACACTTCCACAAGTGTTAATTGTGTTTTTTGCTCGAGGGTGTCTCTAGCGTATGGTTGTGGAAATGGGTGAGAATCCATTCTTAGCTAATGGATGATGCCTTACTAATGCTTCTCGTCGTGAGAATTTTGAAGTGGCCACGATATACCTTTAACAGCTATTACTGACGTCCCAGACAAGTATATGGTTGTTCAAACGACGTGGACCAACCAGGAAGTCTTTTTTTCACAACGTGTACGCCCCGGTAGACAACGACGATAGAGAGGCCTTTTTTGAAAGCCTCCCGAGAGAATTCCCTCCAAATGCGACGCACATTGTTATGGGTGATTTCAATCTACCAATCGACCGTGCCATCGACTCGATAGCAGGGACACGGAACTACTATACAGGTCGACAGGAATGTATGACGTGGCTCCAGGCTCTATGAATTATTGACGCATGGAGACTCCACCACCCCTTGCAGCGGTCGTACTCCTCACCCGGTCCAGAAAGAGACTGGATTACATCTATGTAACAACTCGACTAGTCGAAGAGGCATACAAAGACTCTTCATACTTTCCTTGTCCCGACCCAACCAATCATCTATACCATAGAGTTTGTTTACAACCGAATGCAGTCCAAACGTCTCGGCCATACTGGAAATTGCCAAGGGAGCTCTTGGCAATACCAGAAGTCCGTCAAGTTATTCGCAACGAAGCTCAAATTCTCCTCGGACAACTGGAGACGGCAAACAACGTCGGGGTTCTATGGTCTGGCTGGAAAAAGAGAACTAGACGGTTCCTCCAGACCTACCACATAAGATACACCGTTCAGCGCACTCAAACACGCGACCAAGCAATATTAAAGTGGCTCCAAGCCCAACAAGCCCACGCAGCACATCGTCTGAACGACGAGGAGCTACTTGTAGCCAAAGTGGCGTATAAAACAGTCATGGCTGAATGGCATCAACATCAAAATGACTTGCAATTCGACTTTCACGCCACACAAAATGAAGTGTCGACCCAGCACTTTTTTCATCCACCGAAACGCAAGCTATATCGAGTACCCATTGTCGAAGTCAACCAACGTGATGGGACGAGCACATCCGACCCAGCACTCATACAACAATCGTTCAACGATAAATGGAGCAGTATCATGTGTGAAAACGACTTTAGACCGCCAAATCGAGCAGCGAGAAGACGATTTCTTCGAGTCCTTCGAACTCGCTTGACGGAGGAGCAACGAACGGACCTGGACTCTCCTATCACATACGAAGAAATGGCTGAAGCTATTACGACGATGCATCCCAACAAAACACCAGGCTTGGATGGCTTCTCTGCTGGCTTCTATCAAATAGACCCGAAGCTCTTTGGAGAGATTCTGCGCCGTGTGTTTGTTTATCAACTTGAACGCGGAGAATTATTGGGCATTCAACGACGATCCGCGGTTTCCCTTCTTTTCAAAGGGGGCGACAGAAAAAATACTGGCAACTATCGACCGATATCACTGATCCCTGTCGAAGTGAAGATTCTCACTCGAGTGTTGGCATACCGTGTGAGTTCGCTTCTGCCCTTCCTCATCCACCCCACTCAAACAGGATTCGTCAAGGGACGACGAATCCACGATCACATTATTTTCCTTCGAGATTTGCAACATAAGCATACACTCGATGACGAGGAGGGCTATGCAATGTTTCTTGACTTTGAAAAGGCATACGATCGAATTAATTGGGACTACATGATGGACACATTGGAAGCCTTCAACTTTGGACCACAATTCCTCAAGTGGGTCCGGCTATTGTACAACCAACCAATTGCTCACCTTATCATCAATGGTGCCTTGAGTGAGGCAATTCGACCAACACGCGGTGTGAAACAAGGAGACCCGCTTTCCTCGCTGCTGTTTGTCCTCTCAGTCGAACCACTCAGCCAACTCCTCAGAGATCACGAGGAATTGGGCATCCCGTTCTCTGAAACCCGCATCGCAACTACTCTCCTCTTTGCAGATGATACGACGCTTCTTGCATCATCTTTGGAAAATCTCGAACGACAATTGGACTTGGTGGAAGAGTTCTGTGGCTTCTATGCCGCCAAACTCAATCGTCATAAATGCAAAGTCATGACTTTAAATGATCACCAGAGCATAGTACACCACCCAAGGCTGAACATGGTTGCGAGTGGCGCTCCCATTCGTTACCTTGGCATTCATCTGGGTCATCAACTGGATCCTCAACACCAACTCAATAGCATCTCAGACGCATTTTAAAGGCCTTCGTGGAGTGGGGATGTCGAGCCCGAACGCTAAAAGGCAGACGGCTTATCGCCAACACTATGGTTCTCTCAAAATTGTGGCACTCCACGGCTGTCATACCTGTACCAAGAGAAATGGTCAGGAAATGGCAAACTATGGTGGCCAAATATATCCTTGGTCGTCGAGTTCGACAAGACGACCCATACATTGCTCCAACAAATTATGGTCTGGCACACTATAAAGTGACCGGACTTCGTGTCCCTCACATCGCGTCGCAAATTAGAGCCCAGCGATTACAGAGACTACAACTACTCATGACAGCCAATGCACCTGACAATGAGTTGTGGTCGATCTTGCCGAAGGAACTATATGACCGCTGTACCCAACCTTACTGCAGAAAACCATGGTGGGATCTTCTATCCTACGTTCCCAGCGTCAGAACGAAACTCATACACCTCAAGACGATACCGCCATTGTGGCATGACGTATGGAAAGAATGGGGACGCACCCCATTGAGTACTTAGTGGCCAGTTGAGGCCACGTTCGGACAGCTCATCAATTTGCCGTTGTGGTTACAGAGACACCCGTTGTTTTTGGTTCCAACGGACGCTGCCGAGACTTGTCTTGGGATTGCTCTGAGAAACCATAGAGGATGGTATCGTCATCTAGCTGAGTGTGGTTTGCACACTCTGGAACACTTTCTTACTATGAACCGCACATGGCCTACACGAGACGAGTTTGAAACAAGCATGGAGGATTATATCACGGTCTACGACAGGCGCGAGCCTCGACCGTCATCGTTTGATCGATTTTACTCGCTTTTAACAACTGTCGCGACCAAGGTGTGGCAGGTTGGGGGGATATCATTGAAGGACCCGATACCGCTAATGTATGGGGATTTGTCACCCTTCCAGCGACTACACAAGAAGGCCCCACTACCATTCAACCAATGGCCAATATCGTTGATCAAACGAGCGAGTTTTCATGCTCCTCCATTAGTAAAAAGGCATCCCATGCACTCAGATGCCAGAAACACCGCAAACAAAATTCGAATCTACATTCAACACACAGTCAAGCCAGTACTAGCCTTGACACTACCGATCCAAGAAGATGTTTGGTGGCGTGTTCTGTATCGCATGTTGCCAACAAATTACTCTTTTTTCTTCTTGCAAACTCAAATCCCCGATGTATTGGAGTGCTCATACACAGACTGCCGGGAAGTGGAGACCATACAGCACGTCCTCATGGAATGCAGAAATATTGCACCGATTTGGGAATTGCATTCTGCACCGTGGCGAACCTTTCACTTGGAACCTAGTCACCAATTTGGACACATTCCAGGTTTCCCGACGATGGAGGTACATGTCGTCAGCTATACAAAAATTATGGACCCTCCTTACTGGAGCTCTGTTCCATACCCTGTGGACATGTCGAAACCAAGCAAAGTTTGAACACAAGCCTCCATTTATACCAGCAACGATACACAAGACTCTGCTTCAATGGAGTGGCAGTATCAGAAGTCTACTGCGACAAACCAGGGGTGACGATATCGAAACAACACAAATATTGCGGGCCATCACCCAACTGTGCCAACATAATAACTACAGCTGGTTCAAAGCTCAATACCCTCGAGCATTCACCACCTCAAGTCCGTAGTGACAGACTAACTTATTTCTCGAAGGCAATTCGACAAGTGTATACTAGATAAGGAAAGTAGATAGGGGATAAATGTCAAATACACCCCGATTGAACAGTGCGCTACACCCCCCGTGGCATTCTGCAGCTTGGAGTCAGTTTGGCGTGCGGTTCACGTGGAACTCCCTCATCAACTTGGATTCATTGACAGTTTCAGCCCAATGGCTCCACATGTCACCCGTCTTACACAAACTCTGGGCGCTCCTGGGAGGTACCATGCTGCATACACTCTGGATCTGTCGCAACCAGGCGAAATTCGAGGAAAAACCACCGCCATTTATCCCTGCAATCCAACAAAAAACGATGGTACAATGGAGTGCCAATGTCAGAAGACTACTCCGTCAAACACTATGGGACCAATCAGAGTCAGATCTGATACGGCAGGCGCTCACCCAACTCTGTCAACACCCACATTACAAGCACTTCAAATCTCGATACCCTCGAGCATTCTCCATATCAATGTCAAAACGATTAACCACGTTATGAAGACGATGTATATTATCACAGGAAAGTAGATAGGGGATAAACGTCAAATACACCCCGATTGAACAGTGCGCTACACCCCCTCATATATTAATTTTCTCTATATTTACTATTAATAACACCCACATTTTCAGTTCTCACATCTCAGTGAGGTTTGAGAGTATTCGGGAAACCTCCTTTTGACAGCAACAACAAATAATTTTTCTTCTTCCTTCGAATCCAAATGAACGATATTTTGGATTCCACTTATCCTACAGTGTAACTGTAGAAGTGGAGACCTAGAAGCACGTGCTGGTTCTATGTAGATTAACTGCTTACAGACATGTTTGCTACAATGACAATCCTTGAAGTTTTGAAACGCTTGCTACAAATGTAATTTTTGATCAAGTCTTAAAAAATCGATTTCATCGAAAGATTCTGGGGAATTAGAGCTTGAAGTGACTGGGTCAATCGAAACAAGCCAAGCCAAGTTCATATCAGGTGAATTCGGAAATAGAAACACCAGCTTCATCTTCCAGCTGTCCATTGTACAGATGTGCATGCGTGTCATGGTCGAGCGTTATCCTGTCGAATAACTATCTTTTTGACTCGCTCATGGCCTGCTTAGAGCTTTGATAGCAGAATGACATTATCAAGCGGTATAGCATTGTTAGTCTCTCTCGAGTGACATTCAACATGGCTGTCTCAAGGGTTCCAATTACGACTGCTACCGGAGGCAGGAACCTTTGTTCCTGACGCTGTTTCGTTCTGGACGTTCGACTTCCATCATGGGTGTGCGACAATGGACAGAAGCATAACCTTGAAAATAGGGTTCTTCGACTTGAGTGGTCGATGTGCTGGCTCTTCCTAAGGCAGGAGGTTGTAAATCGTTGAGACCGATGCCCCAACGAGCCATTTTAATCCACATGAACGAATTTTATCACGTTGGTGATTACAAATTGAAAGTGGAGGTTACTGAGCACTACTTAGTCATTTCGGATTTGTTCTTATTCACTCCGTATAACATTAATGTCGTCTGCATCACAAAAAGTATGGGTCTTCATATTCATACATTCTGGACCTGTTGTAACGAACCCAATTTTGAGCGCAAACTTCTATCCTTTATCCTTTATACGGACTATGCAACAAAATACGTTTACTGCGACAAGCACAAAAGGTGACGAATTAGCTCACCCAACTCATCTCAACGTATCAAAGATAGATGAATAGACGTTCTAGTATCAGTATCCCCGGATATTCATATACTGTAAACGCTTTATTTAAACGACACCAAGGATTACAACGGCACCCAAAACATTTTGAGCCTCTATAAACAAATTCCTTTGTATTGTAATTACTGAATGAAATATAGAGTATGAAAGGTAATTTCTCATGCTATGGATTGTCAAGGACGTGGATATCATCAAAATCGTCCAACAAACGATAACCCAATGATCTTTCGTATATGACACGCTCGAAAAGATGGATCTCAAGTTCTTTACTCGTGAGACGTCTTCCACCACCTGACAATCGACCCTCCACTTCTTCGAGATTCGGTCTCCTCCGCGTCACTTCGGTGGTCGTTGACTGCAAGGAGATAATTGCCTACCCCAAGGATATGATCCAAGTGGTAGCGGACCTTTGCATACTGAAATTTGTCTGCCAGTTTTGTTTCCTGGAGAGCTATCACTGTGTGGCGACTTAGGAGCTTTCCAATGAGGCGATGTCCATTGTCCTTGAAGCCATTGGCATTCACCGTCAAGATGGACAGTTCAGAGGAGATGAGCTGCGTGAATGATCGAGCTCGAGATTCACAGGTTGTCTGACTTTGTGAGGTTTTGGGGGGAGTTGTATCTGCAGGCGGAGGTAGTGTGGAAGTTATTGTTGGCGTTGTTTGCTGTTGAGGGGATGACCCGTATGTTTGAGAGAATGATGCGCCTTACGTGTGGTATGGAGTTCCAAACTCGAGTGTCAGAACTTTGCCAGGAATAAACATAAGCATACTGCTATCGTCATAGCTATAGTTATGCTTTTGGAGTGCTGTTAGAATTTCCGTCAACCCATTGGGGCATGATACGTGTAGACTCTGAACGAGCTGGTGTCCAAACGTAGAATGAAGGATTCTCCATAGGGTTGTGGAAGCTACCATAGGAGCAGCATTGACGACAGGTAGCCATATCACAGGCTGTTTACTCACCGAGACGAGCCATGCTTCACTAAAGTAGTATGGTGATACTTGAGTTGCAAGAATGATTTCAAGTGCTGCTAATGCCAACTCTATGTCCAGCAATGACATATCCAACGCTGGGGGACAAGACGCTCGAACAGCGACCTGAGCTCCAAATGCTGCTTGTAAAAAGTCCATTGTTGGAGGCGTAGAAAATATCTCCATGAATGTGGCTTGAAAAGAGGCCACTTTTGGGAGAGCTGATGCTACCGTCCATCTGTGCCATGCATGCAGAAGCGCTATGGCCCGTATGTCCAGTGCCGCTCATGCTAGCTCGTGCTAGTGTCCAATTAGCTTTGTGGGGGTCAGCATCTATCCACTGCCACAACCCAACAGGTTCGGCATTGTTTAAAAGGCGGTAATGTCCTCTAGTGGCTTGACACTGGCTGCCTCTAGTTCCTGGGATTTTCTCGTGTCATCGAGTGAGTCCGACAGACTTTCCAGTTCTTTTACGATTTCCTTCATCGTCATGTTGTTAGGATGCCATTGCATGCGGTTGTGTCGCACCCTCATGCGTCTGATGCTAGTTCTGCCGTGAAATGTTGTGGGAGAAGGTATTTGCATGTCGACGATGTATGAGCAGACTGTAACATCTTTCTGTAGAGCAACCACCCGAGGTGCTACTGTGAGCGTGCTCAGCGCCTCAAACATATTTGGAGTAATCCATGATGGCTTCTTTCCTTGTGTGGATGCGTCCTCCCTCGAGCGTTTGAGAGGTTTCTTCGGTTGGATAAATTCATCCACATCCATCTCCGTTACTAAAGTTTGAAAAGCCTCCGCCGTTGTTTGTGTATGTTCATTCTGTTGCGGGGAAGGATCGGAGACTTGGTCCCCAGTGTGTTTCTCCTGTTCCTCGGAGCCAACCCTGGCTCGTTTATTTCCATCGCTCTCCATGGACTCTGCTGGTTGAGCCAACAGTTTATCAAGATCGATGCAATATGAAGACAGGCGACTCTGTCTTGTTGTTGTTGGTTTGATGTAGTCTTTCACAAAGACCCCATATGTCACACCCTGTAGAATAATTTGGTCGACGGGGTGCTCGTTGATTAGTAGTGCGGCCGGTTGTGATGCTTTATTGAAGTATACCCGCCATATATTGGGGTGTACTGTTGAGTTGTGTACCTTCGATGAGTACGTCATTTTGTAGCTGATGAAAACTGGATTTGTTTTCAATCGTCGCAGAGCTTTGAGCAATGCGTGAGCATCAAAGTTATAGCGTGTACCCACGACGTCCATGTAGTACAAGTCCTGTAGTTCCGTTTGTTGTCGTTGGTTTGTCGGACGACCTTGCTTTGGGGTAGGAGCGGAGACTTTATACTCTTGACCGAGTATTACCACGCTTTGTCCTAGCATACCGAGTCGTGTTGTCTCATCAGTGACGGTGACCACCACATCTCCGACACGGGCCTTATTGATTTGCACAAATTCTGACATCAATGGGCTCCATGTGGCTTCTTTGTTGTCATTGAACAAGCTTTTGATAATTTTGTCATTCGATTCCGACGTCAGATTGTTTCCAGTTTCAATCCAGAATGTAGCCGCACCCATTCTCTTTGGGTATGGTAAGGCTTGTTCAATTGCCGAAAACATCGTATCATCCGTGGTACTTTCATCCTCGGCTAGCTGCATAAGCGTGGCTAACATTTCACGACTGGGTCGAGTGAGAAAGGCTTTAACCTCGCTGTCATTCGATCATTCAACGGCACGACGCAGCGTCGATGCATACGAAAGCTTTTCCTTTGGCGCACCCGCGAACGATGCTGAAGGCTCACTCAGGTCAATCACTTGTCTTTTGGGTTGCTCCGTGTTTCCATTTGGTTCGGACAGCTGGTTGTCGTCATTCGTCACATTCGTTTTGATTGGTTGTTGATGGATGATAGTCCCATCCCCCTCTTGAATTGGAGCGGAGGGCGGGATCTCCAGGAGCGCCGAGCGGCCTCCACCGGCTAGCGGCGCCATCGAACCAACCAGGACAGCAGGCTTGCTTCCCACGGCGTCAAGAGCGACGGTAGGTTGCAGAGGCGAATTCCCAGCAATGGAGTCGTGGAGCTCATCGCTAGCGATGGACGCGCCGTCAGGTTGTCCGAGCTCTCTCATCCTCACGCCGCTTTGATTCATTTCCATGTTGTCGGTACTGGTTGGGGCAGCTCCGTCTTTCTCACTTGTTTTGTAGCGTATTCAGTCTCGGACCGATCGATCATGGACGCATCATGGGTTGGTTTGGGGTTCTTGTCAAAATATGCCTGTGCATTTCCACTGACCCCAGCCTCGCGGGGATTGTGGTGCATGCCGTCCACTTGAGCTTGCGTAATATCGAGCGCGCTGTCCACACGCATGGCTGGAGGACTCATTGTCATTGGATTCAAGTTGTTCATCGTTTTTCGTTGCGCTTGGAGTGCTTGAGAGTTGGTACCTTCGATCAGTATGTGTAACACAGTAAAAAAGAAAGTTTGGGGGTGTAGCGCAGTGGTAGCGCGTCCGCTTTGCATGCGGAAG
The DNA here is from genome assembly GCA_019828595.1 of Aphanomyces cochlioides. Classification (NCBI taxonomy): domain Eukaryota; phylum Oomycota; class Saprolegniomycetes; order Saprolegniales; family Verrucalvaceae; genus Aphanomyces; species Aphanomyces cochlioides. The sequence goes on along the minus strand of JAHQRK010000029.1, from coordinate 251,006 downwards.
GCCCCGGGTTCAATCCCCGGCGTCTCCACTTTTTGACTTTCATGAAAACATTTTACTCCGCTTGACACCAGTACATTTTATTAACTTGGGGCATTGCACTCATCATAAGGATGCTTCTATGCTTTCAACCTATCGATGCGGAACAATGCACAGAGTAATTGACATCTTTACTTACGAAGACATTGTTGCCGAAGATCTAGAAAGGTCTTGGTATCATACTTGAATCATGATTGCATGAGGGGCTGAAACATAATATCCCTTCCATTCATCTCACCTATAGGGGTGCTCTCCAAGTTACTTATTATCGCGGAATAGTTTCCTTTTTCATATGCGCCGATTGATATTTGATTAGTATTTCCCTTCAATCCCGTGACTTAGCGAACACTAGCTATAGTAATTTAATGTCGATAACATGTGCCGACATCAACTGTAAAGTTTATGTGAAAGCCATTTTCTTTCTCATACTACATAACATTAAATGCTGAATGAAAGCGATGAAGTCAATAGTCTCTCAGTTACTATGCTCAATGAGAGAAGTAGCAATGATATCATAAACATGTAAAAAATGTCAAGCGTGAAATTACAGAAAATTCTTCGGCGCCAACTCCAAACTCTACTGAATGACATAGTGATCACAAAAGACTTCAATTGGAGCCAACACCATAAGGTAAAAGATATTCTTATAAACTAGTATGGTTCTTCAACGTACTAAATTGCTGTATCCATATCAAGTGTTCTCATAACTAGTCTTTGTATTTAGCTCTACGTGCGGCTGAGACAAATATTCTCATCTAGTATCGCATTGTTTATATTACGACTATACGTATACGAGCATAACACGAATATAGTATATTTGCAAAGGTTGCAATCAGCAAATTTAGTACACAGAATGACCATCCTTGGCCTATCGAACTTTTAACTATGTCAAAAGGACATAGTACTAAAATAAGTCCGACCAATCAAAATATTTTTGAAATCTTGTTCTCCAATCGGTAGGATTTTTATTCGCGTCTAAAAGCTATTCAAAATACAATGTCCCTCGATTTTGAAGCCATTTTTGACATGCTCTCGAGTTATTGAATGCAATATAGTCGAATGCTGTTGCACAGGAGATGGACATACCACAACAAACGATACGAGATTGGTCTTATCATAATGATGCCATCGAAGCCTTTAAAGGCAGCAAAATGCGTTAGACGCTCAAGTCTGTAGAAGAAGCAGAGATTCTCTTCGATCCTAATAAAGAATTTTATAACACTAGTGCGGGCTAAGGAGCGTGCTTTGGTTTGCACTCACGCCATCAAGTGGATCAAAAAGTACCATCGCGAATGGCTTCGCTCATATCTAAGCCACAAATCCAACGACTGCAAGTCTTCTCCAGTTACTCCAGCGCTTCTCACATCGCCATAGGTTTTCTCGACAGAGGCCATGCAAACTAATGCTGCAATAGGACGTGCTCATGTCAATTCGCTGATTATCATATTCAGTACGAAACGTTTGACGACTGCTACAGGTACAACGTCGATGAAACTCCAATTCATTATGATACGCCAAGATATTTTCCGCTGGAGAGAAGAAGCGTTCTTGACATTTCGCGGCGACGGCAAGAAGAAAAATGAAGGCATGGATGGATGTCGCCCTTTGGAGACAATATCTTATTGACGTCCTCAAGCAGGATATGTAAGACCCCTCTGTCATTGTGCTTGCCAATCTCGATCCCCATGTGAGTGTCGCTTCCTCCAAGGCAATCTACGATATGAGATACCGTGACTTTACCAGCCATTTGCAACCGAAGATTTAAATCTCAAAATTCTAGAGTTCTCATTGGCTATATCTCTATTTTTGCACTGTGCCATCCACAAAAATCCCTGGTACATTTGCTGCATATCTATGTTCGCTTTGCAACAAAGGTTGCAGTAAGCGTTGCACGTTTCGAAGCGTTTTGCAACCCTGAAGTATACTGAAACTAAGTGATTATACATGGGTTGCAAATCAGCCACTTTATTTGTCAACATGTAATAACTTATCAATACAAAGTTTTTCATCAAAGACAGCATAAAAAGCAATCATCGATGTTGAGCCATTCACTTGTCATCCATGTCAGTGAGGGATGCTTAGCCTTGCCATGCAAGGCTGTCTATTCCTCCATACCATGATAAAAGTGTTATACTGTCTCAACATGCAGTGACTTCGATTGATAATTACAACAAGTTAGTGTCGGTATTTTTACCTTAAAATAGTGCTTCGTGATCTAAAACGTGTGGAGGGCATACAGCCGCAAATAGCAAAATATTTCAAACAAACCCGAGAGTCGTCGTGCTTCGCACGACGCAACCAAATATTGCTTTTGGGAATGCTGATTGCAATGAATTTATTAAAAGCTAAACTACATAGGCAATAGAGCCTCTGTCAGTGGCCCAGCGCTGTGACAACTGCACATCACATGCTGGATTGTCTTTTCAAAGAGCCGCAATCAAACTTCTTTGCCACCAAACCTGTGCAAAATATAGTAGTAATGGAGAACTTCATGCAATTGTGTCGAGTCTAGTATGAATGATTTGCTTATACATCTCACACTAGACTCGATACAACTGCATGTGGGGTTTGACAAGTGTCATGAAAGTATATTTTAAGCCAATCAAACAATGATGTACATTGGGTTGCACAAAATAACGAAGACTGTGCCTTACCACCCATATCGACTTATCCTATCAGCCTCTTGACGTAGGAATCATGGCCCCGTTCAAGCGCCACTTGCGTGACAATTGGATTGACGATGAAAGGATCGAAGAAGACGACACTGATGATCTTGAGTTGCAAATTGCTGCAGTGAAGATACCCATTCTTATCAACCATTTCGTTTAAGCCCGGGATTTTATCACGGAAGATGAAGTGCGTCAAACTTCTCGATGCACCTTTTGGGTATGTGACTTTCATAATTTTCCACAAGTAGAACAATTGGTCGATTGACAGGTCGCCAATGCGGGAACCATTTGAGCCATTTGAAAAAGAGTTCTTCAGAAATTTATCCTTCATTTGACGGCGTAATTGCATAGTATTCAAGCTCATTTTATTGTTTGCTCCTAAAAAATACCAATAACGGAGAAAGCACTTTACCGAATGCACTATCAAATCCGCTATGGTCAGGTGGTATGTCGGTAAAACTGACTTGGACCTAGCTGATTTTGACCCACACAGCAGGCTCTTTGATTCGTTTCGCGAGTCAAAGACAGTTTCATCGATGTTGTAAATTCTTGTCCCGTCGAGCGGATGTTCGTTAATGGCAGCTGCAAGTGACTTGCGGAAGGTGTCCTTGTCAGCCGGAGTTACCTAATTGTGCTCATGAAATTTTTGTGACGAACACAGAAAAACCTGCGGGTCCACAGCCGGATAAGTGTTTTAAATGGATCTATTTTGCATCTGGCATGCTTTGATGAGTAATGCTCGATGGTTTGGCATGTCCCCAACCCAGGATACGATATTCGGCTCATTGGCATAGGAATTGCTAGACGGGGGCGAGATGTTTCAAGACAATCACGACACGGTGTTTTCAAGACGATCACATACGGTGTTTTTTGGAGCGTTGTGTCTCTTACCCGCACGATAGATTGACATCTTGCGTCCTAGCTCGCTCTTGATTGCTCCAGAGTTACATGTGTATTCGATTTGTACATCAAAATTATTTTGGAATGAAAGCCTGACAACCAGGCGAGGTGACCGAAAACAATCTAATGAATATTAGTGATTATATATATGTTTACTACCTAGTACACCATTGCCGGTTTAGTTCGTTTAACTTCCGATATGTTTCGTATCATTTGTAATATATTTCGTATCCATGCAATATATTTCGTGTGACTTGCATTTAATTTCGTGGCCGGTGACGAAATTCGATTTATATTTCTCGCTGAGAATGGAATTTCGGGCATTGAAATCTCATCGCAGCCTCCAAATAACCCTGATTTTAATGTTTTAGATTTAGGATTCTTTAACTCTGTTCAAAGGCTACAAAATCTTAAGCTTATTCGTACACTCGATGAGATTATTGAGTCTCATTTTGTAGCAGATGAAACAGGATTTGTTTTCAGTCTACGCAGCGCTTTTAGCACTGCAGGCGAGCCAAAGTTAAAACGTGTGCCCACAATGTCGAGGAAATATAAATCTTGCACTTGATCATGTGCCTTGTGTGTGCAGTTTAGGAGCTGACACATTAAACGTTGGTCCGAGAATTTGAATAGATTGGCCAAGCATCCCTAGCCGTATCTCTACATTCGCCACTGTGACGACAATATCTCCTCCTCTCGCCTTGTTTATTTGAACAAAGTCCATCATGAAAGAACTCCATGATGCATCTGAGCTTTCTTTGAAAATGCTTTTGATAATTTTGTCATTTGATTCCGAGCTCAATGCATCCCCCGTTGTAATCCAGAACGTTGACGAGCCAGTACGTTTTGGATATGGAAGAGCTTCCTCAATGGCTGAAAACATGACATCATCCGAGACTAAATCGCCCTCAGCGAGTGCCGGCAGTTTGGTTAGCATCAAGTTGGATGGACGTGTCAGAGATGCCTTGACTTCCCCTTCGTGACTTTTAGCGATGGCACGCATCAAAGTAGAAGCGTACGTCAATGTCTTGCCACTTGGGCCAGTCTCGTCAGAAACAGAGCTGAGGTCGATAAACTGACGCGTTGAGGACGCGGGATGGTGCGCTGGAGGATCATGTGACTTATCGGCCTGTATGGTTGCCTGATTGGTTGAATTAATGGTGATTGCCTATCCCCTACAGGTTGAGTAACGGGTGGTGGCCGTAGCGACATCGAAACGCTAGCGTGTCCATCAGCGGCCGATGGTCCCGTCGAGCCAACCAGGACAGCAGGCATGCCTTCCCTGGCATCACGAGCGACAGGGTTTGACAAAGGCGGACTCCCAGCAGTGGTCTCGCGGGACTCATCACCGGCACCGAGCAAGATGACAGGTGGCTGGAGCGATTCTGGCGTGTCAGGGCGATAAATAGGAGGTATTGGACGTCAAGTCGACTTGTTGAGTGGTTGAGGTGATGATCGGCTTAGGTGGCGTCATGGAGATGGAAGGCGACGATGATGAGGAGTTCATAACTGAGTTTCGAGAGTCAGAGGACGAGTGTGGTACTTTCTTCAATTCGCTGAATACAGTAAAAAAGGAAAGTGGGGAGTGAAGCGCACTGTTCAATCGGGGTGTATTTGACCCTTATCCCCTATCTTTCCTTTGTTAATATACATCGTCGTCGTTCTCGTTGGGGATGACAGGGCCTCCCACTTTAGCATGAATATGGTGAATGCTCAAGGATAACGAACTTTGAATTCTCTATAGTGTGGATGTTGGCATAATTGGGTGAGTGCTTGCTTTATCAGGGCTGACTCTGATTCATCCCATTGTGTTTGACGAAGTAATCGTCATACACCGGCGCTCCATTGTACCAGGTTTTTTTATTGAATTGCAGGAATAAATGGTGGTGGTTTATCGAACTTTGCCTGGTTGCGGTAGACCCAGAGAGTGTGCAGCATGGTACCGGCGAGGATAGTCCATAGTTTTTGTAAAAGGGATGAAATGTGGTGCCACTGAGCCGTGACTGTGAATGAGTCCAAATTTGTGAGGCAGTTCCATGTAAACTGCACATCAAACTGACTCCAGGCCGCAGAATGCCAACTCCAAGTTGGCGCGACGTATCTGCATTCGACTATGGTCTCTACTTTGCTGCAATTGGGGTATGTGCACGCTAGAACATCCGGGATTTGAGTATGAAGGAAGAAAAAGGAATAATTCGTTGGCAGCATTCGATACAGGATATGACACCAGCATCTTCTTGCACTGAACACGTCAAAGCAAGCGCTGGTTCGACCTTGCGTTGTATGGTGTAGATTCGAATTTTGTTCGTAGTATTTCTGACGTCAGAGTAGATGAGATGCCGTTTCACGATGGCAGGTGCAGGAAAATTCGTCAATTTAATCAGTGACTTTGGCCATCTTTGAAATGGCAGTGGAGTTGCCTTATGTTTGGCTTGGAAGGGCCAATGGTTTTCAAGAGGCTTCAGCACTATGTCCGACAATTTGGGCTCTGCACCTTGCCACACCTTAGTAGTGATTGTATTTAACAGTGAGTAGAATCGGTCAAATGACGTTGTTCTGGGCTCTCGTCGATCGTACATCGCGATGTAATCCTTCCTCATTGACGCAAATACTGTTCGCGATGACCAATTGTGTCCTGTAGTAAGAAGATCTTTTAGCGCGTGGAGCCCACATTCTGCAAGGTGGCAATACCAGCCACGATGATTTCGCAAAGCTGTACCAAGAGAAGTGTCGGCATCCTCTGTAGGTACTAGACATAGTGGGTCTCTCTTCAAACATATTGGCATAGTGACGAGTTGAGCGAAGGTGGGTTGTATTGACCACAGTTTTGTCAATGGGATTCATCCCTATTCATTCCATACGTCTATCCACAAGGGCGATAACGTCTTGAGATGAAGCAGTTTCGTCCTTATACTTGGATTAAAGTGCAGCATGTCCCATTGCTTCGACCTGCAGTATTAGTCGTCTCTATTGACTCGGCTCGCAAAAATGTATTTGGTGATCGTAGTTTGCCATCCGCTGACCATGTCTCGTGGCACATGTATTACCGCAGTAAACTGTCATAATTTAGAGAGAATCATGGTGTTAGCGATGAGTCGACGGCCCTTCATTGTTCGTGCTCGACAGCCCCTCTCCACAAAATGCTTTATAGAATGCATCGGATATGTTGTTCAGTTGGATTTGGGTGTCTAGTCTGTGACCCAGATGTATGCTGAGATAACGGATAGCAACCCCATTGCCTACAATTGTGAGCCTTGGGTGCTGGAATATTTTTTGGTTGTCGCTCAGTGTCAGCACTTTACACATGTGCCGATTGAGCTTGGCACCTAAAAAGTCGCAGAACTCGTCGACCAATTCCAACTGGTGTTCCAAGTTTTCCAGCGACGAAGCGAGCAGTGTAGTTTCGTCAGCAAACAGTAGAGTAGTCGCAATTTGTGTTTCAGAGAAAGGGATGACAAATTCTTCATAATCTCGGTGGTGTTGGCTGAGCGGTTCCACCGACAGGACGAACAATAGGGAGGAGATAGGATCTCCCTCTTTTACGCCACGAGTTGGCCGAATAGCTTCGTTCAATGTGCCATTGAAGTGGGCGATCGGTTGATTGTACAATAGACAAACCCATCTGGAGAATTGCGGTCCAAAATTGAAGGCTTCCAGCATATCCAACATGTAACCCCAATTCATTCGGTCATATGCCTTCTCAAAATCAAGGAACATGGCATATCCCTCCTCATCGTCGAGCTTGTGTTTATGCTGTAGATCCCTGATAAAGATAGCATGGCCGTGGATACGGCGCCCTCTGACAAATCCCGTTTGCGTGGGATGGATAAGAAAAGGCAGTAGCAAGTGTTGAAGCTCACAACGTTGAAGAAGAGATCGAGACGTTCTATCTTACCTTTCATTGCAAAGCAAATTCTCTCTTCTGACTATTCTCTGTTTGCTTCTCTGTTAAACTTCATCCTCATTATGCATATACTCTAGCTAGCGTATCTTTAGCACATCTCTAGCACTTCCATAAGTTCTAATACACTTTCCATTCGACCTCTTATAGGTTACGAGCCCAACCCGCGCTACCGAAGTCGTCCTTGCTGCCGCCTTCAACCTCCGCGTCCTACACAGCTGTCCCCGCCGCCGTCGGTCCTTTTACCCGTCTGCCCGGTTTTGTTTTGTTGGCTGCGCCCTACAAGACAAGAAGGAAGACCGCCTAGAACGAACACCATTACAGTCGTGCTTGTACTCCTTTTGTGAGTGTCGAGTCAGTACCTTCTTGGGAAACACTGTAAGTTCCTCTTCTAGTGACCTTAACTCCTAGTAGAGTTGGTCAATTTATGAAAGTCAACCCAAAGACCCTCGTCTCGAAGACCGAAGTCAACCGACTCCGCAAGCAACGTCAAGTTCGAGCCAAGAAACAAGCGAAGCTCCTCAAGCAGTTCCGCCGCGTCAAAGAAGACACCAAAGCCGACAAGATACACCAAGACCTTGTCAACGCTCTTCACCACGTCCAACGAATCAACAAAAAGTTCAAGGACAATATTTTGACCGACTTTTCCGAACAAGACAAGACATTTGAGAAAATCATCCAGTCTCTTCTCCGTCAAGTCAACACTCTCACGGAAAGTTCTTTGCAAATTCTCGATCGCACAGTACCACTCGAAATTTCTGAGCACATTGCACACAAGAACTTACACGTCAACCGCGAAAGAAATTATCTCTAAACTTACTAATTGATACTTTCTGTCAACACACTTTCATACCAGTATCCAATTTGACCAATCACATTTGTCACCATGGAATTGAAAGATTTCGCTATAGCTTCCTTTGATGGAACATACTACTCTGAATGGAAATACCGCATCATGACTTTCCTTGCAGCGAAAGATCTTGATGGTGTTATTGATGGGACTCACAACCGACGCATCATTCCGACCTAAGGATAAGAAAGTCCAATCTATCCTCAGTGCTACAATTGCCAACAAACATCTACGTCTTGTTCGAGGCAAGAGTACTTCAAAAAAAATGCTTGATACTATGGATAAGATTTATGGATCTAAATCTTACATGGGCAAAGGCAATCTATATCAAGAACTACTTTCAACAAGAATCCGTTCGAATGATCTTGCTTCAGACTATATCTATCGATTCTCTGTGCTCGTCGAGGAACTTATTGCCTCCGGGTTCACTGACAAGCATTCGTTCTACGTCGAAACATTCTTGAATAGCCTGGATCATCGCATTGACAGCTTTATCGCCTACCAAGTCAATCTTTTTGCGCATGGCCAAGAGATTGAAGTTCATACTCTGGAGACGATTTTCACAGTGCTCCTACAACATGAGCAACGTGATCAAAAACTTGCTGCTTCTTCTGAAACTGCTTTGACAGCCACGCGAGGTGGTCGTCAACAACAAAAACAAGCTGGTCGACAGAATTTCAACTCTACCGCTGAACCTGTCACTTGTTCGTACTGCAAAAAATGCAATCACACGGAAGATGTGTGCCGCAAGAAGATTGCCGACTCTAAGTCGAAAACTGCGGCATCCCAAGAATCTACTCGACGCTTACGATTCAAAGACACTGATGATGCGACCTATGCAAACACGCGTCGCAACCAGAAGTCCACCAAGAAACCTAGCAGTGCACCTACTCAAGGGGTCAGCATGATTGCTACAACTGATATCATCCTGAATGCTTCGGAAGCTCTTGAGGCATCAAGCGAATGGGTCATTGATTCTGGTGCTTCTGACCATTTCTGCAATAACAGATCATGGTTCACCAATTTGGAACCTTCAACTGGTGTTGTCCGAGCTGCCAATGGTGGAGATATGGCGATTGAAGGATGTGGTAATATTCACCTCGAGCTGAATACTCCGTCCGGAATAGTTGAGGTTGAACTACAAAATGTCAGCTACTTGCCTTCTCTTCAATACAACTTGTTTTCTCTTTCCCGAGTCTCGCAACATGGTTTTACCACCGAGTTCTCGAAAGATACATGCTTGATCAAGCGTGGCAAAGACATTTTGGCTCAAGGCGTGAGGAAGCGTACACTCTACTACCTCGACATTGCCAATCCAATAGTATCGACAGTAGCCTTGACCACTGATCACTCTGCAGATCAATCAAACGATATGGCGTTCTCTCTGCTAGCGAGTTCACCAGATGATCTTTGGCATGCACGACTTGGACACATTAGTGTCAAATACACTGAGAAAACACGTCGATATGTTGATGGGATCGACCTCGACAAGTGCAAGCATGAATTCTGTGCAAGCTGCCTTGCAGGGAAGCAGTCCAAGCTACCTTTCCCACAACGCTCGTTGGCGGTCACTACTGCGCCTTTCGAACTTGTTCACTCGGACATATGTGGTCCTATGCCACATCCAGCTCTGTGTAGTCGAGCGAAATACTTCATCACATTTACCGATGACTTCACCCGATTCGGTTTTGTGTTTCTGCTCCTCCAGAAGTCTGATGCTTTCAAATGTTTTACTGAGTTCATGGCACATTGCAACATGCAGTATAATGGCACTATCCGTTGCCTACGCTCTGACAATGGTGGCGAATACATGTCTGCTGAGTTCACACAATACCTCTCTGAGTATGGTATCAAACATGAGCGCACGGTGTCGCATAGGCCACAACAAAATGGTGTTAGCGAGCGCATGAATCGTACCCTGGTTGAATGTGCTCGAGCAATGCTCCACTTAGCCAATGCACCATTACGTTTTTGGTCTGAAGCTGTTAGACATGCCATGTATCTCCGCAATTGCTCTTACTCTGCTTCGACACCCAAGAGTACTCCGTACGAGCGCTTACATCAGTCACGTCCTGATTTGTCTGCCCTACGCATTTTTGGATGTGAGGCATATACTCATGTGGAAAAACACGACCGCACCAAGTTTGCGTCGAAAACACTGCGCACCATGTACATTGGTCATGAACCTGACGTCAAAGGCTACCGCCTATATTGTGCTAAACCCGAGAAGATCATCATTAGTCGTAATGTTGTCTTCAATGAAACAACTTGCTTCTTTATTGATGAACCCCTTCCCAGTGTTGCTGACCTCGATCCATCGATCGACAACTCCACGCCTCCTGTACAAGTCCAAAGCACATCCGACCCAACACCGGATACATTACCACCGTTGCGTCGCTCTTCTCGTGCTAAACGACTTCCATCTCGTTTCAACGACTCATCTGACCTGGCTAACTCGAATGGGACTTCTCGTGGTACCTATACTACACCAACTCGCGATCCACCGCGAACGTCCTCAGTCACTGACAGCACTTCACCTCCTTCGGCTACCCAACCAACTGAGAGTGAACACTTCAATCGTGAGCAACCGTCTCATCCCACCCCTGCTCCACCCATGGTCACCCCGACGCAGACTCCTGCTGCATCTGCGGTTCCTTCGAATACTACAGCACCCCGTGTCCCTCAACAGCCTGAACATACACCAGTGCATGTTGATAATGTACAGCCCGAGTACATTCCAGTGTTTGATGAACCAACGATCTCAATCCTTGACCCAGATGCTTCGCGCGACCACCGCCTCTTCCTGACTCACCGCCGCCTTCTCCATTGTCGACTGGCGTACGTCTTACAACACAAGAATGGGAAGCTCTAGTGGCTCAAGAACACCGAATCCTGATGGCTTATGCGCTATCTAGTACTGGACTTCCAACTACCATTCGTCAAGCTTATGCTTCCGATGAACGTGATGGATGGATAGCTGCTGCTGAGAAGGAATATGATTCTCTCATGGATCACAATACTTGGACATTGTGTGACTTACCTCCTGGTCGCAAAGCAATCGGTTGTCGATGGCTCTTCACCAAGAAGTTTGACGCTGATGGCTCACTTGCTCGTTACAAGGCTCGCCTAGTAGCACAAGGCTTCACACAAGTCGCTGGCGTTGACTACACCGACGTCTTTGCTCCTGTCATTCGATCGACAAGTATACGACTTCTCATGGCACTCGCAACGATTATGAAGATGGATATTCATCACATGGATGTTGAAACAGCATTTCGCAATGGCAATGTATCCGAGACACTCTACATGCACCAACCTCCTGGCTTCATCGAGCCTAACAATGAGAAACTTGTCTGCCGCCTAAATCGAAGCATTTATGGACTTAAACAGTCATCTCGTGAATGGAATATTGCACTCGACAAATACTTCCGATCTAAATCGTTCACTCCACTCTTGAGTGACCCATGCATTTATGTTCTCCATACACCCCAAAGTTTGTCTTTGGTGGGCGTGTATGTCGATGACTTGATCCTCCTCAGTCAGTCACGCACTTCACTCTCCAACATTAAGCGTGACTTGTCTCATCGCTTCAAGATGAAAGATCTTGGACCCCTACGTTTCTGTCTGGGTATGGAAATCCTTCGTTTGGATGAATCTACTTTGTTCTTGCATCAACGCAAATACATCAAGGACATTCTAGAGCGACACAATCTTGCCGACTGTCACCCGTTGTCGACACCGCAAGATCCTAATGCAACGCATCGTTCATCATCTTCTACGCTGCCTTATCGCACTGTGGTGGGCGAACTACTCTATCTGACTTCAACGACACGTCCTGACATCGCTTTTACAGTGACATTGCTATCAAGACACCTTAGTCAACCAACAGATGAGCACTCAGCGCTTGCTAAACGAGTTATAAGATACCTCAAGGGAACTCATGACTATGGAATCATCTATCAACCTGTTGACTCCGACCATTACACCATTGAATTATACGTGGATGCTGACTACGCCAATGACAAGTACACAAGACGATCAACTTCTGGCTACCTCCTCTATCTCAATGGTTGCCTTATCAGCTGGAAATCGAAGCTTCAAAACATTGTTGCTTTATCGACCTCTGAGGCTGAATACATCTCTATGTCTTACGGACTACAAGAAGCTCTTTGAATTAAATCATTACTTCAAGAACTCAAGTTAAATCTCAAGCTTCCAATCATCGTCTATGAAGACAATCAAAGTACGATCAAGATGGCCGAAAACCTTTACATCAACGAACGAAACACATTGACGTGCGACATCACTTTATCCGTGACTTAGTAAAAGAAAAAGTGATTGAAATCAAATACTGTGACACGAATTTGATGTTGGCCGACATGCTCACGAAAGCCCTTCCAAAGCCCAAGTTTGAAGAACATCAACGCAACATCTTGGAGCGCATGTCTGACCTACAAAGTGAAGAATAAAGTTTGCGGGGGAATGTTGAAGCTCACAACGTTGAAGAAGAGATCGAGACGTTCTATCTTACCTTTCATTGCAAAGCAAATTCTCTCTTCTGACTATTCTCTGTTTGCTTCTCTGTTAAACTTCATCCTCATTATGCATATACTCTAGCTAGCATATCTTTAGCACATCTCTAGCTCTTCCATAAGTTCTAATACACTTTCCATTCGACCTCTTATACCATGGAATTGAAAGATTTCGCTATACATTCCTTTGATAGGATCTCCCTCTTTTACGCCACGAGTTGGCCGAATAGCTTCGTTCAATGTGCCATTGATGATTAAGTGGGCGATCGGTTGATTGTACAATTGACAAACCCATCTGGAGAATTGCGGTCCAAAATTGAAGGCTTCCAGCATATCCAACATGTAACCCCAATTCATTCGGTCATATGCCTTCTCAAAATCAAGGAACATGGCATATCCCTCCTCATCGACGAGCTTGTGTTTATGCTGTAGATCCCTGATAAAGATAGCATCGCCGTGGATATGGCGCCCTCCGACAAATCCCGTTTGCGTGGGATGGATAAGAAAAGGCAGTAGCAAGTTCACGCGATAAGCCAGCACTCGAGTGAGAATCTTCACTTCCACTGGTATCAATGATATTGGCCTGTAGTTCCCAGTATTCTTTCTATCTCCACCTTTAAAAAGCAAAGAGACGTCGGAACTGCTTGGAAGCGTGTGTTTACATATTATGTAACCACACGCTTTAGAATCTCGCCAAAGAGCATCGGGTCAATTTGATAAAAGCCTGCCGAGAAGCCGTCAAGGTCAAGCGTTTTGTTGGGATGCATTGTCTTGATGGCCTCGGCCATTTCAGAGCTTGTGATGGGAGAATCCAAATCTTCTTGCTGTTCGTCTGTCAACTGTGTCCGAAGAACTCGAAGGAATCGTCGCCTTGCCTCTCTGTTGGGAGGTCGAAAGTCGCGTTCACATATTATGTTGCTCCATCTATTGTGGAACGACTGGTGTATAAGCGTTTGATCTGTTGTACAAGTGCCATCATCCTGGTATACCTCGAAAATGGGTACAATGCAAAGTTTCCTTTTTGGCGGACGGAAGATGTTTTGGGTCGAGATTTCATTTTGTGTTGCATAAAAGTCAAATTGTAACTCATTTTGATGTTGGTGCCACTCAGTCATAACCGACTCATATGCCACTTTAGCAAGAAGCAGCTCCTCATCATGAAGCCGACCTTCCTCGTGGGCGTGCTTTGCGTGTAAACAATGTAGTACTTCTTGATCTCCCTTTTGAGTACGGTGAGCAGTATATCGAATGTGCTAACTCAGTAGAAATCTTCGAGTTCTCTTCTTCCAACCTGCCCAGAGAACTCCGACGTTGTTTTCTGTTTCCAGTTGATGCGCCTCATTCTGGATGGCCGTGCAAACCTCTGGTATTGTCAAAAGCTCTTTCCGAAGCTTCCGGTATGGCCTCTTGATTTGTATCCCATTGTATTGGAAGCGCAATGCATGGCATTGGTGGTTGTTGCAGGAAAACCTGCGGGTCCACAGCCGGATAAGCGTTTTAAATGGATCTATTTTGCATCTGGCATGCTTTGATGAGTAATGCTCGATGGTTTGGTATGTCCCCAACCCATGATACGATATTCGGCTCATTGGCATAGGAATTGCTAGACGGGGGCGAGATGTTTCAAGACAATCACGACACGGTGTTTTCAAGACGATCACATACGGTGTTTTTTGGAGCGTTGTGTCTCTTACCCGCACGATAGATTGACATCTTGCGTCATTGCTCGCTCTTGATTGCTCCAGAGTTCCATGTGTACAGAGATCTGGGAAATATAAGACCACCGGAACATCTTCGTTGATTGGCCAGTTTAAGTACAGGGTGGACTCATATACTTTCAATAGGGGGTTTCAAAGCTGAAGTTTGTGCTGAAGATGCACCGATGGAAGTTCTGAAAAATGTAAGTATTTCGACCAATCAAAGTAGAACCATCAAAACGGTGGACTGAAAGGAACTGAGACCCCCACGAGTGATATCATGACTAACGGACAATCGAACTCACTGTTTCGAAATGGTGCGGCAAAGCGAGCGCCAGACATTACTGTCGGAGCTCCAGCAGCTTGTGGCAATTGCACCAATGACAGACACAATCGACAAGACAACGACGAGTTTGATCCATGGGGAGAAATTCTGCCCCTGTCGCTTTCTCTCGAATTGTACGCTTCTGTGCTTTCTCATCGATATCTCAACCCTCGTCGCCCCGTCCTTAAACTACCATCCCCAGTCATGTATATCTTGTCTTTGGATTCCAAACGATTTCGACAAGAAGCTCGCATGGACAAGCCGTCCTTTTATCAAATAGTGGATCGTATTGAAGCACACCCAATCTTTACAAACAGCTCAAACAACCGCCAAGCACCTGTCCACGTCCAATTACTTGTATTCTTGGCAAAATTGGGGAGGTTTGGCAATGGTGCCTCCGTGGGTATACTTGCTCGACATTTCGGTGTGAGTGAGGGCACAGATGAAATATTTTGCCGGCGCTGTCTCTGTGCAATACTATCTCTGGAATCCCAAGTTCTATACTGGCCAGAGAGTGACGAACGTGATGCAATAGCGTGGCGTATTTTTGAGCGGCATGGATTCAAAGGTTGCGTTGGATTCGTTGACGGTACTCTATTTCCTGTGTATGCGAAGCCCTCAGTGAATGGTGAAGATTACTACTCCCGCAAAGGATATTATGGAATGGCAGGGATGGTTGTTTGTGACGATTTGAAGCGAATTATATTCATGGATTTGGGTTGGCCAGCGGCAGCGCATGATATGCGTGTGAGGAGTAATAGTTCTCTCGGACGTGATCCCTCCAAATACATGCGTCCTCACGAGTTCCTCCTTGCTGACTCTGGCTATGCCTCGAATGACCATGTGATGCCATCATATAAAAAGACGCGTGGCTCAAACCTGACAGCCTCCCAAAATTTGTTCAATACACGGGTTGCCCAATGTCGCAGCGTCAACGAGCACTGCATCGGCCTTTTAAAGGGTCGATTTCAATCACTACGAGGTATGCGTTGGATATATCGCAGCCCGCAGCAGCAAAAAGAATGATTGCAAATATTCGAGTGGCTGGAGTGCTCACAATGTGGACAATTTGCTGCTTGACATGTCTGACTTTGGTGATTGGGACGATGAATTGTACGATCTGGACTGCAGCAATGATCTTTTGTCTGACAATTCCTATATGCCTCGCGAAGAGGACTATAGTTGTGCACACCAGCGTCGAGAATGGTATTGTAGAAGATTCTCCACCAACTCTTAAAATCAAATCAAAGCATCGCTATATTACGTCTTAGCCCTCTAAGAGTGCCTTTTCCGACCGAATATAATTGAGAATTTCTTCTTTGGGGATGCCAACATCGACCATCAACTTTGCCTCAGCAATGATTTCTTGATGGCGCTTTTCACGAGTCAAAACAGCCAATTCCTGGAGTTTTAGTTCACGGTGGAAGCTTGCTTCGCTTTGGCGCAGTTTAGTTTCTTCCTGGCGCACTTGCATCATAGCTTCCTGTGATTGTAAAGTTGCTACCGTTCGCTTGTCCATTGCAGCTGCAATCGTTTCTCCAAACGATTTCTGTTTGGACACTCTCTCAAGCTTCAAACGTTTGATTCTACCGCCTTTTTGAGGCGGTGAGCCTTGGACGAGTGATGGCGATTCAATATATCCAACGAGGTTGGATGATTCTATGGTATTTTGCTTTTCATCTTGATCTTCACGTTCGCTCTCACATTCAAATTCGGAGGCGTTGTCATCAGCTACCCCATCCATATCAAGTGCTTCATCGGTGGAGGAGTGAAACACAGGCTTTGACAGAGGTCTAGAACCAAATACGGGCGACAACACGTTGTACTGGGGGCATATCTCAAGTATCGCTCTCTCAATTGTTGAATTTGTCTCGGCCATAGTTGTTTTGAGCTCATCAACAGATAAGTTTTCATTACTAGTTCGATGTTAACATGGTCTGAATTGTAGTTGAGGTACTTACATATTTGATACTGCTATATCTCGGAGTCCTGCGCCCGTCGAGTTCTTCCAGTCTTCCGCTTTTTGGAACTTTGAGTTCAACGATGCAATCTTGGCTTTGATGGCATTGGCGTCTCGGCATACACCATGCCGAAGCATCATCGTGGCAATTTCAGCTGTAATTGTTGTCTTGCTTCGTGCTCTCTTGCTCTTGGAGCCGCCCTTGAAGTCCGTCCAATTCGTGTACTCACCAGTGTGAGCATCACAGGCCGTGATCCACGACACCAAAAGATCAAGGGAGCTCCGGCCATTGCTGTTCGCCATCAAACATTCGTCGCACTTGCATTTGTCGGTGTCCCAAGGTGGAGCCATGCTTCAAACTGGCAAAGTTTGAAGTTCTTCAGGCCATTCCATCCACCAATTTTGCCGATGGAATTTGACAAATTCCATTGAAGAAAACAGATATATTTGGCCAATTAAAGCACGTTCTCGATGATGTCGAAGAACTTCCATTGAAGCTTTTTTAACTTTGAAACCCCCTAATAAATTATGTCGTATATCATTTAATTGATTTATTATGGCAACAGGAGATCTCTGACTTAATCAAGAGATCCTGAAACTTCATATAATACAAAAATAGATCTCTCTTTAACAGCACGTAATACCTTCAGCTTCTAGCCAGCGCAGTAGGACCGCGTAGTTCAGCTAAGTTCTCCTGTGTTTTCTGATAGCATATCAGAACTTTTGTGACCATCAAATGCATGTAGCCATCCTTTCACTTCAATTGCTTGTAATAATTTAAGTTATAAATTTTGAAGGTTCAATGGTGGGCTAGTTTGCTTCGTATTTCCCAGATCTCACATTCAGTCTTATAGATTTTCCCAGTATAAAGAATCCGTATTTAAAAACCATGCAAAATCGACGGCAACATGTTGTATCGTTGTTTGAATCGGTCCAGCCATCCATTCGACAGTGCCGATGAAGTTCCTTGTTTTGCAAGAAGTTGTGTTGCCTTTTCGAGGATGACTTTTCCATCGACAAGAGGTATCTTCAAGTCTTCTCACGCCTGAAGACTTATTGTTCACACCTGAATAAAATAATATATTATCGCACCTTTATCCAATCGTACAAGTCTGTCTCCATGGCCGGGAATTTGCAAGTGATGTTGGCTTAACGTGAGAGGTGGAACGTTTCCTGGACTTGGGACTTCAGTATTTTGGATATGGTTGATCGGTCGAGACGTTTTGCCAACTTCAATTCTTCTTTGGTCCATTCGGCCAACTCCTCGTGGGTCTTCTCAGGGGAGCGACCGTACTGTGCTTTGATCTTAAGCTTGTCCGCGAAACTCATACGCTGGCGCTGCATCGCATCCAAGTCACCACCGATTGTTTCTCCTTTCAAATCTGATACATAATGTAGTACAATTTGATGAGGTTATACATTTAAAGCGGTGTGACTATCTCGGGGTTATACTGTACCGGGGAGGTTACAGATTTTATTTTTCTAGTCGAAAATTAAATCTCTCTAGATCGACTATTTCATCTCCCTTTGCGAGGTTTGCATCGATTATTGCCTTGGACTTTGATAACTATGTCCATGACTCGCTGAAAAGTCACGGGGGTTTGGGGATTGACCTATCATGAATCGAATGCGTCAATCATTGGTATTGCGAGTTGAAACATCCTGTGGGCTCTTCTACATCATACTGTGAGTATTTAAATTCTATTTTAACGAAAAACAGCTTTCGTTTGTTGTCCGAGGACGGCATTGTTTAAATCATCTCCTCGGCAAGTTTATCTTGATTTTTGTATGGGGCATCTAAATTTCGCCTTTGTTGGGGAAAACGGAAAATATAATTCCGCAAAAAATGACATCGACTTACTTTAGAATATTTGTCAATTTACCGACGTGTGATTGTGACATGACTGAACTTGACAGCCTATAAAAATATATACCTCTAACATTTAATTTTATAAAAATTCTGAGTATTTATGCTTTCCCGCGTCTGTACTTTTGAAAATGGCGCCAGCCAAAAGACCATCAAGGCCACCAGGAAGGACTCCAGTCAAGAACTTCACGGTAGCTAAGAAAAAATTCAAGAATACTGCTCGTACATACGAACATAAACTACAAATTTTGACGACCTTTGACAAGAGTGGGATGGACGCAGCACTCGAGTTGCATTATCCTCCCCTTGACAAAGAGAGGCGCGAGGTTGAACGAAGAAATATACTAAATTGGAAACGACAAGAAGGTCTCATTAAAAGAATGGCAACAGAGCCATCTACCAGAACTTCCAAGAGACCCCCTCGTGCAGGCATAGGCACGATTTTGCCTCGCCAGGCGGAAAATGAAATTGTCGAATGGATATGGTAACTGCGAGATCACGTCTTTGGTGACATCATAGCTGAGATCTTAGTCTAGATAAAATTGTATGATATCATGTGTGACTTCGTCGTAGACATTTTGTACTATTTAGGATGTAAGAAATCCTTATAGTGTGATATTTCTAGTGTCAATTTCCTGAATAATGTCAACTTTTAGGATAAATTAGGATCTATCACCCTTGAAATCAGGATTCAACTTTTCCACGCAGAATTATCCACGTTTTCGCAGACGATGCATGACTAAACCATCTGGTCGTGGAGAAGTTATATGTTCAGTAAGGAACATTATGCCTATTTTACGACTAATTAGGATATTTTGTCCCTGAATTGACTCTAATTCTTGGCGAATTTTGTTGTTCAATTTCAACTTTATCGTCCAGTTGGGTTCAAACTGGGACCATCTCTTAAAACAATGAACTGTATGGAGTAATGTATAAAATTTTATAACACGAATATTATTGACTGCTTATTTATATTTAAATCTATATCTTGTATAAATTAATATTGTCCATTTTGACCAAATCTGGACTTTTACGTCGAATGTCGAAACCTCTTCCAAACCGCTTTAGCGGGGGTACTCTATAGTATACTACTCTGGTCCGAAATAATTGTCATATTGCATATTTTGGGGGTACAATTCTTGTTAACTTGGTTTTAGTATGAAACAGTTTGAAGAATTTATCAAATTTTAACATATTTATATTAAAGTATTATTCATAAAAGATAAAATTGGCATACAAAATAGTAAATATACATATGACCTAACGATATTGGAGACCTCATCACATTTAGCTTTGCTCACGTCTCTAGGCGCCATATTTGGTCCTGCAAATGCATACAAACTTATTCAATATGTTCCTGTGATGCGTGGACGGACGCAGGAGCTCACAGGGTCGCCGGAAAAGGGCCTTAGAGCCAGACCATTCGGTTTGAGTTGTGAGCATCAAATTTGAGCATCTAGATCGATAGTCTCTCAAAAATACCGTTAATATATCGGAGACTAAGTGATCTATTTGTGTGTGCGGTGGGACCGCGTTTCATTGCGATTTGATTCACTGGCGGAAGATTTTCTGTAATTTGAATCATAGGACAAACTTTGAGGCATTGTTTCTCCTGCATGGCGATGAATTTCGCTTGAACAAATATATCCAATCAAGAGGAGATAAAGCACTTTCATTTGCACCAATCAAATGTAGAATTCCTCAAAGAGGAGCAACGAAACTCCACTGAAAAGCCAAATGTGACAATTATTTCGGACCAGAGTAGTACAAACATTGATGCATTGCAGATTTGTTGATCCTGCGTCACGGTCAACACCAGCACGCATCGAAGTGTACCGTCATGCACGCTCTCTTCCGAGACGAGTTTGATCGCAAGCCCCGTGTGTCACTGTTGTGCTTTGCCGGTGTGACGGGCATTTCAGAAGTTTTCGACATCGTTGGAACTTTTGACCGTTTTGCTTTAGTTCAATGTTGCTCTGTTCACGCTACGCAGTGCTCGAAGTACCCGGGACGGGGATCGATTTGGATCCTGGACGGCGCAAGTATACACTGTCATCCAGACATTGTGTACTACTTGCGTTCGCTTGGCATTGTACCCATATTTTTGCCGGCATATTGCCCATTTTTCAACCCGATCGAGTACGTTTTCGGCCTCGTGAAGAAGTCCTTTCGACGTCAGTACAAGGAGAATGCGACCAAGGACTTGCTGCTTTTTGTCTTGGGTGTCATGAACCAGTTCAAAACGTTAGACCTGTCAAGCATCTTTCAACATTGTGGTTACACAATTCAAGGCCGCTTCGACCCAGGAAAGCAGTTGTCAAGCATACACGGAGCTGAAAAGCCAATCGTCAGTGACTATTTATTGGGATTCGACGACATTAACGGAGACTAAGTGCAAAAACTAAGGAGTAGGTTCTTCATGCTCGGTGTCGTTTAAGTTGGGCATTACATCAAGCAGATCGACCAGTCCTTCACCTGGATTCTGCGTTTGAACTTGTCTGTTGAAGCTGGCAATCATGGTCTTATTAGTGGTCATCACCGCGATGCAAGACTGAATTCTTATCCCCAAACTTGTACACTCGCGGTGAAACACGTGTAGGTCTTCTAAGCATGCGTCAACAACATCGTGCGCGAGCGACATGCTCTGTTGGAGGTGTTCGTTTCTTGCTTGCGCACCATTTGCGACTGATTCGAACAAGTGAATCATTGTTGCAGGTGGATGGCGCCCAACAAGAGATTCGTGCTCACATGTCGGCTTCTTGAGTATGAACGAAGCCCACATTCGCCAAGTTGATTCGTAAGCCTTGTAGAATTCGCTCCATTTTGCCTTGAGTGACTGAACGGTTTGCTGGTGCAACACCTCTGCGGCGGCGCCAGCTCGATCTTGCACTTGTGGAACAACACATTGCTGGTTGAACTCTTGGAGGTCGGCCGCGGAGTTTATTTGATTCCCCCACTTGAAAACGGCCACTATGAATGTGCTGTTGACGTGGCCAGACAGATACTGCTGGGCATGAATGCTGCTGCTCGGCTTGAAATGATTCCGGCCCAACTTGATAGTGATGAAGGTGTCAAAGTCTTCAACACATGGTTGGTCGGTTGAAACCCTCCACTCTCTCGGGTCGGACACGTGACTGGCCAATGACTTGATGTGCGGTCGTGCGAACTCAGAGATCGTGGCTTTGAGAGCTTCCCACGACCCCCCCCCTCAAACACCTGGGGTTGCAGTCGTTTTCCATTGTGGTCGCGACCGTATACCGTCTCCTTCACGACGACATCTGCTCGCATTCGGTACAGATGTTGAACTCCCGGGGCATCTTGACGTGCTTTCTCGTGGTCGGCGTGGGGAGGCGACTGCGAAGAACGAGTGTGGTAACGGTGTGTCGGCGGTGAGGGCGCGTGCTCCATGGTCCAATTGACAATGCGGCTTGTTCGTTCTGTAGATTCTTACGCTTTGATTGGCTGGTCAGCAACTAAAATACTATGATTTGATTGGCTAAGAGGTTCTCGAATTTCTTGGTCTACCGTATTTCCCGTAAGGTTGTCACCACAAATGATTTTCGAAAATGGTGACAAGTCCAAAGGAAATCAGATATCAAAACGAGGTACATTTGATTGGGTAAAAATTAGACTTATTTACCAATCATATTATTATCATGAACACTTCGCAGTCGTATGTCGACTTTACGAGTGGCTGACTCCAGTTTGGGAGAATGAAAACCTGCAACGCTCATTTGGGTCCAGGTTTGCCGACTGCAACGCATGAACACGACAAATTTATGGCCCTGGTATCTAATTGAGCCATTGCATTTCTTCCAATAAGATCTGACTGGTGACAACTCAAGGGGAACTCCGAAAAATTTCATCAGATTGTATTATAAATGTATACTATAAATTTGTATGAATCATTTAAACAATTATATCAGTGGTGACAACTCAATGGGAAAAAATAGTGGTGACAACCTTACAGGAAATACGGTAGTCTATTCCATTCGACTGAGGACTCCAGTTTGGAACCGATTTGACAATACTTTTTTGGATTATTGAAACATCTATTTTCGAAGGATTCACAACCCGACATCGGTAAATTGACAAATATTCTAAAGTAATGCAGTAATTAGGACTCTGCCACCAATTTTCAACCCAATCATCAACATCTAAGCTGATACACAGTACAAACCTCTCCAATTCGTACACACATAAAACCAGTAACCTGTACGTTTCTATAATTTTTAGTTGTATGCAGTGTGTGCAGCGACCCTTGTGTATCCATATACCGTCATAATTAATAATAGCCCTGTACGAATTGGAGACGTTTGTCTGTTTTCGAATGCCATTGCCTGTTAAACCTTATGATTGATAGTATTTTTTATAAGAGGTTGACTGTTGTTAAGGGATTGATACGGATAATCGTGCTTTCCATGTTTTGGACCCACAACATCCAAAGGCACCCATCTCAAGTATCCGGAACTTAACATTGGTCACTCGACATTCATGTAGTCAAGTGACACATCTTATCCAGATATCCGAAAACCAACTACAAAATCCATTTTGCCACACACGTGTCGTTGCGATGCAAACTTTGGTCGGACTTGCGGCCATTTGGCTCTCATGGATGGTTTCCTCTGCGACGGGAAGCTCCTACTTTGTCTTTGATCTCCAAGATGATCAAGAAGTATGCTGATTTCATCCTATTGTCGGAATTCTCTTCGTTTTCTCTGACTAGGACTGCTACGTCGAAGATGTCATCTCGCGATCTGTCCATAGCGACATCTTTCTCCACTTTGAAATCCTTGAGCCTGAAGTCTACGACAGCTTGGACGTCCGTCTGGTTTCGCCGTCGGGACGTGAAGTGCGTTCGTGGCAAAACGTCAAGCACAACCACTCTGACATTTCTGTGCGTGAATCTGGCCTTTATTCGCTTTGCTTCAACAAAACAGGTACCGACAAACGACTTATGAATTGCTATAACATGGCTTTTCAGCATCTTCTACCCGTCGTTTGAGTATCCTGTACGCATTTGACTTTGCCAGCATTGGCACACGTACTTTGACTGTACTATTACCTTGCCGCGTCAGTTTCTAATTGTCCTGATGGCTAGCGCTACCCAGCGTCGGTCGCGACGATTCAAAGAGATAAGCCTGATGAAACCAAGTACACTGAATTGCGCCTCAGCACCGACAGCGTACGAAAAATACGAGAGGGATTTCCTGACAGGCTTGCTTGTTGGTAGGATGGCACTGTTCAAACAATGGGTTTGGTCCAATTTGTGTTCTCGGGTGTATCGAAGAGTATCATTCACGACAATACTCGGTCAGTATCATGGTGCTGGCTCAAAGCTCAATGTTCGTCAGGATTATGATGAGTTTTTCGGTTGAATATGGCTCTTCACATGATGAATTGCCAGCGACGCTTTCCCCAGTGGCGGGCGGGCTCAAACACCCATCAACGTTCGTTTATCGTCTGTTTCTGTGTATGTTCATGTTTTCCTTAGCTGGACTGCCATGGCTGACCATCTAAGTCAATTCCGAGACAACGTCATCCACGGTATTGGCGGCACGACGGGAGGAACGCTCTTCTTCGACATCACAGACGACGCCACAGGTACAAAACTCAATCGTACCAACGGAGTGAGCTTATTGGCGTTGTAGCTGCATTGCAAGCAAATGAATACCCAACGCTGACGTATTCTATCCAACTGGAGTCGGAAGGCTACGCTCGTTTGTCAGGCAACGACCAGAAATTTATGTCGCACTTCCCAACCATTACGTTTGAAGACATGGGGCTCAATGTCATGCGTGAGATTGCGCAATTCCGATATGCTGTGTGGGACCTCAAGGGAGAACTCATCTCGATTATCCACAACGAGCGCCACAGTCGCAACAGTAAGTTTTACGAGAATTGTGGATGACTTAGTCTTTTATAGCGGCGGAAGCTGTGCAATCCCGCCTTGTGTTTACCTCGATTGTGACCAATGTTGTCCTCATTGCATTGGCGATCGGTCAAATCGTCTACGTCCGCCGATTGATTGGTGCAGGCTATTCGTTTTAGGCACTAGAGATCTAACTGCTTAAGAACGAATCAATGCATATGAAGGTCATAAAATCTCTGAAATCAAGGTCTTTGTGCATTTCCCGTGAACGATATGTTCGGCTCGTCGAATTTGCTGGCGGCTGTACAGCAATGGCCTCAGCATAGAAGTGTGTCATTTAATCGAAGAATAAACTCTGAAGTACAAAACTGGGGATCCATCATAGATGATCCACTTATGGCGCTGTTGTCGCTTGGTGCTTTTCCTGTTCGGGTTGGTTTTGCTGCCATGTAAACTTAGCAGACGCTAAAAACAGCAATCCGTCATTACTTGAAGGACTGGAGGAAAGAACGCACCAATATACTGCGGTACAAAATACGTCTGACGTTGTTTTTGGACAAACTTGAGGAATTGGTTCATCGCACCTTGAATGCGCACTTGATCGGCGTATGGCAAATCAAGATCCATTTGACTCATCAGCAATGGCAATCGAACTAATTTCACGTCACAAAGATGGTTTTTCACACGCGAGGGACATACCAAACAAACGTAGTAAGTGCTCGGCACCGTAAACTGAAGATGGTACGATGTCAGACCCAAGCTGATTGTATTGGGCCCGTTCTTGTCGATAGAGCAAAAGGAGAGGCAAGGCTTTGTCGAAGTACAATTGGAGGCCGTCAAAGATTGGTCGCAAAGTCTAAAATGGGAGATGGTAAGACATAAGTGAATCGGAATGAGGATGTAGCCTACATCGTCTGTAGGTTCAGTAGCAGCAAGGAAATCAGCAATCATCTGTAGAAGTGGTCAATTAAAACAAGGAGCAGAGCCAGAAAAAGTACCGTTTTTACAGAAGGTGTGCGAGGCAAATCAATCCATTGTTCAAGCTGCGTGATGTTTTTCCAATCGTCAATCAATATCTTCTTGAGTGTCATGGGAATCGGAATTTGAATTTGAATTTCCTGAACAACCTACGCGCATCATAGTCATCAGCGCTATCAAAACAAAGGCGGTGTCCAACCTCTTCCAAATCGCGCGCATCGTCTTTTGACACGACTGAATCATCAAACGGATTTGCAATTTTGGTCTTCTTGCGACTGACGACGCCTACGCAAAATCCAATGAGCATCAGTCGCTTATATTCCTCAGAGTCAATCGAGTGATAAATCATACCGTTTGTTGATATCTTTCGTTTGCTCTACATGCTACAGATTAGATGATCTGTCATATCCACGACGTCTTTTACCGTGTCTTTGCCGATTTTCGCCGCATCTTTGGCTTCTTTCTGCATTTGCCGAGACGCGTCGCTCGTATCCAAGACACGATCTGCACTCACCCACTCGTCCCATTTCTTACTCCATCCTTGGTAGTGCACGAAGTAGTGTGGGGTATCGCCTACAAGACACGAACTGTAAGGTCAAATCCGACGCAAAGCGCAATAATCTCACTGTCTTCATCAATGCGCAGAATCTTCGCATCGTAGATTTCAATTCCGTGCTTGACAAGGACTGATTCGTCGACGGCAAAGGTTTTCGCGGCAGAAGACTTCATGCTGCGCGGCAAATTCGTAAATGGTTTGCCCACTCTCACTACATTTTTCTATACTAGTATAATTTTTTGGATGAGACAATGAACTGATTAAAATTGAAATATTTGCCTAAAAAATAGTCGAAAATTGAAAAAAAAATACTGCTTTCGATAGTCAAAAAGAGAAATACTCAAGTTGAGAAATTTTGTATTTTGCATTTTGATAAATTAGTGGTTGTCAGACCAGAATTTAGCTGAATTTTCGGAATCTAAATTGTAACCAATCACAGCACTTCACGTCTGACGACCCATTCAGATAAATCGTCAGTTGAACTTTGGCTTGTGCAACGAAGAACGGGGTGCAGCGATGCCGAAGGAGTCTCAACGGTCCATCTTGATGAAAGAAGCCACCAAGCTCGTTGAAGGTTGTCTTTTGGATGATGATTTCGACAAAGAGGACTCCGATCTCGACGAAGAAATTGATGAATGTATGGAACTTTATTCGCTTATTGAATCAACTCGATACATAGCCCCAAGACAAAAGCATGTCCGAGCACCATCCAACTTGCAATACTATATTTTTGGCATGTCCTCTGCTGAATTTTATCGCATTTCCGCATCGATCGAGCCTTCTTTTTCTCTCTTGCTGAGTTGATACGTGCCCACTCTGCTCATTGTGTTTCATTGACATTTCAACACGAACTTGAACTTCATCTGCTGGTCTTTCTCAGATACATTGGAACCATGGGGACTGGTGGGTCTTGTATAAAGTTGGCAAGCTTTTTCTCTGTGGGATCAGGCACTGTTGATGCAATTGTCAACAAAGTTGTCACTATGGTGTTGCAATTGAAAAATGAGACAATATTATGACCCAGTACTGGTGAACGAAAAGAAATTGCGTCGCGAATACAAGCTGAGTCTGGATTTCCAAACTGTATTGGTTTTATAGATGGTACTTTGTTCCCGTTCGAGACAAAACCAACCATGTGTGGCGAGGATTACTACTAGAGAAAAGCGTCGTACTCTATAAACGCTGTGTTTATTTGCGATGACACTTGTTTGATAGGTTATATAAACGCTAGATGGCCAGGATCAGCCCACGACAATCGAGTATGGAAGTATTCGAAGCCAGCATTGAATTGAAGACCCATCTTCAATACCTTGACCAGTTGCAGCAAGCCAGTCTACTGCAGTACGATACTGCATTTCCAGGTTCTGAATTTTGTCCCTAATGTCGGCAGGCTTGCGATGTGCTATACCAACATCGACAAGCCTGCCAATAATTTGTCCACATAGAGCTTCCTTTGTCAGTCCACTTCGATCGCCACCACGCCCTTTAAGATAGGTCCCCTCGACAGTCAGCCACTCCAACAACACCTGGAGTGAAGTTGGCCCGCCGTTGACACCATCGTTGTCCCATCGATATCTCTTCTTCTTCCCGCTTGACATCGCCATGGCAGCTTCTGAATTTAGATGTGTATCTGAGTGCTTGAGTGGTTTGGATATCCATCTAAATTCAGAAACATTTCATCCAATAAAAAACTTTTGTCCTTTCTAAAAATTCAGCTTTATTGCGCGTCTGACAACCACTATTATACACCTCTTGACATTTAATGTCAAGAGGTGTGTAATTTATCAAAATGTTCTAAAAAAATTACAGCTAGGTTGAAACAAGCACTCTGAGTGATAGGTATTCTGATGGAAGTTATCACCAAATGGCAAAAGAGTGATGGACTTTTTTCACATTTTGTCAATAGATCTCAATATCAAATACTACTATTAGGGGGAATCAAAGTTAAGAAACTGGTCCGCTTTAAGCGAAATCTTAAAGCAAAATTTTTAAAAAATTTCATCCTTCTTAAAGCAGCTTTTCGAAGAGGGAATCAAAGTTGACCTGTGTAACAAATTTGGTCGGTTGCAGTCGTGCACGCAATGCCTCGTGTGTCGGAGAAGGAAACTATAGTACAATCACTGGACTTTGCTTTCTTGCGCTCTGGAAGTCGAGAACGACCCTGTGGTTATACGTCGACGAGACGACCTATTCGCTTGAGTGGTTTTTTTCAAGCTCGCATGGCTCTTGTTGTAATGGTCAGCTCTCTTAAGTGTTGGCGAAATCTAGCCAATCGGGCGTATAAAGCGCTTTATGATATTTTAAAGCAAAATTATTTTAAAAAATAAAGAAAAATAAAGCACTTTGAAAGGCATAAAGCATTTAACTTTGATTCCCCCTATTTACTTCTTGATGACAACAGATAAAGTGATCTAAGAGCATCTCCACTGGTCACTGAGTTTTGACACTGAAACTGAGTTTTATTCAGTGTCAAAGTCAGGACGGAGTTTCAAAACTCCGTGTTTGAGAAGAAAGTCATTTTTGGTGCACTGGGTATTAACTAGCGTTCGCCCGATACACACGACGTATTGTATTTACAGTACGCACGTTACATCGTGCTTTGTAGTGTAAAATTTCACACTACATTACATTACAGTTGTTTGGAAAGCTGGAGTCCTCAAGTGAAAGGTCGTCTATTTAAAGATTAAAAGGAGTTCTCAAAAGCTAAGAATTTAAATGGACCGATGGATCAACACGTTGTTAAGACTGAAAGGGCAAGAGCCGTGTCGTACAATGTCGATACTGCGATCACACGCTTCCGAATACGACTGCACGCTGGGCCTCACATTTGAGTAATTGCTCTTTGGCACCCCCAAATTTAAACCTCGATACCAAACGAAAACGAGTGACGATTGCACGACTTGACTATGACGAGTCTCAAATTATTGTTGAAAGATCCTTATCAGCAAGACCAACGAGTGGAAAGCTCCCAAACTGGGTGGATCATATTAGTGACTCTGACAAAACAAAGTTGGACATGGCTTTCGCTCAAATTTTTTATTCAACAGACGTACCATTTCGACTTGCTAGCAGCCCATCTCTTAAGACATTCATACGACTATGTCGACCATCTTACCAGCCACCAACAGCTAAGACAGTTGCTGGATCTTTACTCGACAAAGCACACAGAGTCATGCTGGAAGCTGTTGATACCCATGTACAAAATCAATCTTTGGTTAGCATTGTTTCTGATGGGTGGACGACCATGCGGAATGACCACCTTGTTAATTTTGTTGCTATATTCCCATCGTCCAGCATCACGCCTGTTTTTGTTAAGGCTATATCGACCGGCGAGACAGCGCAAACTGGAGAAAATATTGCTGAAGAATTGTCAAAAGTCATTGTGAACATTGGAGCCAATAAAGTCGCCAGTGTTGTTACTGATAATGCATCATCAATGAAGGCGGCATGGCGATTGTTGGAAAAGAAGTATCCTGGACTCATTTGTAATGGGTGTGCAGCCCATGGTGTGAATTTGCTCATCAAAGATATATGCAAACTTGAACCATTTCGTTCGACTACCAAGTGTGCAAGGGACATTACATCGTTTGTAAAGGACCGCAACCCCTTGTCCAAACGCTTCGAAAGAATCCAAGACGACCTCATTAAAGATTGCGAACTAGATGCCAAACGATCGCTCGCACATGTTGTAGCTACAAGGTGGTACTCACAGTACACAAGCATTTCTCGCGTTTCTTTAAATCGCAAGGTTTTGAAGAGACTCATTGACACAAACGTCTTCACCGAAATCAAGTCATCAAGTTCCACTGGAGCCAAAAAATTGCAATTTTCCACGTGCATTATGGATCAAACATGGTGGGAAAATTTGTCAAATTTTGAGAAAATTTTAGCTCCAACTGCGAAAATTATCTCAAAATTGGAAAGCGATAGTTGTTATCTCTCTGATGTCTATCGGCTCTTTCTGGAGTTGAAAACATTGTGGCGCGATGACGACACTTTAACTCACCTTCTACTTGATCGATGGGCAAAGCTTCATACTGAATCAATGGGTTTTGCTTATTTTCTTGATCCCTCAATACGAGCTGGGGAGGGTATGTTTGAGGAAGATCTGTACGACAATGCTTTCTTACTCGAGGAATTTGTTGTGCACAAGAAGCGTATCTCAAGCGACTCAAAATCCTTTCAAATTGAATTTTCGGAATTTATTTCTGACATGAAAAATCCCACTGAAAAAGCAAAATTATTCATGGATCGATACCCTACGCCAATGACATTTTGGTATCAAGTTGGATATCCAATTCTGTTTGAAGTCGCTAGGGTTGTGTTTAGCGTTCCTACTTCACAGGTTGCGCCAGAGCGGGTTTGGAGTATATATGACTTTATTATGACGTAGAGGCGAAATCGTTTGGAACCAGAAAAAGTAACAAAATTGGTGCAATTGTACATGAATGCAAATATGTCAAATGAGGAAAACTTAGTTGGTGTCATGATGGGAGAAGTCAGTGATGAAGGTGAAAATGACAATGAACACTAAAAATTGTATTAAAGGATAAATATACTAATTGATTTACTCTGTGATGAATACATTTTCAAACTTGTTCAAAAGCACATAACTTAAAGCCTAGTCTACTAAGGCAGAGGATAACCTCTGTACTCCAACAGCAAGAACACCGTTAACCATTACCCCAGTCTTTTTTTGGCCCCCTCTAGAGACCCCCCGAATAGGAACTTTGCCACGGTGGAACTGAGGCGTAGGATGGTGTAGCTGCCGGCCGTAGTAGCCCCCCGAAGGTTTAAGACGAAGTGCGTGCTTGTGAAAGCAAATTCTGAAATGAGAGATCAATGCCAAGGACAGAATTTGACTGGTGTGGAGATGTTCAATGGTTGATTGGTTCTAGAATTCCAACATTAGAAGTGGAACATTTTGGAAATGAGACAGAATTCAGGACAAGAAAACTCTCAAAATTTGTGTGGAATATTTATTTTGACAGTCAATTCACTCAATACACTACATGTGCATCAAAGTGTTCACTTTGTATATTGTCCTTTCAAACCAAATTTGGACTTGTGCTATGATTTGCCCAATGGATCGATCGATATCATTATACTTGTGTTTTGTATTATATACATATTTCAAGACATTTCTCCCAGACAATTCGAAATGATCGTGGATGTCGTCCGCAGACAGCATGCATCCAGGAACACTGTGATGCACACCCTCTATGCATACTACTACCTCGGCATGAAAAGGACTGATGTTGCAAAGGTGTTCAACAAATCCGTCACCACTATTACTGGGTGGATTCAGACGTATGAAGACACGGCAGATTACATGCGGAAGTCAACTACGCGGGAAGGCAAGTTTTCAATGGCTCAACGAATGTGGCTGGTGCATTTCTTTGAGAAGAGCCCTATGTCATTCTTAGACGAAGCGAAGGTAGCCTTCGAGCGTCAATTCAATCGATACTTTCTCTGTCATCGGTTTGGAATGTGATCCACAAGCATGGCCTAACCTGAAAAGTGTTGGAAAGACGCGCAATGCACATCAAGCAGCACGACATCCAACGATATTTTGACGAACTTGCGTCACTAGATTGGTCACACCTGAATATCCAATTCATGGACGAGGTCAGTTTCGACTCCCGTGGAATGCTTCGGAAGCGTGGATACGCCATGAAGGGTAAAAAACTCTGCTTTCGGGGCGAGTTTCAGCGCAAACCGCGTATATCCTTGTTGTGCTTTCTGAACGTCTCTGGCATTGTGGAAGTGTTTGATACCGAGGGGACTTTTGACCGCTCGAAGTTTGTTGAATGTTGTGCTCGTCATGCTGACAGTGTGATTCCTTACCCAGGACGTGGTTCAGTATGGATTTTGGATGGAGCTAGCATCCACTGCCACCCCGATATTGTATACTATCTGCGTGGTCGCGGCATAGTACCGATTTTTCTACCAGCTTACTGTGCATTCTTCAATCCAATCGAATACGCATTTGGCTTGATCAAGCGAGCTTTCAAGCGACACTACAGAGAATCCAAGACGAGAGATTTGATTTTGTTTGTCATGACCATCATGCAAACTTTCAAGTCATACGACATGTCCCGAATTTTTGTTCATTGTGGCTACACAAAGCAAGGGCGATTTGATCCTTCGAAGCGACTGGCCGATGAAGTTCACACGACGTGCGATATCGATGATACGCTTCTTGAGTTTACCGCTTGTGACGAGGAGAACAATTCGACAGAGCAATAGAGTTATTCGATTATTCCTCAACTTCTTTATGTTCTTCGTCCTCTATGTTTGGGATAGTGTGAAGTAAGTTAACCAGGTCAGTACGCTGAGCAATTGGAGTAATTTCTTGCAAAAAGCCTTGGATTGTGCGTCGCTTTGCTCTAAGAGCAATAATGTCGCTTTCAATTCGTGAAACGACGTCAACCACAAAGCGTTTCAAAGAGCAAAAATCTTCCAAGCAAGTGTCCACCACGTCCAAAGCGACAGCCATGCTTTGTTGAATGTTCTCGTTTCGCACTTGTGCACTATTCGGAACTGGGACAAATAAGTGTAGCATCTGCAGAGGTGGCGGATTGGACACATGCGACTCGTGTTGATGACTGGGTGTTTTCAGAATGCTTGATGCCCACATTCTCCAGTTGCTTTCGTAGGACGTATACGTGGATCCCCACTTCTCTTTCAAGGTTTGAACCATTGCATTGTGCATACTTTCAGCTGCGGCTCCGGCACGATCCTGTTCTTGTGGGCGAATGCATTGGTCTTGGAATTGTTGGTAGTCAGACGCCGTGTTCACTTGGTTTCCCCACTTAAAGATAGCAATGACAAATGTGCTTGATTGATGTTCGACGATGTATCTGTGGGCTTGAGCGGTGCTAGCTGGCTTAAAAAAGTATCGACCCATCTTGATCGACACAAACGAGTCGAAGTCCTCAACGGACGGAGTCTCTGTGTTGACTACCCAGACTCTTGGTTCGCCATCAGGGGTTGCTTTTCTGTGAATGTGGGGTAGACAATGCTGGAAAATGCTGTTTTTCAGAGAGGGTCAATTCGCTCCTTCGAACACTTGCTGTGGTAATCGCTTTCCTTTGCTATCCCTCCCGCAAACTGTGTCCTTGACATGGATATCAGCACGAAGGCGAAAGAGAGTTGGGTCAATTACAGGAGATACTGAAGCTGATGGAGCAGGCGACGAGCGTGTTGCGTAGCCGTGACGGTATGGCGATGGTGTGGCAGCCTCCACTCCGTCCATGGCAAAGTTGAGGTGGTGAATGATGAGACAGCGTGATAATTTTATGTGTGATGATTGGTCAAAATTTTTGATTTTATACGAATTTGATTGGTCAAAATCTTCTGGCGATTCATCTGTCGATTTCCTTCCGTCGATTCATTCGGCATGCCGCTCCAGTTTCGAATAAACACAACAATATTAACAGTGGTCGACAGCATCCAGACGTCTTACGGATAAATATCCGGTGGATATAAAATTACATGGTATAAACCCTTAGTCGTGTGATATATACAAAGAGTATAAAATTATAGAAATACAAAATATGAAGGGGTATTAACTTGAATCTGAGTCGCTGCTTGACGATTCCTCAACGATGTCTGCATCATCAATGGCCAAAATATATCGATGCAACTCAAGCAAACACTTCTCAGCCTTTTTGATGCATCCATGGATCACTTCGGAGGTTAATTCGCCAATTGCTTCGTTCAACCTCTTGCCAACGTCGTCAAACGTCGTGTTGACATCATATTGTCTCCCAACTTTTCCTTTCACAATCGCCCATATGGTCTCGATGGGCTGGAGATCGCTATGGTGCGGTGGTGTGAACACAATTTCATGACCAGCTTGTCTGGCCATTTGGACAACTACTGGCTCCAAGGATAAGAGATGTGGCTGTAGCTTTTCCCAAATGGTTGCCTTCAAATCACAAGGAGAACATTCAATCGCAAGACGTTGGCAAAACGCTAGAAGCTCTGACTTCT
The DNA here is from genome assembly GCA_019828595.1 of Aphanomyces cochlioides. Taxonomy (NCBI): domain Eukaryota; phylum Oomycota; class Saprolegniomycetes; order Saprolegniales; family Verrucalvaceae; genus Aphanomyces; species Aphanomyces cochlioides. The sequence goes on along the minus strand of JAHQRK010000029.1, from coordinate 216,865 downwards.
TCATACTTCGCCTTGGAGCATCTTTACTCAGTGATTTATGGTAACGAGCATTGTCCATGACAATAAGAGCATTGCATAATGCGTGCTCGGCCATTTCAGACAACAATCTTTCAAACCAAGCAACAAAATAATCGTGACAAAACATACCATGGTAATCTTTCGTCTGTTTTTGTCCACCCACGAAGCAGTCGTACGCCAAAAATTTGCAGTCTGAACCACCATCATGCGATATCGCTCCAATAAAACAATAACGTCTCCCCTTGTGCTTTGCCCGAGGTTGCTGATCCAATTCGTCCGATGGGTCATAAAGACAAAGATTGTCGTCAGCGTAATGGTGATGCACGTAGCTTTCATCAAGATATACAACCACTTGACGAACATTTGGGTTGACGTGCTGCGTGGACGCGCACATTTTCATGACGTAGTCATTGCGAGCAATTTGATGACGAACAGTTATCGCAAAGGAGTGCTTGCCAGGTTTCGAGCCTCTCTTGTATCCGCACATATCCAAGAAGCGTTGAACACACCTCAGAGCGTTTTGGCATTGTATATCGTCATCTCGATTGTACTTCAAAACACCTTTGTCAACGAGGAAGTGCATCACGTCGTTCGCAACTGTTCGAGTTCTTTGTAAACGTCTACCACGGACAAACGATTGTATGGCTGAAATGACGTCCAAAGTTCGGGGGATGAGTCTTGGTTTAGGCGTGCGGTTTGCGGGCACCTGAGCGACATGCAGCTTTCTCTCGGTGCAGAAATCACGCCAAACTTGTTGGACCGTATCGCGACCACGACCAAGTAACCTCGCAACACGGGCACTGACATCGCCTGTGTCACTGGACTCGTGTTGTTCAAGCCGGAAAGCAGCTTCCAACTGTAAAATGTCCAATCGCTCGTCGAGAGACAGCGTACGCTGGCGATGCTGCTTAACGAAGTCAAATATCTCGGTAGCGAATGCGCGATCGACGTTGATTTTCATACGAGTCGACATTTTAAGATGTGCCCTTTGGCAACAGACACATGTTTCACGGAAAGGTTCTTGAAATGTCAATTTTATAAATTTATAAATCGAATTGTATTATATTATAAGGGTTATTATGTTATAAGTCGAATTTTCTCTAATTTGGTTGGGTTTTCACGAAAAAGATATTTGAATATGGCAGATTATTACGTTTTAGGGATATTAGCCAATTCTACACATCGTGACGAGTCTTTAACACTGACATACATAGATTTTCATCAAATATTGACTTCAACAGGTTCCTTTAAACATTCAAGTCGTCTGGATGCTGTCGACCACTGTAAATGTAGTGCACGAGATCACAATACGTACTGTAGCTTTCCCTTGTATTAACACTGCTTTCTCTTTAATCCTATATTTAGATAATAAAATTAAACAGGCACATTTTCACGGAGCATGGGAGAATGGAAGTCAATGTTGACCCAAACTGGTCGACGATGTCTTCGACTCGTCAGACGAATACGACCATATCACTGTGCAATTCTCTGCTTGACAAGAACGAGGGTCCAAAGATACAAGGCCCATTTAGCAGGAAGTCCTTGGGGTGGCTCTAGGGCTCTGGGTCATTATACGCCGGGTAAATAATAAATGATTTATTATATAACTATAAACGAATTATCATTTATTATCTACTCAACTTGCTCCCGAAAGCTTGACATATTCCACTCATGAACTGCTCTTCGCTGGCGTCCATGGGAAAGAACCACGAGCGCCACAGAAACTCGTAGAGCAGTTCGGGCAGAACTTCTTTGGCTACTCCGCGCATGGCTTTCATATGGCGCTTCACTTTCATCTCCCAAACACCCTCGATGGTTTGCCGTTCGAGGGGTTTACGAAGTTTTCCGAGTGGTTAACCCACAGGTGAGAATAGTTCATGTCTAGAGTTAACATTAAGTTGGTAAAAATGAGAATTCATACCTGAGAGAAAGGGGTTGTTTTCAAGTGTATGTCTCTCGTTAACAGAGACATATGACGAAAACTTATCACTGATGATAAGTGTTCCAGGTTTCACAAATTCCTTGATCACTTCAGACAAGGTCTTCTTTGTACGATCGCCGTAGACCAGGTGACCAAACCACTTTCCCGTTAGGCGGCCGACACCACCAAAAAGCCAACAATCAGGGTATTGTCGACCTCTATTGTACTTAGATTTTTTTTCACGGATGTCTCGTCGATTTCGACGACACATCCGTGTCCTCCTATCTATTGAGAGAGTTAGCGACGGTTGCATTGCAGTAAACATACCTTCATATCCGAACCTAATCCGATTAGTGCTTCCGAGCACAATTCGCGACACTTGGCATACATTTTCGTGGCAGTTGTCTTGGAGACCCCTATTTATCTCGCGGCTTTCGTGACTGGCCTTTGAGAAGCCCAGCAATAGATTAGGCGCACTAGTTTGGTAAGATGTGCTCGAAATTCCTCTAAAGGTGAGTCTTTCCGCGCACTAATCTGACGCCCAGTGCAAGCCGTTCTGTGGCATCGCCACCGTCCTCCATTGAGCCGCATGGCTACCCCACAACTGGGACATATCATAAGGCGCCGGATGATACCAGCCTCTCGACACCACTCCACACAGTCGTCAAGCGAGTTGCTTCTCGCCATGACTGTGCAGAAACTGTAGGTTTCTAAGCGAGACAGATCGTAGCCACTCATGCAATTGGAAAGTGACACCGGGCGTGAAATTGACTTGATCACTTCATTCCCGCCTTCATTTGGCGGTCAAATTTTTATCCGGATAATTATTAATATACTCTGAAATAAATAATATTTCATTTATTATTTACCCAGAGCCGGGCCAACAAGTACGCCAACGCCGTGACTCCTCACCCTTGCACGGTCAACGGCGTCTACACGCGCTCCAACTCGCAGCAATACAACTCGTGCGACAAGGGCGGCTGCGGCGTCAACCTTCTCACTAGCAACAAGAACTTCTACGGTCCTGGGTCGTCGTACACTGTTGACACTAGCAAGCCATTTACTGTTGTGACGCAATTCATCAAGGGCGACAACACGGCCAACGGTAACTTGGTCAATATCAACCGCTTCTACGTCCAGAACGGCAAGAAGATCAGCAACATTGTTCAAATCAACCAAGGCTATTGCAGCAGGTGGCCTTAAGGCCATGGGCCACGCTCCCAAGGAAGGCATGGTTTAGGCCATCAGTGTCTGGACTGGCGACATGTCCTGGCTTGACTCTGGCTCGAACGGTCCTTGCCCTGCCTCGCCTCCTACCGTCAGATCTGGCTCGTACAGCATGACTAACATGCGTGTCGGTGACTTGGGCACGACCACTCGGCTTTTACTCCTCCTTCGCTTCTTCCACCCAAAAGCCTTCCACGGCCCCAACCACTAAGCCCAGCACCGGCCCCACCACCAAGCCTAGCAATGCACCAACTACCAAGCCTAGCTCTGCCCCCGTCACCAGCAAGCCTTCGTCTGGCGGTAGCTCTGCGGCTGCCTGGGCCCAATGCGGCGGTTTTGGTTACACTGGCCCAACGTGCAAGATCTCCTCGCAACGACCAGTCTCGAACTACAAAGACAGCACCTGATGCTCCAAGCGTTCCGCGGGATGTCTTGGACAAGGATGAAGGGAACCGACACTTCAATGCTGGCGATATTGCCGCCGCGATCTCTTGTTACTCTCGCTCCCTGAGCTACAACCCACGCAATCCAGTCGTGCTGTCCATCCGAGCGATGGCCCATCTCAAAATGAACCAGTTTGGAAAAGCTAAGATCGATTGCACGGCTGCGCTGGCTGCAGGGTCGGAAAGCGAATTTGCCTCGATATCACATCGTGGGACACGAAAGAATTGTCCGTGACTACTTTGGAGACGTTTCCACGCCACCCGTATATTTGGACGTCATGTTTAGACGCAGATTTAGGTTGTCAAGAGAGCTGTTTGATCGTATCATGACAAATATTGTCGGTATTGATGACTACTTTGAGCAAAAGAGAGATGATGCAGGTAGAAGAGGTACTATACTATTCGCGCTATGGTGGCTTTCAATTTATTTAATAGGACTTATAACTAAACAAAAGTGCACTGCTGCAATGCGAATGCTAGCCTACGGGATAAGTGCAGACGCTGTGGACGAATATTGTCGTCTGAGTGAAACGATAGCAAATGCTACTTTAAAGTGATTTGCAGAAGCGATTGTGGCTGCGCTTGGTGAAGAAATTCCGCGGGAGCCTACTCCAAATGATATTCTAAGACACATGAGGGAGAACGAAGAGCGTGGATTCCCCGGAATGTTCAGCTCAATCGATTGCACCTATTGGGAATGGAAAAATTGCCCCGTGGCTTGGCAGGGGCAATACTGTACCAAGATCGCAATGGCCGCCGTTCAATTATATTGAAAGCTGTAGCTACCAAGAATCGTTGGATTTGGCACGCATTTGTGAGCATTCCGAGCTCAAATAACGACATCAATGTCCTCGACAGGTCAACGTTGTTGGTGAAAGACATAAATGGTGCGGCAAACACATCTTCGTTCGAGGTAAAGTGCCTCGTTGACGGTTAGCACATTACCATGCAGTATAGGTAAATGGTTCAAAGTACAACATGTCCTACCTTCTGGCCGATGGTATTTATCCTAACTTCACTCTCTTTCAAAAGATCTTATCAAATCCCACCTACAATAAGCAAAAATTGTACTGTTAAAGACATGAAGGGCTTCGAAAAGATGTTGAGCGTTGCTTCGGAGTACTCCTTGCTCGCTTTATTATTCTGACTAATCCAGGTCGCTGCTGGAGTCGCGAAATGTTGCATTTAATTTGGCAAGCATGCATTTGCCTTCATAACTTGGTTGTCGAAAATCAGCACCCTTCCAAACGTATATTGAGCTCTCAAATGCAGTTCGCGATGAAAATGTTAGTTGCTTGAGCAGCACTCATAGCTTGATACTTAGCGAGCACTGTCTTGTACTCGTGCCCATCAGTCTCACGAAAAGGCATTAAGCCTCAATGGCAGTTTGTCAAGGCAATACAGTAGCGAGTTGTGCTGTCATGACTGCTTTCTGCCCACTTGTACGTGACATACATAGCATTCCACAACTTGCACATGCGTCCAAAATAAAATATTCAACCAGAACCCGATCAGATGAGACGTGACTATTGCGTCATGCCTGATCATGCCAGGACGAAGTGGTCATACAGGGCATCACCCAGAACATCGATCACATTGCATACCGTATTTTCAAGGGTGGAGAACGAATTCCCAAATCAATTTCATGCTTGTCCCATCTGTCAAAATGCTTCAGGACAACCAAAGTACAAAACAAAGCGTCTTTGTGGAGCACCGATGGTTTGCGTCCACGTCCAAGAAACCACGCTGCATTACTATACGACACAAATTGTTGAATTCGCGTGACGTAAAGTTGATTAAGGTCTATGATGGAACCGTCACCGCCCGAATTGAAGAAATCGTCGAAAATTGGAGTGTCACATTCAATCACATACTCGTCGGCGTGATTTGCATGTTCACATACTGGTTCATGCAGGATCCTTGGTTGGCTTGGTCGTCGTCAAGAGCGCGTTGAAGTCGGGCGACAATCTTTGCTGCATTTGATGGCATAATCGATCGTTAGTGGCGTAAATTGAACTATAGTAATCTTGAGTTAGTCGAGACGTGCTATCCCTCAATTTATCATGTGCATTCCATCCTCGTTGTCTGTAGTTCGATAGACGTCAAAATGTTGCTCTCTATCGTCAAAAAGTGGCCTATTGCTCAATTGTAGACTGATTTGTTTGACATGTACAGGTGTCTTGCAGCATATGCATTCTTTTTCACACAACTCAGTCATTTCGGTAAAACATAGTTTGACAGATTTTATTGGCGCATATTTCTTTGTGTGCGTAGGATTTCTCGACAAGTACAACTCATTTTGGTGATATTCATATCCAGCAAAAGATGAAATCCTCCCAAACACGAAAGTGCAATCAGAATTTGAATATGGCAGGATATTGTTTGGTACGATGCAAGTAAAGGTCGAACTTTTGGTCAACCACATGTGAAGTTTGTGGGCGTGAGAACTAACCTTGAAATTTGTATGAGGGAGCAATTACAAGAATGTTGGTACATAATATTTTTCTCTAAGTACATATTAATTATCACAGTATTCCCTTTCATGCAGTTTCTAGAAAATTTTCTGACTTCGAGAAATTCTGGACATTTCTAAATTTGACAAAAATGGGACAGAACCAATTTCTCGAACTTGGTTCTGTCCCACTTTTTTTGTTCAACACCATATGATTGTTCATTTTCAAATTTGACCATTGCTGCAGACGTCTTCCTTTTGCACACTGTTCGTCGAAATTTGCAGCTCCTCACACTTGTCAACAATGTCGTAAGAAATATGTGACGAAGATGAGCAGCCGGGCACATATTAGATAGGTGACTTGTGAGAATCTTTAGACAATGTGGCGCAATTTTCCCGAACAAAAGTTTGCACACGGTTTTGAGATTTCGTCCCCCAGGGGGAGACGTCGTAGCAAATTTGAAATTGATGTTTTGAGACACGTAACCGTTGCACTTTTTGTAATCTAACGCTTGATTTTGTGTTCTTGGGATGTATGCCGATTTTGGAGGCCATTAGAATACATGAATGACCTTCAGGCAAGACCAATGTTGTCGCCAGTATTTCCATTTTTGGTGAAAAGATAAAGTCAAGTCAACTTTTAGATAGACTCGTCGTGTGGTAGTTACTTGGTGTCTTAATAGACCACTGTTAACTGGACCTAACGAGCTATCAAACACATGACAAGTCCATGTGTGTCGCGAGAAATTTCACGTTGAGTTATCCATTGGACATGAGTGACATGGGCGAATTTCTTCAGAATTTTGTTACGCGGCGTGGAGGCTTTCTAAAATCACACTAAGGCTGCGGACACCTTCATAGGCATCATAGTATTGCCGAAGCATAATAAAAGATTTCGTGAAGCGATCAGGGCGTATTCAAAAATTATTTTGCTATGAACGACTCTGGGGGCGCCAACAGTCTTGGGAGTAGCGAATTAGCAAAGTGTGATGTAGTGCCAGCATACAAATCAATTCTGGGGAGTATAGTGGAGCTTATAGAAGCCTCACTTGGTAGTAGTAGAGTCGTGGTTGAGAGGATAGAGTCGATATAAGGTTTTACCCGAGCGCCATAATGCACTGTAGCAAGCTTTGTAAGACCCTAAAGTTTCGTTTTGAGGTTGTGGTAGGATATGGGCAGAGAACCACTATTTTGGTGTAAACTATGAAGCACAGATGTTAATGAAGCCTTCGTGGAGTGGTCTAAGGAGTCTTGCAAGACACCACGCTCTTGACATCGAACCAACCTATTATGTCTTCTCTCTGTCCAACTTAGGACTCCACGCGTCATGCCATCAGATCTCTGACTTCGAATGCTCCCGTCGATCAAGTAATTCCGCCGTTTGAACCGTCTTGTCCACTCGGCTGAGTCTCCCCAAGGCTTCTTCAGCCAATCTGCAACAGCCTGCTGTCCTGCAATTCATTCCTCTCGATCATAGCATTCATAGTGAAATTCCGCTTGACAGCGCTGTCAACTAGCCGCTTGTACCAGAGCTGCAAGTTGACTCGACCATCGCCGATGATGAGCACAACGCGACCACGGCCGGCAATTTGCTCCTGCTTGACCCCGTCGCTCATAACTCGATATCAAAGATCAACCTATAATGGCCATAAACGTGTCCATACCCTCAAATGGGATGGAGAAAGATGGTGAACAAACGCCTCTTGTACTTGCTCCCATACCTCAATTTTTCTACCATGCTCAGCCCCAAATGAAAATTTAGCGATAACGTCTCGCAACAACGCTATGACGTCTTTGCAGCGAATCGGAACATGACTTTTCGCTTCTTGACTGGGCCTTCATGTCTTGATCCGCTTGTTATCTCATCGTTCATCGTCGACATGTGAGTGCAAGAGAAGAAGCAAAAATGACTGTCTTGTAGAATCCACCTATAATCAAATTTGACACTGGATTTTTTTCAACAAGCTTGTACATTCACTACAAACATATTTTACGTTATTAGACCTCTAACCTATTCATCCAATGCATGAACAAATATGGAGAAGCTACCGACATTGAATGTGTCCAAGTAAAAAGTGCTTCTACTGATTGCTGTCTTCGAGTATGACGAAGACATCTATTGTTCTCCTTGTTAACTACATGATTCACAAAGTGATAGAGTATTTTCCAAACGTCTTTACTAGACGGCATCCTTACTTTATCCTAATTTAACCTAATTGAGTGACTGACTAAGGGAATAAACCCAATCAAATTGTTCACTTTTTGTTAAGAAAATCGCCACATATTGTTAAAAAGCGCATCACTTTTTGATAAAAGCAAGATTTAATTATGCAAATCAAGTACACTTTATCTTAACTAGGAAAAAGCCTATTTAAAAGAAAAGCTGGGAGATTCCATCATTGCTGGTCGCTTCATCGTCGGAGCCACTCTGTGCTGCGTCGGCATTGAGAGTTCCTTCGGCTACAACGACTAGCGACAATCTTGCCTTCCGTTTGGAGCGGTAAGTACGAGCTGCAACGTTCTTGTTCTTGATCATCCTGGTACCTACAGCGTTTAAACGGTTGACGTACTGAGCGTGCGCCACACAGTCTTCAGCACGAAGAGGATGGAAACGCACGTGCGCATTCGTGAGCGCAACACGTCCGTTGCCTATCGCGCTTGTGGAAAATTGTCAAACACAAAGCCATCCGAGTGCAGTTGGCGCATGGACCACTTGTCGATTAACGCGATAATGTATCTTTTCATGAGGAAAGGGTGTAGTATTTTCATAAACCCCATCACACGCTTTTCGCTTGTAGTTGACTTTTGCTTGAACACGGTGGCCACAACATCCAACGAGCCGCAGTGCTTCAGAGTCGTCGAGAGCATGAGAAAGACGTCGCGACCCGTGACCTCTGACTTACTTCCGGGGCCAAGGTTCCAGTGTTTGACAATGAAATGACGAACATCCGTCCACAGGATGTTGAACTCGGTGGGCGAGAAGTCCGACAATGCCACTATGCCCCCAGCCCCTTGAGATTTCAGAAAAGCGTCATAGAGAGAAAATGAGGAGTTGGAGTCATCATCAGGCTCCTCGGATCGCATAGTAGAGTACTTTGCTCGCTTTGCTTGTCGCTGTTGCTCTAGGTTTGAGAGTAAAGCAACCCCTTGGCTCATTCCTCGGGTCGTCTGTGTAGTCGGTTGAGATGCAATTAAGCTTGTACGCCGGGCAATTATGGTTCGACGGTTGTGATATGTGTACAGGCGCTATATTTGGAAGTGGTTGAATGATTTCTAAATACATCGACTGGCTTACGCGAGATTGTCACGAAATTACATCATCCAACAATCTATTTTGTTGGTGTTCCATGCTCAATGACTGTGATACAGGTGGTAGTTGGCATGACAAACCAGAGATTGAATTACTCCAAGAAATCATATAAATTCTAAAAGGACGATTGATCTGTGGTTGAGCATTGTGTCATACTACTATGTCAAGAGGTCTATTTTTCCTATTGTCAATTTCAATCATTTGTATTTTGAGTGAAAATCGAATTCATTTTCAAATCGATGTGATCATAATAAAATGGTAAATTCGCCAAAGAGCATCCACACCGGGAGTGTCTATGTCTATGTCCAAACTGCAAACTTCGTATTTCCGGATAAAGATTGTTACTATCCGAACGATTTGTACTACTGTGTCCCAAAATTGAGCTATATTTTTCTGGTTGGACACGAAAATCTAAATTTTGGGACACAGTAGTACAAATCGTTCGGATAGTAACAATCTTTATCCGGAAATACGAAGTTTGCAGTTTGGACATAGACATAGACACTCCCGGTGTGGATGCTCTAAATGCATGTGTGTTTGGGTGTGTTTTACATTATTTATTGGTAAAATACCCAATAGATCGGCCCGCCGGACTACGTAGACCGGCTCCTATGAGGGGCCGCTTTATTAGATTTTCCTCTATATTTTAATACACAGAATATCTGTGAAATATAATGTTTCAAGAGTATAAGGGATATAAAGGAAAGCGTTCGGGGCCATTCATTTCGTCAATTAACCACAATGGACAAGCGCAAGAGAAGCTATGAGGTGACGACGAAGCTCGAGGCAATCGATTTCGCCAAGAAAACCAACAACCATCAAGCGGCGAAGAAGTTCAAGGCGTCAAGATCGACCATTCAAGATTGGCGAAAACAAGAGGAGGCCTTGCGGGAGCTCTGCGCAAGCAACCGTCAAGCGAAACGACTGAGTGGGGGCGGTCGGCGGTTGACATCTGTCGACCATGAAGAAATCATATTCGAGCGCATCCTATACGAAAGGTCTCTGAAGATACGTGTAACAAGAAGTATGATACTTCTTTGGGCTCGAAAGTTGTGCGAGGAACTCGAGATTGACTCCCTTGAATGCACCACCGGTTGGCTCAACAATTTTCTCAAGAGGCACGACTTTGTGCTGCGCCAACCAACACGACGTCAACAGCTCAGTGATGACGAGATCGTCGATCGAGCACTTTCATTCTACAACAACACACGATATCTTATCGACCATCATCATATCACGCCTGATTGTATCTACAATCTTGATGAAACGGCGATTTTTTTCGATCACACAAACTCGACGACAATCGATATTCGTGGAGCTCGTGATGTCGCCGTCAAATCTTACGGCTTGGAAAAGATTCGAATCACCGCTGTCTTTTGCGCGAATGCCGCTGGTATGAAGAAAAAGCCGTGTCTCCTTATCAAGCCTGGCTCTGATGTCCCCAATCAAATATGTCAGCAACAAGGGACGACGATTCTACCTGTCAAGAATGCTTGGATGAACTCAAATGCTTTTGTGGAGTACCTGGAGTTTGAATTCAGGTATCATCCTCGCCCCTTATTGCTCATATTCGACAGTGCAAGGAGCCACACATGCAACCGTGTCAAGGACTTCTTGCTTGGAAATGGGATCTTCTATGCAATTATTCCTGGAGGTCTTACACCTCATCTACAGCCAGCTGATGTTTCATGGTTTCACACTGTGAAGACTCGATTGACGGATGAGATTGACCACTGGAAAGTGAATGGTCCATTCAGCCGAACACCAAGTGACCGTGTTCGGCCTCCCAGCTACAAAATCTATAGTGACTGGGTGAAAACAGCATGGAGTGCTGTCTCGGCCGAGTTGTGAAGAAAAGTTTCGCACGTTGTGTGACTCGTCAGTACGAAGAGCTTGGCCTGGCCAAACACGAAACATTGGGATATTTGTTCAGATCAAAAGCCTCTGGTTTACATTCAAGCAATCGTGAAATTGACTTGGCAGACGATGATGTCGATCCGATTGCCGACGCTCTCGACAACTTCTTGACTATTGACGATGAGTGATTCTTCTAAATTTTTTAATGTGATGATCATTCACTTTCATGTAACATGTATTTATAGAGGTAGTTGCACTTCAGGGGGCCGCACTATTGGGTGGAGCCGGTCTATTAGGTATTTTACAATAGGTAAATACGCGATCCTGATTGGCTGCGAGATATCACAATAAAGGGAAGATCATCCGGAATCCGGATTACGTGATAGAATCATCCGGGAATCCGGATACTGTACCCTCCCCTCCTGACTGCCAGACATTTTTGCCACCATGCTGGGTCTTCGCCGCGCTGTGTCCAGAGTCCGTCGCCTGGATCTGTTCAAGAATACCTAAACATATTATTCATAGGTCTCGCTTCGCTCTTTTAGCAGCGTTGCTGCGCCCTCGCCGTCGTTTGCTTCAATGTTGGAACCTCCGGCCCGTGCACGTCGCGACTTCATCGGCGCCTTTCCTGAAGAAACTGAAGCTAACAACTTTGAAGTGAATTGGAGTCTCGCTGATGATGACATCACGCCGCGAAACAACTGCTATCGCAATCGTGCGTTGGATCGTTTGGCCCAAGCTGCCAGTGCGAATCCGATCTCGTCGGTCCGTGCCAATGCCACTGCGCAAGCGTTGGATGCCGCCCCATTCTTGGATCTCTGGTACTCATAACATTATACTCAGGGTCTAAGTGAGTTTATTGACAGGGAAGATGTGACCGAGTACTTGAGCCACGTGCAGGACTTGTACATCTCTGATGGAGCTGTTGGAGGCCATGCTGCTGCGCGAACTCCCGTACGCCGTCCGCTTACTTGGCTTGATTGAGTTACATCTTGTAGATTCGCGTCGTCTCGGATTCACCTGCGTTGGCGCATGCCCTTGCGAACCTCTTGGTCAAAGTACCAACACTCAAAGATCCTCACACGGTATCCTGTGTCCCATATTGTGCTCATAACTCGACGTGTAGCCTCGACCGATCCTCGTAGTGTGGGAAAGCAACGCCGAAAAGCCTATCTTCGCATACAACATTGATACGAATGAAGATGGCTTCACACAAGCGAAACTCGTTGTCCGTGGTGCTATTGAACTCAACGATTTGATTGCGACCGTGCTGAACCTTAAAGCCGAATTGGATGGAGATGCTGATACCGCTGTCGTCGCTGGTGATGTTATTGTTGACAAGGACGGCTCGACTAGCTTGCTCTTCCGAGCAACGGATGCATTCCGCAGTGCCCGTCAAGGCGATTTGGCCGCAGCTCATGGCGCTGTGTGGCATCCATCTGTCGGTGTTACCCCGGCGTTCCAAGGTGCCATTTTGCCTTCAGGAGCTGTCGTTGCCAAGTACTCATCACACTATTTCTCTCGATGACCGAGGAAATTATTGTAGGAAAGCCAAGAAGGCGCGTCATCAAACTTATCCCGCTGTGTGGTCTAAGGAACATTCGGTTGTGGCGTTTCCATTCGCGACGGTCGTGAACCATCCATCAACTGCGGTTGCAATTGATGCATCGAACAAGGGCGAAGTTTCGATTGACGAGTTTGTCCAGTTGGTGAAAGGCTCGCCAGCACTCGCGAAAGCATTGGAACAACATCAAACCAAGTGCGTCGTCAAGAAAGCGCTATAAGAGAGCGTGCGAATAGTCCTGATTCCATTGAATGCATCAAGACTTCCATTGTGTTGATTCATATCTGACTTTCGTTCCCTCTGCTAATGCTGCTCCGCATGAAAACAATTGTCAGAGTATCAAAAATCGAATTTCAAAGGTATGAGTTCATAGATCTGATGGTTGGTCCACAGAAAACTCCTCACGAGTGGAAAGTGTTTGTGATGCACCTCATTACAGACGCCTGCATGTGCCCAAGAGCTTCGAATGCATATCTGACAGACATTCGCCTAAGTTTGCCTAGCCCAATTGATAGCGGTCTGTTCGTCAAACACAATAGACAAATAAGAATGATGTCAAGTTGATGGACATTCTGGACTAAAGTTGAGAATTCTTCAGAGTAAGCGAGCAATTTGGAAGAGTTATGAGCCGAAATTTCGATGGCAAGCAGACAGAGGGCAGTACAAGCATGGGGGATCACAAAGTTGGTTTGTGTGCAGGTGAAGATGAGAGTGACACATTGCTCGCCAATAAAGATGATTTTCACGACTAAAGTCCTTCGGCATTGCTGATTCTGATGAATAAAGTGACGATTACGAAAATCACAGCAAATAGACAATGCAAAGGATGACAAAACTCAATTCTCTTACATCAAATCGATGTGCAACTTCGCAAGAACGTTCAGATTGGTATCATGTTTCATGCAGGATTTTGTTTACTTTTTTAGAGACTATAGTCGCGTATAGAATACAGTACTATATTTCAGTGACGAAAGTACTATTAATAGTACTATATTTCAGTGACAAAGGCCACTGGGAGCCCCCTTCGAATGGTAAGTCAGACTTGGCTTTTTTCACGAATATGCGATTCTACGGAGTTGTTAGGAGATCTGCCATCCATGTCCCTCTCCCATTTTACTATGTACCATCAAGAGCGGTCTTTGTCGAAATCGACACGAAATGACGCTTTTAATTCTGATACAAGTAAACAATATAAAGTGAGTTCTCTTAATGAGAGTTTTATGCCCCTCCATCAGATGATCGACAAGTGTAAATTCAAAGTAAATGAGAGGAGGTCGGGAGCTACAGACTTTTTCATCATGAGCTACAGGAAATTTACTTCTATATTCTTCAGCCAAGTCAAAAGAAACTCGTTGTCAAATGACGAATCTTGATGTAATCCTCACATAATGGCTATTGTTCAGGTGGGATATTTACTTCCCTTTTGCTGATAACCTTTGTACTTGGTAGTTACTACGTAGTACAATATTGCCCCAGAAAGGTCAACCAAACCACAATACAACCGTAAGCTTCAAGGTGCACCTCATCAGTTCGCGCAAACACGACGATGATAAAGAGAGTGCCTTCGTCTTGCGCGAAATGTTCTTCTTTTAATCAATAACGAGCTACGATTCAATTTAATCCAAGCTCACAGTCACATAGCGTCTATGGCCTGTCTTCCCGGTAGAGCTGCCATACTGCACTGTCAATACAAAACAGTACCAATGCTTGACACAGATCATTGCCTTTACCACTCGCGGAGTCATCCCAGCGTGCTCCGTTAATTAACAAACCAGTTTTTGAAACTTTCGTGCACAAGTAGGTTTCCGATTCAAGATGATACTTGGAGCCTAAATACACTGAGAATGAGTCAGGATCGGTTTACATTGTTATAATAACAATTTGTGCGAAACAAAGCTAAACTGCTCAGCAGCAGTTTTTATCTGCCACGTTGATTGGCGCGCTGGATCTGCTCTATTTGCCTCAAGAAATAGCAATCAAATTTCGATTCTCATTGTTTTGCAAAATCGCTTCGATAAACTCCCACAGTGAATTAATAAAAAAAACAGCTCACGGCATGTTTTACTGCTGTGAGCTGGCAATCTTCGCTAAGTCGAGATAAGCTTCTGTCATCTTTTGCCAATTATTCGGGGTCAAAGGAAAGTCGTGGCTTAATCCACAATAATCGCGCTTCAGTGTACAGTACTGTGCTTCAGTGTACTCCCTCAAGCCTGAATCCATCGAATGCACCATTTCAAAATATGAACATAGAGTTGGTAAGGCTTCACCCGGATATGGTAGAGCAAACTTATCCATGCCGATCCAGTTCTAAACAGAAGTCGCGTGATGTAAGCTTTCATCCGATTGCAATGTCGAAGTCATCACATTACTTTGGAAAATCAAGGACAAATCTGTGCTTCCCTGCCTCCATTCTCGTTATATTATTTTGTAAGCCCTTGGCTCTTCCCCATCAATTGACAACTTCGAGTATAGCAAAAAGGTTGACAACACTCATGGTTGATTTGGCGGAAAGTGAAACTCTGTTCAACATTCACTACGGTAGATTCTCAAGAGGAATGAATTATAGGAAAGTACATCGAAAATAGTGGTTGTAAAAAGATACAAAACAATCTCAATTTGGTGTCATCACCTCTAAATCCTCTTATCGCATTATGATGAGCTGTTCCAAATGATTTATTTGTTTCAGCAAGGTTGAAGAACCGTCGTCGCGGTGGATTGGGTGGCATGCAAACTGCCCATGTGACAGATCTACGCACCTTTGAAAGTAACATTTCGCCTAAGCTGTTGCAGACGTTATTTTTAGGGACTTCATCAAGTGAATCGAGCATATACAGGCTGTCCACTTAACTTTGTTATCCCTCAACACTTAAATGTACAATTAAAATCAATTTCTAATTTGATTCCTTAATATAAAACCAATTTCATATTAATTACTCCTCCTGTGGCATAATGCTCTGTCCAGCCTTTAGCATACCCTGTTCTTAACAATTAGCAACCTGCTTTTAGTCGCATTTTAGTGAACATACGCAAAAGGAGGAGTAAAATTAGTCGCTATATGTGATTTATTCGACTGACTCATTTAATTGCACAATAAAAAAGCCATTTTGGCCGTTGATGTCCATGCGTCGCAATCGGTCGGGGAAGGTCGACGCTGGCGCCCAAAAGGTACGATTCCTCGAGTTGCATGGGAGGAACTATAGAAATACCACTGTAGATTGTCTTGAGTGGTTGGATGCGCAAGCAAAAGGCCCATTTGAAGACATGGAATCGCCGGTACGCTATGGAAAAGCGCGAAGTTCGTCTCGAACGCTCCTTTTTCCCTCTAGATTCTTTGCCTTATCGGGAAGTACGCTTTCCTACTACGATAGCGAGGATATTTCTGGAGCTCCACGTGGCGTGATCGATGTTGCATCCGTGCATCCTCTCCCAAGCGAAGCAAACGGTTTGTTAATCCACTGCAAAGCCGGCCGCGACGAGAAACTCATTTGCGACACCAACGTCGCGTACAACGCCTGGTTCGCGCTCCTCACACGTGCAACTAACCCCGAGAGTGTGTTTGACCCACCTCCCACGGTCTCCATCTCTGCCTCTTGGAGCCTGACGTGCAACGATGACTGTAGGATGCCCAAGACAACAATGCTCTAAACGACGCCCTGGACGACGATGAGAGCAATGAAGCGATTACATACCGTCCAAATCCTATCAAGATGGGCTATGTTCACGTACACTACGCATCCACGACAAAACAAACCGCCGAAGAAGCTGTGCCACCACCGGAAGACGCTGACACGTGGAATCGTTACTTTTGCAAAGTCGAGCACGATCTACTGAACTGTTATTCGGACGATACGCAACAGCATCTCTATGTGAGTGGAATGGTACGTTCCAGAATGCACTGCGCTTTCACCGCTGACCTATTAATTTACATCTAGGTTCGCAACGTGACGCTGTACGAAGGACGCAAATATGCACTTTCTGTTGGGCTAAATAAAGGGCGTACGGTCATTTTATGCTGTGACAGCATGGAAGAAAAGACGAATTGGCTCTTGACCTTAGAAGGTGCATTGAAAACAGCGTACAAAGTCATTCAAGCGCGTCGGCAGCAGTATGGTGGTCATAGCGGCCTTTTGCGTCAATCGAGGTACAAATGAATATTCTATCCTTGTGTGCTGAGGAAAACTAGCCACATCTACGACTTGGATTTGGCCCCGGAAGATCAAATGGCCATCCTGCCGCCTGCTGCTGCAGAAGCCTCCCTCGTTCGAGTCGACGAAGATGACGAAGATGACAATAATTCCGAAGCAAGTGGCGTGTGGATTTAATAACGTGGCAATCGGATGTAAATGCGTAAAATTCAAAAACTAATTTTTTATTCTGAGAGGTGCGGGAAATCACGAAATTAAAAAAAGGTCCTGAAATTTTATTAAAATTCTCGATAATAAAAAAAGTTTTTTCAAAGTTTCTTCAAAGTTTTTTGTAGAGGTTTCTTTCAAGTTTTTGTATTGTTACATACACTCTAAATTGTGAACGGGGTGAAAAATGTATCAATTTTTCCAAATCTATTCGAAATCTATAGCCAATCAGAATCGAGTATTTGTCTTCTTCACAAAAACACACACAAAACACACATTCAAAACTTTACTTTATTGAATGTACTTTCATGTTACACTTGAACTCACTATACTTGAATAGTATTTGAGAATATTTCAAATTTTTGTCAAAAATACAAATTTCAGTGAAAAAGACAATACTTTCCCAAAAAACTTGCAAAATGCTTTAAAAAAAACTACACTTCCCAAACGATTCAACGCTTACTCTCTTTCATGACAACGTATTCAGGAGTACTTCATAAAGGAAGAACCAAAAAAACTTGAAGTTTTTTTGTACCTTGATTAGTTTTTTTGAAGCCAAAGATGAAGTTTTTTGAAGTTTTTTTGAACTTTCCGAGCAAAAAAACTACATTCAAACTATTTGAATCCTCGGTTTTATTGAATTTACTTGTAGACTATTTTATCATTTTCAACCAAATTTGTGGTTTTGACCAAAAAGCGAATTCGTTTTCCAATCGATTTCATAATACTGAAGTGGTGTGTGTCAGTGTGTGTTTTGCGTGAGTTAGGTGGCTGATCGATTCTGATTGGCTGACTAATTTTTAATTTTTAATTCTAGCCAATCAGAGAAGCCCGGGAGTTGCGGGAAAGCTCATGCCAAACCAGACAAAGACCAAATGTATGTTTCAATTATGTCATATTGAATACAACGGCGATTCACTTTCGAGAGCTGTTTGGACTACATTGACGACGGCATAAAAGCAAGACAAGTGTAAATCGACTCGATGTCGAAACACTTGCTTGAGCACATTGAATTGCTTTAGACGGCCATTGATTGTCTCGTGGCTAGCCATGATCTGCTTTTGGCGACGAGCACTCACGGGATGATATCGAGGAGTGTAAAAATATGCTGGGTCGCTGTAACCAAGATCAGCGCATGTGAGTTCCCCAGGAAGAACGGCCTGAGTGTACGCACTGCGTGCTAAAACCAAATCGGGCCATAAACCACACGGCACGCCACCATTTGCCCAGACAATATGCCCCGTTCGAATACAAAGACCAATTTCGTACCGTATTCCTGGTCCATGAAATTTGTGGGAATACCAGGATGGATCGAATTCACTTGGTTCATTGATGCGAAAGTCTGTTCCATCCAATGACACAAACATCGACTGCCCTTCATTGGCACCATCAAACTGGCTGTGCCAATCCACCTAGGATAATGCTGTTTAGATATCATGGTCCAGAAAGTACCATTTGTAGATCGGCTAGGGCTTCGACCCGTTGCCACGACCATTTGCGAAAGGTTTTCTCATCAACTCCCGCCAACGTCGCATGAATCGATTCTGTTGCATATACCTTCAGGAACATGAGAGCCCACAACAGGTGTCTAGGTCCCGAAGCGTCGGTTGATCTTGCAGCGATGAACAACTTTGTCGCCAGAGATGGAGATGTTCCGAACGTAGATTTGAACCGACGGAGGCTTGTGTTGTTCGAGTGGTTTGGCATCGCGCGACGGAGAATATCGTAACCCTCATGGAGGATGCTCTGCTCCAGCGCTGGGACATCGAGTGGAATCATTGATTTAATATTGATTTGAAATGCTCTGTTTCCAAAAAATTGAACTATAAATTAAAATTCATGAATAAAAAATAAAATTGTGTTTATAAATATATTTAAAATTAACAATTTTATTATTGTTAATATTAACGATGAATTTGTTAATGATAGTGTGATTTCAAGGTAATAAACCTCGTCAGGGTCATTGTTAAACGCTGCTTCCTATTGTGGGATGTTAGTACGTTACTTGAGTTCTAGAACTATGCCCCAATGATCCAATTTGAGCCATTTTAACAGTGGGTTTTTCAGTTGAAATATATAAAAATCTTGAAAATCGTGTGATTGAAGGCATTAAATCTCAGACCGCATCGGTGTTTATTGGCATGTTTCATGAAATACATGATGTCAATACCTTGTTCTTCAGGGGAATACATGTATGCATCGAGACTCAACCAGCAAGGCAGGTTTTTTAAGCTTCGAACACGTTAACAAATGTGTTTAGAAAGTGATTCACAAACACATTAACAAATTCATATTAAATTGCCAAACATTTAAAAAATAATACATAAAAATTGACCTTCAACAAAAAAATACATTGATTGAACTGGGATCTGTCGTATCCGTAAAAGTACGGATGCTCAAAAAATTGTATTAAAAAAGGCGCGAGAATCCCAGTCGTGAAATAGCAGAGAAGTGGACGGCCGACTGTGCAGCACAGCGAGTCTTGCAGGAGCTGTTCGACCAAAAAAAGATACAAGGAGACTCCACACCTTCCTACGTCCGTTCCCTTGGTCCTGACGTCTTCAACCAGTACTCTGACCCAGTTTTCGCTCTCCATCTCAGACGAACGAAAATGGCAAACAGTACGAATGTCATGCTCACGAAGTCCTAATCTTCTCTATGTAGAACTCAAAAATACTGCGAAACGAGGACGACCAACTCCTTCTGAAGTTACGTTCTACGACAGCATGCTTGCTGGAAAGCGAAGACAAATCGACGACGTTTCCGCTGAAAATGGAAACGAACATCCCCAAAATGCCTTGGAAAATGCTTGTGCTCTCGTCTGCGACTACTACGACTATGTCACAAAGGAGAAATTCGTTGGTCTCGCCGTATGCTTGATGTGGGGAGTGCGAATGTGCAAAATCGAAGTCACCTCAGACGACCCCAAAACAGCGGTTCTGACGTACAAATGGCCCCCACAGTTTGCTCGAATTCAAAACAAGTTGGAAACGGAAGTGGAGACGTCAGTGTCCAATCACAGAGTCTATGCAAAGATCCAAGCGTTTGCTTTTGCAATGGAGCAGCGACTCAGTCGTGATCGGGATGTTCCAACAATGACGCAACGTGTTGCCCTTCCATTCGCGGTTGAGCCCCAAATTCTCGATTGCAATGCTGGTAGTGGAACGATTGATGACGATATCATTGTTGCCGAATTTAAAGTTCCAGGTTGTAGCAACACTACAGCAGTAATCGGTCTACACACTTGAGTAGTTATTTAATGTCCGTGAGTAAAAGAGAGTATTCGTGTCTTCTAATGATGTTCCCGCATCCTCCCGTTCGATTCAGAATCGATTCGAAACCTCGGTCGATTCAAACTGTTCCTCACAATTTTGTATCAAAAGCACAATACTTGTAGCTATAAGTTTCGCCAAAAATTAATCACAACCGACAGCATCTTCACTAGTTTTTTTTAGCGTGAAGTTGGATGTGAAAAAACTTTGCAAAAAGTTTCTTACACTGACAATCGGGAAAATCTTAATAAAAATATGGACAAAATATTTTTAAATTTCATTTTTTTAATTTTGGCGAATTTTCCGTTTTGTTGAATTCCCGCATCTCCCTGCGTTCGTGCAATAACCTGGAGTATTTTTCAATTGCACATCAAGTATGAATCTTGATTGTTCACAAACACATTACGGAGCTCGATTATATTACAGAGAAGCCTCCCACGAGGAAATCTGGCAACAAGGAATTTACTTTCAAAATCGATAAATATAAAAAATAGGAGTACATGAATGATTTGGTTCATAAAAGATGACCTCAACCGGAGTCGAACCGAGGACCAATTCATAATGACTGGTATGTTAAATTGGAGTCTATTTTTCAGTCTGAGATACCTCCGCGGAAACGTGGTAGCTTGCGAAATGCAGGGGGACTAGCGATTGTAGCCGGAAACGGTGAGGGGTGAAGGATTAGCATGGGGCCCTGGGAAAATTCCTGGAGGCAGTGCGCCTTTTTTAAATTGACATATCATTTCTATCATGTCAGCCTTAAACCGACAAATTTGAAATTTCAAATCTTACATGCATTTTCACTAGGCTTTAGAGTTCGACGTGACGTTGTAAACAACATGACAAAGACCAAGAAACTCTTCATGACCGCTAAAGTCAAGAGCAAAATCATCTCTCATTTCCAACAAAATCCACGTCTAACACTACGCGAACTCTGTGAGTGGGCATACGCAACCCAAAATATTCCCTCGATGCCTTCAACTGCAGCCATGAGTCGCGCATTGAAGAAGCCTGTCGACCATAAAACTCTGAAATGCCATCCAAACATGAAAGTCCGCCAACCTCTAACATGTCCTGAGTTGGAGGCAGAGCTAGAAGAGTGGATTGACGACTGTGAGGACTATCGCATAAGCTTGTCGTACGCAGCTATAAAGACCTACGCAAAAGAGATCAGCGCGAAGTATCCAGAATGCTCACAACTGAAGTTTTCACAAGGTTGGACTTGCAAGTTCCTTTTGAGACACAACATGCGTAAACGTGGGGTTCATGGCGAGGCGGCGTCAATTGACGAGTCTCTTGTTTCAAGCGGCCGTGAAGATATGCAGGAATTGACTAAAGACTTCTCACCCACCGACATCTACAACCTTGATGAAACAGCATATTTTTACTGCTTCGAGCCAAAACACACTATAATTACAAAGAGCCTCAAAGGAAGGAAGGCAATCAAGAAGCGACTAACCATTGCTCTTGCCGTGAATGCTGACGGGACCGACAAGAGGCAACTCAAAATCATTGGCAACGCGATTAAACCAAGGTGGCTCGGCAGGCGAAACTCGTCAGAACAACCACTGGACTACTCAGGCACAGCCAAAGGGTGGATGACGTCTCGCGTTTTCTACGATTGGCTCAATGGATTCAACATGGAAATGGCTCAACTTGGACGGCGCGTGCTTCTGCTTGTCGACAACGCTTCAATGCATCGATTGAGTGTCTCCCTTTCAAACGTTACGCTGGGATATCTTCCTCCAAATACGACGTCTTACCTACAACCTTTCGATGCTGGCATTATCGCTGCGTTCAAGCGAAAAATCCAGCGGAGAAAGACCATGGCTGTCTTGTCGAAGTTGAATGAGCTGTTGGCCGTCCACAAGTCTCGTGGAACGAGGCCGACGGCAAGGGAAAAGGCGAAACTGTTTGTGTTCGAAACTGAGGTTGCAGTTCAGTGGGCCGAGGATGCATGGGTAGAAGTGACTGAGTCGACGATTGCCAACTGCTGGAAGCACACGAACATCATTGGCGATGCAACGAACCAATTGACTGTGCATTCTCAAAGTCAACATCACAACGCAGCTTCCATTCATTTCATGCTCAATTGAAAGTCATTTTAACTTCATAATTCTATGTTCTGTCAAATTTTATACTGAAACCTCTGATATTTGTGTTCCTTCGTGGGAGGCTTCTCTGTATACTACTGTACTGATTTCCCTCTCAGTTTTAAACGGGTGATATTTATCGAGTTTCACAAGTCATTTAGTAATTGAATGAATATAAATGTTTAGAGGTGACTCTCACTATCAGCTCTTCCATACTGAATTCAAATTTTTGAAAGTACTCTATATTTTGATAATATTAATTTGTAAAAATTATCAATTGTGGGCCGTTTAAAAGTGAGAGGGAAATCAGTAGTTGATTTGATTACAGTATAGAATATAGATTTTCGAGAGTGCCTCTGATAATTCATAAGTCTATACAGATGTGTCTCGATTTTCAACTTTATTATTGTGAGTTCGATTCAAAATTTCCAAGATCGATTGGTTGAATCGATCCTGGCGAATCGCACTAGAATCGATCTCACTGCAAAATCTAATATTTATCAAGTGGAGACGAGTCTTTTTGTGTTTCTCATTCACGCATTGAAGGTCCCAGGAAGCAAGCAACATGACGCCAACCCCCGCAACGACACACACCATCTCCCAGTCTCCATCAAGAAGTGATTGTCAAGATGCATCGAGCGGTGTGTATTCAACACCATCATGGACTCCCGGAAGTCAATGCCAGACACGATGCTCTCCGTACCCTCAGCGCCACCGCACACCGACGCAAAGCCACACACCACCGACACGTCCTTCTCGACGAAACAACCGAGCCGAGCAAAGAGACAGACAGCGATATCAGCTGTTGGTTAAACCACTTCTCAAAGCAACCGTCGGGCAGCGCGACACTTCAGGGATAACGCTAGATGCCCGTGTCGTGAGTGGATCCTGCTTCAACGATATATTGCAAAAGCTCTGGGACGAGTTTAAAAGCAACGTTAAAGGTAGAGCAGTGAAAAGTGATGACGGTTGGGCTGTCGAAGCAGCGGACATTGCAAACTGGGAACGACTTATGCAATTTAAGATCAACAAGAAGGTGGTGGATTGCTCCAAGACGGAACAAGAATGGGGCCAAAGGCTGGTGAAGATGAAGGACAAGTATGTGACTCTTGTCATATATGAGTATGGATGTATGATTGGACGGCAACAAGAATTGGACGAGTATACAACAGCCTGCATTCGGCCATTGTTGACAGATCGATCAGGAGCCACGGCGGAGACGACTTTGCGTGACATAGTGTCAAGCCTTCAAACGCAATGGAGTGCCACGTTCCAGGCTGAACAAGTTGTTTGGCGTATGTGGGCGAACCATATTTCCCGAAATTTGAACCGATCGACATGGGATGCCGCAATAACAAGTCACCCACCCCCTCATATTGCTCAGCTGTTTCAACCTGTTGATTCTCGCTTGTCCAACCACTTGTCAAATTTAAGACGATCTGCCAACATGGCTCTCGATTGTGTTGAAGCATCTATTGCTGACATCCAACAACTGCGGCAGCACATTGATATTTTTGAGAGCAACCTCAACACAAGAAAATCAATCGTCGAAGCTTTTATCCGAGACATCCCACCTCCACCAGCACATTCTGTAATTGATCCATTGACTCAAATGGAGGATGCAGAGGACAATGAGCACGAGGATATTCCATTTAATTAGATTATAGGCTACCAGACTAATTCATTCAGTACTATCTAGCTCAACAAACTCGAGTTCATCGCATTGAATTGTACCATTGTTTTGCTTTCGTCGATTCTGTCTTGATAGCGGACCTACGGGATTAAAATAGCCTTGTTGCATCCACCCACAACGACGAAACACGCGACGCATATCGAAGTGATTGAAACGACGAAATGTCTGAACAACAAATGGCAATAAGTCGGCCCCGCTTGTTTCCACATAATGACGTTGAAAGGCCTTTTTCATGTAGCCGAACAAAAACTCGATTGGGTTGAAAAATGGGCAGTACGCGGGCAAAAAGATAGGAACAATGCCAACACTTCGAAGATAGTGGACAATGTCGGGATGCTTATGAATAGTTGCACCGTCCATGATCCAAATAGAATCTCGACCAGGATATTGTTGTATGGCAGCTTTTCGTGAGTACACAAAATCTTGACAGCACCTTGTGAACTCAAGATGATCGAATGTTCCTTCGGTATTGAAATAGTCGATAATTCCACCAACACCAATGAATGACAATATGGAAACTCGTGGCTTTCTTTCAAAGTCGCCTCTCACTGCCACCGTCTTTCCTCGAACAGCATATCCTCGTTTTCGAATCATTCCGCGATTATCAAAAGAAACTTCGTCCAGAAAAACAATGTTTTGATGTGACCATTCGATGTGGCCGAGCTCGTCCATTAATCGACAAATATCACGCTCTTTTATTTGCATGGCTCGACGCTCTAGCACTTTCCATATCAAACCCGAGTCATGCACAATCTGCCAAACTGTGGTCTTAGAGATCGCAATATTGAGAGCATTCTGGAACGCTTTCTGGGCTTCGTCGAGATACGCCAGAGGATGTTCTTGGTAGTAGTCAAAGATCCATGTGCGCTGGCTTTGCGTGAATTTCTTTGCGGAGTTCGAGCTCACTCGGCGGTAGGCCCCATCTTGCTCGTACATGCGAATCCAATTGCTGATGGTGCGCTCAGCTTTATTGTACACGTGTGCTAGCACTCTCCGCGAGTAACCAAGATGATAGTACCCATACAAGCAATGATAAACGGTGTTTGGGTGAGCATGTTGTCGTGTGGCTGCTGCTTCCATTGTCCCTGGGATACGAAACTCTCAGATATTGGACGAATAATTTTAATTTTAGCCAATTGTAATCAATGATCGATTCTATACTGATTTCTTGAATCGACCTGTCTGAGCAAATTTGCACCGAATTCACAATATATTCGAGAGGAATAATACATCACACAGGTAATCATTTTAACAGGTAAATTTACAGTGCATACAGTACCGTTGAAAGTCAACTCAGACGAACTCTATAATATAATAATTTTGAAATTATTTCTTTTTGAGATATATAACTTCATAGTAGTTCCGTTAAATCGAGACATAGCTGCAGTCAAATTTCGATGAAAAATGATTATTGGTCACCCACTACAGGAAAAACCTCTCTAATTGTCCATAAGTTTATAGAGGGCATATTATAGAATATAAAAGGTCATCGAATCGGAAGGTAACGATTTCACAAAATTCGGACACTAGAAGGTGCTAGAGACAAGCCATTGATCAACAACTCTTATAATTAATTTTGGATCAAAACATCATGTTTGACAATTTATCAATTATTGATGTTGGACAATTGGAGAGGTTTTTCCTGTATAATCATGAAATATTTCCTTTGTAGACTTATATACTGTGGCATATAATATCGATGAAGTCGCACGTAATGAATAGAATTTGAGAGAATAATCCACATGCAAACCACCAACCGCTTTGTTCCTGCTTTCATAAATCGAAACAAGGCCACGCATATCACGTCATTCAAGGGTTCAAATTGAAATCGTTCTTGAGGTATCATTAGCCATATAGTTCGAGCAGAAATAGCATCGTCGAGTGCAAGCATGATATTCAGTTGTTTAAGATTCATATGCAATCACGACTACTCAGAGCCTCTGTCACTCATTATACTAGCGAATGGTCAAAATCTATAGTTAAAATGGACTGCGAAAAGAATTTCTGAGTGTTGATTATACTATAGACTTGACTATGGGCTATAATATATTCACATCTATAATCGAAGTTGCGAAAACTCTCTATTATGAATTTGATGTGTCAATAATACGATTTCAGATTTGGCATTTCTCCTGTCATATAATCTCACTGTCCTTTCAATACGTAAAGTTGAATAAAAGGCAAAAAAATTTATTGGTAACGACCACTTCATCTATTTTCCCACTAAATATATTTTGATAAGTTTTGATACAGATGATCTGGGCTGGCATTAACAAACTTGGCTCTAGTACTGTGTTGAAAGTCTATGTGTGGGAGCAATTACCTGGGAAGAAGGGATAGCCTATTCTTTTTTTACACATCTGTTCCAAATTTAACTTAGAAGGGTTTGTCTCGTAGAAGGGGGTACTTTATTTGATTTGTCATGTGAGAAAAGAAATTTCCTCTTAAAATTTATATCATCCGTTATTAATTGCTGAGGTAACTTTCAAACATCAAATACCTCCCATAATACATATTTGAAATGCCCACGGGCGGGAAAAATTGCACTTCGTGCATTTGGCATACGTAGCAGTCAATCATTTTGTTTTGATGGTTCCAAATCCAAGCCATCACCCACACAGACTCGCGACTGGCCGCCATGTCATAAAATATAACAGACGCAATATCTACAGAGAACTCCAGAAGCGATACCCTCCTATCATTGATTGCGCAATTGGAAGTAAAGTCTCGATTTTGTTTGCTTTAGACCAGTATAAATTATTATACTGTATATCTCGCTATTTTCTTCAAAAATCAAAATATAGATTCAAAGAGGAAACTATCAAAACACATATTCCGTCCCATAGATATTTTTCTCACTTGACAAATCAAGTAAAGTATATGTTCTCGACGGGGGTCGGTGGGGTCGGGGTTGCGGAATCCCTGAACATAATTATCCGGATAACTCATTTAAAGTAGAATTAGAATAGATTTGTAGAAAAAGAATAGGCTAACTCTTCTTCTGTAGTAAAGTGGCGAGTAATTTTTCATAAATTCAAATTGAAAAGAGAATTTTTGGGGGAAAAGCCAAAGTGGGGGGGGGGTAAAACACTGACTATTAATATGCTCAACATAGAGGCGTCTGAATTGAGTCCAGAAAACGTACACACAGAAAATAATGAACTGCAGGCAGAAATCAGGGAATCACAGGAAGGTGTAACAAATTACTCTAGCTCAGTACGATCCCTCTTTCTTCAAGGGAAAAATCCTAATGTAAACGATATTTGTTGGGCATTGAGGGGAAGTATCCTCGATGGAAGTAAAGACGAGCAGACTGTCATATGTGCATGGTTGGAAGGCGTGTTCACTGGACATCGGGAGTTGTGACTTTTGACAAAATCGAAGAGTAAACACAGGACACTTTAGATTGTGCAAAGCAGAACAATACTATCGACTGTTCCTGGATCTTCAAGTGTGTGATCGAAGGCCATGGGAAAGAAAGCGAGTTCTCAGGTCCTTCCGTTGACCCGCAAACTGTACAGTAGTTGTAGCTTGTGTTGATAGAGTGGCCTAGAGTAAATTCAGACTAGACAAAGTCGTAAGATTGTACAGTAGTCGGAGAGAGAAGCCAGTTCGCGGTGCTTGCGTTGATGGACTCGTCCGGTTGTACGTACAGCTACACGTACAACCGGAGGACGCTGCAGCGAAGAACGATGAGAAAGAAGTCCAACGGCTCTGCAGGCGCCATGAAGATGCATGGAATGGCATTGTCAGAGCGTAAGAAACCTTTATGTAAGCCCATTGACGTAGCCATGAAAAGTACGGCGAGACGGCGGGCGAGATAAGTTCCATGAAATTCCTTGTGTTGCATGAGTTTTGTGTGTTAACATTATGCAAATTTTTATTGACTTGGTGACTGCTGTTTGACGGCAATACGGCTCGGTGAAGCTAGTGCTGGGGTAGACTGCAAGTGGTGGGTATTTGTGGACGCCTGGCAAGATCGCATGAAGCAGCGTAGTGAGGACGGCTAGGACCTACCACAATCAAGCCAAAAGAACAGAAACGGCGCAACAAGAGTGCTGATAGTGTTTTAGAACAACGTTAGCGTAGTTAGAAAAGCAAGAACATACCAGAGACAAGCCAAAAGAGCGGAAACGGCGCAAGAGAGAACTGATAGTCATCTAGAACAATGTCAGCTTAGTGATCACGGCTAGGACATACCACAGACAAGCCGAGAGTGCAGAAGCAGCGCTACTAGAGTACTCATGGGCATCTAGAACAGTGTCGTCGTAGTTAGAAAGGCAAGAACATACTACAGACAAGCCAAAAGAGTGGAAACGGCTCAACGAGAGAACCGATAGTTATCTAGAACAAAGTCAGCGTAGTGATCACGGCTAGGACATACCACGGACAAGCCAAGAGAGCAGAAACAGCGCTACTAGAGTACTGTTAGCCATGTAACACAGTGTCAGCGTAGTTCGAATGGCTAGAACATACCAAAGTCCGGGAAAGGAGCAGAATGGGGTAATACAGTGCTGTTAGTTATCTAGAACAACGTCAGCGTAATGAGAACGGCTAGGACATGGCAAAATAGCAGAAACGGCGCAACGAGAGAACTGATAGGCATCTAGAACAACGTCGGCGTGGTGAGGACGGCTAGAACATACCACAGGCAATGACGGTGCAAATAACCAGACAACTGTCGAGCGGCTGATGGACTCATTCGATATCTTTTTGGCATCCTGTATCCACGGGATGCCAAAAAGATTTTCCTGAATCGAACGAGTTCGTCACACCCAAGATGAATAGATTCCAACGAAAACTAAGACCACACCACTTGCTCGCATGGATCAGGAACACACAGCTCAGTGGGTGCGGAAACGTAGACATCCTGTCGGAATCGTCGGCAACCGACGCTAGAAATCTCACACGTGTCAAATCTCTGGCTTTGAAAAATGTCCAGTGGATGACACACAAGGGGCATCCTGTCTGGACGATGGCATCTACTCCTTTTAGCATGTTTGATAAGCTTCTCTGTGGAAGTTCTATGATGGAATCAACGACGTTGGGACTGAAATTGTCCTTCCATTTCAAAGAAACCGTCTCAAATTTCAGGCATGAAGCCACTGTCTCGCGGCACCTGTTGTATTCGCAGTCAGTATATAGAAAAGAAATGTATTTGTTAAATGCACAAATTGATACAAGAACTACTCAGGGGGCGCTTTGCACTCCAAGTGCAAAGCACCGCGATTGTTTCTTGGACGTCCACGTGGGCTACCCTCCTCAAAGTCGTCGTTGGCACCTTCACGTTCTCTTGGGCGACGCGATCTGTTCTGCAAATTTCTAGGAGCACCTTCTAATCCACAGGGAATTTGTCCAATCCGACAGCATAATGCAATTGAGTGAACACAAATGCAATTGCGCACCCACACTAGACAGCTGCAACGTATACGACCATCTGCTTGGACGACCTCCCAGCCGTTTGCTGGTTGCATATACACTTCGAGGCGTCGCAAATTGCGGCTGATTCGCTGTCTTGACAGCTGTGAACTCATCTCGGGAAAAACGCCAGCAGAAAAATCCAGCCTATCTTGCTCATCTGGCTGCACACGCTGTGGTGTCAGGTGGCGAACTCTCCACGTCATCGGATTTTCGGACAATAGAGCAGATACTTGTAGTAAATGCTGTTGTTGCAGTTGTTGATAGTGTCTTTTTCGTCTTTCGCTAACCGTAGCTTCAGTCGCCCAAGTTGTACGAGCTCTTGACTCCTTGGCCATGGGATGGCATATTTCTTGAACCAGATGTGGGACATGCAATTTTTGGTTGTTGATAAACTACACATCACATGTCAGAGTGTCGATTATGTCAAAATCCTACTCTTTTCAGTTCAGCATTGAAGTGCTCATTTGGGTTGTTTGTCAAAGATGTTCCACTATCACTATGATATACCTGCCATTTCCAAAATCGAAAATCGTTGCGCCGCGAGAATTGTTCACGACGAGGTAGCCAGGTGTCGTAGAAGTATGATCGAAATTTTTTGAGGTCCCGGCTGGTGCTCCAATTTTCGTACACTTGGATCATCTTCTCCATCAGTTCTTCGTATGACGCAGACATGTGTAGCAGGTAAATGTCAAACGAGACGTTGCACCATTCCGACCATACGAGACCACTCTTTTTTCAAAGCATTTCTTGACAACGTGGAAAAAGCACATGAGATATTGAACTTCGGGGACGCTGGGTGCAATGACTTCCATAAGGCCACGGTACTGAGCCCGGTCAGGTCACCCATGAAAAGGCGGGGCTTCCATATGTAGTCGAATTTTTCGCGCATAACACTACACAACGAACTTAAGACCCAGTGAAAATCTTGACTTCGACGCTGAGATGTAATGCTTAACTCAATGTGTGAAAACGCCCGCTCTTGTCGGATTATGCCAGGACAAATATGGGGTAATCAGACTTGTTTGTCTTGAATGTTGTGTCCACATGTGTGACAACTCTGACGTCGGGATTCGCATCGAATATGGCTATATATTTTCGTAGGAGAGCAACTGTTGTGAATCCTTTCGACACATTAGACTGGAAAGGAGATGTCATGTACCTGCTCGAAGGCCTCAATCCCACCATCTCCTACTGTTGGATGTCCGTCGACAAATGGTACACCAAAAACAAATGGTTCGTCCTCGTTGGCAAGATCCGCTGGAAAGATTCTTCGGCGCAGTTCAATTTCTGCAGCTTGAACTGTGCTTTGATGGCGCATTTCCTTTTCTCGCATATATTTCACCGCCTCTTGAACCTGTTTCAGTGACGGCATAGGGCATTGTCCAAATTCATTTCGTGAGTGAGCTGCTTCAAGCTTGTTATACAATTTTTTTGGCTTGCGACTAGGATCGTCCACAAGCCAATTTTTAGGGTGTCTTTCATATGTTCTTTCACCTAGAGCGGCATGTCAGATCGACAACGAGGTGTCATAGGAACTTACAGATGCTCGAATAGGAGAACGCTCACCAGAATCAGGGAAGATGAGGTGTCTGTGCACCCCACGAGCAGCTACGCTGGATAAACCAGATGCTGGACATGTTGTAATGCGATATGACATTGAGAATCTGTCCACGCGGTCTTCGTTGTATCCATTAAAGTCAGGGTGGCAGCGACTTGATACACAGCATGTGTATTGTACATGCATCTTGTGGGGTTCGAAGCAAGCTAGATTAGAAGCATCTGGGTGCTGTGATGTGCAAGGACACCTATTGCTGGATGGAATGCGAAAAGACGGTAGTTTTGAGAGTAATGCTTGGAGCTCGTTGGTCGGAAGTTGTATGAGCTGCTCGTATGCCATGTTTTTCGTGAGCAACCAGTTCGTACGAGCTGGATCACAGTGTTGTAATATGTAACCGGGTGAAACTGTTACCAAGACATTTCACAGCATGATCTAAGTCAGAGCAGTAGCACTAAAAGACGGCTATCTAGGTGAACAAGGAAACGATGCTGAAGTACAAATCGCTGCATTACACGGGCATTATGTACTACTTTCAGCTACAATCACACTGAAATTTACTTATCAATCAACTCATGAAGCGAACATTCTTCATGTCCATGATGCGGTCGCGAGCAGTAGTGATGTAGGATAAATGACTTTGCATCGCATCTTGAATAGACGACACACGCCTGTAGAAAGTGGTGTCACTCATGTTCTTCATAGTTCTTGCAAGCTGCTTGAGTGCGCATCGCACGGCACGTGGAGTCGCTGTCATTACGGCTTCAAACACATCTTTTTGGTTTTAGCTACATGGTTGCTGAGGCATGTTTTATACTTAACCAGAAACTGACGACTTGTCTCATGTACTTGAATCTACGTTATCAGACTAGGCTCGTACATTAACTCCAACTGAGAAACCACTACAACTCTATATCGTTTGAAACATTATAAGGTTTGATACATATATTTTCATAGGTACTACTCTGGTCCGAAATAATTGTCACATTTGACTTTTCAGTGGAGTTTCGTTGGTCCTCTTTGAGGAATTCTACATTTGATTGGTGCAAATGAAATTGCTTTATCTCCTCTTTGATTGGATATATTTATTCAGGCGAAATTCATTGCCATGCAGGAGAAACAATGCCTCAAAGTTTGCCCTCTGATTCAAATTACAGAAAATCTTCCGCCAGTGAATCAAATCGCAATGAAACGCGGTCCCACCGCACACACAAATAGATCACTTAGTCTCCGATATATTAACGGTATTTTTGAGAGACTATCGATCTAGATGCTCAAATTCGATGCTCACAACTCAAACCGAATGGTCTGGCTCTAAGGCCCTTTTCCGGCGACCCTGTGAGCTCCTGCGTCCGTCCACGCATCACTGGAACATATTGAATAAGTTTGTATGCATTTGCAGGACCAAATATGGCGCCTAGAGACGTGAGCAAAACTAAATGTGATGAGGTCTCCAATATCGTTAGGTCATATGTATATTTACTATTTTGTATGCTAATTTTATCTTTTATGAATAATACTTTAATATAAATATGTTAAAATTTGATAAATTCTTCAAACTGTTTCATACTAAAACCAAGTTAACAAGAATTGAACCCCCAAAAATATGCAATATGACAATTATTTCGGACCAGAGTAGTATTTGCCATTATGGTCTTTCCTGTGTGAATTGATAAATTATCTATGTATTTACTATTTAAGGCAATATCTAATTTCTATGAGACCAATACTGTCTAGAGCCTTGAAAATTATAAGATATTGCTACAAAGAGTTGAAAATGTGTCCTTAGACTACTGTGCTGCGAGTCTATGGCTATCAAAATCCGACTTCATTGTGCAGGGAGATGGGACAGAATTCTAGATTGAACATGAAATAAAGAATGGATCCATAATTAGGCGGGTGTAGAGCTCATAGCACACGTGGACGTGGTTCGATGTCCTCTGTATCCTCCCCGTGTTCGCCACGGTCTACATAAAATACCAACACTAGATGGAACGCCATCCAGAGCGCAGCAATCGAGCGGTACATGTCTCTCCTGCGGCTCTTCCGCGATCATCCGCTTCCGAACGAGATCGGCAATTACGGGAACGCGAACTACGCACCATTGATTCGCGTCGGGACGCGCGAGCGCAAAGCCAGCAACCTCCTCAACCATGCCGGAGTACGAGTCGAACATGGCTCGCATCGCTGTCTGCGATTTGTTGCGAGTCTTCATGCCTAGACAGCAGCATATTCGTTTGCCGTCTCGACGGTCCGTGGGAAGACAGGGACGCAACCCATCGGCTATCGCACTGGCTTTGGCTGTCACTGTCTATGAAGACGTGCTTCTCTTGCTTGTAAGTTTGTCGCTTTTATGTCCTCGCGTCGCACAAACTCTTTGTACTCGGCCCGTTTGGGAGCCGACATTGGATAGGGGTTCATAGCCTTGAGCAAGGCTAGCACCACAGTCGCGGTTTCAGCAAGATCGGCACGGCCATGGATTAACCGTTTGAGTCGTTTGTTGAGGCCGGTGAACTCACCGATATCCTGTCGGAAAGGATACTGGCAGATGCCAGAAATCGGGAAGCTCACGAAGAACTCCACACGGGAGAAGTCGTCGTGGTTGTTGTCGCGGGTGAAGAGCTCGCAGTCGTTTTGGGCAAGACGGGCCATGCAGGTATAGTATCGGGGAAATGTGTCGTCGTACATCTCCTCGGAGCCGCTGAGCAAATCGCTTGCGATCAACCTCCTGGGATTCGACCCAGAAGGTTAACGGTCCTTCCCAATGACCTCTTCCCATGGAGAGGAACCACTTAGTGGAAGCTGATTTTAAGTGGGGGAAGATGCAACAGGGTAGCACAACCCAGACAAGATCCTTGGGAGCCACTGCGCTGGCTCTTTCTCTCGAAAGGTAGTCGAGAGACGTACAATGACGCTGAGGAGTCATTCGCGCTGATGAGAGCCAACATGCAGGGTGCATGTTGCATGCCGGCGCATGCGTAGCGCTACGAAAGTGCTGAGGATTGCGGCAATCTGCCACGCCACACTCGAAGGAAGACTATAGAATAGATCAGTCTAGATTAGCTTAGTCTGTAGTCTAGGATAAGCTCACTCTTTAATTTACGCAGTCCGGGCTAACCCTCTCAGCCTTCCTCTCCTAACAAGCCGGGTTACACGACATATCACGCCAGATTTGAAATCCAGCTTGGGTTGCCACCGCGGCGTTCACCAACAAAAGCGTTGGTAAGTCTCCACGACCGTGACGAGTCCATATCAATGCTGTGGACTCTTCACGTTCGCCAATGTCGTTCACTAACACAACGGTTGGTAAACCTACACGAACACCGCTACGTCGTCCAATTTAACATAGTTACCCGACGTTCGAGTTGTCCCTAGCGCTGATATTGTCGTCAGTTTCAGTTAACCTTTATGTGTTTTTTCTTTTATTTATTCATATTTTGGGTATGATTAGATTTTAGAGGTTTTACACTTCTAAATGGTCTTTGCGACAAACTCTAAAAGAACAACACCTATATAAACAAATACTTTTGTTTCGTAAGATAGGCAATATTACGGCATCTCTTTACTACTAAATATAATATTTGTCAATTTTCAATAAATGTATTTCAAAATTTTATTGTTGATCTCTCCCCAGAATGCCTCAGTGTTTTTGTCGCGTTGAGTAGACCTTACAACCATACAATAACTAAGATAAAGTGATTTATATTAACATGTTAAATAAAGTCAGT
Source organism: Aphanomyces cochlioides (assembly GCA_019828595.1). Taxonomy (NCBI): domain Eukaryota; phylum Oomycota; class Saprolegniomycetes; order Saprolegniales; family Verrucalvaceae; genus Aphanomyces; species Aphanomyces cochlioides. The sequence goes on along the minus strand of JAHQRK010000029.1, from coordinate 181,959 downwards.
AACGAACGTATTTCGCGGATGACCTCTGGAGGACATAGGATGTGAATGCTAAGTGGCAAAAGATGAAGAAAATCTTCATGTTGTGGCACTTCACAGTGCACTGATCCCTTTTACAACTAAAAGTGTGTCAACTCGGGCGGTCAACCAAGAAAGACGTCGATCGCCCGGGTGGACGCACATGAAGCATGTACGTTGGAACTAATTTATGCCATATCCGGTACGGGGACTTCAGATCATTTCTGTGTTGAATGAAAAATGAATGGAAATCAGCACTCGTTAGGGTACTATAGTGAACCTTACTTTCATACAATCTAATGTTTTGACTCCCTCGATTTGAACCTTTCAAGTAAGGTACTAGAGAAACGTGTAGAGAATCGAGCGAAATCGAGCTTCAAATGTACTACACACGACTCCAACCTTTCTATCAACACCCAAGTCAACTAGTTTTTGTTGACGAAACCTCAAAAGATGGACGAGATGCTCTGCGTCGATATGCATGGTCTAGGCGTGGAAGTCGGGCGATAGTCCACTTGCCTTTTGCGAGAGGAAACCGTGTCTCTGTTGTAGCGGCCATGGACCATCGTGGCTTTTTTGGATGGGATTCCACAGACGGCACGTTTGATCGTCAAAAATTTCATTCTGTGATGCTTGAAAAAATTGTGCCATATCTCAACCCTTGGCCATTACCTCGTTCAATCCTTATATTGGACAATGCGAAAATTCACATGTACAAAGAATTAGAGAATGCGGTTCATTCAAGAGGAGCCCTGCTTTTCTTTTTGCCTCCGTACTCGCCTCAACTGAATCCGATCGAAGTGGCTTTTCACAGCTAAAACGTTGGATTTTACGTTATCCACTTGCTTTTCATTTTGACATCCGAAGCACTTTGAACGTAGCCATGCGACGATGCACCAAATCGAATGAGTTCATGGGAATGAATTTGTACAAGCACTGCGGCTACGAACAAGGCTATCTAGACGAAACGAAATTTGCATTCCCAAGTAACATAGATTGAATTATTAGGTTAAAGACAATGGATAGACGTGTCTCCTTCTTCTTCTACTCCAACGTGATCAGTATCGATAACATTTTCTGGTTGTTGTGTCATGTTGATAGGCGAACGGTACGGTGGGCACAAATCAAAAGCAGGCAATCCAAGTGCTGCGCGGAGCTCGTGAACGTCAAAAAAGCATGGAACACGAACTCCATTCGTGAGAAATGAAATTTGCCTGTATTGACCGTCGGATGCACGTTGTTGGCTGGAGTCTTCAGAGTCAATTGCGGCTGTTTCACGATCGATATGGTGTAGTTGTCGAATGGTGGGATTGCTTGGAAGTTCTGTCAGGTCTGGAGGATTGACCTGGCGAGCAAGGTGAACAGCCATGTATTGCGTTGCACTTGGGCCAGGACGGTCTGGATGCTGTTGGATCTATATGATCTATTGAGCTCTCAGTGTCGGAAATAGTTGTTCCTACCTGTTGAGCCAATACATTCACGCGTGTTGCAGTTGCTCTCTGTATTTGCTTGCCGTTGCTTGTCTTTTTGTCCACGTATGTAAAGACCTCTAGCTTAAAATCACCCCCAGAGCTTGAACGTTTTGTTTGTGCTGTAGTCCATGCCCTCTCTATTGAGTCGTGAAAGTTTTCGCTACTAAGCAACACAAATTTCGACTGAGTTGAGCTCACATGCGGCTTGAGATACACCTCTATGGCCTCTGGTACGTCGATTGTCGGCTTTTGCTTTGAGTCCTTATTCTTCTCAGCGAACTGTTTGGCGATGTCATTTGCTGCGAAGAAAGTAACTTGTTGGCGAAAGAAGTCAAATGGTTGGCTGGTTGTAAGGACAAACTGAGCTTCACCTGCGGTTGAGCGGCTGACGTGGCGGTCTCCTATCTTGACGACCAAAGAGCATGTAACCTGACTTGGCAGCGGCATCACTTCATGCTTGCGCTTTGCCATCGGATTCTGTCCGGATTTGATGATTGTTTTACGGATATAATTATGAAACGGACATAGATTTAGCTCTTTCCATGGCATCGTTTTAGCAGTTACTTTTACGCTTATTTCATTGCTTCTCCCTTGATTTAGCGCCTTAAAACGACTGCCAAAGCACATGAAATTCACAATACAACATCTCAATTTAACTCAATCCACAGAGACAAGGTATTCATGGGATCTGCTCCTTTAGAAGCAAACTCTGTGGCATCGTATGAAAAGCACTTGCGAGGACTATATTTCTTTTGTGCGCTCGTTGGAGGCTATGAGAGTCTTCTGATTTTATTAGATCGCCCCCCAGAGCCTTTCTGTCCATCTATGACCCCTTCGTCTATCGTTGACTTCATTAGGTACAAGAGACAAACAAAAGGATCCCCTTTCTCAAGACAAGGATCCACCACACAATGTTGCGATGTGTTTGGCAATCTTGTATACGCTATGGGTGGATGGAATGATTCACGAAATGTGGATCAGTGCCTATCAGCAATTGGAGCTCTGCATTCTGCTAGAAACAACAATCTTGGCAGCTTTGAAGACACCTGTCAGACTTGCCGCACCATGTGATTTCATGGATTGGTTCAGGGTTGCTCTTTTCATGCTGGACGTCCACAGATTTGGCGTCGAGGAAATCCTTGTTTGACTTCATTGGTAAAGAATACAATGAAGACCAGTCGTAAACAAAGCTCAAATTATCGAGCCAAAGGTGACATGGCACTTACTCCAATGGAAGTGCAACATATCCGTCAATTCCTTCTGTCAACGAACCAGCTGTCTGATTTCCGACTATTTGTCATGATTCTACTGTCAATTAAATTGTTTTTGAGAAGCGATGAAGTCATCCAACTGAAGGTTGAAAGCATCGTCAAGGACGTGTGTATAATAAGTGACGACAATGTTGTGGAGTGTATTGCATTTGAAGTACAAGGCAAATCAGATGATTCACCAGTCACGCTTTCACTGTGGGCTGACAATGATCTACCAAAATTGTGTCCTATCCAACATCTTCTTTCATACATTGGTTTGAGCGGTATTAGAAATAGCTACCTCTTTCCAAGCGCAGATGGACACATCTCATATGACTGCTATCATGATCAATTCTTGTCCGTTGTTGCGAAATTGATAAATCGACTTGGTCCTTTCGGCACCCATACTTGTAGAAAAACAGCGTATTTGTTTTCTGTTTGGGCGGCGGGAGTGAAGCTGAAATTATGCAATCAGCTCGGCATCGTTCAGTGTCTCAAGCTGTCAAGTATAAACGTGACGCTGTGTATTTGTTGAACATTGCATCAGCCACCGATAAAAATTTCAAATCAATTGTTTGCTCATGGAAACCAATATTCTGTGCTGATGTACAGATGGGACGAAGTCTAAACACGTATGGTACGATGAATTATCAACCTTTATCTGAGCTAGCTGCAATATTCCTACGCAAGCACTGTCGAATTGATGATATTTGTCAAACTGGATGTGTGCAAGCAATTGAGGCTGCTGTAGCTTTTAAACAAGCAAGGAAGATATTGTCAAAATTATTGCTCCATTCGCACCACCTGAAATCGTTGAGCAAGTTCTTGAATTGGTTGAGCGATATACGTTGCAGCACAGGAGCAACACAGGAGCACCAACACCAGACACACGCATGACACAGGACAACAATGTTCCTACAAAAATGGAATCAAAAAGAAAGAGGATTGGTGTCGAAAGTACTTGCGACACAACAAGAAAAGCAGCACGAGGAGGCAATTTGACAATCGAAGGCCGCCTGGGCCTCTCAAAACTGTCTCCTAGATCCAAACTCAAACATATCGTTGCGATGCATTCACGCTTACCTGAGCAAAGAAGTTCCTTGACCGAACGGGATCGTTCTTTTGCGTTCTCCACTCTTGATCCCATTGTCGCTTGTCTTATAAAGCACCACGACTCGGATCAGCACGCTTTTGTTCGGTCTTGGGCTCATTCTCCCATGCAAAGTTTGGTTCAAGACATTGTGACGGCAAAGCCCAAAATTGCAAATGCACGGACACTGTCAATGTATGACATGATTGGATAACGTAGTAATTAATTCACTGGTAAATAATATGTTTTTTATCATATTTAGCCAATTATATTCGTTCTACCAGTTCTACCACCCCATACAAGGAGTGTATGAAGGATAAATCATTTGGAGCTCATTTGGTGTGCCTCAAAGATCAGTGAACATTCATACAGTGTATGAGAAATTAGAGTCTGATAAGATGTTTTGTACTTTATATGGATCTGTTGTGGCTACTTTACAGTTCGGTAGTTCTTATCATAAAGATTATTTATTATCAGACATGAACATTTAGGGCTGGTCTGGATGCCCATCAATTTTTTATTCCATAAAACTGAAATGACATTTTGCAAAAATTTTCCAAAGTTCCAAATTCACAATTTAAAATGGAATAGTTGGAGAATTTGTTATTTGTCTGGATGCCACAACTTTTGGCCCACAAGAAAATTCAACATTACAGGTACATACAATTGTTGTCATACTGCTGTGTCAGTCACTTCCTACCGGAAACTTTGAAATGAGCCAGAGATGAGCAAGGCTCGATCGCTGTCGTTTCTCAGTGTTAGAACATGCAACAGTGATAATATATAGTGTGTGCGTGTATTTTTGTAGAGATGACAAGCTGAATCTCAAGCTTGACTCGATCAGTACGTTCATGACGAAAATATGTCATAAATAAAATAGACCAATTTGGTCCATTTTTATGGCATAATTTGGCCAAAACTCCAGAAAATTGTGACAAAAAAATCTTTGAGAAGGTGGCATCCAGACAGTCAAAATTGAAAATAATGGCATATTTCGAATTATGGCATTTTTTGGCATTTTTATGCCATTTTTGGTGGCATCCAGACCCGCCCTTAGTCTTTCCAATACCTCACCAGACTAACAATATCCTTGACAAGAGAATGTCTTCTGTAACGATATCATTGCCTGACTGTGTATTACAACTAATACAATTAGTTGAATTGTCAATTGTCCATGTTTTGCACACCGATTCCCCACTTGAAATGACCAAAGAGTAGTGATACGACTCCAACATAAAGAAATAGCAAGTTTGCAGTTGTACAGCATATGTCTCGACACTTCTAGGAGATCGCATTCAGTTCGATCTCTAAGAGAATTATAGATCTAGTCTTGCATCATGAAACGAACATGACATGGTATGTAATTAGGCGATGAGGAACCTACCCGACAAACAATTTGAACCCCTCAAGATCCAACATAGAAACATTCTATTAAGGACGTCACATGACCAGATTTCTAGAGGTATCCACACCCAGTCGATCGATTCATTCTGTATACAGATGTAAATTTATCAAAAAGAATAAAAAATTTGGGGACAATATCAATCTTCTGACAATCACAATCGTTATCGGCTTCGTCGATCTTTTTATTTCGCCGTCAAGGAATAGACAACACTACTGCACCAAGAATTAGTAGTAGATTAATCAGAGCAAGTTATCTTCCAAGCCCTGTAGCTTGTCATATACTACTGTCTCCTCTTTGAACATCTTGTCCTGTTACTGGGACTTTGTGTCTGATTACTGAGATTTGTTTTTGACTTCATTGTTGTACAAAGCCTAGAGTTGTAAATGAAATTTGACAAAAATTTAATCACGCAATTTGCCACAATTGAAATCGGATACTACATTCAATTGTTATGCACCAAAAGAACGACGACGACGACAAGAATTCAAAATGAACTAGTTGAAAAAAATTAGCCATCATCTTTTGGAACATTTTTCTTAAACGCGTCGCTAGTAATGCTGCTTGACATACATTGCTAAACACCAATCGTGCCTCTGATCATAGCCAGAGGTTTTCCTTCTGCTGCAGACACAGGATACTCATGCAGTTACTCGGATGTCAGCTTTCTCTTCAGCAGCTCCATCACTGTTATTTCCAATCGTTCAGAAACACTTGTAAAGTTCTTTGTCAGTGGCTCCAAAGTGCCATATACCAATACAAATTGGACGAGAAACTATCACGAGTCGCTTCAGCAACATGACTCTCAATATAATTTGCACCAATAACGGGAGATCCATCGACCTCATTAAATAGGTTTGTTCAGATGAAGATATCACTCTCAAGCATCCATCCATTCCATTCCGTCATTTAATAGACATAAGCATGCTCGGGGAATGAGTTTGAAGCTAAATCTTCTCAACACGACAGCACCTTCTTCACCACAATATTAAACCAAGTCATCATATAAACAGCAAATATGTCTTCCATAGACATAATCTTCTAATTACGAGCCAATAGTAACAACTCACCGAAACCAATTCACTTATATAAAAACAAAAACCCCACAAATAAATGTAATTTCCTTGTTTTGCACGTGTCGAAAAGGACAAGACAACGTTTTTCGGCCATACCTCTTTTCGCAATCGTCGTTTTGCCATTTGAGCGACGGGAAACGATAGAGAAAATCAAAAGCTGCATTTTGCGAGTTGGTGGAGCTCAAACGGAGCAGTAGAACAAAAGTTATGAGCAAAAAACGAATTCAATCGACTCTGCTTGACTTGTGTCGTGAGTTTCAACTTTGTCGAGAATTTATTGTTGTACCTCTATAAATTTATAGAGATCCTGCACACGTATAATGTGTCCTTTCACACTCGAGTAGATTGCAAGTATGTCTAGATGTAAAACCCAGACGTGTATCGTTCACGTTAGAAAAGAGTGCATTCTACATACTGCGTGTTCTCCAAGACTATCTGTCGACAAGAAACAATCGATGTGTGTTGTTTGATGCGTGTGAATGTTTGTTCTGTTGTGTTTTGAGTATAGACAGTTTGTGTGCATCCGCGTCGTCGTGTAGTGAGTCGCCAAAGAGATATTTTCGTCTTATTCTGAATGTTTGTCACCAAGGACAGAATATAGCGTTTAAAAGGGGTTGTAGCTCAGATGGTAGAGCGCCCGCTTCGCATGCGGGAGGTACAGGGATCGATACCCTGCTGCTCCAAAGTTTTATCCTTGTTTTGCACGTGTCGAAAAGGACAAGACAACGTTTTTCGGCCATACCTCTTTTCGCAATCGTCGTTTTGCCATTTGAGCGACGGGAAACGATAGAGAAAATCAAAAGCTGCATTTTGCGAGTTGGTGGAGCTCAAACGGAGCAGTAGAACAAAAGTTATGAGCAAAAAACGAATTCAATCGACTCTGCTTGACTTGTGTCGTGAGTTTCAACTTTGTCGAGAATTTATTGTTGTACCTCTATAAATTTATAGAGATCCTGCACACGTATAATGTGTCCTTTCACACTCGAGTAGATTGCAAGTATGTCTAGATGTAAAACCCAGACGTGTATCGTTCACGTTAGAAAAGAGTGCATTCTACATACTGCGTGTTCTCCAAGACTATCTGTCGACAAGAAACAATCGATGTGTGTTGTTTGATGCGTGTGAATGTTTGTTCTGTTGTGTTTTGAGTATAGACAGTTTGTGTGCATCCGCGTCGTCGTGTAGTGAGTCGCCAAAGAGATATTTTCGTCTTATTCTGAATGTTTGTCACCAAGGACAGAATATAGCGTTTAAAAGGGGTTGTAGCTCAGATGGTAGAGCGCCCGCTTCGCATGCGGGAGGTACAGGGATCGATACCCTGCTGCTCCAAAGTTTTATCCTTGTTTTGCACGTGTCGAAAAGGACAAGACAACGTTTTTCGGCCATACCTCTTTTCGCAATCGTCGTTTTGCCATTTGAGCGACGGGAAACGATAGAGAAAATCAAAAGCTGCATTTTGCGAGTTGGTGGAGCTCAAACGGAGCAGTAGAACAAAAGTTATGAGCAAAAAACGAATTCAATCGACTCTGCTTGACTTGTGTCGTGAGTTTCAACTTTGTCGAGAATTTATTGTTGTACCTCTATAAATTTATAGAGATCCTGCACACGTATAATGTGTCCTTTCACACTCGAGTAGATTGCAAGTATGTCTAGATGTAAAACCCAGACGTGTATCGTTCACGTTAGAAAAGAGTGCATTCTACATACTGCGTGTTCTCCAAGACTATCTGTCGACAAGAAACAATCGATGTGTGTTGTTTGATGCGTGTGAATGTTTGTTCTGTTGTGTTTTGAGTATAGACAGTTTGTGTGCATCCGCGTCGTCGTGTAGTGAGTCGCCAAAGAGATATTTTCGTCTTATTCTGAATGTTTGTCACCAAGGACAGAATATAGCGTTTAAAAGGGGTTGTAGCTCAGATGGTAGAGCGCCCGCTTCGCATGCGGGAGGTACAGGGATCGATACCCTGCTGCTCCAAAGTTTTATCCTTGTTTTGCACGTGTCGAAAAGGACAAGACAACGTTTTTCGGCCATACCTCTTTTCGCAATCGTCGTTTTGCCATTTGAGCGACGGGAAACGATAGAGAAAATCAAAAGCTGCATTTTGCGAGTTGGTGGAGCTCAAACGGAGCAGTAGAACAAAAGTTATGAGCAAAAAACGAATTCAATCGACTCTGCTTGACTTGTGTCGTGAGTTTCAACTTTGTCGAGAATTTATTGTTGTACCTCTATAAATTTATAGAGATCCTGCACACGTATAATGTGTCCTTTCACACTCGAGTAGATTGCAAGTATGTCTAGATGTAAAACCCAGACGTGTATCGTTCACGTTAGAAAAGAGTGCATTCTACATACTGCGTGTTCTCCAAGACTATCTGTCGACAAGAAACAATCGATGTGTGTTGTTTGATGCGTGTGAATGTTTGTTCTGTTGTGTTTTGAGTATAGACAGTTTGTGTGCATCCGCGTCGTCGTGTAGTGAGTCGCCAAAGAGATATTTTCGTCTTATTCTGAATGTTTGTCACCAAGGACAGAATATAGCGTTTAAAAGGGGTTGTAGCTCAGATGGTAGAGCGCCCGCTTCGCATGCGGGAGGTACAGGGATCGATACCCTGCTGCTCCAAAGTTTTATCCTTGTTTTGCACGTGTCGAAAAGGACAAGACAACGTTTTTCGGCCATACCTCTTTTCGCAATCGTCGTTTTGCCATTTGAGCGACGGGAAACGATAGAGAAAATCAAAAGCTGCATTTTGCGAGTTGGTGGAGCTCAAACGGAGCAGTAGAACAAAAGTTATGAGCAAAAAACGAATTCAATCGACTCTGCTTGACTTGTGTCGTGAGTTTCAACTTTGTCGAGAATTTATTGTTGTACCTCTATAAATTTATAGAGATCCTGCACACGTATAATGTGTCCTTTCACACTCGAGTAGATTGCAAGTATGTCTAGATGTAAAACCCAGACGTGTATCGTTCACGTTAGAAAAGAGTGCATTCTACATACTGCGTGTTCTCCAAGACTATCTGTCGACAAGAAACAATCGATGTGTGTTGTTTGATGCGTGTGAATGTTTGTTCTGTTGTGTTTTGAGTATAGACAGTTTGTGTGCATCCGCGTCGTCGTGTAGTGAGTCGCCAAAGAGATATTTTCGTCTTATTCTGAATGTTTGTCACCAAGGACAGAATATAGCGTTTAAAAGGGGTTGTAGCTCAGATGGTAGAGCGCCCGCTTCGCATGCGGGAGGTACAGGGATCGATACCCTGCTGCTCCAAAGTTTTATCCTTGTTTTGCACGTGTCGAAAAGGACAAGACAACGTTTTTCGGCCATACCTCTTTTCGCAATCGTCGTTTTGCCATTTGAGCGACGGGAAACGATAGAGAAAATCAAAAGCTGCATTTTGCGAGTTGGTGGAGCTCAAACGGAGCAGTAGAACAAAAGTTATGAGCAAAAAACGAATTCAATCGACTCTGCTTGACTTGTGTCGTGAGTTTCAACTTTGTCGAGAATTTATTGTTGTACCTCTATAAATTTATAGAGATCCTGCACACGTATAATGTGTCCTTTCACACTCGAGTAGATTGCAAGTATGTCTAGATGTAAAACCCAGACGTGTATCGTTCACGTTAGAAAAGAGTGCATTCTACATACTGCGTGTTCTCCAAGACTATCTGTCGACAAGAAACAATCGATGTGTGTTGTTTGATGCGTGTGAATGTTTGTTCTGTTGTGTTTTGAGTATAGACAGTTTGTGTGCATCCGCGTCGTCGTGTAGTGAGTCGCCAAAGAGATATTTTCGTCTTATTCTGAATGTTTGTCACCAAGGACAGAATATAGCGTTTAAAAGGGGTTGTAGCTCAGATGGTAGAGCGCCCGCTTCGCATGCGGGAGGTACAGGGATCGATACCCTGCTGCTCCAAAGTTTTATCCTTGTTTTGCACGTGTCGAAAAGGACAAGACAACGTTTTTCGGCCATACCTCTTTTCGCAATCGTCGTTTTGCCATTTGAGCGACGGGAAACGATAGAGAAAATCAAAAGCTGCATTTTGCGAGTTGGTGGAGCTCAAACGGAGCAGTAGAACAAAAGTTATGAGCAAAAAACGAATTCAATCGACTCTGCTTGACTTGTGTCGTGAGTTTCAACTTTGTCGAGAATTTATTGTTGTACCTCTATAAATTTATAGAGATCCTGCACACGTATAATGTGTCCTTTCACACTCGAGTAGATTGCAAGTATGTCTAGATGTAAAACCCAGACGTGTATCGTTCACGTTAGAAAAGAGTGCATTCTACATACTGCGTGTTCTCCAAGACTATCTGTCGACAAGAAACAATCGATGTGTGTTGTTTGATGCGTGTGAATGTTTGTTCTGTTGTGTTTTGAGTATAGACAGTTTGTGTGCATCCGCGTCGTCGTGTAGTGAGTCGCCAAAGAGATATTTTCGTCTTATTCTGAATGTTTGTCACCAAGGACAGAATATAGCGTTTAAAAGGGGTTGTAGCTCAGATGGTAGAGCGCCCGCTTCGCATGCGGGAGGTACAGGGATCGATACCCTGCTGCTCCAAAGTTTTATCCTTGTTTTGCACGTGTCGAAAAGGACAAGACAACGTTTTTCGGGCCATACCTCTTTTCGCAATCGTCGTTTTGCCATTTGAGCGACGGGAAACGATAGAGAAAATCAAAAGCTGCATTTTGCGAGTTGGTGGAGCTCAAACGGAGCAGTAGAACAAAAGTTATGAGCAAAAAACGAATTCAATCGACTCTGCTTGACTTGTGTCGTGAGTTTCAACTTTGTCGAGAATTTATTGTTGTACCTCTATAAATTTATAGAGATCCTGCACACGTATAATGTGTCCTTTCACACTCGAGTAGATTGCAAGTATGTCTAGATGTAAAACCCAGACGTGTATCGTTCACGTTAGAAAAGAGTGCATTCTACATACTGCGTGTTCTCCAAGACTATCTGTCGACAAGAAACAATCGATGTGTGTTGTTTGATGCGTGTGAATGTTTGTTCTGTTGTGTTTTGAGTATAGACAGTTTGTGTGCATCCGCGTCGTCGTGTAGTGAGTCGCCAAAGAGATATTTTCGTCTTATTCTGAATGTTTGTCACCAAGGACAGAATATAGCGTTTAAAAGGGGTTGTAGCTCAGATGGTAGAGCGCCCGCTTCGCATGCGGGAGGTACAGGGATCGATACCCTGCTGCTCCAAAGTTTTATCCTTGTTTTGCACGTGTCGAAAAGGACAAGACAACGTTTTTCGGCCATACCTCTTTTCGCAATCGTCGTTTTGCCATTTGAGCGACGGGAAACGATAGAGAAAATCAAAAGCTGCATTTTGCGAGTTGGTGGAGCTCAAACGGAGCAGTAGAACAAAAGTTATGAGCAAAAAACGAATTCAATCGACTCTGCTTGACTTGTGTCGTGAGTTTCAACTTTGTCGAGAATTTATTGTTGTACCTCTATAAATTTATAGAGATCCTGCACACGTATAATGTGTCCTTTCACACTCGAGTAGATTGCAAGTATGTCTAGATGTAAAACCCAGACGTGTATCGTTCACGTTAGAAAAGAGTGCATTCTACATACTGCGTGTTCTCCAAGACTATCTGTCGACAAGAAACAATCGATGTGTGTTGTTTGATGCGTGTGAATGTTTGTTCTGTTGTGTTTTGAGTATAGACAGTTTGTGTGCATCCGCGTCGTCGTGTAGTGAGTCGCCAAAGAGATATTTTCGTCTTATTCTGAATGTTTGTCACCAAGGACAGAATATAGCGTTTAAAAGGGGTTGTAGCTCAGATGGTAGAGCGCCCGCTTCGCATGCGGGAGGTACAGGGATCGATACCCTGCTGCTCCAAAGTTTTATCCTTGTTTTGCACGTGTCGAAAAGGACAAGACAACGTTTTTCGGCCATACCTCTTTTCGCAATCGTCGTTTTGCCATTTGAGCGACGGGAAACGATAGAGAAAATCAAAAGCTGCATTTTGCGAGTTGGTGGAGCTCAAACGGAGCAGTAGAACAAAAGTTATGAGCAAAAAACGAATTCAATCGACTCTGCTTGACTTGTGTCGTGAGTTTCAACTTTGTCGAGAATTTATTGTTGTACCTCTATAAATTTATAGAGATCCTGCACACGTATAATGTGTCCTTTCACACTCGAGTAGATTGCAAGTATGTCTAGATGTAAAACCCAGACGTGTATCGTTCACGTTAGAAAAGAGTGCATTCTACATACTGCGTGTTCTCCAAGACTATCTGTCGACAAGAAACAATCGATGTGTGTTGTTTGATGCGTGTGAATGTTTGTTCTGTTGTGTTTTGAGTATAGACAGTTTGTGTGCATCCGCGTCGTCGTGTAGTGAGTCGCCAAAGAGATATTTTCGTCTTATTCTGAATGTTTGTCACCAAGGACAGAATATAGCGTTTAAAAGGGGTTGTAGCTCAGATGGTAGAGCGCCCGCTTCGCATGCGGGAGGTACAGGGATCGATACCCTGCTGCTCCAAAGTTTTATCCTTGTTTTGCACGTGTCGAAAAGGACAAGACAACGTTTTTCGGCCATACCTCTTTTCGCAATCGTCGTTTTGCCATTTGAGCGACGGGAAACGATAGAGAAAATCAAAAGCTGCATTTTGCGAGTTGGTGGAGCTCAAACGGAGCAGTAGAACAAAAGTTATGAGCAAAAAACGAATTCAATCGACTCTGCTTGACTTGTGTCGTGAGTTTCAACTTTGTCGAGAATTTATTGTTGTACCTCTATAAATTTATAGAGATCCTGCACACGTATAATGTGTCCTTTCACACTCGAGTAGATTGCAAGTATGTCTAGATGTAAAACCCAGACGTGTATCGTTCACGTTAGAAAAGAGTGCATTCTACATACTGCGTGTTCTCCAAGACTATCTGTCGACAAGAAACAATCGATGTGTGTTGTTTGATGCGTGTGAATGTTTGTTCTGTTGTGTTTTGAGTATAGACAGTTTGTGTGCATCCGCGTCGTCGTGTAGTGAGTCGCCAAAGAGATATTTTCGTCTTATTCTGAATGTTTGTCACCAAGGACAGAATATAGCGTTTAAAAGGGGTTGTAGCTCAGATGGTAGAGCGCCCGCTTCGCATGCGCGGGAGGTACAGGGATCGATACCCTGCTGCTCCAAAGTTTTATCCTTGTTTTGCACGTGTCGAAAAGGACAAGACAACGTTTTTCGGCCATACCTCTTTTCGCAATCGTCGTTTTGCCATTTGAGCGACGGGAAACGATAGAGAAAATCAAAAGCTGCATTTTGCGAGTTGGTGGAGCTCAAACGGAGCAGTAGAACAAAAGTTATGAGCAAAAAACGAATTCAATCGACTCTGCTTGACTTGTGTCGTGAGTTTCAACTTTGTCGAGAATTTATTGTTGTACCTCTATAAATTTATAGAGATCCTGCACACGTATAATGTGTCCTTTCACACTCGAGTAGATTGCAAGTATGTCTAGATGTAAAACCCAGACGTGTATCGTTCACGTTAGAAAAGAGTGCATTCTACATACTGCGTGTTCTCCAAGACTATCTGTCGACAAGAAACAATCGATGTGTGTTGTTTGATGCGTGTGAATGTTTGTTCTGTTGTGTTTTGAGTATAGACAGTTTGTGTGCATCCGCGTCGTCGTGTAGTGAGTCGCCAAAGAGATATTTTCGTCTTATTCTGAATGTTTGTCACCAAGGACAGAATATAGCGTTTAAAAGGGGTTGTAGCTCAGATGGTAGAGCGCCCGCTTCGCATGCGGGAGGTACAGGGATCGATACCCTGCTGCTCCAAAGTTTTATCCTTGTTTTGCACGTGTCGAAAAGGACAAGACAACGTTTTTCGGCCATACCTCTTTTCGCAATCGTCGTTTTGCCATTTGAGCGACGGGAAACGATAGAGAAAATCAAAAGCTGCATTTTGCGAGTTGGTGGAGCTCAAACGGAGCAGTAGAACAAAAGTTATGAGCAAAAAACGAATTCAATCGACTCTGCTTGACTTGTGTCGTGAGTTTCAACTTTGTCGAGAATTTATTGTTGTACCTCTATAAATTTATAGAGATCCTGCACACGTATAATGTGTCCTTTCACACTCGAGTAGATTGCAAGTATGTCTAGATGTAAAACCCAGACGTGTATCGTTCACGTTAGAAAAGAGTGCATTCTACATACTGCGTGTTCTCCAAGACTATCTGTCGACAAGAAACAATCGATGTGTGTTGTTTGATGCGTGTGAATGTTTGTTCTGTTGTGTTTTGAGTATAGACAGTTTGTGTGCATCCGCGTCGTCGTGTAGTGAGTCGCCAAAGAGATATTTTCGTCTTATTCTGAATGTTTGTCACCAAGGACAGAATATAGCGTTTAAAAGGGGTTGTAGCTCAGATGGTAGAGCGCCCGCTTCGCATGCGGGAGGTACAGGGATCGATACCCTGCTGCTCCAAAGTTTTATCCTTGTTTTGCACGTGTCGAAAAGGACAAGACAACGTTTTTCGGCCATACCTCTTTTCGCAATCGTCGTTTTGCCATTTGAGCGACGGGAAACGATAGAGAAAATCAAAAGCTGCATTTTGCGAGTTGGTGGAGCTCAAACGGAGCAGTAGAACAAAAGTTATGAGCAAAAAACGAATTCAATCGACTCTGCTTGACTTGTGTCGTGAGTTTCAACTTTGTCGAGAATTTATTGTTGTACCTCTATAAATTTATAGAGATCCTGCACACGTATAATGTGTCCTTTCACACTCGAGTAGATTGCAAGTATGTCTAGATGTAAAACCCAGACGTGTATCGTTCACGTTAGAAAAGAGTGCATTCTACATACTGCGTGTTCTCCAAGACTATCTGTCGACAAGAAACAATCGATGTGTGTTGTTTGATGCGTGTGAATGTTTGTTCTGTTGTGTTTTGAGTATAGACAGTTTGTGTGCATCCGCGTCGTCGTGTAGTGAGTCGCCAAAGAGATATTTTCGTCTTATTCTGAATGTTTGTCACCAAGGACAGAATATAGCGTTTAAAAGGGGTTGTAGCTCAGATGGTAGAGCGCCCGCTTCGCATGCGGGAGGTACAGGGATCGATACCCTGCTGCTCCAAAGTTTTATCCTTGTTTTGCACGTGTCGAAAAGGACAAGACAACGTTTTTCGGCCATACCTCTTTTCGCAATCGTCGTTTTGCCATTTGAGCGACGGGAAACGATAGAGAAAATCAAAAGCTGCATTTTGCGAGTTGGTGGAGCTCAAACGGAGCAGTAGAACAAAAGTTATGAGCAAAAAACGAATTCAATCGACTCTGCTTGACTTGTGTCGTGAGTTTCAACTTTGTCGAGAATTTATTGTTGTACCTCTATAAATTTATAGAGATCCTGCACACGTATAATGTGTCCTTTCACACTCGAGTAGATTGCAAGTATGTCTAGATGTAAAACCCAGACGTGTATCGTTCACGTTAGAAAAGAGTGCATTCTACATACTGCGTGTTCTCCAAGACTATCTGTCGACAAGAAACAATCGATGTGTGTTGTTTGATGCGTGTGAATGTTTGTTCTGTTGTGTTTTGAGTATAGACAGTTTGTGTGCATCCGCGTCGTCGTGTAGTGAGTCGCCAAAGAGATATTTTCGTCTTATTCTGAATGTTTGTCACCAAGGACAGAATATAGCGTTTAAAAGGGGTTGTAGCTCAGATGGTAGAGCGCCCGCTTCGCATGCGGGAGGTACAGGGATCGATACCCTGCTGCTCCAAAGTTTTATCCTTGTTTTGCACGTGTCGAAAAGGACAAGACAACGTTTTTCGGCCATACCTCTTTTCGCAATCGTCGTTTTGCCATTTGAGCGACGGGAAACGATAGAGAAAATCAAAAGCTGCATTTTGCGAGTTGGTGGAGCTCAAACGGAGCAGTAGAACAAAAGTTATGAGCAAAAAACGAATTCAATCGACTCTGCTTGACTTGTGTCGTGAGTTTCAACTTTGTCGAGAATTTATTGTTGTACCTCTATAAATTTATAGAGATCCTGCACACGTATAATGTGTCCTTTCACACTCGAGTAGATTGCAAGTATGTCTAGATGTAAAACCCAGACGTGTATCGTTCACGTTAGAAAAGAGTGCATTCTACATACTGCGTGTTCTCCAAGACTATCTGTCGACAAGAAACAATCGATGTGTGTTGTTTGATGCGTGTGAATGTTTGTTCTGTTGTGTTTTGAGTATAGACAGTTTGTGTGCATCCGCGTCGTCGTGTAGTGAGTCGCCAAAGAGATATTTTCGTCTTATTCTGAATGTTTGTCACCAAGGACAGAATATAGCGTTTAAAAGGGGTTGTAGCTCAATGTCAATGGGGAGTCTATTTGTAGTTAATGTAAACTACAAACTAATATTGCCCGAAGGCTCATCCCATTTCCAACTGCTAGGCTGAATTGGAAATCAATTTGGCTTGTCGTTTTCTTGATTCGCTTCGACGTTGGGACTTCGATGGGGGTTGTAGCTCAGATGGTAGAGCGCCCGCTTCGCATGCGGGATCTACTGGAAAAAACATACCAACCAACAAGGCACTTTCTTCTACGAGGAGCCAATTTATTCCATCAGCCATACCTCTCATCCCACTGGAGGCCTTGCTACATTTATTCATCCTGACTGCCCTCTGGACAATTGCACCAATTTAAACCACTCTTGGGACAAACCTCTCCTCCGTGGTCGTTATTTACTTATATCGGCCACTCTGGACAATATCCCGGTTTTTATTCACAACATCTATGCTCCGTACGACTATCACGACCGTGTGGATTTTTTTAATGATCTGCCTCGCGATTTTCCACCCGAAGCTTTTCATATTGTTGGTGGCGACTTTAACGTTATTTTCTCCCCAACATTAGATTCATGCCGTCCTTCGACTCATGCGACCCATGGCTCATATGAACTCAACCTATGGCTACAAGATTTACACCTCGTTGACATTTTCCGTCAACAAAATCCACTGAAACGTGCTTTCACAAGTCCAAAATTTGTCAATCGGCTTGACTATATTTTCATCTCGTCTGCTATGGCATCCCTACGTCATCTGAAATTTCGTCACCTGGAACCAATTCCTCATGCTGACCACACTCCCTGCAAATTATTGACCAAACGTCCATCAGTATCAATGGGACCTGGTCCATGGAAAACACCACAATGGGTTCTCAACAATGACAAGGCCAAATTCATTATCTCTCGTCAACTTGAAACCTTCCTTACCAAGACCCAATTAAACTCAAATGTTGGTCTACATTTCGACACCATGATCACCAACATGCGAAATCAATTAAAATACCTACACGACGAGTTGGTCGAAAATCAACAAAGGCCTCTCAAGAAATTATCTATGGATTTGGCTTTATTGATTCGGGATTACCAAAACGCCCCATGTGCGTCCTTGATGGCACGTATCAAAACAATTCAAGCTGCCATACATGAATATCATGACAGGAAAAAAGTCCTACGGGAAGATACTGCTATGCAAACTCATCTCGAGAAAGCGGAAAGGTGTACCAAATTTCACCTGAAGCCACCTCGCACAATCCCTTTACAAAAATCTCCCTTCAAGGCACTCAAAATGTCCAATGGAAATATTGCTTCTGATCAACAATCAATTTCCTCGACACTCCACGAGTTTTATTCTGACCTGTATGGCGACCATGAGGCAGTTGACAAGGAAAGAACGGCCAAGTATTTAAAAACTCTGATATCTCGCCGACTCAATATCGACGACAAGAGATTTATTGGGGCTCCTCTCACGGCAAACGAATTTTATTTTGCCATTAAACACTCCAAACGGAATTCAACTCCTGGGCCAAATTCACTGCCCTACGAAATTTTGAAAATGTTTCCCCATGAATGGTCCCTGGCTTTGGAAATGCTATACTATTACCAAATCAACTCTCACTCCAACTTGGCACCCTCCCAATTGACAAGTTTAATTGTACTGCTGTACAAAAAGGACGACAAACTACTCCCAAAAAATTACCGTCCCATCAGCTTGGTCAATATCGACGTGAAAATCCTCACAATGGTCCTTGCAGAACGAATGCAGAGAATCATTCAGTCGATAGTCCACCCGGATCAAACAGGTTTTATTCGTGGTCGATCAATCCAAACCAATTTACTGCGCTTGGAAGACCTGAATCACTTTATGAAGTTTTATTCCTCCGAGTCTATTGTGGCCCTCTTGGACTTTGAAAAAGCCTTTGATAGGGTCAACCATTCCTATTTATTGGCAACCCTGAAGGAATTTAATTTTCCACCGTCCTTTCTCAACATGGTCAAAGTGCTTTATTCAAATCGTCGTGGACGAATTATTGTCAATGGACATTTATCCAACCCATTTAAGATCCAACGTGGTGTTTTACAAGGCGACCCATTATCACCTCTTTTATTTGTCTTGGCGCTAGAACCTATGTGTTTAGCCATACGCAAGAGAAAAGATTTGGGCATACGAATTGGTCATCACACTCACACCGGGAGCTATTATGCAGACGACTCCCAATTGTACTCCAAAAATACATCGACGTTGCAACTCCAACTCGACATCGTCAAAAAATTCTGTGATATCTCTGGTTTCAAGTTAAATCTCTCCAAGACAGAATTATTAACCCATGCCAATTTACCTCCAGACCTGGCACCTTTGGCTATTACTGATGACAAACCTGCTAAATCGTTGGGCCTTTTAATTTCTCCCAACATCACAGCCACAACACGTTTAAATTCGCTATTGGAGAAATTGGTCTCAAGAACACAACTATGGTCTTATCGAGCACGAACCCTACCCGGAAAAGTGACAATCCTAAGGTCAATTTGTTTTCCTGTGCTCTGGTATCAACTCCAATTTATTCCGATCGACAAAGAATATGCCAAACTATTCGACAAGGTCGCCAAGCAATTTATTCACGGCGATACAATTGATCCATATTCGACTCAACGTTATTTGCATCAATTCAACTCGGACATTATTTTCCTTCCAAAAGCACAAGGTGGTCTCGGATTTAAATCGTCTACCCACTGGTGGTCAAAACTACACCGGGTCATGACCTTTAAATGCTTCAAGCTACTCCTAGCACCACCTCACAACTCGTATGGTCAAACGAAATTGCCAGATGGCTATCCATTGGAGAATATTTACTCTCCAGAGCCTTCAGTCCATGGGGAAATTTTTATGATCTCCTTTTCATGAGTCCACACTCTAGTATGTACAAAGCCATATCCCACCAAGATAAGGTTCCACCTCTCTGGTCAGCATTTACTCGACTATGGTTATCCTTATCTCCAACCCCACTTAAATTTCCCACAGTTCAAGTCGATGGAAATTTTCCACTTTGGCACAATCAATTCTTACCCTTGGAGAAAACTGTCTTTGAACACTGCTATCCAAAGACTTATGATTATGCTGTATCACTGGCAAAATTAAATTTTACCCATGTTCGCCACCTACTCGATGAAAATGGCAATCTTATGGATCGGAAAATCCTGTTAGATTGGATTAAATCTCAATGCTCAAGACGCCATTTAGCCACTCCCGATCATAAATGGTGGTATGCTCTACACGGAAGACTTAAGTCTATCCTTCCATCTCCACCCGAGGACACAGAAATTAATTTTCGTCAGCCTACACCTTATCGGCAAACGGCTACCGAAATTACTTGGGCTGGAAATTTTAAAGATGGCTTTTTACCCTTTATTGATGCCACCTTGGATGATTTAACTCATGAATTTAAATCCAAATCAGCTCAGGAGGTTTTACCCACAGCGCATTTATTGGTACCCTCGGATTTTTATGCCCACAAGGAAAATATTAAAGTGGTCGCATTCTACAGGCAGCCCAAATTTATTCTGCCAACGTATAGTGCTTTCATATATCGACTGCTTATACGAGCCTTACCTCTCCGATACAAATTCAAGTACTCGGACGATATCCCGAACACTTGTATTTTTTGTCATGAAGTGGAGACGTATAAACATTTCACCTTGGACTGTCCATATACTCGAGCATGTTGGAGTCCATTTAAATCCATGGCCAGATCCCTTAACTTTACTTGGCCAACTACCATGGAAAAAATATTCTTCTCTCCTATAGCACTCCAAGACAAAGACCTCCAAGCTGGATTTAATTTGCTGTGGCCAATTTTTTTATCTTGTATTTGGTATACAATATGGAAAACTCGGTGCGACCGGATTTACCGTCCAGATTTACCTAACAAAACACCTATGACGATATCCAGCTTAGCAGGACACATTATAAAGCGGCATCTGTACCAAGTCAATCGAGCCTCCTTGGACGACTCCACGAAGGCTTCCTTGACATCGGTGCTTCATAGTTTGCACCAGAATGAGTGGTTCTCTGCCCAAATCTTACCACAATCTCAAAACGAGACCTTGGAACCTTAAAAGGCATGTTATATTGCAACCTTTGAAGAAATTCACCTAAGTCACCCAAACCAATGGGAAAACTCAAAGTGGATTTTCTCGCGACCCACTTGGCCTTTTCATGCGTTTGATGGCTCGTTAGCCCCAGCTAACAGAGCTCTATGAACACACCAAGTAACTTTATCTCATGCCGAGTCGTTCACAAAATCGACTTGACTTTATCCGTTCACCCAAAATGGCAAAACTATCGACAACTCTGGCATTGCTCTGACGATCATTTCAGACATTCTAATGGTCTTCAGGGTTGCTAGACATCCCAAGCAGACAAACGCAAGCGTTAGATTGCAAAAAAGTGCAGTGGTTCTCTCACAACAACACTTTGAAAATTGTTACGACGTCTCCCCCTGGGGGCGAAATCTCAAAATCGAGTGCACACTTTTTGTTCGGGAAAATTGCGCCACGGTGCCTAAAAGATTCTCCCATGTCTCCTCCTCAAGATGTGCCAGTTTGCGAGTGCTCAAACCTCGCCAAACTCGCGAAACAAAATTCGAAAGGAAATTCGACCCGGTGACACCCATTTTGAACCGGTTTCAACCCGTCACCAAAAGTGAAATTTCTCTCGACCTACTGCGTGGATTTCTACGTTTAGTGGCTTGTTATCTCAGTTGAATCGAGCTCTATGCCGACACCAACTAGCACATATTGCAGATCTATGGTTCAAAACCACGAACCCATTTTGGACTGTCACCCAAACCGGTGAAACACCAGGACAACTCGAACGCTTTCCCTACGGTCACCGAGTGACATCTAGGGGTCTAGTGGGTGGCTCCACCACTTATTACGACTAGCCAAAGCGTTAGAACGCCCTGAAACATCCTGGTTTGCTCGCAATCCTCAATCCAAAATGTCAACCGCCCCTATCCACCGGCTACAAAACCTTAAGTCGGCTACAGGTCGCAAATCATTTCCTATCGACCGGCTATGACTCTTTTCCATCCTATCATGGCTAGACGAGTGTTTTAAGCCATCAAGAGCGATGATTGAAGCCCTGGAACCTACTTGCCGTCGCCCCGACAACTTTTGGTGAAATGGCTAAAACTCATCGGAATGGCTCCTGAACGCAAATCAACTCCGATCGCCCAACTTAGAGTTGGAGAGGCTCGAGAATGTCCTCGCGATGGATTTGAGCTATCAAGCACCATGATAGCAGCACAGGAACCCAACTTCCGATTCCAAACCATTTTGAGCCGATAAGGCTCCAAAACGACCATCGTAGCTCATTTCAGCTACACGACTCTATATGCACCGATTAATATGGTGCATCCACCGCTAGCCTCCATTGATGGAGGACACCAAGTATGGCTATCTATCTCATAGCCGTTCGGAAGTTATGACTCCTTCAAATTTGGCCGCCGAGACGCCCGATTGGAAAAACCACTGGTTTTGGCTAGCGCTCTCCCGCTACACACTACCTATGGCGATTCTAATGGTGCGCTATCCTTCGTACGTATCGTCGCTACGATTCTGCCAAGTGGCTCCATGCACCGCGGCGCCGTTCGAAATCCAGCTCCGACGATGCTCGCGCTCGAGACCTATCCGCGCATGGCGCATGTCAAAATGGCACCTCCCAAATATTTTACCCTTTTTTATTATTTTTGGGAGGTTTACCCCAAAAGCCCAACCCACAAGGGATTTTCCCTCTATCTCGCCACCATCAACTCCGATGAAGACGCTCCTGAAATCAACTTTGCTTGTCATGGAACGACCGACCTCGTTGATTTTTTTGGCTGGTCAAATCGTCCAAGAACATTTTATTTTGGATGGTCTTTTCTCTCAAACCCAGCTTTTCCCATGGATCCAGCGATTTAATTCGGCCTCCTGAGGTCGAATTAAATTGGCCACGACCTTTTTGGATTTTTTGGGCTCCTACCTCTTGCCAATTTATTTTCCTTGGGCCTGATTTTACTCTGTTTCGACCCTTTTGTCAATTTTTGGCCTTCCTCTCCTGTCGATTTATTTATTCATGGATCGACCCCAACTCAAGCTTTTATTTACTTGGCCTTTTTCACTGCGTACCTCCACTTGGAATTTTTATCAAGACTTTTGTATACAAATTTTCAAGTCCTCCACAGTCAACCCGAAATTGCCTCGTATCTCGCCACCACCAACTCGGATCAAGATGGTCATGAAAAGAAAGTTGCTTGTATGGCTCTTTTCTATACTGTTGAATTTTTTCACAGCCTGAATCGCCATGCAACATTTTCTTTCTGCCATGGTTCCTCCAAATTACCCCACACCCAAGTCTATTTCGGTTAAGCAACACTGGACGATTTTCCACAAGAACCTTCCAAGGTCACATTTCGCAACACATATTTATTATGCGACCTATGAAGCCAAAATCGAAAGTCTAGTTTGCGGCCCTTTTGGGCCATATTAATTCTTTAATATACTCAGTTAACCGCTTCGCATGCGGGAGGTACAGGGATCGATACCCTGCTGCTCCAAAGTTTTATCCTTGTTTTGCACGTGTCGAAAAGGACAAGACAACGTTTTTCGGCCATACCTCTTTTCGCAATCGTCGTTTTGCCATTTGAGCGACGGGAAACGATAGAGAAAATCAAAAGCTGCATTTTGCGAGTTGGTGGAGCTCAAACGGAGCAGTAGAACAAAAGTTATGAGCAAAAAACGAATTCAATCGACTCTGCTTGACTTGTGTCGTGAGTTTCAACTTTGTCGAGAATTTATTGTTGTACCTCTATAAATTTATAGAGATCCTGCACACGTATAATGTGTCCTTTCACACTCGAGTAGATTGCAAGTATGTCTAGATGTAAAACCCAGACGTGTATCGTTCACGTTAGAAAAGAGTGCATTCTACATACTGCGTGTTCTCCAAGACTATCTGTCGACAAGAAACAATCGATGTGTGTTGTTTGATGCGTGTGAATGTTTGTTCTGTTGTGTTTTGAGTATAGACAGTTTGTGTGCATCCGCGTCGTCGTGTAGTGAGTCGCCAAAGAGATATTTTCGTCTTATTCTGAATGTTTGTCACCAAGGACAGAATATAGCGTTTAAAAGGGGTTGTAGCTCAGATGGTAGAGCGCCCGCTTCGCATGCGGGAGGTACAGGGATCGATACCCTGCTGCTCCAAAGTTTTATCCTTGTTTTGCACGTGTCGAAAAGGACAAGACAACGTTTTTCGGCCATACCTCTTTTCGCAATCGTCGTTTTGCCATTTGAGCGACGGGAAACGATAGAGAAAATCAAAAGCTGCATTTTGCGAGTTGGTGGAGCTCAAACGGAGCAGTAGAACAAAAGTTATGAGCAAAAAACGAATTCAATCGACTCTGCTTGACTTGTGTCGTGAGTTTCAACTTTGTCGAGAATTTATTGTTGTACCTCTATAAATTTATAGAGATCCTGCACACGTATAATGTGTCCTTTCACACTCGAGTAGATTGCAAGTATGTCTAGATGTAAAACCCAGACGTGTATCGTTCACGTTAGAAAAGAGTGCATTCTACATACTGCGTGTTCTCCAAGACTATCTGTCGACAAGAAACAATCGATGTGTGTTGTTTGATGCGTGTGAATGTTTGTTCTGTTGTGTTTTGAGTATAGACAGTTTGTGTGCATCCGCGTCGTCGTGTAGTGAGTCGCCAAAGAGATATTTTCGTCTTATTCTGAATGTTTGTCACCAAGGACAGAATATAGCGTTTAAAAGGGGTTGTAGCTCAATGTCAATGGGGAGTCTATTTGTAGTTAATGTAAACTACAAACTAATATTGCCCGAAGGCTCATCCCATTTCCAACTGCTAGGCTGAATTGGAAATCAATTTGGCTTGTCGTTTTCTTGATTCGCTTCGACGTTGGGACTTCGATGGGGGTTGTAGCTCAGATGGTAGAGCGCCCGCTTCGCATGCGGGAGGTACAGGGATCGATACCCTGCTGCTCCAAAGTTTTATCCTTGTTTTGCACGTGTCGAAAAGGACAAGACAACGTTTTTCGGCCATACCTCTTTTCGCAATCGTCGTTTTGCCATTTGAGCGACGGGAAACGATAGAGAAAATCAAAAGCTGCATTTTGCGAGTTGGTGGAGCTCAAACGGAGCAGTAGAACAAAAGTTATGAGCAAAAAACGAATTCAATCGACTCTGCTTGACTTGTGTCGTGAGTTTCAACTTTGTCGAGAATTTATTGTTGTACCTCTATAAATTTATAGAGATCCTGCACACGTATAATGTGTCCTTTCACACTCGAGTAGATTGCAAGTATGTCTAGATGTAAAACCCAGACGTGTATCGTTCACGTTAGAAAAGAGTGCATTCTACATACTGCGTGTTCTCCAAGACTATCTGTCGACAAGAAACAATCGATGTGTGTTGTTTGATGCGTGTGAATGTTTGTTCTGTTGTGTTTTGAGTATAGACAGTTTGTGTGCATCCGCGTCGTCGTGTAGTGAGTCGCCAAAGAGATATTTTCGTCTTATTCTGAATGTTTGTCACCAAGGACAGAATATAGCGTTTAAAAGGGGTTGTAGCTCAGATGGTAGAGCGCCCGCTTCGCATGCGGGAGGTACAGGGATCGATACCCTGCTGCTCCAAAGTTTTATCCTTGTTTTGCACGTGTCGAAAAGGACAAGACAACGTTTTTCGGCCATACCTCTTTTCGCAATCGTCGTTTTGCCATTTGAGCGACGGGAAACGATAGAGAAAATCAAAAGCTGCATTTTGCGAGTTGGTGGAGCTCAAACGGAGCAGTAGAACAAAAGTTATGAGCAAAAAACGAATTCAATCGACTCTGCTTGACTTGTGTCGTGAGTTTCAACTTTGTCGAGAATTTATTGTTGTACCTCTATAAATTTATAGAGATCCTGCACACGTATAATGTGTCCTTTCACACTCGAGTAGATTGCAAGTATGTCTAGATGTAAAACCCAGACGTGTATCGTTCACGTTAGAAAAGAGTGCATTCTACATACTGCGTGTTCTCCAAGACTATCTGTCGACAAGAAACAATCGATGTGTGTTGTTTGATGCGTGTGAATGTTTGTTCTGTTGTGTTTTGAGTATAGACAGTTTGTGTGCATCCGCGTCGTCGTGTAGTGAGTCGCCAAAGAGATATTTTCGTCTTATTCTGAATGTTTGTCACCAAGGACAGAATATAGCGTTTAAAAGGGGTTGTAGCTCAGATGGTAGAGCGCCCGCTTCGCATGCGGGAGGTACAGGGATCGATACCCTGCTGCTCCAAAGTTTTATCCTTGTTTTGCACGTGTCGAAAAGGACAAGACAACGTTTTTCGGCCATACCTCTTTTCGCAATCGTCGTTTTGCCATTTGAGCGACGGGAAACGATAGAGAAAATCAAAAGCTGCATTTTGCGAGTTGGTGGAGCTCAAACGGAGCAGTAGAACAAAAGTTATGAGCAAAAAACGAATTCAATCGACTCTGCTTGACTTGTGTCGTGAGTTTCAACTTTGTCGAGAATTTATTGTTGTACCTCTATAAATTTATAGAGATCCTGCACACGTATAATGTGTCCTTTCACACTCGAGTAGATTGCAAGTATGTCTAGATGTAAAACCCAGACGTGTATCGTTCACGTTAGAAAAGAGTGCATTCTACATACTGCGTGTTCTCCAAGACTATCTGTCGACAAGAAACAATCGATGTGTGTTGTTTGATGCGTGTGAATGTTTGTTCTGTTGTGTTTTGAGTATAGACAGTTTGTGTGCATCCGCGTCGTCGTGTAGTGAGTCGCCAAAGAGATATTTTCGTCTTATTCTGAATGTTTGTCACCAAGGACAGAATATAGCGTTTAAAAGGGGTTGTAGCTCAGATGGTAGAGCGCCCGCTTCGCATGCGGGAGGTACAGGGATCGATACCCTGCTGCTCCAAAGTTTTATCCTTGTTTTGCACGTGTCGAAAAGGACAAGACAACGTTTTTCGGCCATACCTCTTTTCGCAATCGTCGTTTTGCCATTTGAGCGACGGGAAACGATAGAGAAAATCAAAAGCTGCATTTTGCGAGTTGGTGGAGCTCAAACGGAGCAGTAGAACAAAAGTTATGAGCAAAAAACGAATTCAATCGACTCTGCTTGACTTGTGTCGTGAGTTTCAACTTTGTCGAGAATTTATTGTTGTACCTCTATAAATTTATAGAGATCCTGCACACGTATAATGTGTCCTTTCACACTCGAGTAGATTGCAAGTATGTCTAGATGTAAAACCCAGACGTGTATCGTTCACGTTAGAAAAGAGTGCATTCTACATACTGCGTGTTCTCCAAGACTATCTGTCGACAAGAAACAATCGATGTGTGTTGTTTGATGCGTGTGAATGTTTGTTCTGTTGTGTTTTGAGTATAGACAGTTTGTGTGCATCCGCGTCGTCGTGTAGTGAGTCGCCAAAGAGATATTTTCGTCTTATTCTGAATGTTTGTCACCAAGGACAGAATATAGCGTTTAAAAGGGGTTGTAGCTCAGATGGTAGAGCGCCCGCTTCGCATGCGGGAGGTACAGGGATCGATACCCTGCTGCTCCAAAGTTTTATCCTTGTTTTGCACGTGTCGAAAAGGACAAGACAACGTTTTTCGGCCATACCTCTTTTCGCAATCGTCGTTTTGCCATTTGAGCGACGGGAAACGATAGAGAAAATCAAAAGCTGCATTTTGCGAGTTGGTGGAGCTCAAACGGAGCAGTAGAACAAAAGTTATGAGCAAAAAACGAATTCAATCGACTCTGCTTGACTTGTGTCGTGAGTTTCAACTTTGTCGAGAATTTATTGTTGTACCTCTATAAATTTATAGAGATCCTGCACACGTATAATGTGTCCTTTCACACTCGAGTAGATTGCAAGTATGTCTAGATGTAAAACC
The DNA here is from genome assembly GCA_019828595.1 of Aphanomyces cochlioides. Taxonomy (NCBI): domain Eukaryota; phylum Oomycota; class Saprolegniomycetes; order Saprolegniales; family Verrucalvaceae; genus Aphanomyces; species Aphanomyces cochlioides. The sequence continues at coordinate 154,399 of JAHQRK010000029.1, read as the reverse complement.
CAGACGTGTATCGTTCACGTTAGAAAAGAGTGCATTCTACATACTGCGTGTTCTCCAAGACTATCTGTCGACAAGAAACAATCGATGTGTGTTGTTTGATGCGTGTGAATGTTTGTTCTGTTGTGTTTTGAGTATAGACAGTTTGTGTGCATCCGCGTCGTCGTGTAGTGAGTCGCCAAAGAGATATTTTCGTCTTATTCTGAATGTTTGTCACCAAGGACAGAATATAGCGTTTAAAAGGGGTTGTAGCTCAGATGGTAGAGCGCCCGCTTCGCATGCGGGAGGTACAGGGATCGATACCCTGCTGCTCCAAAGTTTTATCCTTGTTTTGCACGTGTCGAAAAGGACAAGACAACGTTTTTCGGCCATACCTCTTTTCGCAATCGTCGTTTTGCCATTTGAGCGACGGGAAACGATAGAGAAAATCAAAAGCTGCATTTTGCGAGTTGGTGGAGCTCAAACGGAGCAGTAGAACAAAAGTTATGAGCAAAAAACGAATTCAATCGACTCTGCTTGACTTGTGTCGTGAGTTTCAACTTTGTCGAGAATTTATTGTTGTACCTCTATAAATTTATAGAGATCCTGCACACGTATAATGTGTCCTTTCACACTCGAGTAGATTGCAAGTATGTCTAGATGTAAAACCCAGACGTGTATCGTTCACGTTAGAAAAGAGTGCATTCTACATACTGCGTGTTCTCCAAGACTATCTGTCGACAAGAAACAATCGATGTGTGTTGTTTGATGCGTGTGAATGTTTGTTCTGTTGTGTTTTGAGTATAGACAGTTTGTGTGCATCCGCGTCGTCGTGTAGTGAGTCGCCAAAGAGATATTTTCGTCTTATTCTGAATGTTTGTCACCAAGGACAGAATATAGCGTTTAAAAGGGGTTGTAGCTCAGATGGTAGAGCGCCCGCTTCGCATGCGGGAGAGGGGGGGAAATTGGCTCAGTGGTAGAGCACACGCTTCGTAAGCGAGAGGTCACCGGTTCGATCCCGGGCTAGGACGAGGGATTTGCAACCCCTCCACCCCCCCTGTCCGAAAGCACGGTATTTAATGGGATGTATGTGATCGGGAAACTTAAGTGCGCCTCGAACTTACAAGAGAAGGATTGTCCGGAAGCGGTTACCGGAATGAAAGTGTCAGTTTAATGTGGCCGTTCTGTAAAAACGTGTCGAATCGCTGTACTACCGAAAAGGTAGAACTATCAAGACAAAGCCGTTAGACCTGGTCCAGCTGAGTTAAAGTAGTTCATATCCACTATAACCTAGGTAATATACTCAATAAACCGCTTCGCATGCGGGAGGTACAGGGATCGATACCCTGCTGCTCCAAAGTTTTATCCTTGTTTTGCACGTGTCGAAAAGGACAAGACAACGTTTTTCGGCCATACCTCTTTTCGCAATCGTCGTTTTGCCATTTGAGCGACGGGAAACGATAGAGAAAATCAAAAGCTGCATTTTGCGAGTTGGTGGAGCTCAAACGGAGCAGTAGAACAAAAGTTATGAGCAAAAAACGAATTCAATCGACTCTGCTTGACTTGTGTCGTGAGTTTCAACTTTGTCGAGAATTTATTGTTGTACCTCTATAAATTTATAGAGATCCTGCACACGTATAATGTGTCCTTTCACACTCGAGTAGATTGCAAGTATGTCTAGATGTAAAACCCAGACGTGTATCGTTCACGTTAGAAAAGAGTGCATTCTACATACTGCGTGTTCTCCAAGACTATCTGTCGACAAGAAACAATCGATGTGTGTTGTTTGATGCGTGTGAATGTTTGTTCTGTTGTGTTTTGAGTATAGACAGTTTGTGTGCATCCGCGTCGTCGTGTAGTGAGTCGCCAAAGAGATATTTTCGTCTTATTCTGAATGTTTGTCACCAAGGACAGAATATAGCGTTTAAAAGGGGTTGTAGCTCAGATGGTAGAGCGCCCGCTTCGCATGCGGGAGGTACAGGGATCGATACCCTGCTGCTCCAAAGTTTTATCCTTGTTTTGCACGTGTCGAAAAGGACAAGACAACGTTTTTCGGCCATACCTCTTTTCGCAATCGTCGTTTTGCCATTTGAGCGACGGGAAACGATAGAGAAAATCAAAAGCTGCATTTTGCGAGTTGGTGGAGCTCAAACGGAGCAGTAGAACAAAAGTTATGAGCAAAAAACGAATTCAATCGACTCTGCTTGACTTGTGTCGTGAGTTTCAACTTTGTCGAGAATTTATTGTTGTACCTCTATAAATTTATAGAGATCCTGCACACGTATAATGTGTCCTTTCACACTCGAGTAGATTGCAAGTATGTCTAGATGTAAAACCCAGACGTGTATCGTTCACGTTAGAAAAGAGTGCATTCTACATACTGCGTGTTCTCCAAGACTATCTGTCGACAAGAAACAATCGATGTGTGTTGTTTGATGCGTGTGAATGTTTGTTCTGTTGTGTTTTGAGTATAGACAGTTTGTGTGCATCCGCGTCGTCGTGTAGTGAGTCGCCAAAGAGATATTTTCGTCTTATTCTGAATGTTTGTCACCAAGGACAGAATATAGCGTTTAAAAGGGGTTGTAGCTCAGATGGTAGAGCGCCCGCTTCGCATGCGGGAGGTACAGGGATCGATACCCTGCTGCTCCAAAGTTTTATCCTTGTTTTGCACGTGTCGAAAAGGACAAGACAACGTTTTTCGGCCATACCTCTTTTCGCAATCGTCGTTTTGCCATTTGAGCGACGGGAAACGATAGAGAAAATCAAAAGCTGCATTTTGCGAGTTGGTGGAGCTCAAACGGAGCAGTAGAACAAAAGTTATGAGCAAAAAACGAATTCAATCGACTCTGCTTGACTTGTGTCGTGAGTTTCAACTTTGTCGAGAATTTATTGTTGTACCTCTATAAATTTATAGAGATCCTGCACACGTATAATGTGTCCTTTCACACTCGAGTAGATTGCAAGTATGTCTAGATGTAAAACCCAGACGTGTATCGTTCACGTTAGAAAAGAGTGCATTCTACATACTGCGTGTTCTCCAAGACTATCTGTCGACAAGAAACAATCGATGTGTGTTGTTTGATGCGTGTGAATGTTTGTTCTGTTGTGTTTTGAGTATAGACAGTTTGTGTGCATCCGCGTCGTCGTGTAGTGAGTCGCCAAAGAGATATTTTCGTCTTATTCTGAATGTTTGTCACCAAGGACAGAATATAGCGTTTAAAAGGGGTTGTAGCTCAGATGGTAGAGCGCCCGCTTCGCATGCGGGAGGTACAGGGATCGATACCCTGCTGCTCCAAAGTTTTATCCTTGTTTTGCACGTGTCGAAAAGGACAAGACAACGTTTTTCGGCCATACCTCTTTTCGCAATCGTCGTTTTGCCATTTGAGCGACGGGAAACGATAGAGAAAATCAAAAGCTGCATTTTGCGAGTTGGTGGAGCTCAAACGGAGCAGTAGAACAAAAGTTATGAGCAAAAAACGAATTCAATCGACTCTGCTTGACTTGTGTCGTGAGTTTCAACTTTGTCGAGAATTTATTGTTGTACCTCTATAAATTTATAGAGATCCTGCACACGTATAATGTGTCCTTTCACACTCGAGTAGATTGCAAGTATGTCTAGATGTAAAACCCAGACGTGTATCGTTCACGTTAGAAAAGAGTGCATTCTACATACTGCGTGTTCTCCAAGACTATCTGTCGACAAGAAACAATCGATGTGTGTTGTTTGATGCGTGTGAATGTTTGTTCTGTTGTGTTTTGAGTATAGACAGTTTGTGTGCATCCGCGTCGTCGTGTAGTGAGTCGCCAAAGAGATATTTTCGTCTTATTCTGAATGTTTGTCACCAAGGACAGAATATAGCGTTTAAAAGGGGTTGTAGCTCAGATGGTAGAGCGCCCGCTTCGCATGCGGGAGGTACAGGGATCGATACCCTGCTGCTCCAAAGTTTTATCCTTGTTTTGCACGTGTCGAAAAGGACAAGACAACGTTTTTCGGCCATACCTCTTTTCGCAATCGTCGTTTTGCCATTTGAGCGACGGGAAACGATAGAGAAAATCAAAAGCTGCATTTTGCGAGTTGGTGGAGCTCAAACGGAGCAGTAGAACAAAAGTTATGAGCAAAAAACGAATTCAATCGACTCTGCTTGACTTGTGTCGTGAGTTTCAACTTTGTCGAGAATTTATTGTTGTACCTCTATAAATTTATAGAGATCCTGCACACGTATAATGTGTCCTTTCACACTCGAGTAGATTGCAAGTATGTCTAGATGTAAAACCCAGACGTGTATCGTTCACGTTAGAAAAGAGTGCATTCTACATACTGCGTGTTCTCCAAGACTATCTGTCGACAAGAAACAATCGATGTGTGTTGTTTGATGCGTGTGAATGTTTGTTCTGTTGTGTTTTGAGTATAGACAGTTTGTGTGCATCCGCGTCGTCGTGTAGTGAGTCGCCAAAGAGATATTTTCGTCTTATTCTGAATGTTTGTCACCAAGGACAGAATATAGCGTTTAAAAGGGGTTGTAGCTCAGATGGTAGAGCGCCCGCTTCGCATGCGGGAGGTACAGGGATCGATACCCTGCTGCTCCAAAGTTTTATCCTTGTTTTGCACGTGTCGAAAAGGACAAGACAACGTTTTTCGGCCATACCTCTTTTCGCAATCGTCGTTTTGCCATTTGAGCGACGGGAAACGATAGAGAAAATCAAAAGCTGCATTTTGCGAGTTGGTGGAGCTCAAACGGAGCAGTAGAACAAAAGTTATGAGCAAAAAACGAATTCAATCGACTCTGCTTGACTTGTGTCGTGAGTTTCAACTTTGTCGAGAATTTATTGTTGTACCTCTATAAATTTATAGAGATCCTGCACACGTATAATGTGTCCTTTCACACTCGAGTAGATTGCAAGTATGTCTAGATGTAAAACCCAGACGTGTATCGTTCACGTTAGAAAAGAGTGCATTCTACATACTGCGTGTTCTCCAAGACTATCTGTCGACAAGAAACAATCGATGTGTGTTGTTTGATGCGTGTGAATGTTTGTTCTGTTGTGTTTTGAGTATAGACAGTTTGTGTGCATCCGCGTCGTCGTGTAGTGAGTCGCCAAAGAGATATTTTCGTCTTATTCTGAATGTTTGTCACCAAGGACAGAATATAGCGTTTAAAAGGGGTTGTAGCTCAGATGGTAGAGCGCCCGCTTCGCATGCGGGAGGTACAGGGATCGATACCCTGCTGCTCCAAAGTTTTATCCTTGTTTTGCACGTGTCGAAAAGGACAAGACAACGTTTTTCGGCCATACCTCTTTTCGCAATCGTCGTTTTGCCATTTGAGCGACGGGAAACGATAGAGAAAATCAAAAGCTGCATTTTGCGAGTTGGTGGAGCTCAAACGGAGCAGTAGAACAAAAGTTATGAGCAAAAAACGAATTCAATCGACTCTGCTTGACTTGTGTCGTGAGTTTCAACTTTGTCGAGAATTTATTGTTGTACCTCTATAAATTTATAGAGATCCTGCACACGTATAATGTGTCCTTTCACACTCGAGTAGATTGCAAGTATGTCTAGATGTAAAACCCAGACGTGTATCGTTCACGTTAGAAAAGAGTGCATTCTACATACTGCGTGTTCTCCAAGACTATCTGTCGACAAGAAACAATCGATGTGTGTTGTTTGATGCGTGTGAATGTTTGTTCTGTTGTGTTTTGAGTATAGACAGTTTGTGTGCATCCGCGTCGTCGTGTAGTGAGTCGCCAAAGAGATATTTTCGTCTTATTCTGAATGTTTGTCACCAAGGACAGAATATAGCGTTTAAAAGGGGTTGTAGCTCAGATGGTAGAGCGCCCGCTTCGCATGCGGGAGGTACAGGGATCGATACCCTGCTGCTCCAAAGTTTTATCCTTGTTTTGCACGTGTCGAAAAGGACAAGACAACGTTTTTCGGCCATACCTCTTTTCGCAATCGTCGTTTTGCCATTTGAGCGACGGGAAACGATAGAGAAAATCAAAAGCTGCATTTTGCGAGTTGGTGGAGCTCAAACGGAGCAGTAGAACAAAAGTTATGAGCAAAAAACGAATTCAATCGACTCTGCTTGACTTGTGTCGTGAGTTTCAACTTTGTCGAGAATTTATTGTTGTACCTCTATAAATTTATAGAGATCCTGCACACGTATAATGTGTCCTTTCACACTCGAGTAGATTGCAAGTATGTCTAGATGTAAAACCCAGACGTGTATCGTTCACGTTAGAAAAGAGTGCATTCTACATACTGCGTGTTCTCCAAGACTATCTGTCGACAAGAAACAATCGATGTGTGTTGTTTGATGCGTGTGAATGTTTGTTCTGTTGTGTTTTGAGTATAGACAGTTTGTGTGCATCCGCGTCGTCGTGTAGTGAGTCGCCAAAGAGATATTTTCGTCTTATTCTGAATGTTTGTCACCAAGGACAGAATATAGCGTTTAAAAGGGGTTGTAGCTCACTGCAATGGGGAGGTATATTAATAGACTTTCAATATCTACTAATACTAATATTGCCTACTAACGGCTCATCCCACTTCCAAATGCTTCAGCAGATTTTCTACTTTGGGCTTTGGAGTACAGCGATTTTTGACTTGTTGAATAAATACTTGGGGCTTGTTAATTTGGGGCTGAAGGTTGGAGCGCGAGCAAAGTCGGGTACTTGGCTACCAGTGGGCGATAGACAGGTTGTCTATGCAAAGTATTGATTGCTGAAATTGCTTCCACTCGTTGAGGGCTGTCAACTTCTTGGAGGCGAAGCCATCTGCGGATCGATGCATGCCATCGGATGAAGCTGACTTCTTGCCAAATTTCTGGCGGAGGCGGCTCCTTCGATTCGAACTTGGCGGCGTTGTGCGTTGTCCAAATATAGTGAAGGTTGGAAGCACACAGAAGAGCCCAGAGCACAAACAGTATGTCTTGAAGCTGGCTACCGCGTTCGTTGACTTGAAAGCGGTCGATGTTGGTGATGGCAGTCCAATCGAAATTGACACCGAAGCATCGCCAAGCGGTCGCGTGAAAACGCCAAAGGGGATACACGCGAGAGCAGGTGTGGAAGGCGTGGTGTTGGTTCTCCGGTGCGTCGCAATTGGTATAGACACAGCAAATTACGTCTGGCTGCTGAGGTTGCAAGTAGAACAAGCGCGAGTTGACAGGCAGCATGTTGAACAACAGTCGAAACCAAACGTCGCCATGGAGGGGAGGCGGCCAACGGCATGTTTTGCGGATGAGTCGCACGTAGGTCGCAATATCTTGTTGCTCGACGCGGGACGATGTCGCCACTGGGTGCGGTTTTCCATCCGAAGGGGCGTGATGCGCCAAACGTGATACGAGTCGCTTGGGCCAACGCTCGAAGGATAGCAATTGATCTTTGAAAAGTGCCTTGAAAGGGTGACTTGTTGTATCGATATCGGTCAAAGCAGTTCCAGTTCGAACGCCAGACGTGCGGAGGACTTGGTCGAATATCTTGGTGAGGTGGCTATAAACTTGACCAGCACGTTCGGGTGCTGCAAATCCCATCGCGCCGTTCGCTTGTAACGTCACTTGTGCCGCACGGTTGTTGGATGACAGTCGATCAATAAACGCAGCTCTTGTAGGCCATGTCCCTTGCCGTGTCAAGAAGTCTTTGAGGCAGTGGAAACCGTTTTGAGACGCATGTCTACACCATCGACGACACAGAGCAGTCTTCACGACATTTGATGTAGCACCCGCAGGACCAACTTGCAGAGCGGGGTAGGATGTCAGCCACACGGGGAGGTTCAAAAGTTCTTCGAGGCTTGGTGGCGAAGCGGTTCGCTTGGCCATAGGTGTGGCGGCCCATTGATGCCAAATGTCGTGCCAAAGAGGATGCAGCTCCCACAAAAACAACCACTTGGAGCTGTGGTTGGGGAAGTACGTGAGAAAGTCGAACGGGTGGGTGTCGCGATACAGCTTGTTCATGACACGGGAAAATTGTCTCTTGACAAGCAACTTCCATGGGGCAAATGTGTTGGGTGAATTGGGCTGCATCAAGAGTTGGAGCCGCAGCAGTCGCTGAGTCCGAAGCTTCGAAGCCACATGCGGAATACCGAGGCCGAGTTTTTGATCGAACTGCCACTTGCGGCAAATAGTTGAGCGATGATGGTCGGTGATTTGCGTCTTCCGACCAAGGATGTACTTGTTGACCATTCTTTGCCAAACGGCAACCATCGTTGGAGGCACATACACTGCAGCCGTGACATGCCATAACAACGACAACAACATGGTCGATACGATGAGTTTGCGGCCTTGGATGGTTCGCGCACGACTTCCCCACGTTTGAAACGCAGCCAGAAACTTGTCGTTCAGTTGCTGGACTTGAAAATCGCGCGGCAGTCGGTGGCCAAAGAGAATACCAAGGTATTTCACTGGCTTCTCGCTCGGCAAGACGTTCAAGAGGCCACCATCGTCGATGTCTTCGATATCGAGATTGTTGTTGAGCGCCAAAGTCATGCACTTGGCAACGTTGAGACGAGCTCCAGACACAGAGCAAAAGTCTTCGACAATTGCCATTTGCTCGACCGCCGCTTGGAGGGATGACGAGAGTAGAGTCGTGTCGTCGGCAAAGTAGATGCTCGTCAGTGAGTCTCCATTTGGAAGGGGAATACCAAAATCAGGAGATCCGCGTAGCATTTCGCCGAGTGGCTCGAGGTAAAGTACGAAGAGCATGCACGATAGGGGGCAACCTTGCTTGACTCCGCGGGTAGGCCGTATGGTAGGGCCAAGACCGTCGTTGAAAATGATCTGGACCAGAGGCGTATTGTAAAGCAACTGAACCCAAGACACAAATGTGGGACCGATGTTCATCTCCTTGAGTACGTCGAAGAGAAAGCCTTGGTCAACCATATCGTATGCCTTGGAAAAGTCGAGAAACGTCGCGTAGTAGTCGTGGTCTTCATTGGTACAGAAAGTCTGCAATGCTTGTACCAGCATCACGTGGTCGTGCAAGCGACGGCCAGGGACAAAACCAGCTTGGCTTGGGTGAGCGAGGTATGGGGCAACTTGTGCAAGACGGTAGGCCAGCGCCCGCGATAGAATCTTGACTTCAACCGACATGAGAGTAATCGGCCGATAGTTGCCAGGGTCGCCTCTGTCTCCAGCCTTGAACAAGAGCGCCACTGCACTTCGGCGTTGTTGGAGCAGGAGGTGACCGTGATGGGTGAGTTGGTAGTTGAACACCTTGAGCAGGATTTGGGCGAATACGTCCGGGGAGACTTGAAAGAAAGCTGCAGGCCAGCCGTCTGAACCAGGAGACTTGTTCGGGTTCATAGACTTGAGCGCGCCGCACAGGTCTTCCGCCGTGAGAGGACTTTCCAGAGCGTCGCGCTGTTCTTGAGTGAGACGTCGAGTAATGGCTCGAATGATAGCTCGGCGACGGGCCCGATTCAACGGTGGTTGGTCTCTTGGAGTGACCATGATGTTTTTCCAATGAGACGTAAAACCAGCCTTGACTTCAGACGGGTCAGTCGACGTTGCACCGTTGATTGTCACGGACGAGAGCGGCACTTTGATCCCCTTGGGTCGACGAAAAAAGTGACTGGTACCTCGCTCGTTGACGTTGGCGTGAAAGTCGAATTGCTGATCCAGGTTGAACTGTCGGTACTCGCTGCGGGCAGTGTCAAGGGCTTGACGGGCGGTATTAACAATGGATGTCTCAACGAGTCCCATGTCGAATGCTCGGCGGGAAGTAAGCCACTTCATCTTGAGGCTGTTGAGTGTGTACTTCATCGAGTCAATGTACTGGCGATGACTGACTTGGAGACGCTTCTTCATTCTCTTCAACCAGCCGTACCACTTTGCGCCAAAGTTTTGAGTGTCGTCTGCGCGCATCTCGTCCAAAAGTTGATTGGCTTCGGCCTTGATCGCTGCGACTACTTGAGGGTTCTTTAAGAGCTCACGGGGGAGGCGCCAGTAACTTCGGTCGGGAGCTCGCTGCTCGCAGGAGAGGACCACTTTGTGTTCCATGTGGTCGCCTGCAAAGCTGCTTGGGGAATAGCTTGAACGTGCGTACGTTTGAGCGACGATATCTTGGTCCACAAACAGGTAGTCGAGGCGGTTGCTTCGACCAGGGCCGCTGTAAACGCGCTCGTTGGGGTGGTGCATCCTCCACGCATCGATAACACCAAGTGCTGAAAGCCAGGCAATGCATTCCGCCTTACCAGCGTTGTGGTCTTGGCGAGGTCGAGTCGCGTCCAGATGCTCCTCCAGGGGTAAGTTGAAATCGCCTCCGACAAAGTGAATGCTGTCGTCTTCAAAGTCGCGAGGCAGATCGTCGAAAAACGGTGCTCGAGAGTGAGCGATAACCGGGGCATAGACGTTGTGAAAGTACACAGGAACGCCGTCCCACTGAGTTCGAACAACCATGTATCTTCCAGGTCGGTCATGGGTGGTCAAGTGTTGCAGGTCGAGGAATCCAGGCATGGATCCATGGAAATACGATGCCACACCGCAGCGCCGATTGTTGAGTGAGTCGACGCGATCAGTGCGGAGATCGTTGGTGAAGAGCTTGTATTTGCCAACGCCTACTTCGTTGTTGAGGTGGAGTTGGAAGGTTTCGAGATGTTTGATGTTATTGATTTTGGTTTCTTGAAAGAAAACGGCTTGGGTCGGAATTTGGAGTCGCCGCGCCACAAGATGTCCGTTGTCTTTCAGCCCATTGAGGTTGGCAGTGGTCAGTTCGAGTATGGGGAACTTGGTGAAGAGACCGGCCGCGACCACCTTAGCCACGGAACGCGACAGACGTTGCGTTCGCAACATCTCCCAGCATGAGTGTCTGAGTGTCGGGTTGGAACATCACTTGGTTGTCGAAGGTGGGGTCCAGGGAGCCAGCCTCATGGAATTCCAGGATCGTGGTCAAGACGTATCGCGACTTCTCGTCTTCGCCGGCATACAACGTTTCCATGATATTCCAAATCAAGAGGCCGAAGCTCGTGTCAAGCAATATGGCAGATAGCGATACGCCCGACAAACAGCGGGAGCCCAAATGAGAAGCCAGTGCAGTGACCGGGTACTTGGTAGAGGCCACGATCGCAGCATCACTGTTGTAGTACGTTGGAGCATGAATGGCCAAGAGAACTTCTGCCACAGCCAACACTTCTTCCAGGTCGCCGCGGTGGAGGGAAATCTCGTCGCCGTCAATGGTAGTATCGATGAAGTCGATGTTCTTGAATAGCTCGATGTTGCTGAAGATGGCTTGAACGTGCTCGCGGGTCATACGCACACCCCACGTCAATGAGTACAGCTGGGAGAACGGTTTGTCTCCACCCCAAGTCGCTCGAAGCCACCGATGGAGGAGGCGTTGTCTCACAAAGTACTCAAAGCATGCACGGTCTTCATCAAAAAGTCGGTGCAGTTGCAAGCCAAATTCAATCGGGGAACGCTCGAGATGGCTACACAGCATGTCGACGCGGCCGTCGTTGATGAGTTGGGCAAGGTTGAACGAGCTGTTGGTCACTGCATCTTCGACTTGGGTTGAGAGATGCAATGGAACTTTGGCTGTCTTGGTGTCGAGGTCTTGTAGTTCGGCGAGAATTTCGTCAAGAGACATTTCTATGCGCTTGGGAACGCCATCTTGGATCTTGGTGCCGCCGACAAATTGACCGGACGTAGGGAGGTGGGGAGGGTCATCCGAGACGTCCAGCTTGGGTACAATCGTTGAGATCTTGTAATCGCCAAACTGAGCAACGTGTTCCTCGGGGTTGACACACACACGTTCGTCGAGGGCTTCAAACATGTTGGGCGAAATCCAAGAGCGGCCATGCTCGGGGGAATCCACTTGCTGTTGCGTCTTCTTGCGCTTGCCTCTCGACGCCTTGACGCCAGTCCACTGCGGAGGGTTGGCTTGCGCAGTTTTCCGACGTTTTGGCGCCTTGGGAGTCGAAGAAGGCGGGTTGGTTGGGCTGGGAGCTGGCTTGTTCAATCCATATTGGCGGGACGTTGCATCAAGGTCCAAACGAACCAAGTTCTTGTCACGAAAATACCACCCTTGACCGTACACGCGGAGACAACGGCCCTTGAAAAGAATTTCTTCGACGAGACGGCCGTCGCGCTGTATGGTCGTTGGTACGGAGGTTCCTTCAAAGTAAAGGCGGTACCGAGAGCTCGCCATACCGCTTGAAGAGGAAACGTTGGGGTAGGAGCCCCACAGGAAGCGTGGCTCCAACTTGGTCATGACGTCGAAGATCAGGCGCTCTTCGTCTTGATCTTGAAGGCCTTGAGGGATGTCCATGAAAAATCCGCCGAGGACGTGCGGAACGTTCATCGTGAAGTGTTGGGACGAGCCATCTCGAGCGACTTGAATCTTAAACGCGATGCCTCGCAGCTTCGTCATCGCTTCGTGAGAGGCAACACCCCACTTGAGCATGCGGTTCGGGATGTCCTTCTCGCATCTCACAATGTCAGCAATCGCAGTGTCGAGGCCGAGGGCTTGGTTGTCGAAAAGGATCGATGCCATGGCAGCTGAAACATCGATGGTCTTCGTGTGTGCACCCGTGGGCATCTGCAACCAGCCGACGATGCCGCGCGCCGAGTGCTTCTGGATCGGGAGGGTGTCTTCAAACGTGAGGGTTCCAGCAGCACGCTTGCGAAGGAGGGGTTCGAGTTCCTCCATCGTGGGCTGGTAAGGAGCAACGTCCTTGGTCTTGATGGCCTTGGCAGACTGAGACCGCTGTTGCGCTTGGAAGGCCCATACGTCGTTGGGGGCCTGGCGGTTGTTGGGTTGGCCACGGCCAGGTGTCTGGGCTCCGCCAGATTGAGAAATGTTTTCCAAATGCGATCCGGGTGAAGCCTGAGACGATGGCTGGCGGACTGAGTGAGAGTCCGAGTCGTGCGTCAGACCAACACTCAAGCGTGCGTCAGAGGCTTGGTCTTGTCCGGACCCTGTCCCATGGTGGACAGAGTCACACGTTTGACCTTCACTCGCGTTGGACTTCGAGAAGCTTCCATGGGTGACTTGGTCTTGAGTATTCCCATGACCAACACTGGCCACAGGGTTGTTCGCGATTGTTCCAGATCTTGCCCGATGATTCTTCGAGAAGAGACCATCACTCATGGAGCGACTAGTCTCGATGGGATCTTGACCTGTCGCCAGAGTGGACTTGTCGCTCGGGGGATTCTTCGAGAAGGGACCTTCACTCAGGGATGGACTATTCTCGAATCTTCCTTGACATGTCGTCATGTTGACGTCGGTGCTTGAGCGAGTCTTCGAGAAGCCACTATCACTCGTCGAGAGAACATTCTCGAAAGGAACAGAACCCAACGGAGTCTTGCCAGGCAAGCCACCATCACTCACGATGGACGTGGTTGATGGAGATTCTTCGGGCAAGGTCGTTGACGTCATGAGCACATCTTCCGAGGTTGGAACGCCGTCTTGCCAGGCTTCGTCGCAAGTGTCAGAGGTCGTTGGATCATTCGCGGGATCGCAAGCCTTCGTCGAGCGAGTCACAGGCAAGGGTTCAAAACGGCGCGGTTTCGAAGGGGTTGCACGTTGACGTGGAAACGGAACGCGCGTTGGAGTAGGGAGCGGATTCGTAGACGCGTCATGATGCGAAGCGTTGGAAGCATCGTCGACGTCCTCTTCCAACGACGACGCCATGTCGGTATCGCTTGGGGATGGGTCAGCAACGACGATGACGTCCATATCGCTGGGGCTGGACGCCGAGGGAGAGAACGCGGAGGAGCAAGATGGGGCACGAGGGTTGGTCGAGCGGGTAGCAACCATATTGTCAGATAGCGTAGAGTGGTACTGCGGGGTAGCTGGCAAATTGGAAACTGGGGGGTTGTAGCTCAGATGGTAGAGCGCCCGCTTCGCATGCGGGAGGTACAGGGATCGATACCCTGCTGCTCCAAAGTTTTATCCTTGTTTTGCACGTGTCGAAAAGGACAAGACAACGTTTTTCGGCCATACCTCTTTTCGCAATCGTCGTTTTGCCATTTGAGCGACGGGAAACGATAGAGAAAATCAAAAGCTGCATTTTGCGAGTTGGTGGAGCTCAAACGGAGCAGTAGAACAAAAGTTATGAGCAAAAAACGAATTCAATCGACTCTGCTTGACTTGTGTCGTGAGTTTCAACTTTGTCGAGAATTTATTGTTGTACCTCTATAAATTTATAGAGATCCTGCACACGTATAATGTGTCCTTTCACACTCGAGTAGATTGCAAGTATGTCTAGATGTAAAACCCAGACGTGTATCGTTCACGTTAGAAAAGAGTGCATTCTACATACTGCGTGTTCTCCAAGACTATCTGTCGACAAGAAACAATCGATGTGTGTTGTTTGATGCGTGTGAATGTTTGTTCTGTTGTGTTTTGAGTATAGACAGTTTGTGTGCATCCGCGTCGTCGTGTAGTGAGTCGCCAAAGAGATATTTTCGTCTTATTCTGAATGTTTGTCACCAAGGACAGAATATAGCGTTTAAAAGGGGTTGTAGCTCAGATGGTAGAGCGCCCGCTTCGCATGCGGGAGGTACAGGGATCGATACCCTGCTGCTCCAAAGTTTTATCCTTGTTTTGCACGTGTCGAAAAGGACAAGACAACGTTTTTCGGCCATACCTCTTTTCGCAATCGTCGTTTTGCCATTTGAGCGACGGGAAACGATAGAGAAAATCAAAAGCTGCATTTTGCGAGTTGGTGGAGCTCAAACGGAGCAGTAGAACAAAAGTTATGAGCAAAAAACGAATTCAATCGACTCTGCTTGACTTGTGTCGTGAGTTTCAACTTTGTCGAGAATTTATTGTTGTACCTCTATAAATTTATAGAGATCCTGCACACGTATAATGTGTCCTTTCACACTCGAGTAGATTGCAAGTATGTCTAGATGTAAAACCCAGACGTGTATCGTTCACGTTAGAAAAGAGTGCATTCTACATACTGCGTGTTCTCCAAGACTATCTGTCGACAAGAAACAATCGATGTGTGTTGTTTGATGCGTGTGAATGTTTGTTCTGTTGTGTTTTGAGTATAGACAGTTTGTGTGCATCCGCGTCGTCGTGTAGTGAGTCGCCAAAGAGATATTTTCGTCTTATTCTGAATGTTTGTCACCAAGGACAGAATATAGCGTTTAAAAGGGGTTGTAGCTCAGATGGTAGAGCGCCCGCTTCGCATGCGGGAGGTACAGGGATCGATACCCTGCTGCTCCAAAGTTTTATCCTTGTTTTGCACGTGTCGAAAAGGACAAGACAACGTTTTTCGGCCATACCTCTTTTCGCAATCGTCGTTTTGCCATTTGAGCGACGGGAAACGATAGAGAAAATCAAAAGCTGCATTTTGCGAGTTGGTGGAGCTCAAACGGAGCAGTAGAACAAAAGTTATGAGCAAAAAACGAATTCAATCGACTCTGCTTGACTTGTGTCGTGAGTTTCAACTTTGTCGAGAATTTATTGTTGTACCTCTATAAATTTATAGAGATCCTGCACACGTATAATGTGTCCTTTCACACTCGAGTAGATTGCAAGTATGTCTAGATGTAAAACCCAGACGTGTATCGTTCACGTTAGAAAAGAGTGCATTCTACATACTGCGTGTTCTCCAAGACTATCTGTCGACAAGAAACAATCGATGTGTGTTGTTTGATGCGTGTGAATGTTTGTTCTGTTGTGTTTTGAGTATAGACAGTTTGTGTGCATCCGCGTCGTCGTGTAGTGAGTCGCCAAAGAGATATTTTCGTCTTATTCTGAATGTTTGTCACCAAGGACAGAATATAGCGTTTAAAAGGGGTTGTAGCTCAGATGGTAGAGCGCCCGCTTCGCATGCGGGAGCTCACTCACTGCGTCATTGTTGGTTTTAACCCCAGTACTGACAATTTATTACGCTCGACCCAATTTCGAGTCCTTTTTGACTCCGAAACTCCTCCTTTGGCATTGGTACCAGATGATGGAGGCGAGCCTCTGAGAGAAATCGAGATCCAAAACCAAGTTTATGTTTTTCAACATAAAATTCGGTCCCTCAATCAAACGGTCCCTCCCAGCGTTCAAGCTAGACTGGAAAAAGCCAAACAAAAAGACGACGCTAAAAAGAATACAGACCATGTCGAGGAAAACGCTACAGAGGAAAAAACTGATGCTCCCGAAAATCCATCGACAGAAAACCAACCACCCAACACCCCGAAGGAAAATACTGGCACAACTGGAAACTCCGAATCCCCTAATGCCGATCCCAAGGAAAATCAAAATGGCAAGGAAAACTTTGTCGACCTGTCAAGCGATGTGGACATGGAACAAGAGGAGAAATCAAATATCGAAGAGGAAGAAATGGTAGCTCAACCCAAGAAGATATTAAATCCTCCACAATCACCCAAGGGCTCGAGCGAGAATAATATTATTCTCACAGACAAACCCAATTTATCCCAGGACGAATTTAAACCAACTCGAGCCGGTTTTATTCAAGGTCCCCAATACAAAATATCAGCTACCTCGATTCCAACACAAAATCGATTCGCTATCCTCAGCTCAGACGACTCTGACGTGACAACATCAGGCACAACGGTTCCTCGATTCCATCTTGATATCGTTCCTACCGACACGCCCAAAAAACGTCCTGCTTCGTCCCCAAAATCAACGATACCCAAAAAAATTCCAGCCTCTACGAAACCAGCAGGAGCCAAAGTGAAGGCTCAAATCACAGAGCTGAAGAAAAAACTGAATGAATCCACCAACCCATTGGTATTTCATGATGAAACCCTCAACCAACCTGGCTTTATTGGAAATATCTATATGGACCCAAAATCTCGCAAAATCGCATCCAATTTAATTGCCTCGAGAGGAATTATACGTTTAATGGCTGGAGAAAATCCCATGCAAGCTATTGATGAAGAACGATTTACCTCGTACTACCAAAAACAGCATGGCCATCCTCCTCCTGAAAATTACAGCCCCACAAATCTATTCCAAAGTTTGTGTCCAAATGACGAAGACTACCACATGAGAAGATCTCTAGCAGCAATCGATCTATTTCTGTCCAACAGAGCACCTGAAGCTTATACGAACGATGAGTATATTAATCTGTGCCTGAAAGACAAAGTCCACCGTTGGCCCAATTGCAATTTAATCACGGACGCCTCCTTGATTAAATTAATTTCCAGTCCTGCTGCTGGAAACCTGGTGCAACATCATAAAATTGAAGAAGAGTTGAGCCATATTGTGAAAGATCTGGCACTCCAAACAATTGACCCTACGAAGTGTTTTGACTCGGATACTGATGCCTTGTTAACTTTACTTCCGGACGAAAAGGCTCCTGAACTCGACTACAAAGAACTTGGCGATGGTGACAATGCAGACTCCAATTGACTCGCCAACACACAAAATCAATTAAAACCACAATCACCACACCCCGACCCAAACCAACACAACGACTTGAAGTCAAAAAATCAAAACCCAAATATTAATCATGACCGTGACCACAATTAACGCGCTACCACAAGCCATTATCGACTGGGATATTAGCTTGTTTTCTCTCAACACAAATGGTCTCTCCAACTCTTTCCACCACCTTCTCAAGAACTTTCTCCTCAAAAACTCTATCTCACTTATCCAAGAAACTCGACTGCCTTACCCCAGCGACCATGGCAAAATCAATTTCTACTGGAAAAAACATACCAACCAACAAGGCACTTTCTTCTACGAGGAGCCAATTTATTCCATCAGCCATACCTCTCATCCCACTGGAGGCCTTGCTACATTTATTCATCCTGACTGCCCTCTGGACAATTGCACCAATTTAAACCACTCTTGGGACAAACCTCTCCTCCGTGGTCGTTATTTACTTATATCGGCCACTCTGGACAATATCCCGGTTTTTATTCACAACATCTATGCTCCGTACGACTATCACGACCGTGTGGATTTTTTTAATGATCTGCCTCGCGATTTTCCACCCGAAGCTTTTCATATTGTTGGTGGCGACTTTAACGTTATTTTCTCCCCAACATTAGATTCATGCCGTCCTTCGACTCATGCGACCCATGGCTCATATGAACTCAACCTATGGCTACAAGATTTACACCTCGTTGACATTTTCCGTCAACAAAATCCACTGAAACGTGCTTTCACAAGTCCAAAATTTGTCAATCGGCTTGACTATATTTTCATCTCGTCTGCTATGGCATCCCTACGTCATCTGAAATTTCGTCACCTGGAACCAATTCCTCATGCTGACCACACTCCCTGCAAATTATTGACCAAACGTCCATCAGTATCAATGGGACCTGGTCCATGGAAAACACCACAATGGGTTCTCAACAATGACAAGGCCAAATTCATTATCTCTCGTCAACTTGAAACCTTCCTTACCAAGACCCAATTAAACTCAAATGTTGGTCTACATTTCGACACCATGATCACCAACATGCGAAATCAATTAAAATACCTACACGACGAGTTGGTCGAAAATCAACAAAGGCCTCTCAAGAAATTATCTATGGATTTGGCTTTATTGATTCGGGATTACCAAAACGCCCCATGTGCGTCCTTGATGGCACGTATCAAAACAATTCAAGCTGCCATACATGAATATCATGACAGGAAAAAAGTCCTACGGGAAGATACTGCTATGCAAACTCATCTCGAGAAAGCGGAAAGGTGTACCAAATTTCACCTGAAGCCACCTCGCACAATCCCTTTACAAAAATCTCCCTTCAAGGCACTCAAAATGTCCAATGGAAATATTGCTTCTGATCAACAATCAATTTCCTCGACACTCCACGAGTTTTATTCTGACCTGTATGGCGACCATGAGGCAGTTGACAAGGAAAGAATGGCCAAGTATTTAAAAACTCTGATATCTCGCCGACTCAATATCGACGACAAGAGATTTATTGGGGCTCCTCTCACGGCAAACGAATTTTATTTTGCCATTAAACACTCCAAACGGAATTCAACTCCTGGGCCAAATTCACTGCCCTACGAAATTTTGAAAATGTTTCCCCATGAATGGTCCCTGGCTTTGGAAATGCTATACTATTACCAAATCAACTCTCACTCCAACTTGGCACCCTCCCAATTGACAAGTTTAATTGTACTGCTGTACAAAAAGGACGACAAACTACTCCCAAAAAATTACCGTCCCATCAGCTTGGTCAATATCGACGTGAAAATCCTCACAATGGTCCTTGCAGAACGAATGCAGAGAATCATTCAGTCGATAGTCCACCCGGATCAAACAGGTTTTATTCGTGGTCGATCAATCCAAACCAATTTACTGCGCTTGGAAGACCTGAATCACTTTATGAAGTTTTATTCCTCCGAGTCTATTGTGGCCCTCTTGGACTTTGAAAAAGCCTTTGATAGGGTCAACCATTCCTATTTATTGGCAACCCTGAAGGAATTTAATTTTCCACCGTCCTTTCTCAACATGGTCAAAGTGCTTTATTCAAATCGTCGTGGACGAATTATTGTCAATGGACATTTATCCAACCCATTTAAGATCCAACGTGGTGTTTTACAAGGCGACCCATTATCACCTCTTTTATTTGTCTTGGCGCTAGAACCTATGTGTTTAGCCATACGCAAGAGAAAAGATTTGGGCATACGAATTGGTCATCACACTCACACCGGGAGCTATTATGCAGACGACTCCCAATTGTACTCCAAAAATACATCGACGTTGCAACTCCAACTCGACATCGTCAAAAAATTCTGTGATATCTCTGGTTTCAAGTTAAATCTCTCCAAGACAGAATTATTAACCCATGCCAATTTACCTCCAGACCTGGCACCTTTGGCTATTACTGATGACAAACCTGCTAAATCGTTGGGCCTTTTAATTTCTCCCAACATCACAGCCACAACACGTTTAAATTCGCTATTGGAGAAATTGGTCTCAAGAACACAACTATGGTCTTATCGAGCACGAACCCTACCCGGAAAAGTGACAATCCTAAGGTCAATTTGTTTTCCTGTGCTCTGGTATCAACTCCAATTTATTCCGATCGACAAAGAATATGCCAAACTATTCGACAAGGTCGCCAAGCAATTTATTCACGGCGATACAATTGATCCATATTCGACTCAACGTTATTTGCATCAATTCAACTCGGACATTATTTTCCTTCCAAAAGCACAAGGTGGTCTCGGATTTAAATCGTCTACCCACTGGTGGTCAAAACTACACCGGGTCATGACCTTTAAATGCTTCAAGCTACTCCTAGCACCACCTCACAACTCGTATGGTCAAACGAAATTGCCAGCATGGCTATCCATTGGAGAATATTTACTCTCCAGAGCCTTCAGTCCATGGGGAAATTTTTATGATCTCCTTTTCATGAGTCCACACTCTAGTATGTACAAAGCCATATCCCACCAAGATAAGGTTCCACCTCTCTGGTCAGCATTTACTCGACTATGGTTATCCTTATCTCCAACCCCACTTAAATTTCCCACAGTTCAAGTCGATGGAAATTTTCCACTTTGGCACAATCAATTCTTACCCTTGGAGAAAACTGTCTTTGAACACTGCTATCCAAAGACTTATGATTATGCTGTATCACTGGCAAAATTAAATTTTACCCATGTTCGCCACCTACTCGATGAAAATGGCAATCTTATGGATCGGAAAATCCTGTTAGATTGGATTAAATCTCAATGCTCAAGACGCCATTTAGCCACTCCCGATCATAAATGGTGGTATGCTCTACACGGAAGACTTAAGTCTATCCTTCCATCTCCACCCGAGGACACAGAAATTAATTTTCGTCAGCCTACACCTTATCGGCAAACGGCTACCGAAATTACTTGGGCTGGAAATTTTAAAGATGGCTTTTTACCCTTTATTGATGCCACCTTGGATGATTTAACTCATGAATTTAAATCCAAATCAGCTCAGGAGGTTTTACCCACAGCGCATTTATTGGTACCCTCGGATTTTTATGCCCACAAGGAAAATATTAAAGTGGTCGCATTCTACAGGCAGCCCAAATTTATTCTGCCAACGTATAGTGCTTTCATATATCGACTGCTTATACGAGCCTTACCTCTCCGATACAAATTCAAGTACTCGGACGATATCCCGAACACTTGTATTTTTTGTCATGAAGTGGAGACGTATAAACATTTCACCTTGGACTGTCCATATACTCGAGCATGTTGGAGTCCATTTAAATCCATGGCCAGATCCCTTAACTTTACTTGGCCAACTACCATGGAAAAAATATTCTTCTCTCCTATAGCACTCCAAGACAAAGACCTCGAAGCTGGATTTAATTTGCTGTGGCCAATTTTTTTATCTTGTATTTGGTATACAATATGGAAAACTCGGTGCGACCGGATTTACCGTCCAGATTTACCTAACAAAACACCTATGACGATATCCAGCTTAGCAGGACACATTATAAAGCGGCATCTGTACCAAGTCAATCGAGCCTCCTTGGACGACTCCACGAAGGCTTCCTTGACATCGGTGCTTCATAGTTTGCACCAGAATGAGTGGTTCTCTGCCCAAATCTTACCACAATCTCAAAACGAGACCTTGGAACCTTAAAAGGCATGTTATATTGCAACCTTTGAAGAAATTCACCTAAGTCACCCAAACCAATGGGAAAACTCAAAGTGGATTTTCTCGCGACCCACTTGGCCTTTTCATGCGTTTGATGGCTCGTTAGCCCCAGCTAACAGAGCTCTATGAACACACCAAGTAACTTTATCTCATGCCGAGTCGTTCACAAAATCGACTTGACTTTATCCGTTCACCCAAAATGGCAAAACTATCGACAACTCTGGCATTGCTCTGACGATCATTTCAGACATTCTAATGGTCTTCAGGGTTGCTAGACATCCCAAGCAGACAAACGCAAGCGTTAGATTGCAAAAAAGTGCAGTGGTTCTCTCACAACAACACTTTGAAAATTGTTACGACGTCTCCCCCTGGGGGCGAAATCTCAAAATCGAGTGCACACTTTTTGTTCGGGAAAATTGCGCCACGGTGCCTAAAAGATTCTCCCATGTCTCCTCCTCAAGATGTGCCAGTTTGCGAGTGCTCAAACCTCGCCAAACTCGCGAAACAAAATTCGAAAGGAAATTCGACCCGGTGACACCCATTTTGAACCGGTTTCAACCCGTCACCAAAAGTGAAATTTCTCTCGACCTACTGCGTGGATTTCTACGTTTAGTGGCTTGTTATCTCAGTTGAATCGAGCTCTATGCCGACACCAACTAGCACATATTGCAGATCTATGGTTCAAAACCACGAACCCATTTTGGACTGTCACCCAAACCGGTGAAACACCAGGACAACTCGAACGCTTTCCCTACGGTCACCGAGTGACATCTAGGGGTCTAGTGGGTGGCTCCACCACTTATTACGACTAGCCAAAGCGTTAGAACGCCCTGAAACATCCTGGTTTGCTCGCAATCCTCAATCCAAAATGTCAACCGCCCCTATCCACCGGCTACAAAACCTTAAGTCGGCTACAGGTCGCAAATCATTTCCTATCGACCGGCTATGACTCTTTTCCATCCTATCATGGCTAGACGAGTGTTTTAAGCCATCAAGAGCGATGATTGAAGCCCTGGAACCTACTTGCCGTCGCCCCGACAACTTTTGGTGAAATGGCTAAAACTCATCGGAATGGCTCCTGAACGCAAATCAACTCCGATCGCCCA
Organism: Aphanomyces cochlioides; assembly: GCA_019828595.1. NCBI lineage: Eukaryota > Oomycota > Saprolegniomycetes > Saprolegniales > Verrucalvaceae > Aphanomyces > Aphanomyces cochlioides. The sequence continues at coordinate 131,812 of JAHQRK010000029.1, read as the reverse complement.
ACTTAGAGTTGGAGAGGCTCGAGAATGTCCTCGCGATGGATTTGAGCTATCAAGCACCATGATAGCAGCACAGGAACCCAACTTCCGATTCCAAACCATTTTGAGCCGATAAGGCTCCAAAACGACCATCGTAGCTCATTTCAGCTACACGACTCTATATGCACCGATTAATATGGTGCATCCACCGCTAGCCTCCATTGATGGAGGACACCAAGTATGGCTATCTATCTCATAGCCGTTCGGAAGTTATGACTCCTTCAAATTTGGCCGCCGAGACGCCCGATTGGAAAAACCACTGGTTTTGGCTAGCGCTCTCCCGCTACACACTACCTATGGCGATTCTAATGGTGCGCTATCCTTCGTACGTATCGTCGCTACGATTCTGCCAAGTGGCTCCATGCACCGCGGCGCCGTTCGAAATCCAGCTCCGACGATGCTCGCGCTCGAGACCTATCCGCGCATGGCGCATGTCAAAATGGCACCTCCCAAATATTTTACCCTTTTTTATTATTTTTGGGAGGTTTACCCCAAAAGCCCAACCCACAAGGGATTTTCCCTCTATCTCGCCACCATCAACTCCGATGAAGACGCTCCTGAAATCAACTTTGCTTGTCATGGAACGACCGACCTCGTTGATTTTTTTGGCTGGTCAAATCGTCCAAGAACATTTTATTTTGGATGGTCTTTTCTCTCAAACCCAGCTTTTCCCATGGTTCCAGCGATTTAATTCGGCCTCCTGAGGTCGAATTAAATTGGCCACGACCTTTTTGGATTTTTTGGGCTCCTACCTCTTGCCAATTTATTTTCCTTGGGCCTGATTTTACTCTGTTTCGACCCTTTTGTCAATTTTTGGCCTTCCTCTCCTGTCGATTTATTTATTCATGGATCGACCCCAACTCAAGCTTTTATTTACTTGGCCTTTTTCACTGCGTACCTCCACTTGGAATTTTTATCAAGACTTTTGTATACAAATTTTCAAGTCCTCCACAGTCAACCCGAAATTGCCTCGTATCTCGCCACCACCAACTCGGATCAAGATGGTCATGAAAAGAAAGTTGCTTGTATGGCTCTTTTCTATACTGTTGAATTTTTTCACAGCCTGAATCGCCATGCAACATTTTCTTTCTGCCATGGTTCCTCCAAATTACCCCACACCCAAGTCTATTTCGGTTAAGCAACACTGGACGATTTTCCACAAGAACCTTCCAAGGTCACATTTCGCAACACATATTTATTATGCGACCTATGAAGCCAAAATCGAAAGTCTAGTTTGCGGCCCTTTTGGGCCATATTAATTCTTTAATATACTCAGTTAACCGCTTCGCATGCGGGAGGTACAGGGATCGATACCCTGCTGCTCCAAAGTTTTATCCTTGTTTTGCACGTGTCGAAAAGGACAAGACAACGTTTTTCGGCCATACCTCTTTTCGCAATCGTCGTTTTGCCATTTGAGCGACGGGAAACGATAGAGAAAATCAAAAGCTGCATTTTGCGAGTTGGTGGAGCTCAAACGGAGCAGTAGAACAAAAGTTATGAGCAAAAAACGAATTCAATCGACTCTGCTTGACTTGTGTCGTGAGTTTCAACTTTGTCGAGAATTTATTGTTGTACCTCTATAAATTTATAGAGATCCTGCACACGTATAATGTGTCCTTTCACACTCGAGTAGATTGCAAGTATGTCTAGATGTAAAACCCAGACGTGTATCGTTCACGTTAGAAAAGAGTGCATTCTACATACTGCGTGTTCTCCAAGACTATCTGTCGACAAGAAACAATCGATGTGTGTTGTTTGATGCGTGTGAATGTTTGTTCTGTTGTGTTTTGAGTATAGACAGTTTGTGTGCATCCGCGTCGTCGTGTAGTGAGTCGCCAAAGAGATATTTTCGTCTTATTCTGAATGTTTGTCACCAAGGACAGAATATAGCGTTTAAAAGGGGTTGTAGCTCAGATGGTAGAGCGCCCGCTTCGCATGCGGGAGGTACAGGGATCGATACCCTGCTGCTCCAAAGTTTTATCCTTGTTTTGCACGTGTCGAAAAGGACAAGACAACGTTTTTCGGCCATACCTCTTTTCGCAATCGTCGTTTTGCCATTTGAGCGACGGGAAACGATAGAGAAAATCAAAAGCTGCATTTTGCGAGTTGGTGGAGCTCAAACGGAGCAGTAGAACAAAAGTTATGAGCAAAAAACGAATTCAATCGACTCTGCTTGACTTGTGTCGTGAGTTTCAACTTTGTCGAGAATTTATTGTTGTACCTCTATAAATTTATAGAGATCCTGCACACGTATAATGTGTCCTTTCACACTCGAGTAGATTGCAAGTATGTCTAGATGTAAAACCCAGACGTGTATCGTTCACGTTAGAAAAGAGTGCATTCTACATACTGCGTGTTCTCCAAGACTATCTGTCGACAAGAAACAATCGATGTGTGTTGTTTGATGCGTGTGAATGTTTGTTCTGTTGTGTTTTGAGTATAGACAGTTTGTGTGCATCCGCGTCGTCGTGTAGTGAGTCGCCAAAGAGATATTTTCGTCTTATTCTGAATGTTTGTCACCAAGGACAGAATATAGCGTTTAAAAGGGGTTGTAGCTCAGATGGTAGAGCGCCCGCTTCGCATGCGGGAGGTACAGGGATCGATACCCTGCTGCTCCAAAGTTTTATCCTTGTTTTGCACGTGTCGAAAAGGACAAGACAACGTTTTTCGGCCATACCTCTTTTCGCAATCGTCGTTTTGCCATTTGAGCGACGGGAAACGATAGAGAAAATCAAAAGCTGCATTTTGCGAGTTGGTGGAGCTCAAACGGAGCAGTAGAACAAAAGTTATGAGCAAAAAACGAATTCAATCGACTCTGCTTGACTTGTGTCGTGAGTTTCAACTTTGTCGAGAATTTATTGTTGTACCTCTATAAATTTATAGAGATCCTGCACACGTATAATGTGTCCTTTCACACTCGAGTAGATTGCAAGTATGTCTAGATGTAAAACCCAGACGTGTATCGTTCACGTTAGAAAAGAGTGCATTCTACATACTGCGTGTTCTCCAAGACTATCTGTCGACAAGAAACAATCGATGTGTGTTGTTTGATGCGTGTGAATGTTTGTTCTGTTGTGTTTTGAGTATAGACAGTTTGTGTGCATCCGCGTCGTCGTGTAGTGAGTCGCCAAAGAGATATTTTCGTCTTATTCTGAATGTTTGTCACCAAGGACAGAATATAGCGTTTAAAAGGGGTTGTAGCTCAGATGGTAGAGCGCCCGCTTCGCATGCGGGACTCCGACGATGCTCGCGCTCGAGACCTATCCGCGCATGGCGCATGTCAAAATGGCACCTCCCAAATATTTTACCCTTTTTTATTATTTTTGGGAGGTTTACCCCAAAAGCCCAACCCACAAGGGATTTTCCCTCTATCTCGCCACCATCAACTCCGATGAAGACGCTCCTGAAATCAACTTTGCTTGTCATGGAACGACCGACCTCGTTGATTTTTTTGGCTGGTCAAATCGTCCAAGAACATTTTATTTTGGATGGTCTTTTCTCTCAAACCCAGCTTTTCCCATGGATCCAGCGATTTAATTCGGCCTCCTGAGGTCGAATTAAATTGGCCACGACCTTTTTGGATTTTTTGGGCTCCTACCTCTTGCCAATTTATTTTCCTTGGGCCTGATTTTACTCTGTTTCGACCCTTTTGTCAATTTTTGGCCTTCCTCTCCTGTCGATTTATTTATTCATGGATCGACCCCAACTCAAGCTTTTATTCACTTGGCCTTTTTCACTGCGTACCTCCACTTGGAATTTTTATCAAGACTTTTGTATACAAATTTTCAAGTCCTCCACAGTCAACCCGAAATTGCCTCGTATCTCGCCACCACCAACTCGGATCAAGATGGTCATGAAAAGAAAGTTGCTTGTATGGCTCTTCTCTATACTCTTGAATTTTTTCACAGCCTGAATCGCCATGCAACATTTTCTTTCTGCCATGGTTCCTCCAAATTACCCCACACCCCAAGTCTATTTCGGTTAAGCAACACTGGACGATTTTCCACAAGAACCTTCCAAGGTCACATTTCGCAACACATATTTATTATGCGACCTATGAAGCCAAAATCGAAAGTCTAGTTTGCGGCCCTTTTGGGCCATATTAATTCTTTAATATACTCAGTTAACCGCTTCGCATGCGGGAGGTACAGGGATCGATACCCTGCTGCTCCAAAGTTTTATCCTTGTTTTGCACGTGTCGAAAAGGACAAGACAACGTTTTTCGGCCATACCTCTTTTCGCAATCGTCGTTTTGCCATTTGAGCGACGGGAAACGATAGAGAAAATCAAAAGCTGCATTTTGCGAGTTGGTGGAGCTCAAACGGAGCAGTAGAACAAAAGTTATGAGCAAAAAACGAATTCAATCGACTCTGCTTGACTTGTGTCGTGAGTTTCAACTTTGTCGAGAATTTATTGTTGTACCTCTATAAATTTATAGAGATCCTGCACACGTATAATGTGTCCTTTCACACTCGAGTAGATTGCAAGTATGTCTAGATGTAAAACCCAGACGTGTATCGTTCACGTTAGAAAAGAGTGCATTCTACATACTGCGTGTTCTCCAAGACTATCTGTCGACAAGAAACAATCGATGTGTGTTGTTTGATGCGTGTGAATGTTTGTTCTGTTGTGTTTTGAGTATAGACAGTTTGTGTGCATCCGCGTCGTCGTGTAGTGAGTCGCCAAAGAGATATTTTCGTCTTATTCTGAATGTTTGTCACCAAGGACAGAATATAGCGTTTAAAAGGGGTTGTAGCTCAGATGGTAGAGCGCCCGCTTCGCATGCGGGACTCCGACGATGCTCGCGCTCGAGACCTATCCGCGCATGGCGCATGTCAAAATGGCACCTCCCAAATATTTTACCCTTTTTTATTATTTTTGGGAGGTTTACCCCAAAAGCCCAACCCACAAGGGATTTTCCCTCTATCTCGCCACCATCAACTCCGATGAAGACGCTCCTGAAATCAACTTTGCTTGTCATGGAACGACCGACCTCGTTGATTTTTTTGGCTGGTCAAATCGTCCAAGAACATTTTATTTTGGATGGTCTTTTCTCTCAAACCCAGCTTTTCCCATGGATCCAGCGATTTAATTCGGCCTCCTGAGGTCGAATTAAATTGGCCACGACCTTTTTGGATTTTTTGGGCTCCTACCTCTTGCCAATTTATTTTCCTTGGGCCTGATTTTACTCTGTTTCGACCCTTTTGTCAATTTTTGGCCTTCCTCTCCTGTCGATTTATTTATTCATGGATCGACCCCAACTCAAGCTTTTATTCACTTGGCCTTTTTCACTGCGTACCTCCACTTGGAATTTTTATCAAGACTTTTGTATACAAATTTTCAAGTCCTCCACAGTCAACCCGAAATTGCCTCGTATCTCGCCACCACCAACTCGGATCAAGATGGTCATGAAAAGAAAGTTGCTTGTATGGCTCTTCTCTATACTCTTGAATTTTTTCACAGCCTGAATCGCCATGCAACATTTTCTTTCTGCCATGGTTCCTCCAAATTACCCCACACCCCAAGTCTATTTCGGTTAAGCAACACTGGACGATTTTCCACAAGAACCTTCCAAGGTCACATTTCGCAACACATATTTATTATGCGACCTATGAAGCCAAAATCGAAAGTCTAGTTTGCGGCCCTTTTGGGCCATATTAATTCTTTAATATACTCAGTTAACCGCTTCGCATGCGGGAGGTACAGGGATCGATACCCTGCTGCTCCAAAGTTTTATCCTTGTTTTGCACGTGTCGAAAAGGACAAGACAACGTTTTTCGGCCATACCTCTTTTCGCAATCGTCGTTTTGCCATTTGAGCGACGGGAAACGATAGAGAAAATCAAAAGCTGCATTTTGCGAGTTGGTGGAGCTCAAACGGAGCAGTAGAACAAAAGTTATGAGCAAAAAACGAATTCAATCGACTCTGCTTGACTTGTGTCGTGAGTTTCAACTTTGTCGAGAATTTATTGTTGTACCTCTATAAATTTATAGAGATCCTGCACACGTATAATGTGTCCTTTCACACTCGAGTAGATTGCAAGTATGTCTAGATGTAAAACCCAGACGTGTATCGTTCACGTTAGAAAAGAGTGCATTCTACATACTGCGTGTTCTCCAAGACTATCTGTCGACAAGAAACAATCGATGTGTGTTGTTTGATGCGTGTGAATGTTTGTTCTGTTGTGTTTTGAGTATAGACAGTTTGTGTGCATCCGCGTCGTCGTGTAGTGAGTCGCCAAAGAGATATTTTCGTCTTATTCTGAATGTTTGTCACCAAGGACAGAATATAGCGTTTAAAAGGGGTTGTAGCTCAGATGGTAGAGCGCCCGCTTCGCATGCGGGACTCCGACGATGCTCGCGCTCGAGACCTATCCGCGCATGGCGCATGTCAAAATGGCACCTCCCAAATATTTTACCCTTTTTTATTATTTTTGGGAGGTTTACCCCAAAAGCCCAACCCACAAGGGATTTTCCCTCTATCTCGCCACCATCAACTCCGATGAAGACGCTCCTGAAATCAACTTTGCTTGTCATGGAACGACCGACCTCGTTGATTTTTTTGGCTGGTCAAATCGTCCAAGAACATTTTATTTTGGATGGTCTTTTCTCTCAAACCCAGCTTTTCCCATGGATCCAGCGATTTAATTCGGCCTCCTGAGGTCGAATTAAATTGGCCACGACCTTTTTGGATTTTTTGGGCTCCTACCTCTTGCCAATTTATTTTCCTTGGGCCTGATTTTACTCTGTTTCGACCCTTTTGTCAATTTTTGGCCTTCCTCTCCTGTCGATTTATTTATTCATGGATCGACCCCAACTCAAGCTTTTATTCACTTGGCCTTTTTCACTGCGTACCTCCACTTGGAATTTTTATCAAGACTTTTGTATACAAATTTTCAAGTCCTCCACAGTCAACCCGAAATTGCCTCGTATCTCGCCACCACCAACTCGGATCAAGATGGTCATGAAAAGAAAGTTGCTTGTATGGCTCTTCTCTATACTCTTGAATTTTTTCACAGCCTGAATCGCCATGCAACATTTTCTTTCTGCCATGGTTCCTCCAAATTACCCCACACCCCAAGTCTATTTCGGTTAAGCAACACTGGACGATTTTCCACAAGAACCTTCCAAGGTCACATTTCGCAACACATATTTATTATGCGACCTATGAAGCCAAAATCGAAAGTCTAGTTTGCGGCCCTTTTGGGCCATATTAATTCTTTAATATACTCAGTTAACCGCTTCGCATGCGGGAGGTACAGGGATCGATACCCTGCTGCTCCAAAGTTTTATCCTTGTTTTGCACGTGTCGAAAAGGACAAGACAACGTTTTTCGGCCATACCTCTTTTCGCAATCGTCGTTTTGCCATTTGAGCGACGGGAAACGATAGAGAAAATCAAAAGCTGCATTTTGCGAGTTGGTGGAGCTCAAACGGAGCAGTAGAACAAAAGTTATGAGCAAAAAACGAATTCAATCGACTCTGCTTGACTTGTGTCGTGAGTTTCAACTTTGTCGAGAATTTATTGTTGTACCTCTATAAATTTATAGAGATCCTGCACACGTATAATGTGTCCTTTCACACTCGAGTAGATTGCAAGTATGTCTAGATGTAAAACCCAGACGTGTATCGTTCACGTTAGAAAAGAGTGCATTCTACATACTGCGTGTTCTCCAAGACTATCTGTCGACAAGAAACAATCGATGTGTGTTGTTTGATGCGTGTGAATGTTTGTTCTGTTGTGTTTTGAGTATAGACAGTTTGTGTGCATCCGCGTCGTCGTGTAGTGAGTCGCCAAAGAGATATTTTCGTCTTATTCTGAATGTTTGTCACCAAGGACAGAATATAGCGTTTAAAAGGGGTTGTAGCTCAGATGGTAGAGCGCCCGCTTCGCATGCGGGACTCCGACGATGCTCGCGCTCGAGACCTATCCGCGCATGGCGCATGTCAAAATGGCACCTCCCAAATATTTTACCCTTTTTTATTATTTTTGGGAGGTTTACCCCAAAAGCCCAACCCACAAGGGATTTTCCCTCTATCTCGCCACCATCAACTCCGATGAAGACGCTCCTGAAATCAACTTTGCTTGTCATGGAACGACCGACCTCGTTGATTTTTTTGGCTGGTCAAATCGTCCAAGAACATTTTATTTTGGATGGTCTTTTCTCTCAAACCCAGCTTTTCCCATGGATCCAGCGATTTAATTCGGCCTCCTGAGGTCGAATTAAATTGGCCACGACCTTTTTGGATTTTTTGGGCTCCTACCTCTTGCCAATTTATTTTCCTTGGGCCTGATTTTACTCTGTTTCGACCCTTTTGTCAATTTTTGGCCTTCCTCTCCTGTCGATTTATTTATTCATGGATCGACCCCAACTCAAGCTTTTATTCACTTGGCCTTTTTCACTGCGTACCTCCACTTGGAATTTTTATCAAGACTTTTGTATACAAATTTTCAAGTCCTCCACAGTCAACCCGAAATTGCCTCGTATCTCGCCACCACCAACTCGGATCAAGATGGTCATGAAAAGAAAGTTGCTTGTATGGCTCTTCTCTATACTCTTGAATTTTTTCACAGCCTGAATCGCCATGCAACATTTTCTTTCTGCCATGGTTCCTCCAAATTACCCCACACCCCAAGTCTATTTCGGTTAAGCAACACTGGACGATTTTCCACAAGAACCTTCCAAGGTCACATTTCGCAACACATATTTATTATGCGACCTATGAAGCCAAAATCGAAAGTCTAGTTTGCGGCCCTTTTGGGCCATATTAATTCTTTAATATACTCAGTTAACCGCTTCGCATGCGGGAGGTACAGGGATCGATACCCTGCTGCTCCAAAGTTTTATCCTTGTTTTGCACGTGTCGAAAAGGACAAGACAACGTTTTTCGGCCATACCTCTTTTCGCAATCGTCGTTTTGCCATTTGAGCGACGGGAAACGATAGAGAAAATCAAAAGCTGCATTTTGCGAGTTGGTGGAGCTCAAACGGAGCAGTAGAACAAAAGTTATGAGCAAAAAACGAATTCAATCGACTCTGCTTGACTTGTGTCGTGAGTTTCAACTTTGTCGAGAATTTATTGTTGTACCTCTATAAATTTATAGAGATCCTGCACACGTATAATGTGTCCTTTCACACTCGAGTAGATTGCAAGTATGTCTAGATGTAAAACCCAGACGTGTATCGTTCACGTTAGAAAAGAGTGCATTCTACATACTGCGTGTTCTCCAAGACTATCTGTCGACAAGAAACAATCGATGTGTGTTGTTTGATGCGTGTGAATGTTTGTTCTGTTGTGTTTTGAGTATAGACAGTTTGTGTGCATCCGCGTCGTCGTGTAGTGAGTCGCCAAAGAGATATTTTCGTCTTATTCTGAATGTTTGTCACCAAGGACAGAATATAGCGTTTAAAAGGGGTTGTAGCTCAGATGGTAGAGCGCCCGCTTCGCATGCGGGACTCCGACGATGCTCGCGCTCGAGACCTATCCGCGCATGGCGCATGTCAAAATGGCACCTCCCAAATATTTTACCCTTTTTTATTATTTTTGGGAGGTTTACCCCAAAAGCCCAACCCACAAGGGATTTTCCCTCTATCTCGCCACCATCAACTCCGATGAAGACGCTCCTGAAATCAACTTTGCTTGTCATGGAACGACCGACCTCGTTGATTTTTTTGGCTGGTCAAATCGTCCAAGAACATTTTATTTTGGATGGTCTTTTCTCTCAAACCCAGCTTTTCCCATGGATCCAGCGATTTAATTCGGCCTCCTGAGGTCGAATTAAATTGGCCACGACCTTTTTGGATTTTTTGGGCTCCTACCTCTTGCCAATTTATTTTCCTTGGGCCTGATTTTACTCTGTTTCGACCCTTTTGTCAATTTTTGGCCTTCCTCTCCTGTCGATTTATTTATTCATGGATCGACCCCAACTCAAGCTTTTATTCACTTGGCCTTTTTCACTGCGTACCTCCACTTGGAATTTTTATCAAGACTTTTGTATACAAATTTTCAAGTCCTCCACAGTCAACCCGAAATTGCCTCGTATCTCGCCACCACCAACTCGGATCAAGATGGTCATGAAAAGAAAGTTGCTTGTATGGCTCTTCTCTATACTCTTGAATTTTTTCACAGCCTGAATCGCCATGCAACATTTTCTTTCTGCCATGGTTCCTCCAAATTACCCCACACCCCAAGTCTATTTCGGTTAAGCAACACTGGACGATTTTCCACAAGAACCTTCCAAGGTCACATTTCGCAACACATATTTATTATGCGACCTATGAAGCCAAAATCGAAAGTCTAGTTTGCGGCCCTTTTGGGCCATATTAATTCTTTAATATACTCAGTTAACCGCTTCGCATGCGGGAGGTACAGGGATCGATACCCTGCTGCTCCAAAGTTTTATCCTTGTTTTGCACGTGTCGAAAAGGACAAGACAACGTTTTTCGGCCATACCTCTTTTCGCAATCGTCGTTTTGCCATTTGAGCGACGGGAAACGATAGAGAAAATCAAAAGCTGCATTTTGCGAGTTGGTGGAGCTCAAACGGAGCAGTAGAACAAAAGTTATGAGCAAAAAACGAATTCAATCGACTCTGCTTGACTTGTGTCGTGAGTTTCAACTTTGTCGAGAATTTATTGTTGTACCTCTATAAATTTATAGAGATCCTGCACACGTATAATGTGTCCTTTCACACTCGAGTAGATTGCAAGTATGTCTAGATGTAAAACCCAGACGTGTATCGTTCACGTTAGAAAAGAGTGCATTCTACATACTGCGTGTTCTCCAAGACTATCTGTCGACAAGAAACAATCGATGTGTGTTGTTTGATGCGTGTGAATGTTTGTTCTGTTGTGTTTTGAGTATAGACAGTTTGTGTGCATCCGCGTCGTCGTGTAGTGAGTCGCCAAAGAGATATTTTCGTCTTATTCTGAATGTTTGTCACCAAGGACAGAATATAGCGTTTAAAAGGGGTTGTAGCTCAGATGGTAGAGCGCCCGCTTCGCATGCGGGACTCCGACGATGCTCGCGCTCGAGACCTATCCGCGCATGGCGCATGTCAAAATGGCACCTCCCAAATATTTTACCCTTTTTTATTATTTTTGGGAGGTTTACCCCAAAAGCCCAACCCACAAGGGATTTTCCCTCTATCTCGCCACCATCAACTCCGATGAAGACGCTCCTGAAATCAACTTTGCTTGTCATGGAACGACCGACCTCGTTGATTTTTTTGGCTGGTCAAATCGTCCAAGAACATTTTATTTTGGATGGTCTTTTCTCTCAAACCCAGCTTTTCCCATGGATCCAGCGATTTAATTCGGCCTCCTGAGGTCGAATTAAATTGGCCACGACCTTTTTGGATTTTTTGGGCTCCTACCTCTTGCCAATTTATTTTCCTTGGGCCTGATTTTACTCTGTTTCGACCCTTTTGTCAATTTTTGGCCTTCCTCTCCTGTCGATTTATTTATTCATGGATCGACCCCAACTCAAGCTTTTATTCACTTGGCCTTTTTCACTGCGTACCTCCACTTGGAATTTTTATCAAGACTTTTGTATACAAATTTTCAAGTCCTCCACAGTCAACCCGAAATTGCCTCGTATCTCGCCACCACCAACTCGGATCAAGATGGTCATGAAAAGAAAGTTGCTTGTATGGCTCTTCTCTATACTCTTGAATTTTTTCACAGCCTGAATCGCCATGCAACATTTTCTTTCTGCCATGGTTCCTCCAAATTACCCCACACCCCAAGTCTATTTCGGTTAAGCAACACTGGACGATTTTCCACAAGAACCTTCCAAGGTCACATTTCGCAACACATATTTATTATGCGACCTATGAAGCCAAAATCGAAAGTCTAGTTTGCGGCCCTTTTGGGCCATATTAATTCTTTAATATACTCAGTTAACCGCTTCGCATGCGGGAGGTACAGGGATCGATACCCTGCTGCTCCAAAGTTTTATCCTTGTTTTGCACGTGTCGAAAAGGACAAGACAACGTTTTTCGGCCATACCTCTTTTCGCAATCGTCGTTTTGCCATTTGAGCGACGGGAAACGATAGAGAAAATCAAAAGCTGCATTTTGCGAGTTGGTGGAGCTCAAACGGAGCAGTAGAACAAAAGTTATGAGCAAAAAACGAATTCAATCGACTCTGCTTGACTTGTGTCGTGAGTTTCAACTTTGTCGAGAATTTATTGTTGTACCTCTATAAATTTATAGAGATCCTGCACACGTATAATGTGTCCTTTCACACTCGAGTAGATTGCAAGTATGTCTAGATGTAAAACCCAGACGTGTATCGTTCACGTTAGAAAAGAGTGCATTCTACATACTGCGTGTTCTCCAAGACTATCTGTCGACAAGAAACAATCGATGTGTGTTGTTTGATGCGTGTGAATGTTTGTTCTGTTGTGTTTTGAGTATAGACAGTTTGTGTGCATCCGCGTCGTCGTGTAGTGAGTCGCCAAAGAGATATTTTCGTCTTATTCTGAATGTTTGTCACCAAGGACAGAATATAGCGTTTAAAAGGGGTTGTAGCTCAGATGGTAGAGCGCCCGCTTCGCATGCGGGAGGTACAGGGATCGATACCCTGCTGCTCCAAAGTTTTATCCTTGTTTTGCACGTGTCGAAAAGGACAAGACAACGTTTTTCGGCCATACCTCTTTTCGCAATCGTCGTTTTGCCATTTGAGCGACGGGAAACGATAGAGAAAATCAAAAGCTGCATTTTGCGAGTTGGTGGAGCTCAAACGGAGCAGTAGAACAAAAGTTGAGAGCAAAAAACGAATTCAATCGACTCTGCTTGACTTGTGTCGTGAGTTTCAACTTTGTCGAGAATTTATTGTTGTACCTCTATAAATTTATAGAGATCCTGCACACGTATAATGTGTCCTTTCACACTCGAGTAGATTGCAAGTATGTCTAGATGTAAAACCCAGACGTGTATCGTTCACGTTAGAAAAGAGTGCATTCTACATACTGCGTGTTCTCCAAGACTATCTGTCGACAAGAAACAATCGATGTGTGTTGTTTGATGCGTGTGAATGTTTGTTCTGTTGTGTTTTGAGTATAGACAGTTTGTGTGCATCCGCGTCGTCGTGTAGTGAGTCGCCAAAGAGATATTTTCGTCTTATTCTGAATGTTTGTCACCAAGGACAGAATATAGCGTTTAAAAGGGGTTGTAGCTCAGATGGTAGAGCGCCCGCTTCGCATGCGGGAGGTACAGGGATCGATACCCTGCTGCTCCAAAGTTTTATCCTTGTTTTGCACGTGTCGAAAAGGACAAGACAACGTTTTTCGGCCATACCTCTTTTCGCAATCGTCGTTTTGCCATTTGAGCGACGGGAAACGATAGAGAAAATCAAAAGCTGCATTTTGCGAGTTGGTGGAGCTCAAACGGAGCAGTAGAACAAAAGTTATGAGCAAAAAACGAATTCAATCGACTCTGCTTGACTTGTGTCGTGAGTTTCAACTTTGTCGAGAATTTATTGTTGTACCTCTATAAATTTATAGAGATCCTGCACACGTATAATGTGTCCTTTCACACTCGAGTAGATTGCAAGTATGTCTAGATGTAAAACCCAGACGTGTATCGTTCACGTTAGAAAAGAGTGCATTCTACATACTGCGTGTTCTCCAAGACTATCTGTCGACAAGAAACAATCGATGTGTGTTGTTTGATGCGTGTGAATGTTTGTTCTGTTGTGTTTTGAGTATAGACAGTTTGTGTGCATCCGCGTCGTCGTGTAGTGAGTCGCCAAAGAGATATTTTCGTCTTATTCTGAATGTTTGTCACCAAGGACAGAATATAGCGTTTAAAAGGGGTTGTAGCTCAGATGGTAGAGCGCCCGCTTCGCATGCGGGAGGTACAGGGATCGATACCCTGCTGCTCCAAAGTTTTATCCTTGTTTTGCACGTGTCGAAAAGGACAAGACAACGTTTTTCGGCCATACCTCTTTTCGCAATCGTCGTTTTGCCATTTGAGCGACGGGAAACGATAGAGAAAATCAAAAGCTGCATTTTGCGAGTTGGTGGAGCTCAAACGGAGCAGTAGAACAAAAGTTATGAGCAAAAAACGAATTCAATCGACTCTGCTTGACTTGTGTCGTGAGTTTCAACTTTGTCGAGAATTTATTGTTGTACCTCTATAAATTTATAGAGATCCTGCACACGTATAATGTGTCCTTTCACACTCGAGTAGATTGCAAGTATGTCTAGATGTAAAACCCAGACGTGTATCGTTCACGTTAGAAAAGAGTGCATTCTACATACTGCGTGTTCTCCAAGACTATCTGTCGACAAGAAACAATCGATGTGTGTTGTTTGATGCGTGTGAATGTTTGTTCTGTTGTGTTTTGAGTATAGACAGTTTGTGTGCATCCGCGTCGTCGTGTAGTGAGTCGCCAAAGAGATATTTTCGTCTTATTCTGAATGTTTGTCACCAAGGACAGAATATAGCGTTTAAAAGGGGTTGTAGCTCAGATGGTAGAGCGCCCGCTTCGCATGCGGGAGGTACAGGGATCGATACCCTGCTGCTCCAAAGTTTTATCCTTGTTTTGCACGTGTCGAAAAGGACAAGACAACGTTTTTCGGCCATACCTCTTTTCGCAATCGTCGTTTTGCCATTTGAGCGACGGGAAACGATAGAGAAAATCAAAAGCTGCATTTTGCGAGTTGGTGGAGCTCAAACGGAGCAGTAGAACAAAAGTTATGAGCAAAAAACGAATTCAATCGACTCTGCTTGACTTGTGTCGTGAGTTTCAACTTTGTCGAGAATTTATTGTTGTACCTCTATAAATTTATAGAGATCCTGCACACGTATAATGTGTCCTTTCACACTCGAGTAGATTGCAAGTATGTCTAGATGTAAAACCCAGACGTGTATCGTTCACGTTAGAAAAGAGTGCATTCTACATACTGCGTGTTCTCCAAGACTATCTGTCGACAAGAAACAATCGATGTGTGTTGTTTGATGCGTGTGAATGTTTGTTCTGTTGTGTTTTGAGTATAGACAGTTTGTGTGCATCCGCGTCGTCGTGTAGTGAGTCGCCAAAGAGATATTTTCGTCTTATTCTGAATGTTTGTCACCAAGGACAGAATATAGCGTTTAAAAGGGGTTGTAGCTCAGATGGTAGAGCGCCCGCTTCGCATGCGGGAGGTACAGGGATCGATACCCTGCTGCTCCAAAGTTTTATCCTTGTTTTGCACGTGTCGAAAAGGACAAGACAACGTTTTTCGGCCATACCTCTTTTCGCAATCGTCGTTTTGCCATTTGAGCGACGGGAAACGATAGAGAAAATCAAAAGCTGCATTTTGCGAGTTGGTGGAGCTCAAACGGAGCAGTAGAACAAAAGTTATGAGCAAAAAACGAATTCAATCGACTCTGCTTGACTTGTGTCGTGAGTTTCAACTTTGTCGAGAATTTATTGTTGTACCTCTATAAATTTATAGAGATCCTGCACACGTATAATGTGTCCTTTCACACTCGAGTAGATTGCAAGTATGTCTAGATGTAAAACCCAGACGTGTATCGTTCACGTTAGAAAAGAGTGCATTCTACATACTGCGTGTTCTCCAAGACTATCTGTCGACAAGAAACAATCGATGTGTGTTGTTTGATGCGTGTGAATGTTTGTTCTGTTGTGTTTTGAGTATAGACAGTTTGTGTGCATCCGCGTCGTCGTGTAGTGAGTCGCCAAAGAGATATTTTCGTCTTATTCTGAATGTTTGTCACCAAGGACAGAATATAGCGTTTAAAAGGGGTTGTAGCTCAGATGGTAGAGCGCCCGCTTCGCATGCGGGAGGTACAGGGATCGATACCCTGCTGCTCCAAAGTTTTATCCTTGTTTTGCACGTGTCGAAAAGGACAAGACAACGTTTTTCGGCCATACCTCTTTTCGCAATCGTCGTTTTGCCATTTGAGCGACGGGAAACGATAGAGAAAATCAAAAGCTGCATTTTGCGAGTTGGTGGAGCTCAAACGGAGCAGTAGAACAAAAGTTATGAGCAAAAAACGAATTCAATCGACTCTGCTTGACTTGTGTCGTGAGTTTCAACTTTGTCGAGAATTTATTGTTGTACCTCTATAAATTTATAGAGATCCTGCACACGTATAATGTGTCCTTTCACACTCGAGTAGATTGCAAGTATGTCTAGATGTAAAACCCAGACGTGTATCGTTCACGTTAGAAAAGAGTGCATTCTACATACTGCGTGTTCTCCAAGACTATCTGTCGACAAGAAACAATCGATGTGTGTTGTTTGATGCGTGTGAATGTTTGTTCTGTTGTGTTTTGAGTATAGACAGTTTGTGTGCATCCGCGTCGTCGTGTAGTGAGTCGCCAAAGAGATATTTTCGTCTTATTCTGAATGTTTGTCACCAAGGACAGAATATAGCGTTTAAAAGGGGTTGTAGCTCAGATGGTAGAGCGCCCGCTTCGCATGCGGGAGGTACAGGGATCGATACCCTGCTGCTCCAAAGTTTTATCCTTGTTTTGCACGTGTCGAAAAGGACAAGACAACGTTTTTCGGCCATACCTCTTTTCGCAATCGTCGTTTTGCCATTTGAGCGACGGGAAACGATAGAGAAAATCAAAAGCTGCATTTTGCGAGTTGGTGGAGCTCAAACGGAGCAGTAGAACAAAAGTTATGAGCAAAAAACGAATTCAATCGACTCTGCTTGACTTGTGTCGTGAGTTTCAACTTTGTCGAGAATTTATTGTTGTACCTCTATAAATTTATAGAGATCCTGCACACGTATAATGTGTCCTTTCACACTCGAGTAGATTGCAAGTATGTCTAGATGTAAAACCCAGACGTGTATCGTTCACGTTAGAAAAGAGTGCATTCTACATACTGCGTGTTCTCCAAGACTATCTGTCGACAAGAAACAATCGATGTGTGTTGTTTGATGCGTGTGAATGTTTGTTCTGTTGTGTTTTGAGTATAGACAGTTTGTGTGCATCCGCGTCGTCGTGTAGTGAGTCGCCAAAGAGATATTTTCGTCTTATTCTGAATGTTTGTCACCAAGGACAGAATATAGCGTTTAAAAGGGGTTGTAGCTCAGATGGTAGAGCGCCCGCTTCGCATGCGGGACTTTCGTTTTTGCTTTGTAGGTTAAACTACCACAGCCCCCCAACGGAAAATCTTGCTTTTTAGGTGCTTTCGACAACGTCATGGCCTCTAGCGCGGAAAAAACCATCCTTTCGACGGTGTCTCGATTCGCTCAACGTGAATCGACGCCTGACCCTAGCCAAGCGACGCCCGGTCCGACCCGAGAAGCCGCTGAAAAACCTCCTTCCTCTAGGAACAGCGCCGCTGCGTCCGACTCTCTTCGTAGGGAAAATGTTTCCAACCAAGATGGTGTTGACTTAGGTGGTGACACTGGTCCAAATATGGACAAAAAAAATGGACCCGATGATGCAGGAATGGGTATGGATATTAATGGTTCCAACGAAAAACCTGCCTCTGACGCCAATGGTGGCAAATTACCCAAGGATTCTGACAAGCCTGGGGAGAATATTACCCATCCTGACGGCACCCCTCATGGACGAGTTTTACCTAATTCGAAAAATCCCTCCAAAGATGGGACAAACTCTCCTGCCAAACCCTCCAACCCCAAAAAACAAGCTTCGTCCAACAACGAAGGCAAAAAAACCAACTCGAAGAAAAATAATGTATGGGAAGGAGCCCGCCATGTGAAAACCCAATTGGTTCGCAACACTGGTGGGCATCCCATTGACGACTCTGAATTGGAAGAATTAATTCGACAAGCTCGAGAATTCCGCCAAAACCCTACTGCTATGGATGAATTCATTGAAGACATCTTGAAAACTCCATCCTCGAAGGCTTGCACTGTGGACATTCCTCTGGGAGAAGCTTTCCGTCAAGTCAAGGACTACCAAATCCGAGCGAATTTAATTACCCAAAACCCGGGTACGCTTTGGGAATCGAAATTCAAGGAAATTCTGTTCCACAAGAAAAACCCGACTACTCTCTCTTTGACGTTTTATGACTATGATCTATTGCGCAAAACTTGTGGAACCTCCCTTCGTCTGGGAAAACAAGAATTTACTGTGCCTGAATATTCTCCCCACTCGAAACTTTATTTTATTACTTTCAACAACCTGGTGGATCACGATATTCAAAAAGCGATTTTGAAAAAGTTGGAAGAGCTCACTCACTGCGTCATTGTTGGTTTTAACCCCAGTACTGACAATTTATTACGCTCGACCCAATTTCGAGTCCTTTTTGACTCCGAAACTCCTCCTTTGGCATTGGTACCAGATGATGGAGGCGAGCCTCTGAGAGAAATCGAGATCCAAAACCAAGTTTATGTTTTTCAACATAAAATTCGGTCCCTCAATCAAACGGTCCCTCCCAGCGTTCAAGCTAGACTGGAAAAAGCCAAACAAAAAGACGACGCTAAAAAGAATACAGACCATGTCGAGGAAAACGCTACAGAGGAAAAAACTGATGCTCCCGAAAATCCATCGACAGAAAACCAACCACCCAACACCCCGAAGGAAAATACTGGCACAACTGGAAACTCCGAATCCCCTAATGCCGATCCCAAGGAAAATCAAAATGGCAAGGAAAACTTTGTCGACCTGTCAAGCGATGTGGACATGGAACAAGAGGAGAAATCAAATATCGAAGAGGAAGAAATGGTAGCTCAACCCAAGAAGATATTAAATCCTCCACAATCACCCAAGGGCTCGAGCGAGAATAATATTATTCTCACAGACAAACCCAATTTATCCCAGGACGAATAAAACCAACTCGAGCCGGTTTAATTCAAGGTCCCCAATACAAAATATCAGCTACCTCGATTCCAACACAAAATCGATTCGCTATCCTCAGCTCAGACGACTCTGACGTGACAACTTCAGGCACAACGGTTCCTCGATTCCATCTTGATATCGTTCCTACCGACACGCCCAAAAAACGTCCTGCTTCGTCCCCAAAATCAACGATACCCAAAAAAATTCCAGCCTCTACGAAACCAGCAGGAGCCAAAGTGAAGGCTCAAATCACAGAGCTGAAGAAAAAACTGAATGAATCTACCAACCCATTGGTATTTCATGATGAAACCCTCAACCAACCTGGCTTTATTGGAAATATCTATATGGACCCAAAATCTCGCAAAATCGCATCCAATTTAATTGCCTCGAGAGGAATTATACGTTTAATGGCTGGAGAAAATCCCATGCAAGCTATTGATGAAGAACGATTTACCTCGTACTACCAAAAACAGCATGGCCATCCTCCTCCTGAAAATTACAGCCCCACAAATCTATTCCAAAGTTTGTGTCCAAATGACGAAGACTACCACATGAGAAGATCTCTAGCAGCAATCGATCTATTTCTGTCCAACAGAGCACCTGAAGCTTATACGAACGATGAGTATATTAATCTGTGCCTGAAAGACAAAGTCCACCGTTGGCCCAATTGCAATTTAATCACGGACGCCTCCTTGATTAAATTAATTTCCAGTCCCGCTGCTGGAAACCTGGTGCAACATCATAAAATTGAAGAAGAGTTGAGCCATATTGTGAAAGATCTGGCACTCCAAACAATTGACCCTACGAAGTGTTTTGACTCGGATACTGATGCCTTGTTAACTTTACTTCCGGACGAAAAGGCTCCTGAACTCGACTACAAAGAACTTGGCGATGGTGACAATGCAGACTCCAATTGACTCGCCAACACACAAAATCAATTAAAACCACAATCACCACACCCCGACCCAAACCAACACAACGACTTGAAGTCAAAAAATCAAAACCCAAATATTAATCATGACCGTGACCACAATTAACGCGCTACCACAAGCCATTATCGACTGGGATATTAGCTTGTTTTCTCTCAACACAAATGGTCTCTCCAACTCTTTCCACCACCTTCTCAAGAACTTTCTCCTCAAAAACTCTATCTCACTTATCCAAGAAACTCGACTGCCTTACCCCAGCGACCATGGCAAAATCAATTTCTACTGGAAAAAACATACCAACCAACAAGGCACTTTCTTCTACGAGGAGCCAATTTATTCCATCAGCAATACCTCTCATCCTACTGGAGGCCTTGCTACATTTATTCATCCTGACTGCCCTCTGGACAATTGCACCAATTTAAACCACTCTTGGGACAAACCTCTCCTCCGTGGTCGTTATTTACTTATATCGGCCACTCTGGACAATATCCCGGTTTTTATTCACAACATCTATGCTCCGTACGACTATCACGACCGTGTGGATTTTTTTAATGATCTGCCTCGCGATTTTCCACCCGAAGCTTTTCATATTGTTGGTGGCGACTTTAACGTTATTTTCTCCCCAACATTAGATTCATGCCGTCCTTCGACTCATGCGACTCATGGCTCATATGAACTCAACCTATGGCTACAAGATTTACACCTCGTTGACATTTTCCGTCAACAAAATCCACTGAAACGTGCTTTCACAAGTCCAAAATTTGTCAATCGGCTTGACTATATTTTCATCTCGTCTGCTATGGCATCCCTACGTCATCTGAAATTTCGTCACCTGGAACTAATTCCTCATGCTGACCACACTCCCTGCAAATTATTGACCAAACGTCCAGCAGTATCAATGGGACCTGGTCCATGGAAAACACCACAATGGGTTCTCAACAATGACAAGGCCAAATTCATTATCTCTCGTCAACTTGAAACCTTCCTTACCAAGACCCAATTAAACTCAAATGTTGGTCTACATTTCGACACCATGATCACCAACATGCGAAATCAATTAAAATACCTACACGACGAGTTGGTCGAAAATCAACAAAGGCCTCTCAAGAAATTATCTATGGATTTGGCTTTATTGATTCGGGATTACCAAAACGCCCCATGTGCGTCCTTGATGGCACGTATCAAAACAATTCAAGCTGCCATACATGAATACCATGACAGGAAAAAAGTCCTACGGGAAGATACTGCTATGCAAACTCATCTCGAGAAAGCGGAAAGGTGTACCAAATTTCACCTGAAGCCACCTCGCACAATCCCTTTACAAAAATCTCCCTTCAAGGCACTCAAAATGTCCAATGGAAATATTGCTTCTGATCAACAATCAATTTCCTCGACACTCCACGAGTTTTATTCTGACCTGTATGGCGACCATGAGGCAGTTGACAAGGAAAGAATGGCCAAGTATTTAAAAACTCTGATATCTCGCCGACTCAATATCGACGACAAGAGATTTATTGGGGCTCCTCTCACGGCAAACGAATTTTATTTTGCCATTAAACACTCCAAACGGAATTCAACTCCTGGGCCAAATTCACTGCCCTACGAAATTTTGAAAATGTTTCCCCATGAATGGTCCCTGGCTTTGGAAATGCTATACTATTACCAAATCAACTCTCACTCCAACTTGGCACCCTCCCAATTGACAAGTTTAATTGTACTGCTGTACAAAAAGGACGACAAACTACTCCCAAAAAATTACCGTCCCATCAGCTTGGTCAATATCGACGTGAAAATCCTCACAATGGTCCTTGCAGAACGAATGCAGAGAATCATTCAGTCGATAGTCCACCCGGATCAAACAGGTTTTATTCGTGGTCGATCAATCCAAACCAATTTACTGCGCTTGGAAGACCTGAATCACTTTATGAAGTTTTATTCCTCCGAGTCTATTGTGGCCCTCTTGGACTTTGAAAAAGCCTTTGATAGGGTCAACCATTCCTATTTATTGGCAACCCTGAAGGAATTTAATTTTCCACCGTCCTTTCTCAACATGGTCAAAGTGCTTTATTCAAATCGTCGTGGACGAATTATTGTCAATGGACATTTATCCAACCCATTTAAGATCCAACGTGGTGTTTTACAAGGCGACCCATTATCACCTCTTTTATTTGTCTTGGCGCTAGAACCTATGTGTTTAGCCATACGCAAGAGAAAAGATTTGGGCATACGAATTGGTCATCACACTCACACCGGGAGCTATTATGCAGACGACTCCCAATTGTACTCCAAAAATACATCGACGTTGCAACTCCAACTCGACATCGTCAAAAAATTCTGTGATATCTCTGGTTTCAAGTTAAATCTCTCCAAGACAGAATTATTAACCCATGCCAATTTACCTCCAGACCTGGCACCTTTGGCTATTACTGATGACAAACCTGCTAAATCGTTGGGCCTTTTAATTTCTCCCAACATCACAGCCACAACACGTTTAAATTCGCTATTGGAGAAATTGGTCTCAAGAACACAATTATGGTCTTATCGAGCACGAACCCTACCCGGAAAAGTGACAATCCTAAGGTCAATTTGTTTTCCTGTGCTCTGGTATCAACTCCAATTTATTCCGATCGACAAAGAATATGCCAAACTATTCGACAAGGTCGCCAAGCAATTTATTCACGGCGATACAATTGATCCATATTCGACTCAACGTTATTTGCATCAATTCAACTCGGACATTATTTTCCTTCCAAAAGCACAAGGTGGTCTCGGATTTAAATCGTCTACCCACTGGTGGTCAAAACTACACCGGGTCATGACCTTTAAATGCTTCAAGCTACTCCTAGCACCACCTCACAACTCGTATGGTCAAACGAAATTGCCAGCATGGCTATCCATTGGAGAATATTTACTCTCCAGAGCCTTCAGTCCATGGGGAAATTTTTATGATCTCCTTTTCATGAGTCCACACTCTAGTATGTACAAAGCCATATCACACCAAGATAAGGTTCCACCTCTCTGGTCAGCATTTACTCGACTATGGTTATCCTTATCTCCACCCCACTTAAATTTCCCACAGTACAAGTCGATGGAAATTTTCCACTTTGGCACAATCAATTCTTACCCTTGGAGAAAACTGTCTTTGAACACTGCTATCCAAAGACTTATGATTATGCTGTATCACTGGCAAAATTAAATTTTACCCATGTTCGCCACCTACTCGATGAAAATGGCAATCTTATGGATCGGAAAATCCTGTTAGATTGGATTAAATCTCAATGCTCAAGACGCCATTTAGCCACTCCCGATCATAAATGGTGGTATGCTCTACACGGGAGACTTAAAGCTATTCTACCATCTCCACCCGAGGACACAGAAATTAATTTTCGTCAGCCTACACCTTATCGGCAAACGGCTACCGAAATTACTTGGGCTGGAAATTTTAAAGACGGCTTTTTACCCTTTATTGATGCCACCTTGGATGATTTAACTCATGAATTTAAATCCAAATCAGCTCAGGAGGTTTTACCCACAGCGCATTTATTGGTACCCTCGGATTTTTATGCCCACAAGGAAAATATTAAAGTGGTCGCATTCTACAGGCAGCCCAAATTTATTCTGCCAACGTATAGTGCTTTCATATATCGACTGCTTATACGAGCCTTACCTCTCCGATACAAATTCAAGTACTCGGACGATATCCCGAACACTTGTATTTTTTGTCATGAAGTGGAGACGTATAAACATTTCACCTTGGACTGTCCATATACTCGAGCATGTTGGAGTCCATTTAAATCCATGGCCAGATCCCTTAACTTTACTTGGCCAACTACCATGGAAAAAATATTCTTCTCTCCTATAGCACTCCAAGACAAAGACCTCCAAGCTGGATTTAATTTGCTGTGGCCAATTTTTTTATCTTGTATTTGGTATACAATATGGAAAACTCGGTGCGACCGGATTTACCGTCCAGATTTACCTAACAAAACACCTATGACGATATCCAGCTTAGCAGGACACATTATAAAGCGGCATCTGTACCAAGTCAATCGAGCCTCCTTGGACGACTCCACGAAGGCTTCCTTGACATCGGTGCTTCATAGTTTGCACCAGAATGAGTGGTTCTCTGCCCAAATCTTACCACAATCTCAAAACGAGACCTTGGAACCTTAAAAGGCATGTTATATTGCAACCTTTGAAGAAATTCACCTAAGTCACCCAAACCAATGGGAAAACTCAAAGTGGATTTTCTCGCGACCCACTTGGCCTTTTCATGCGTTTGATGGCTCGTTAGCCCCAGCTAACAGAGCTCTATGAACACACCAAGTAACTTTATCTCATGCCGAGTCGTTCACAAAATCGACTTGACTTTATCCGTTCACCCAAAATGGCAAAACTATCGACAACCCTGGCATTGCCCTGACGATCATTTCAGACATTCTAATGGTCTTCAGGGTTGCTAGACATCCCAAGCAGACAAACGCAAGCGTTAGATTGCAAAAAAGTGCAGTGGTTCTCTCACAACAACACTTTGAAAATTGTTACGACGTCTCCCCCTGGGGCGAAATCTCAAAATCGAGTGCACACTTTTTGTTCGGGAAAATTGCGCCACGGTGCCTAAAAGATTCTCCCATGTCTCCTCCTCAAGATGTGCCAGTTTGCGAGTGCTCAAACCTCGCCAAACTCGCGAAACAAAATTCGAAAGGAAATTCGACCCGGTGACACCCATTTTGAACCGGTTTCAACCCGTCACCAAAAGTGAAATTTCTCTCGACCTACTGCGTGGATTTCTACGTTTAGTGGCTTGTTATCTCAGTTGAATCGAGCTCTATGCCGACACCAACTAGCACATATTGCAGATCTATGGTTCAAAACCACGAACCCATTTTGGACTGTCACCCAAACCGGTGAAACACCAGGACAACTCGAACGCTTTCCCTACGGTCACCGAGTGACATCTAGGGGTCTAGTGGGTGGCTCCACCACTTATTACGACTAGCCAAAGCGTTAGAACGCCCTGAAACATCCTGGATTGCTCGCAATCCTCAATCCAAAATGTCAACCGCCCCTATCCACCGGCTACAAAACCTTAAGTCGGCTACAGGTCGCAAATCATTTCCTATCGACCGGCTATGACTCCTTTCCATCCTATCATGGCTAGACGAGTGTTTTAAGCCATCAAGAGCGATGATTGAAGCCCTGGAACCTACTTGCCGTCGCCCCGACAACTTTTGGTGAAATAGCTAAAACACATCGGAATGGCTCCTGAACGCAAATCAACTCCGATCGCCCAACTTAGAGTTGGAGAGGCTCGAAAATGTCCTCGCGATGGATTTGAGCTATCAAGCACCATGATAGCAGCACAGGAACCCAACTTCCGATTCCAAACCATTTTGAGCCGATAAGGCTCCAAAACGACCATCGTAGCTCATTTCAGCTACACGACTCTATATGCACCGATTAATATGGTGCATCCACCGCTAGCCTCCATTGATGGAGGACACCAAGTATGGCTATCTATCTCATAGCCGTTCGGAAGTTATGACTCCTTCAAATTTGGCCGCCGAGACGCCCGATTGGAAAAAACACTGGTTTTGGCTAGCGCTCTCCCGCTACACACTACCTATGGCGATTCTAATGGTGCGCTATCCTTCGTACGTATCGTCGCTACGATTCTGCCAAGTGGCTCCATGCACCGCGGCGCCGTTCGAAATCCAGCTCCGACGATGCTCGCGCTCGAGACCTATCCGCGCATGGCGCATGTCAAAATGGCTCCTCCCAAATATTTTACCCTTTTTTATTATTTTTGGGAGGTTTACCCCAAAAGCCCAACCCACAAGGGATATTTTCCCTCTATCTCGCCACCATCAACTCCGATGAAGACGCTCCTGAAATCAACTTTGCTTGTCATGGAACGACCGACCTCGTTTGATTTTTTTGGCTGGTCAAATCGTCCAAGAACATTTTATTTTGGATGGTCTTTTCTCTCAAACCCAGCTTTTCCCATGGTTACAGCGATTTAATTCGGCCTCCTGAGGTCGAATTAAATTGGCCACGACCTTTTTGGATTTTTTGGGCTCCTACCTCTTGCCAATTTATTTTCCTTGGGCCTGATTTTACTCTGTTTCGACCCTTTTGTCAATTTTTGGCCTTCCTCTCCTGTCGATTTATTTATTCATGGATCGACCCCAACTCAAGCTTTTATTTACTTGGCCTTTTTCACTGCGTACCTCCACTTGGAATTTTTATCAAGACTTTTGTATACAAATTTTCAAGTCCTCCACAGTCAACCCGAAATTGCCTCGTATCTCGCCACCACCAACTCGGATCAAGATGGTCATGAAAAGAAAGTTGCTTGTATGGCTCTTCTCTATACTGTTGAATTTTTTCACAGCCTGAATCGCCATGCAACATTTTCTTTCTGCCATGGTTCCTCCAAATTACCCCACACCCCAAGTCTATTTCGGTTAAGCAACACTGGACGATTTTCCACAAGAACCTTCCAAGGTCACATTTCGCAACACATATTTATTATGCGACCTATGAAGCCAAAATCGAAAGTCTAGTTTGCGGCCCTTTTGGGCCATATTAATTCTTTAATATACTCAGTTAACCGCTTCGCATGCGGGAGGTACAGGGATCGATACCCTGCTGCTCCAAAGTTTTATCCTTGTTTTGCACGTGTCGAAAAGGACAAGACAACGTTTTTCGGCCATACCTCTTTTCGCAATCGTCGTTTTGCCATTTGAGCGACGGGAAACGATAGAGAAAATCAAAAGCTGCATTTTGCGAGTTGGTGGAGCTCAAACGGAGCAGTAGAACAAAAGTTATGAGCAAAAAACGAATTCAATCGACTCTGCTTGACTTGTGTCGTGAGTTTCAACTTTGTCGAGAATTTATTGTTGTACCTCTATAAATTTATAGAGATCCTGCACACGTATAATGTGTCCTTTCACACTCGAGTAGATTGCAAGTATGTCTAGATGTAAAACCCAGACGTGTATCGTTCACGTTAGAAAAGAGTGCATTCTACATACTGCGTGTTCTCCAAGACTATCTGTCGACAAGAAACAATCGATGTGTGTTGTTTGATGCGTGTGAATGTTTGTTCTGTTGTGTTTTGAGTATAGACAGTTTGTGTGCATCCGCGTCGTCGTGTAGTGAGTCGCCAAAGAGATATTTTCGTCTTATTCTGAATGTTTGTCACCAAGGACAGAATATAGCGTTTAAAAGGGGTTGTAGCTCAGATGGTAGAGCGCCCGCTTCGCATGCGGGAGGTACAGGGATCGATACCCTGCTGCTCCAAAGTTTTATCCTTGTTTTGCACGTGTCGAAAAGGACAAGACAACGTTTTTCGGCCATACCTCTTTTCGCAATCGTCGTTTTGCCATTTGAGCGACGGGAAACGATAGAGAAAATCAAAAGCTGCATTTTGCGAGTTGGTGGAGCTCAAACGGAGCAGTAGAACAAAAGTTATGAGCAAAAAACGAATTCAATCGACTCTGCT
This sequence comes from Aphanomyces cochlioides, assembly GCA_019828595.1. Taxonomy (NCBI): domain Eukaryota; phylum Oomycota; class Saprolegniomycetes; order Saprolegniales; family Verrucalvaceae; genus Aphanomyces; species Aphanomyces cochlioides. The sequence goes on along the minus strand of JAHQRK010000029.1, from coordinate 104,565 downwards.
TGACTTGTGTCGTGAGTTTCAACTTTGTCGAGAATTTATTGTTGTACCTCTATAAATTTATAGAGATCCTGCACACGTATAATGTGTCCTTTCACACTCGAGTAGATTGCAAGTATGTCTAGATGTAAAACCCAGACGTGTATCGTTCACGTTAGAAAAGAGTGCATTCTACATACTGCGTGTTCTCCAAGACTATCTGTCGACAAGAAACAATCGATGTGTGTTGTTTGATGCGTGTGAATGTTTGTTCTGTTGTGTTTTGAGTATAGACAGTTTGTGTGCATCCGCGTCGTCGTGTAGTGAGTCGCCAAAGAGATATTTTCGTCTTATTCTGAATGTTTGTCACCAAGGACAGAATATAGCGTTTAAAAGGGGTTGTAGCTCAATGTCAATGGGGAGTCTATTTGTAGTTAATGTAAACTACAAACTAATATTGCCCGAAGGCTCATCCCATTTCCAACTGCTAGGCTGAATTGGAAATCAATTTGGCTTGTCGTTTTCTTGATTCGCTTCGACGTTGGGACTTCGATGGGGGTTGTAGCTCAGATGGTAGAGCGCCCGCTTCGCATGCGGGACTTTCGTTTTTGCTTTGTAGGTTAAACTACCACAGCCCCCCAACGGAAAATCTTGCTTTTTAGGTGCTTTCGACAACGTCATGGCCTCTAGCGCGGAAAAAACCATCCTTTCGACGGTGTCTCGATTCGCTCAACGTGAATCGACGCCTGACTCTAGCCAAGCGACGCCCGGTCCGAGCCGAGAAGCCGCTGAAAAACCTCCTTCCTCTAGGAACAGCGCCGCTGCGTCCGACTCTCTTCGTAAGGAAAATGTTTCCAACCAAGATGGTGTTGACTTAGGTGGTGACACTGGTCCAAATATGGACAAAAAAAATGGACCCGATGATGCAGGAATGGGTATGGATATTAATGGTTCCAACGAAAAACCTGCCTCTGACGCCAATGGTGGCAAATTACCCAAGGATTCTGACAAGCCTGGGGAGAATATTACCCATCCTGACGGCACCCCTCATGGACGAGGTTTACCTAATTCGAAAAATCCCTCCAAAGATGGGACAAACTCTCCTGCCAAACCCTCCAACCCCAAAAAACAAGCTTCGTCCAACAACGAAGGCAAAAAAACCAACTCGAAGAAAAATAATGTCTGGGAAGGAGCCCGCCATGTGAAAACCCAATTGGTTCGCAACACTGGTGGGCATCCCATTGACGACTCTGAATTGGAAGAATTAATTCGACAAGCTCGAGAATTCCGCCAAAACCCTACTGCTATGGATGAATTCATTGAAGACATCTTGAAAACTCCATCCTCGAAGGCTTGCACTGTGGACATTCCTCTGGGAGAAGCTTTCCGTCAAGTCAAGGACTACCAAATCCGAGCGAATTTAATTACCCAAAACCCGGGTACGCTTTGGGAATCGAAATTCAAGGAAATTCTGTTCCACAAGAAAAACCCGACTACTCTCTCTTTGACGTTTTATGACGATGATCTATTGCGCAAAACTTGTGGAACCTCCCTTCGTCTGGGAAAACAAGAATTTACTGTGCCTGAATATTCTCCCCACTCGAAACTTTATTTTATTACTTTCAACAACCTGGTGGATCACGATATTCAAAAAGCGATTTTGAAAAAGTTGGAAGAGCTCACTCACTGCGTCATTGTTGGTTTTAACCCCAGTACTGACAATTTATTACGCTCGACCCAATTTCGAGTCCTTTTTGACTCCGAAACTCCTCCTTTGGCATTGGTACCAGATGATGGAGGCGAGCCTCTGAGAGAAATCGAGATCCAAAACCAAGTTTATGTTTTTCAACATAAAATTCGGTCCCTCAATCAAACGGTCCCTCCCAGCGTTCAAGCTAGACTGGAAAAAGCCAAACAAAAAGACGACGCTAAAAAGAATACAGACCATGTCGAGGAAAACGCTACAGAGGAAAAGACTGATGCTCCCGAAAATCCATCGACAGAAAACCAACCACCCAACACCCCGAAGGAAAATACTGGCACAACTGGAAACTCCGAATCCCCTAATGCCGATCCCAAGGAAAATCAAAATGGCAAGGAAAACTTTGTCGACCTGTCAAGCGATGTGGACATGGAACAAGAGGAGAAATCAAATATCGAAGAGGAAGAAATGGTAGCTCAACCCAAGAAGATATTAAATCCTCCACAATCACCCAAGGGCTCGAGCGAGAATAATATTATTCTCACAGACAAACCCAATTTATCCCAGGACGAATTTAAACCAACTCGAGCCGGTTTTATTCAAGGTCCCCAATACAAAATATCAGCTACCTCGATTCCAACACAAAATCGATTCGCTATCCTCAGCTCAGACGACTCTGACGTGACAACATCAGGCACAACGGTTCCTCGATTCCATCTTGATATCGTTCCTACCGACACGCCCAAAAAACGTCCTGCTTCGTCCCCAAAATCAACGATACCCAAAAAAATTCCAGCCTCTACGAAACCAGCAGGAGCCAAAGTGAAGGCTCAAATCACAGAGCTGAAGAAAAAACTGAATGAATCTACCAACCCATTGGTATTTCATGATGAAACCCTCAACCAACCTGGCTTTATTGGAAATATCTATATGGACCCAAAATCTCGCAAAATCGCATCCAATTTAATTGCCTCGAGAGGAATTATACGTTTAATGGCTGGAGAAAATCCCATGCAAGCTATTGATGAAGAACGATTTACCTCGTACTACCAAAAACAGCATGGCCATCCTCCTCCTGAAAATTACAGCCCCACAAATCTATTCCAAAGTTTGTGTCCAAATGACGAAGACTACCACATGAGAAGATCTCTAGCAGCAATCGATCTATTTCTGTCCAACAGAGCACCTGAAGCTTATACGAACGATGAGTATATTAATCTGTGCCTGAAAGACAAAGTCCACCGTTGGCCCAATTGCAATTTAATCACGGACGCCTCCTTGATTAAATTAATTTCCAGTCCTGCTGCTGGAAACCTGGTGCAACATCATAAAATTGAAGAAGAGTTGAGCCATATTGTGAAAGATCTGGCACTCCAAACAATTGACCCTACGAAGTGTTTTGACTCGGATACTGATGCCTTGTTAACTTTACTTCCGGACGAAAAGGCTCCTGAACTCGACTACAAAGAACTTGGCGATGGTGACAATGCAGACTCCAATTGACTCGCCAACACACAAAATCAATTAAAACCACAATCACCACACCCCGACCCAAACCAACACAACGACTTGAAGTCAAAAAATCAAAACCCAAATATTAATCATGACCGTGACCACAATTAACGCGCTACCACAAGCCATTATCGACTGGGATATTAGCTTGTTTTCTCTCAACACAAATGGTCTCTCCAACTCTTTCCACCACCTTCTCAAGAACTTTCTCCTCAAAAACTCTATCTCACTTATCCAAGAAACTCGACTGCCTTACCCCAGCGACCATGGCAAAATCAATTTCTACTGGAAAAAACATACCAACCAACAAGGCACTTTCTTCTACGAGGAGCCAATTTATTCCATCAGCCATACCTCTCATCCTACTGGAGGCCTTGCTACATTTATTCATCCTGACTGCCCTCTGGACAATTGCACCAATTTAAACCACTCTTGGGACAAACCTCTCCTCCGTGGTCGTTATTTACTTATATCGGCCACTCTGGACAATATCCCGGTTTTTATTCACAACATCTATGCTCCGTACGACTATCACGACCGTGTGGATTTTTTTAATGATCTGCCTCGCGATTTTCCACCCGAAGCTTTTCATATTGTTGGTGGCGACTTTAACGTTATTTTCTCCCCAACATTAGATTCATGCCGTCCTTCGACTCATGCGACTCATGGCTCATATGAACTCAACCTATGGCTACAAGATTTACACCTCGTTGACATTTTCCGTCAACAAAATCCACTGAAACGTGCTTTCACAAGTCCAAAATTTGTCAATCGGCTTGACTATATTTTCATCTCGTCTGCTATGGCATCCCTACGTCATCTGAAATTTCGTCACCTGGAACTAATTCCTCATGCTGACCACACTCCCTGCAAATTATTGACCAAACGTCCAGCAGTATCAATGGGACCTGGTCCATGGAAAACACCACAATGGGTTCTCAACAATGACAAGGCCAAATTCATTATCTCTCGTCAACTTGAAACCTTCCTTACCAAGACCCAATTAAACTCAAATGTTGGTCTACATTTCGACACCATGATCACCAACATGCGAAATCAATTAAAATACCTACACGACGAGTTGGTCGAAAATCAACAAAGGCCTCTCAAGAAATTATCTATGGATTTGGCTTTATTGATTCGGGATTACCAAAACGCCCCATGTGCGTCCTTGATGGCACGTATCAAAACAATTCAAGCTGCCATACATGAATACCATGACAGGAAAAAAGTCCTACGGGAAGATACTGCTATGCAAACTCATCTCGAGAAAGCGGAAAGGTGTACCAAATTTCACCTGAAGCCACCTCGCACAATCCCTTTACAAAAATCTCCCTTCAAGGCACTCAAAATGTCCAATGGAAATATTGCTTCTGATCAACAATCAATTTCCTCGACACTCCACGAGTTTTATTCTGACCTGTATGGCGACCATGAGGCAGTTGACAAGGAAAGAATGGCCAAGTATTTAAAAACTCTGATATCTCGCCGACTCAATATCGACGACAAGAGATTTATTGGGGCTCCTCTCACGGCAAACGAATTTTATTTTGCCATTAAACACTCCAAACGGAATTCAACTCCTGGGCCAAATTCACTGCCCTACGAAATTTTGAAAATGTTTCCCCATGAATGGTCCCTGGCTTTGGAAATGCTATACTATTACCAAATCAACTCTCACTCCAACTTGGCACCCTCCCAATTGACAAGTTTAATTGTACTGCTGTACAAAAAGGACGACAAACTACTCCCAAAAAATTACCGTCCCATCAGCTTGGTCAATATCGACGTGAAAATCCTCACAATGGTCCTTGCAGAACGAATGCAGAGAATCATTCAGTCGATAGTCCACCCGGATCAAACAGGTTTTATTCGTGGTCGATCAATCCAAACCAATTTACTGCGCTTGGAAGACCTGAATCACTTTATGAAGTTTTATTCCTCCGAGTCTATTGTGGCCCTCTTGGACTTTGAAAAAGCCTTTGATAGGGTCAACCATTCCTATTTATTGGCAACCCTGAAGGAATTTAATTTTCCACCGTCCTTTCTCAACATGGTCAAAGTGCTTTATTCAAATCGTCGTGGACGAATTATTGTCAATGGACATTTATCCAACCCATTTAAGATCCAACGTGGTGTTTTACAAGGCGACCCATTATCACCTCTTTTATTTGTCTTGGCGCTAGAACCTATGTGTTTAGCCATACGCAAGAGAAAAGATTTGGGCATACGAATTGGTCATCACACTCACACCGGGAGCTATTATGCAGACGACTCCCAATTGTACTCCAAAAATACATCGACGTTGCAACTCCAACTCGACATCGTCAAAAAATTCTGTGATATCTCTGGTTTCAAGTTAAATCTCTCCAAGACAGAATTATTAACCCATGCCAATTTACCTCCAGACCTGGCACCTTTGGCTATTACTGATGACAAACCTGCTAAATCGTTGGGCCTTTTAATTTCTCCCAACATCACAGCCACAACACGTTTAAATTCGCTATTGGAGAAATTGGTCTCAAGAACACAACTATGGTCTTATCGAGCACGAACCCTACCCGGAAAAGTGACAATCCTAAGGTCAATTTGTTTTCCTGTGCTCTGGTATCAACTCCAATTTATTCCGATCGACAAAGAATATGCCAAACTATTCGACAAGGTCGCCAAGCAATTTATTCACGGCGATACAATTGATCCATATTCGACTCAACGTTATTTGCATCAATTCAACTCGGACATTATTTTCCTTCCAAAAGCACAAGGTGGTCTCGGATTTAAATCGTCTACCCACTGGTGGTCAAAACTACACCGGGTCATGACCTTTAAATGCTTCAAGCTACTCCTAGCACCACCTCACAACTCGTATGGTCAAACGAAATTGCCAGCATGGCTATCCATTGGAGAATATTTACTCTCCAGAGCCTTCAGTCCATGGGGAAATTTTTATGATCTCCTTTTCATGAGTCCACACTCTAGTATGTACAAAGCCATATCCCACCAAGATAAGGTTCCACCTCTCTGGTCAGCATTTACTCGACTATGGTTATCCTTATCTCCAACCCCACTTAAATTTCCCACAGTTCAAGTCGATGGAAATTTTCCACTTTGGCACAATCAATTCTTACCCTTGGAGAAAACTGTCTTTGAACACTGCTATCCAAAGACTTATGATTATGCTGTATCACTGGCAAAATTAAATTTTACCCATGTTCGCCACCTACTCGATGAAAATGGCAATCTTATGGATCGGAAAATCCTGTTAGATTGGATTAAATCTCAATGCTCAAGACGCCATTTAGCCACTCCCGATCATAAATGGTGGTATGCTCTACACGGAAGACTTAAGTCTATCCTTCCATCTCCACCCGAGGACACAGAAATTAATTTTCGTCAGCCTACACCTTATCGGCAAACGGCTACCGAAATTACTTGGGCTGGAAATTTTAAAGATGGCTTTTTACCCTTTATTGATGCCACCTTGGATGATTTAACTCATGAATTTAAATCCAAATCAGCTCAGGAGGTTTTACCCACAGCGCATTTATTGGTACCCTCGGATTTTTATGCCCACAAGGAAAATATTAAAGTGGTCGCATTCTACAGGCAGCCCAAATTTATTCTGCCAACGTATAGTGCTTTCATATATCGACTGCTTATACGAGCCTTACCTCTCCGATACAAATTCAAGTACTCGGACGATATCCCGAACACTTGTATTTTCTGTCATGAAGTGGAGACGTATAAACATTTCACCTTGGACTGTCCATATACTCGAGCATGTTGGAGTCCATTTAAATCCATGGCCAGATCCCTTAACTTTACTTGGCCAACTACCATGGAAAAAATATTCTTCTCTCCTATAGCACTCCAAGACAAAGACCTCCAAGCTGGATTTAATTTGCTGTGGCCAATTTTTTTATCTTGTATTTGGTATACAATATGGAAAACTCGGTGCGACCGGATTTACCGTCCAGATTTACCTAACAAAACACCTATGACGATATCCAGCTTAGCAGGACACATTATAAAGCGGCATCTGTACCAAGTCAATCGAGCCTCCTTGGACGACTCCACGAAGGCTTCCTTGACATCGGTGCTTCATAGTTTGCACCAGAATGAGTGGTTCTCTGCCCAAATCTTACCACAATCTCAAAACGAGACCTTGGAACCTTAAAAGGCATGTTATATTGCAACCTTTGAAGAAATTCACCTAAGTCACCCAAACCAATGGGAAAACTCAAAGTGGATTTTCTCGCGACCCACTTGGCCTTTTCATGCGTTTGATGGCTCGTTAGCCCCAGCTAACAGAGCTCTATGGACACACCAAGTAACTTTATCTCATGCCGAGTCGTTCACAAAATCGACTTGACTTTATCCGTTCACCCAAAATGGCAAAACTATCGACAACTCTGGCATTGCTCTGACGATCATTTCAGACATTCTAATGGTCTTCAGGGTTGCTAGACATCCCAAGCAGACAAACGCAAGCGTTAGATTGCAAAAAAGTGCAGTGGTTCTCTCACAACAACACTTTGAAAATTGTTACGACGTCTCCCCCTGGGGGCGAAATCTCAAAATCGAGTGCACACTTTTTGTTCGGGAAAATTGCGCCACGGTGCCTAAAAGATTCTCCCATGTCTCCTCCTCAAGATGTGCCAGTTTGCGAGTGCTCAAACCTCGCCAAACTCGCGAAACAAAATTCGAAAGGAAATTCGACCCGGTGACACCCATTTTGAACCGGTTTCAACCCGTCACCAAAAGTGAAATTTCTCTCGACCTACTGCGTGGATTTCTACGTTTAGTGGCTTGTTATCTCAGTTGAATCGAGCTCTATGCCGACACCAACTAGCACATATTGCAGATTATGGTTTCAAAACCACGAACCCATTTTGGACTGTCACCCAAACCGGTGAAACACCAGGACAACTCGAACGCTTTCCCTACGGTCACCGAGTGACATCTAGGGGTCTAGTGGGTGGCTCCACCACTTATTACGACTAGCCAAAGCGTTAGAACGCCCTGAAACATCCTGGTTTGCTCGCAATCCTCAATCCAAAATGTCAACCGCCCCTATCCACCGGCTACAAAACCTTAAGTCGGCTACAGGTCGCAAATCATTTCCAATCGACCGGCTATGACTCTTTTCCATCCTATCATGGCTAGACGAGTGTTTTAAGCCATCAAGAGCGATGATTGAAGCCCTGGAACCTACTTGCCGTCGCCCCGACAACTTTTGGTGAAATGGCTAAAACTCATCGGAATGGCTCCTGAACGCAAATCAACTCCGATCGCCCAACTTAGAGTTGGAGAGGCTCGAGAATGTCCTCGCGATGGATTTGAGCTATCAAGCACCATGATAGCAGCACAGGAACCCAACTTCCGATTCCAAACCATTTTGAGCCGATAAGGCTCCAAAACGACCATCGTAGCTCATTTCAGCTACACGACTCTATATGCACCGATTAATATGGTGCATCCACCGCTAGCCTCCATTGATGGAGGACACCAAGTATGGCTATCTATCTCATAGCCGTTCGGAAGTTATGACTCCTTCAAATTTGGCCGCCGAGACGCCCGATTGGAAAAAACACTGGTTTTGGCTAGCGCTCTCCCGCTACACACTACCTATGGCGATTCTAATGGTGCGCTATCCTTCGTACGTATCGTCGCTACGATTCTGCCAAGTGGCTCCATGCACCGCGGCGCCGTTCGAAATCCAGCTCCGACGATGCTCGCGCTCGAGACCTATCCGCCCATGGCGCATGTCAAAATGGCTCCTCCCAAATATTTTACCCTTTTTTATTATTTTTGGGAGGTTTACCCCAAAAGCCCAACCCACAAGGGATTTTCCCTCTATCTCGCCACCATCAACTCCGATGAAGACGCTCCTGAAATCAACTTTGCTTGTCATGGAACGACCGACCTCGTTGATTTTTTTGGCTGGTCAAATCGTCCAAGAACATTTTATTTTGGATGGTCTTTTCTCTCAAACCCAGCTTTTCCCATGGTTACAGCGATTTAATTCGGCCTCCTGAGGTCGAATTAAATTGGCCACGACCTTTTTGGATTTTTTGGGCTCCTACCTCTTGCCAATTTATTTTCCTTGGGCCTGATTTTACTCTGTTTCGACCCTTTTGTCAATTTTTGGCCTTCCTCTCCTGTCGATTTATTTATTCATGGATCGACCCCAACTCAAGCTTTTATTTACTTGGCCTTTTTCACTGCGTACCTCCACTTGGAATTTTTATCAAGACTTTTGTATACAAATTTTCAAGTCCTCCACAGTCAACCCGAAATTGCCTCGTATCTCGCCACCACCAACTCGGATCAAGATGGTCATGAAAAGAAAGTTGCTTGTATGGCTCTTCTCTATACTGTTGAATTTTTTCACAGCCTGAATCGCCATGCAACATTTTCTTTCTGCCATGGTTCCTCCAAATTACCCCACACCCAAGTCTATTTCGGTTAAGCAACACTGGACGATTTTCCACAAGAACCTTCCAAGGTCACATTTCGCAACACATATTTATTATGCGACCTATGAAGCCAAAATCGAAAGTCTAGTTTGCGGCCCTTTTGGGCCATATTAATTCTTTAATATACTCAGTTAACCGCTTCGCATGCGGGAGGTACAGGGATCGATACCCTGCTGCTCCAAAGTTTTATCCTTGTTTTGCACGTGTCGAAAAGGACAAGACAACGTTTTTCGGCCATACCTCTTTTCGCAATCGTCGTTTTGCCATTTGAGCGACGGGAAACGATAGAGAAAATCAAAAGCTGCATTTTGCGAGTTGGTGGAGCTCAAACGGAGCAGTAGAACAAAAGTTATGAGCAAAAAACGAATTCAATCGACTCTGCTTGACTTGTGTCGTGAGTTTCAACTTTGTCGAGAATTTATTGTTGTACCTCTATAAATTTATAGAGATCCTGCACACGTATAATGTGTCCTTTCACACTCGAGTAGATTGCAAGTATGTCTAGATGTAAAACCCAGACGTGTATCGTTCACGTTAGAAAAGAGTGCATTCTACATACTGCGTGTTCTCCAAGACTATCTGTCGACAAGAAACAATCGATGTGTGTTGTTTGATGCGTGTGAATGTTTGTTCTGTTGTGTTTTGAGTATAGACAGTTTGTGTGCATCCGCGTCGTCGTGTAGTGAGTCGCCAAAGAGATATTTTCGTCTTATTCTGAATGTTTGTCACCAAGGACAGAATATAGCGTTTAAAAGGGGTTGTAGCTCAATGTCAATGGGGAGTCTATTTGTAGTTAATGTAAACTACAAACTAATATTGCCCGAAGGCTCATCCCATTTCCAACTGCTAGGCTGAATTGGAAATCAATTTGGCTTTTCGTTTTCTTGATTCGCTTCGACGTTGGGACTTCGATTTCTTCGGTGTTTGTAAGCTAACACGGCGAATATGTCGGATAATACTGACTCTTGGCATCTGACCCAGGGGGTATACATTTTCATTGTCTTGGATCATACATAGACTTCGGTCTATGCAGCGCTTGTATCGCTTGGCGAGGACCCAGCAATGGGATGTTGAATCAGTGACAGAAACAACCAGGAATTCTCCGTCAGGCTCATCCAATATCGCTCTACAGATATCACGAATTGGATCACCCACCGATTGCTTGAGCAGTTGACGGGAGAATATGGCGTCGTTGTAGTGGAATCCATGTGTGTATGCCAGCTTGAGAAAATCATGCATCTTGGAAGGGGGAATGCCCGCGTCTTGAGGAACTCCATGGGCCTCTTTGAAACCCGAAATGACTTCTTCGCTGAGCTCAAAATTGGAGACATTCAAATTGGTAGCAACGATTCGGATTGCAGCCGCAAGACAAGATTTGTCACTGTTGTTGCCAATTTCTAGCCACAGAGGATCCATCGCTCGAAATTCAGCAAGCGTTGGGGCGAGACCAGTGTTCGTGAGGAAGTGGGCTCCAGCTTGTCGCCATCGTTGGTACATCGCCACGGCTTCTTGACACCCGCTGAGGTCTTTTTCGTCGAACCAGTCTTTGTCGAGTCCATCCGGGCGTTGAAACTTCCAGTTGACTTGGTATTGAATAGTTGAAATTCGATTTCGCATTGATGCCACTTCGCGGTGGTCATCGATAAACAACACTTCATCGATGTCATCATCGTCGGTTGGAATTCGCAGAGTGCGTGGGCGGTTGGTTGGGGCATCAGCCGTTGTCGCATTCGTTTGTGGCCTGGCTGGAACAGAAACATCGTCCAATAGATCCATGAGGGATGGTAGCGGAGATCCATTGTCATTGCCCAAGGGGTCAAATTCGCGGGTGCTCGAGTTCAAAATGGACATATCAGGAGTAAATTGGTGTTCTTCAGTTGTAACTGGACTTGAAGGACGAGTGTCGGATGATTGCGTCATAGGTACAGAAATCTCAACTCCATCCACTCCCTCAAGAGTAATCCCTGGAGACATCGAGCTCCCCACACCTCGTGTAGTTATGGGTCTCGACGTCTGCGCGGGGAGTACGCTATCGGCAGTGAAAATCGTTGAAGCTTCCATTGTTGTTGTCTTGGGTAAAATCAAAAGTGAGTCTTGGAGAATTGTTTTGAGATTCTCACTGAACTTATTCTCAGTTGCGACACTTGAGTCAGGCACGATTTGATTGGGCAGTGAAATGTTTTGCGCGGATCGTGAGTGATGGTCGCCAGGATTCCCAATCAAAAATTCAGCTGGGATACCAAGTCAAGAATACAGCTGGGGCTTGTAATCAAATTACTGGTGTTCAACTCGAAAAGACATGGGATATTTTTCGAATAGCTCGTTGTATCCAGCTTGAGAGAAAAGGACTGAGACCGCTTCGATGATGTTTCGATAGTCGAAGTCGTCAGGCGAGAGCAAACGAATTGTTCGCCTGATGGAAGCTGTCCAACTGACAAATATAATCTCGTTCCATAGTAAAATCGGTAGAGGCCTTTTGCCATCGAACTTGGTTGCATTTCTTTGAGTCCATAAGGAGTACGTGATGGAAGCACAAAGGAGGGACCATAATTTGAATAATGCGTCATGCAGGTGTTTTCCTCGCGTATTGGTCTTGAAGCGACTGATATTCGTGGTGGTTGCCCAATCAAACTTAACACCATAAGCTCTCCATGCTCGCTCTTGGAACATCCAAACTTGATGTACATGATGACATGTATGGAAGGCATGATGAAAAGTCTCAACATCCGAGCAATCTTCATAGACACAACAAATAGCGTCAGGGTTTTGGATCTGCATATAGGAAAACCTCGAGTTGACGGGTAACATCTTCATGTGCAATCGAAACCATACATCGCCTTGAACAGGTGGAGGTAGATTACACACAGTACGAATGAGACGGATATACTTTGCTATGTCTTTGTCAGTTCTTGTCGTAGTCTTCATAGGATGTATAGCTTCAGTCTGGGGGGCGTGGTAAGCTAAATGCACCACGTTTTTCTTGGGCCACGACTCGAAAGGTAAATCAGCATCCTTGATTCTGGCTGTAAACGGATGTTGACAAGTCGGGACATTAGGCAGTGGCGACCCTTGCCGAATGTCAAACGATCGAACAACTTTGTCGAAGATTCGTGTGAGTTGATTGTAAATGTCGGTTGTGCGGGGCAATGTGGCAAAGTCCATGACTCCGTCCTGGTTTAGACAAACTTGGGCAGCTGGATTGTTCGACGACATTCGGTTCACGAACATGGTCTCTGTTGGCCAAGCACCATGTGGGGTCAGGAAATCCTTCAGGCATCTGAGACCATTTTTGGCCCCGTGGCGGCACCAGAGACGCATGTCTTCATCTTTCACGACATTTGCTAACATCTTAGCAGAGCCGAAGTGCATTGCGTCGTAGGCTGTGAGCCATACCGGGAGGTTCAGTACCGTGTCGAGATTTGGAGGCACGCCGATTCGCTTACTCATGTCTGTGGCTGACCAATGTTTCCAAGTATCAAGCCACAGTGGATGGAGCTCGCGAAGCAAAAGCCACTTGGAGCTTGCATTTGGGTAGTATGAAAGAAAATCGAATGGGTGACTGTCTCGGAATAACTGATGTATTGTGCGGCTAAATTGTCGCTGTACAAGTTTCTTCCACACCAGGATTTCACCAGGAGAATCGGCAGACATAAAGAGCTGTAAACGAAGAAGGCGTTGTGTTCGCAGCCTCGATGCAATGTGGGGGATTCCCAGGCCTAAAGGCTTGTCGTACTGCCACCTTCTATGGATTGAGGGACGGTAACTCTCATCGAGCTGGGTCTTGCGGCAAAGTATGAACTTGTTTAACATTTGTTGCCACGTAACGACCATAGCAGGAGGCACAGGTACAACGGCTGTTACATGCCACAACATAGATAGCAACATCGTGGAGGCAATAAGCTTTCGGCCCTGCAATGTCCTTGCTCGTTTACCCCATAGTTGAAAGGACGAGATGAATTTGTCGTTGAGTTTTTGAAGTTGGGAGTCAGCCGAAAGTCGATGGCCAAAGAGAATACCAAGATATTTCGTACACTGACCAGTTGGTACGATATTGAGCAAACCATCTGCTTCGATGTCTTCTTGATCGAGATGGTCGTTGAGAACCAAGGTCATGCACTTGGAACGATTCAGACGGGCCCCTGAAGCCGTGCAAAACTCTTCCACAATTGCCATTTGCTCCACAGCAGATTGCAGCGAGTTTGATAACAACGTCGAGTCGTCGGCAAAGAATATACTCGTAATAACTGAGTCGTGGGGGAGAGCGATTCCAAGATGTGGGGACGCTCGGAGCATCTCACCAAGAGGTTCTAGGTATAGGACGAACAGTAGGCATGATAAAGGACAGCCTTGTTTGACGCCTCGGGTAGGTCGGATCTTAGGGCCAAGCTCGCCATTGAAGATGATCTGGACCAAAGGTGAGTCGTACAAAAGAGCTACCCACGCAATGAAACCATCACCAGTGTTGACTTCTCTCAGCACATCAAGCATGAATTCTCGATCCACCATGTCGTACGCTTTCGAAAAGTCAAGGAATGTTGCATAGTAGTCGTGATCTTCGTTGGTGCAAAACGTTTGCAAAGTTTGCACAAGCAGGACGTGGTCATGCAGCCGTCGTCCTGGGACAAAGCCAGCTTGACTTGGGTGAATGAGATGAGGAGCTACTGTAGCCAGGCGATAAGCGAGGGCACGGGATAGTATCTTCACCTCCACTGACATGAGTGCAATAGGTCGGTAGTTTCCAGGATCGCCTCGATCACCAGCTTTGAAGAGCAGAGCCACAGCACTACGCCTTTGTTGAAGGAGTAGTTTACCGTGGTGGTGAAGTTGGTAGTTGAAGACCCTGACCAGGATTTCGGAGAAAGCCTCGGGTGCTACTTGGAAGAAGGCCGCTGGCCATCCATCAGGACCAGGAGACTTGTTTGGACTCATTGTCTTGAGAGCACTACACAGCTCGGCTGCTGTGATAGGTCTGTCTAGCTCCTCGCGTTGCTCATCGTTGAGTTTGCGGGAGATAAACCGTATGACAGCCCTCCGCCTCGCCCGGTTTAGCCGAGGTTGTTCGCCACGAGTGGTAGTCATTATTGCCTTCCAATGGGCAGTGAATCTCTCTTTGATAGTGGTAGGATCAGACACGGGAATGCCATCGACGTTGACCGTCGTGATAGGAACCTTGAGTCCTTGTGGCCTTCGAAAGAAGTGGCTCGTACCGCGTTCGTTGACATTTGCATGAAAATCGAATTGCTGATCCATGCGGTATTGGCGATATTCGATTCTTGCGTTTTCCAGCGCCAACCGAGTAGCATCAACGGCAGCCTCGTCGAGCAAGCCAGCTTCGTATGATCGTTGTGCAGATATATGTCTCAGTTTTAGGCTTTTGAGCTCGTGTTGCATGGATTGGAGGTGGTGGCGATGACATTGTTGTAAACGTCGTTTGATTCGCTTAAGCCACCCATACCAGACGGCTCCCATGTTTGTCGATTCGTCCGCACGCATCTCAGAGAGGAGGTGTGATGCCTCTTCTCGTATGGCTTTGATGACGAGCGGGTCTTTGAGTAGCTCTCTCGGCAGCCTCCAGTAGCCACGGGTCGTGGGTGTATGACTTGTAGAGAGAACGACAGTGTGCTCCAAGTGATCTCCGGCAAAGCTGTTAGTGGCATATTTTGAGCTTTGGTAGGATTGGGCAACTAAATCTTGGTCAATGAACCAGTAGTCCAGACGATTGCTTCGTCCTGGACCGCTTGCCAGTCTTTCGTGAGGGTGGTGTAGGCGCCACGCGTCGATGACTCCTAGTTGTGACAGCCAGGCAAGACATTCGACTTTTCCAAAGGTGTGATCTTGCCGTGGTTTGGAAGCATCGAGGTGTTCGTTGACAGGAAGGTTAAAATCTCCCCCAACCAGGTGTACACTGTTAGCTTCAAAAGCGCGAGGGAGACTGTCAAAGAAACTAGCCCGATGTTGAGGGGTAACTGGCGCGTAAATGTTGTGGATGTAGACTGGGGTTTCATCCCAGTACGTTTTGATCACAATATAACGGCCAGGGATATCGTGTTGTGATAAGTGCACCAGGCTTGAGAATCCAGACATCGATTCGTGAAAGTATGATGCAACGCCACATCGACGGTTGTTCAAATTGTCCGTGCGGGTTGTTCGTAAGTCGTTGGTAAAAAGTTTGTACTTGCTAACACCCACTTCGTTGTCGAGGTGAGTGTGGAAAGTGTCAAGATGTTTTGCGTTGTTGAGTTTCGTTTCTTGAAAGAGAACAGCTTGTGTCGGTTTCCGAAGACGCCGTGCAACAAGATGTCCGTTTTCTTTCAGCCCATTGAGGTTGCTCGTCGTCACTTCAAGTATGGGGAGCTTGACAAAATGACCAGCCGCGACCACTTTAGCCACGGGAAGCGATCGTTGTGAGATCCGCTAGGTCGCCGTGAATTAAAGTAGGTTCGCTTGGGTGAAACATGACTTGATTGTGGAGAGTGATATCCAAATCGTTGCTTTCGTGTAGTTGAAGGATTTTTGTCATGATGTGACACATCGATTCTCCGTCGCCAGTGTACATGAATTCCATTCTGTTCCATATGTGGAGGCCAAGGTCGGTGTACATCAGGAGTGACATGAGCGTTTCGGAGGATAGACTGCGTTTACCAAGGCGAGAGGGTAACGCTGTCACTGGACTTTTTGTTGAGGCCAAAATTGCCGCATCGCTATTGAAATATAGTGGAGCATGAACTGCCATCAATACTTCTGCAATGGCCAGCACTTCTTCGACTTCAACTCTGTTGAGGACGATGTCATCATCGGTGATGATTGCCTCGATGAGTGGGAGGTTGTTGACCATCTTCTGGTCACTGAACACCGAGATCACGTGGTCGTGAGTGATTGGAGTGCCGAATGTTGCCTCGTAGAGCTGACCAAAAGATTTTGTGCCACCACCAGACGCTCTTAGCCAACGATTAAGCAGTCGAAGACGAACAAAGTATTCGAAGCTGTCACGATTGGAGACAAAAATTTGGTGCAGTTGCAGTCCAAATTCGATTGGCGCACGTTCTAGATGGATGCAGATCGTGTCAACACGCCCGTCCGTAATCAATTTCAATAAGTTGAAGGAATCGTGCGCTAACGCTTCCTTAACTTGGGCCGGGATATGTTGTGGTGCGTTTTGAGCCTTGGTGTCAAGGTCGTTGAGCTCGGCAAGTATGGCATCGAGAGACTTCTCAAACCTTTGGATTGAGCCCTCGTGGGGTTTGATCCCGCTAATGAACTCTTCAGCGGCAACGTGCACCTTGTCACCAGATTTGAGTGTCAGCTTTGGAACAATTACTTTGACAGTGGTGTTGCCAACTGTCGTTTCGTGTTCCTCGGGCTCAACATTAGCGCGTTCGTCCAGAGCCGCAAACATGTTCGGGGAGATCCAAGGACGATCAGGAGCTGGGATTGAGCCAGCGGAGATTGGGGTTTTCTTTCTTTTGCCTGTAGTTTGAACTTCAGTCCATTCCTTGTTGCTGTCTCGGGTCGTTTTCTGCCGTTTGGCAGTGGATGTCGAGACAGCGGCGTCTCCCCGTGGGCGGTGAGGGGTTGCGTGAAGTCCATGTTGGGTGGCGATTACATCGAGGTCAAGGCGCGCGAGCTTCTTGTCACGGTAAAACCATCCTTGACCAAACACGCGGAGGCACCGACCCTTGAAAATGAATTCTTCAATTGATCGACCGTCATTGTGCATAGATTCGGGTATAGCTGTCCCTTCAAAATACAAGCGATAACGAGAGCTAGCCAAGCCAGTCGTCGAGGAAACTGTGGAGTATGAGCCCCACAAAAAGCGCGGCTCAAGCTTTGACATGATGCTGAACATGAGACGTTCTTCATCCTGTCCTTGGAGACCAGATGGGATATGATGAAATATCCATCAAGTATATGGGGCTCTGTCATGACAAATCTCTGAGAGCTGCCATCCTTTGCCACTTGGATCTTGAGAGAGACTCCACGCAGCTTTTTAAGAGCATCTTCAGAGGCTATGCCCCACTTGAGAAGACGATTGGAGACATCTTTCTCGCACTTGATGACATCGACAAATGCATCGTCCAAATCAAGCGCTTGGTTGTCAAACAATAGAGATGTCATTGCCTTGGAGATGTCGATGTATTTGGTGTATTGGCCAGTGGACATTTGTAGCCAGCCAACAACATCTCTGGGGGAATGTTTTTGGATGGGCAAAGTGTCGTCAAACGTGAGAGATCCTGTCGCGCGTTTTTGCAACAAGGACGCCAGCTCGGCCATAGTTGGTCGATAATGGCCGACGTCACTGTTCCGCTGAGCCTTGGCAGATTTAGCTCTCTGCTTGGCTTGGAATTCCCACACGCATTCGTTTGGCTTTTTGGTCGAGGTGTTCGACTCGGGTGGTATTGGCACGGAGCGTGTTGTAGCAGGAGGCGAGGCATCGATTTGAGCTTCAGGCTCCATTTCCACATCAACATTGGTGTCGCGAATCGATTGGTCTTCAGAGCGCGGCTCCAGCTCAGTGGCTTGAGTAATCGGTGGGGTATGTGGTTGGTTGTTGTTGGAGATATCCTCTATGTCTTCATCAGGCATCGGAGAAACATTATCCTTGTTGACAGTTTTGTCGCTGGTACGAGCGCTTGGTAATGGCACGCGACCACCGAGTGTAGCAAGACGTATGGGCGGTTGAGCAGCAGGCGGAGTTTTGTCGATGATTGAGTCAGGTTCATCGTCATCATCATCGTCAACAATCACCTCCATGATACTAGAAGCGTCCGAGGTATTGCGAAAGGGAGAGGCAGAAAAAGCTGAGGGCTTGTGTGCATGAGCACGGCTGGAAGAGCGGGTAGTCGCCATGTTGTCAGTTTTGGACAGTGGTACTGCGGGGTAGCTGGCAAATTGGAAACTGGGGGTTGTAGCTCAGATGGTAGAGCGCCCGCTTCGCATGCGGGAGGTACAGGGATCGATACCCTGCTGCTCCAAAGTTTTATCCTTGTTTTGCACGTGTCGAAAAGGACAAGACAACGTTTTTCGGCCATACCTCTTTTCGCAATCGTCGTTTTGCCATTTGAGCGACGGGAAACGATAGAGAAAATCAAAAGCTGCATTTTGCGAGTTGGTGGAGCTCAAACGGAGCAGTAGAACAAAAGTTATGAGCAAAAAACGAATTCAATCGACTCTGCTTGACTTGTGTCGTGAGTTTCAACTTTGTCGAGAATTTATTGTTGTACCTCTATAAATTTATAGAGATCCTGCACACGTATAATGTGTCCTTTCACACTCGAGTAGATTGCAAGTATGTCTAGATGTAAAACCCAGACGTGTATCGTTCACGTTAGAAAAGAGTGCATTCTACATACTGCGTGTTCTCCAAGACTATCTGTCGACAAGAAACAATCGATGTGTGTTGTTTGATGCGTGTGAATGTTTGTTCTGTTGTGTTTTGAGTATAGACAGTTTGTGTGCATCCGCGTCGTCGTGTAGTGAGTCGCCAAAGAGATATTTTCGTCTTATTCTGAATGTTTGTCACCAAGGACAGAATATAGCGTTTAAAAGGGGTTGTAGCTCAGATGGTAGAGCGCCCGCTTCGCATGCGGACTTTCGTTTTTGCTTTGTAGGTTAAACTACCACAGCCCCCAACGGAAAATCTTGCTTTTTAGGTGCTTTCGACAACGTCATGGCCTCTAGCGCGGAAAAAACCATCCTTTCGACGGTGTCTCGATTCGCTCAACGTGAATCGACGCCTGACCCTAGCCAAGCGACGCCCGGTCCGAGCCGAGAAGCCGCTGAAAAACCTCCTTCCTCTAGGAACAGCGCCGCTGCGTCCGACTCTCTTCGTAGGGAAAATGTTTCCAACCAAGATGGTGTTGACTTAGGTGGTGACACTGGTCCAAATATGGACAAAAAAAATGGACCCGATGATGCAGGAATGGGTATGGATATTAATGGTTCCAACGAAAAACCTGCCTCTGACGCCAATGGTGGCAAATTACCCAAGGATTCTGACAAGCCTGGGGAGAATATTACCCATCCTGACGGCACCCCTCATGGACGAGTTTTACCTAATTCGAAAAATCCCTCCAAAGATGGGACAAACTCTCCTGCCAAACCCTCCAACCCCAAAAAACAAGCTTCGTCCAACAACGAAGGCAAAAAAACCAACTCGAAGAAAAATAATGTATGGGAAGGAGCCCGCCATGTGAAAACCCAATTGGTTCGCAACACTGGTGGGCATCCCATTGACGACTCTGAATTGGAAGAATTAATTCGACAAGCTCGAGAATTCCGCCAAAACCCTACTGCTATGGATGAATTCATTGAAGACATCTTGAAAACTCCATCCTCGAAGGCTTGCACTGTGGACATTCCTCTGGGAGAAGCTTTCCGTCAAGTCAAGGACTACCAAATCCGAGCGAATTTAATTACCCAAAACCCGGGTACGCTTTGGGAATCGAAATTCAAGGAAATTCTGTTCCACAAGAAAAACCCGACTACTCTCTCTTTGACGTTTTATGACGATGATCTATTGCGCAAAACTTGTGGAACCTCCCTTCGTCTGGGAAAACAAGAATTTACTGTGCCTGAATATTCTCCCCACTCGAAACTTTATTTTATTACTTTCAACAACCTGGTGGATCACGATATTCAAAAAGCGATTTTGAAAAAGTTGGAAGAGCTCACTCACTGCGTCATTGTTGGTTTTAACCCCAGTACTGACAATTTATTACGCTCGACCCAATTTCGAGTCCTTTTTGACTCCGAAACTCCTCCTTTGGCATTGGTACCAGATGATGGAGGCGAGCCTCTGAGAGAAATCGAGATCCAAAACCAAGTTTATGTTTTTCAACATAAAATTCGGTCCCTCAATCAAACGGTCCCTCCCAGCGTTCAAGCTAGATGGAAAAAGCCAAACAAAAAGACGACGCTAAAAAGAATACAGACCATGTCGAGGAAAACGCTACAGAGGAAAAAACTGATGCTCCCGAAAATCCATCGACAGAAAACCAACCACCCAACACCCCGAAGGAAAATACTGGCACAACTGGAAACTCCGAATCCCCTAATGCCGATCCCAAGGAAAATCAAAATGGCAAGGAAAACTTTGTCGACCTGTCAAGCGATGTGGACATGGAACAAGAGGAGAAATCAAATATCGAAGAGGAAGAAATGGTAGCTCAACCCAAGAAGATATTAAATCCTCCACAATCACCCAAGGGCTCGAGCGAGAATAATATTATTCTCACAGACAAACCCAATTTATCCCAGGACGAATTTAAACCAACTCGAGCCGGTTTTATTCAAGGTCCCCAATACAAAATATCAGCTACCTCGATTCCAACACAAAATCGATTCGCTATCCTCAGCTCAGACGACTCTGACGTGACAACATCAGGCACAACGGTTCCTCGATTCCATCTTGATATCGTTCCTACCGACACGCCCAAAAAACGTCCTGCTTCGTCCCCAAAATCAACGATACCCAAAAAAATTCCAGCCTCTACGAAACCAGCAGGAGCCAAAGTGAAGGCTCAAATCACAGAGCTGAAGAAAAAACTGAATGAATCCACCAACCCATTGGTATTTCATGATGAAACCCTCAACCAACCTGGCTTTATTGGAAATATCTATATGGACCCAAAATCTCGCAAAATCGCATCCAATTTAATTGCCTCGAGAGGAATTATACGTTTAATGGCTGGAGAAAATCCCATGCAAGCTATTGATGAAGAACGATTTACCTCGTACTACCAAAAACAGCATGGCCATCCTCCTCCTGAAAATTACAGCCCCACAAATCTATTCCAAAGTTTGTGTCCAAATGACGAAGACTACCACATGAGAAGATCTCTAGCAGCAATCGATCTATTTCTGTCCAACAGAGCACCTGAAGCTTATACGAACGATGAGTATATTAATCTGTGCCTGAAAGACAAAGTCCACCGTTGGCCCAATTGCAATTTAATCACGGACGCCTCCTTGATTAAATTAATTTCCAGTCCTGCTGCTGGAAACCTGGTGCAACATCATAAAATTGAAGAAGAGTTGAGCCATATTGTGAAAGATCTGGCACTCCAAACAATTGACCCTACGAAGTGTTTTGACTCGGATACTGATGCCTTGTTAACTTTACTTCCGGACGAAAAGGCTCCTGAACTCGACTACAAAGAACTTGGCGATGGTGACAATGCAGACTCCAATTGACTCGCCAACACACAAAATCAATTAAAACCACAATCACCACACCCCGACCCAAACCAACACAACGACTTGAAGTCAAAAAATCAAAACCCAAATATTAATCATGACCGTGACCACAATTAACGCGCTACCACAAGCCATTATCGACTGGGATATTAGCTTGTTTTCTCTCAACACAAATGGTCTCTCCAACTCTTTCCACCACCTTCTCAAGAACTTTCTCCTCAAAAACTCTATCTCACTTATCCAAGAAACTCGACTGCCTTACCCCAGCGACCATGGCAAAATCAATTTCTACTGGAAAAAACATACCAACCAACAAGGCACTTTCTTCTACGAGGAGCCAATTTATTCCATCAGCAATACCTCTCATCCTACTGGAGGCCTTGCTACATTTATTCATCCTGACTGCCCTCTGGACAATTGCACCAATTTAAACCACTCTTGGGACAAACCTCTCCTCCGTGGTCGTTATTTACTTATATCGGCCACTCTGGACAATATCCCGGTTTTTATTCACAACATCTATGCTCCGTACGACTATCACGACCGTGTGGATTTTTTTAATGATCTGCCTCGCGATTTTCCACCCGAAGCTTTTCATATTGTTGGTGGCGACTTTAACGTTATTTTCTCCCCAACATTAGATTCATGCCGTCCTTCGACTCATGCGACCCATGGCTCATATGAACTCAACCTATGGCTACAAGATTTACACCTCGTTGACATTTTCCGTCAACAAAATCCACTGAAACGTGCTTTCACAAGTCCAAAATTTGTCAATCGGCTTGACTATATTTTCATCTCGTCTGCTATGGCATCCCTACGTCATCTGAAATTTCGTCACCTGGAACCAATTCCTCATGCTGACCACACTCCCTGCAAATTATTGACCAAACGTCCATCAGTATCAATGGGACCTGGTCCATGGAAAACACCACAATGGGTTCTCAACAATGACAAGGCCAAATTAATTATCTCTCGTCAACTTGAAACCTTCCTTACCAAGACCCAATTAAACTCAAATGTTGGTCTACATTTCGACACCATGATCACCAACATGCGAAATCAATTAAAATACCTACACGACGAGTTGGTCGAAAATCAACAAAGGCCTCTCAAGAAATTATCTATGGATTTGGCTTTATTGATTCGGGATTACCAAAACGCCCCATGTGCGTCCTTGATGGCACGTATCAAAACAATTCAAGCTGCCATACATGAATATCATGACAGGAAAAAAGTCCTACGGGAAGATACTGCTATGCAAACTCATCTCGAGAAAGCGGAAAGGTGTACCAAATTTCACCTGAAGCCACCTCGCACAATCCCTTTACAAAAATCTCCCTTCAAGGCACTCAAAATGTCCAATGGAAATATTGCTTCTGATCAACAATCAATTTCCTCGACACTCCACGAGTTTTATTCTGACCTGTATGGCGACCATGAGGCAGTTGACAAGGAAAGAATGGCCAAGTATTTAAAAACTCTGATATCTCGCCGACTCAATATCGACGACAAGAGATTTATTGGGGCTCCTCTCACGGCAAACGAATTTTATTTTGCCATTAAACACTCCAAACGGAATTCAACTCCTGGGCCAAATTCACTGCCCTACGAAATTTTGAAAATGTTTCCCCATGAATGGTCCCTGGCTTTGGAAATGCTATACTATTACCAAATCAACTCTCACTCCAACTTGGCACCCTCCCAATTGACAAGTTTAATTGTACTGCTGTACAAAAAGGACGACAAACTACTCCCAAAAAATTACCGTCCCATCAGCTTGGTCAATATCGACGTGAAAATCCTCACAATGGTCCTTGCAGAACGAATGCAGAGAATCATTCAGTCGATAGTCCACCCGGATCAAACAGGTTTTATTCGTGGTCGATCAATCCAAACCAATTTACTGCGCTTGGAAGACCTGAATCACTTTATGAAGTTTTATTCCTCCGAGTCTATTGTGGCCCTCTTGGACTTTGAAAAAGCCTTTGATAGGGTCAACCATTCCTATTTATTGGCAACCCTGAAGGAATTTAATTTTCCACCGTCCTTTCTCAACATGGTCAAAGTGCTTTATTCAAATCGTCGTGGACGAATTATTGTCAATGGACATTTATCCAACCCATTTAAGATCCAACGTGGTGTTTTACAAGGCGACCCATTATCACCTCTTTTATTTGTCTTGGCGCTAGAACCTATGTGTTTAGCCATACGCAAGAGAAAAGATTTGGGCATACGAATTGGTCATCACACTCACACCGGGAGCTATTATGCAGACGACTCCCAATTGTACTCCAAAAATACATCGACGTTGCAACTCCAACTCGACATCGTCAAAAAATTCTGTGATATCTCTGGTTTCAAGTTAAATCTCTCCAAGACAGAATTATTAACCCATGCCAATTTACCTCCAGACCTGGCACCTTTGGCTATTACTGATGACAAACCTGCTAAATCGTTGGGCCTTTTAATTTCTCCCAACATCACAGCCACAACACGTTTAAATTCGCTATTGGAGAAATTGGTCTCAAGAACACAACTATGGTCTTATCGAGCACGAACCCTACCCGGAAAAGTGACAATCCTAAGGTCAATTTGTTTTCCTGTGCTCTGGTATCAACTCCAATTTATTCCGATCGACAAAGAATATGCCAAACTATTCGACAAGGTCGCCAAGCAATTTATTCACGGCGATACAATTGATCCATATTCGACTCAACGTTATTTGCATCAATTCAACTCGGACATTATTTTCCTTCCAAAAGCACAAGGTGGTCTCGGATTTAAATCGTCTACCCACTGGTGGTCAAAACTACACCGGGTCATGACCTTTAAATGCTTCAAGCTACTCCTAGCACCACCTCACAACTCGTATGGTCAAACGAAATTGCCAGCATGGCTATCCATTGGAGAATATTTACTCTCCAGAGCCTTCAGTCCATGGGGAAATTTTTATGATCTCCTTTTCATGAGTCCACACTCTAGTATGTACAAAGCCATATCCCACCAAGATAAGGTTCCACCTCTCTGGTCAGCATTTACTCGACTATGGTTATCCTTATCTCCAACCCCACTTAAATTTCCCACAGTTCAAGTCGATGGAAATTTTCCACTTTGGCACAATCAATTCTTACCCTTGGAGAAAACTGTCTTTGAACACTGCTATCCAAAGACTTATGATTATGCTGTATCACTGGCAAAATTAAATTTTACCCATGTTCGCCACCTACTCGATGAAAATGGCAATCTTATGGATCGGAAAATCCTGTTAGATTGGATTAAATCTCAATGCTCAAGACGCCATTTAGCCACTCCCGATCATAAATGGTGGTATGCTCTACACGGAAGACTTAAGTCTATCCTTCCATCTCCACCCGAGGACACAGAAATTAATTTTCGTCAGCCTACACCTTATCGGCAAACGGCTACCGAAATTACTTGGGCTGGAAATTTTAAAGATGGCTTTTTACCCTTTATTGATGCCACCTTGGATGATTTAACTCATGAATTTAAATCCAAATCAGCTCAGGAGGTTTTACCCACAGCGCATTTATTGGTACCCTCGGATTTTTATGCCCACAAGGAAAATATTAAAGTGGTCGCATTCTACAGGCAGCCCAAATTTATTCTGCCAACGTATAGTGCTTTCATATATCGACTGCTTATACGAGCCTTACCTCTCCGATACAAATTCAAGTACTCGGACGATATCCCGAACACTTGTATTTTCTGTCATGAAGTGGAGACGTATAAACATTTCACCTTGGACTGTCCATATACTCGAGCATGTTGGAGTCCATTTAAATCCATGGCCAGATCCCTTAACTTTACTTGGCCAACTACCATGGAAAAAATATTCTTCTCTCCTATAGCACTCCAAGACAAAGACCTCCAAGCTGGATTTAATTTGCTGTGGCCAATTTTTTTATCTTGTATTTGGTATACAATATGGAAAACTCGGTGCGACCGGATTTACCGTCCAGATTTACCTAACAAAACACCTATGACGATATCCAGCTTAGCAGGACACATTATAAAGCGGCATCTGTACCAAGTCAATCGAGCCTCCTTGGACGACTCCACGAAGGCTTCCTTGACATCGGTGCTTCATAGTTTGCACCAGAATGAGTGGTTCTCTGCCCAAATCTTACCACAATCTCAAAACGAGACCTTGGAACCTTAAAAGGCATGTATATTGCAACCTTTGAAGAAATTCACCTAAGTCACCCAAACCAATGGGAAAACTCAAAGTGGATTTTCTCGCGACCCACTTGGCCTTTTCATGCGTTTGATGGCTCGTTAGCCCCAGCTAACAGAGCTCTATGAACACACCAAGTAACTTTATCTCATGCCGAGTCGTTCACAAAATCGACTTGACTTTATCCGTTCACCCAAAATGGCAAAACTATCGACAACTCTGGCATTGCTCTGACGATCATTTCAGACATTCTAATGGTCTTCAGGGTTGCTAGACATCCCAAGCAGACAAACGCAAGCGTTAGATTGCAAAAAAGTGCAGTGGTTCTCTCACAACAACACTTTGAAAATTGTTACGACGTCTCCCCCTGAGGGCGAAATCTCAAAATCGAGTGCACACTTTTTGTTCGGGAAAATTGCGCCACGGTGCCTAAAAGATTCTCCCATGTCTCCTCCTCAAGATGTGCCAGTTTGCGAGTGCTCAAACCTCGCCAAACTCGCGAAACAAAATTCGAAAGGAAATTCGACCCGGTGACACCCATTTTGAACCGGTTTCAACCCGTCACCAAAAGTGAAATTTCTCTCGACCTACTGCGTGGATTTCTACGTTTAGTGGCTTGTTATCTCAGTTGAATCGAGCTCTATGCCGACACCAACTAGCACATATTGCAGATCTATGGTTCAAAACCACGAACCCATTTTGGACTGTCACCCAAACCGGTGAAACACCAGGACAACTCGAACGCTTTCCCTACGGTCACCGAGTGACATCTAGGGGTCTAGTGGGTGGCTCCACCACTTATTACGACTAGCCAAAGCGTTAGAACGCCCTGAAACATCCTGGTTTGCTCGCAATCCTCAATCCAAAATGTCAACCGCCCCTATCCACCGGCTACAAAACCTTAAGTCGGCTACAGGTCGCAAATCATTTCCTATCGACCGGCTATGACTCTTTTCCATCCTATCATGGCTAGACGAGTGTTTTAAGCCATCAAGAGCGATGATTGAAGCCCTGGAACCTACTTGCCGTCGCCCCGACAACTTTTGGTGAAATGGCTAAAACTCATCGGAATGGCTCCTGAACGCAAATCAACTCCGATCGCCCAACTTAGAGTTGGAGAGGCTCGAGAATGTCCTCGCGATGGATTTGAGCTATCAAGCACCATGATAGCAGCACAGGAACCCAACTTCCGATTCCAAACCATTTTGAGCCGATAAGGCTCCAAAACGACCATCGTAGCTCATTTCAGCTACACGACTCTATATGCACCGATTAATATGGTGCATCCACCGCTAGCCTCCATTGATGGAGGACACCAAGTATGGCTATCTATCTCATAGCCGTTCGGAAGTTATGACTCCTTCAAATTTGGCCGCCGAGACGCCCGATTGGAAAAACCACTGGTTTTGGCTAGCGCTCTCCCGCTACACACTACCTATGGCGATTCTAATGGTGCGCTATCCTTCGTACGTATCGTCGCTACGATTCTGCCAAGTGGCTCCATGCACCGCGGCGCCGTTCGAAATCCAGCTCCGACGATGCTCGCGCTCGAGACCTATCCGCGCATGGCGCATGTCAAAATGGCACCTCCCAAATATTTTACCCTTTTTTATTATTTTTGGGAGGTTTACCCCAAAAGCCCAACCCACAAGGGATTTTCCCTCTATCTCGCCACCATCAACTCCGATGAAGACGCTCCTGAAATCAACTTTGCTTGTCATGGAACGACCGACCTCGTTGATTTTTTTGGCTGGTCAAATCGTCCAAGAACATTTTATTTTGGATGGTCTTTTCTCTCAAACCCAGCTTTTCCCATGGATCCAGCGATTTAATTCGGCCTCCTGAGGTCGAATTAAATTGGCCACGACCTTTTTGGATTTTTTGGGCTCCTACCTCTTGCCAATTTATTTTCCTTGGGCCTGATTTTACTCTGTTTCGACCCTTTTGTCAATTTTTGGCCTTCCTCTCCTGTCGATTTATTTATTCATGGATCGACCCCAACTCAAGCTTTTATTCACTTGGCCTTTTTCACTGCGTACCTCCACTTGGAATTTTTATCAAGACTTTTGTATACAAATTTTCAAGTCCTCCACAGTCAACCCGAAATTGCCTCGTATCTCGCCACCACCAACTCGGATCAAGATGGTCATGAAAAGAAAGTTGCTTGTATGGCTCTTCTCTATACTCTTGAATTTTTTCACAGCCTGAATCGCCATGCAACATTTTCTTTCTGCCATGGTTCCTCCAAATTACCCCACACCCCAAGTCTATTTCGGTTAAGCAACACTGGACGATTTTCCACAAGAACCTTCCAAGGTCACATTTCGCAACACATATTTATTATGCGACCTATGAAGCCAAAATCGAAAGTCTAGTTTGCGGCCCTTTTGGGCCATATTAATTCTTTAATATACTCAGTTAACCGCTTCGCATGCGGGAGGTACAGGGATCGATACCCTGCTGCTCCAAAGTTTTATCCTTGTTTTGCACGTGTCGAAAAGGACAAGACAACGTTTTTCGGCCATACCTCTTTTCGCAATCGTCGTTTTGCCATTTGAGCGACGGGAAACGATAGAGAAAATCAAAAGCTGCATTTTGCGAGTTGGTGGAGCTCAAACGGAGCAGTAGAACAAAAGTTATGAGCAAAAAACGAATTCAATCGACTCTGCTTGACTTGTGTCGTGAGTTTCAACTTTGTCGAGAATTTATTGTTGTACCTCTATAAATTTATAGAGATCCTGCACACGTATAATGTGTCCTTTCACACTCGAGTAGATTGCAAGTATGTCTAGATGTAAAACCCAGACGTGTATCGTTCACGTTAGAAAAGAGTGCATTCTACATACTGCGTGTTCTCCAAGACTATCTGTCGACAAGAAACAATCGATGTGTGTTGTTTGATGCGTGTGAATGTTTGTTCTGTTGTGTTTTGAGTATAGACAGTTTGTGTGCATCCGCGTCGTCGTGTAGTGAGTCGCCAAAGAGATATTTTCGTCTTATTCTGAATGTTTGTCACCAAGGACAGAATATAGCGTTTAAAAGGGGTTGTAGCTCAATGTCAATGGGGAGTCTATTTGTAGTTAATGTAAACTACAAACTAATATTGCCCGAAGGCTCATCCCATTTCCAACTGCTAGGCTGAATTGGAAATCAATTTGGCTTGTCGTTTTCTTGATTCGCTTCGACGTTGGGACTTCGATGGGGGTTGTAGCTCAGATGGTAGAGCGCCCGCTTCGCATGCGGACTTTCGTTTTTGCTTTGTAGGTTAAACTACCACAGCCCCCCAACGGAAAATCTTGCTTTTTAGGTGCTTTCGACAACGTCATGGCCTCTAGCGCGGAAAAAACCATCCTTTCGACGGTGTCTCGATTCGCTCAACGTGAATCGACGCCTGACCCTAGCCAAGCGACGCCCGGTCCGAGCCGAGAAGCCGCTGAAAAACCTCCTTCCTCTAGGAACAGCGCCGCTGCGTCCGACTCTCTTCGTAGGGAAAATGTTTCCAACCAAGATGGTGTTGACTTAGGTGGTGACACTGGTCCAAATATGGACAAAAAAAATGGACCCGATGATGCAGGAATGGGTATGGATATTAATGGTTCCAACGAAAAACCTGCCTCTGACGCCAATGGTGGCAAATTACCCAAGGATTCTGACAAGCCTGGGGAGAATATTACCCATCCTGACGGCACCCCTCATGGACGAGTTTTACCTAATTCGAAAAATCCCTCCAAAGATGGGACAAACTCTCCTGCCAAACCCTCCAACCCCAAAAAACAAGCTTCGTCCAACAACGAAGGCAAAAAAACCAACTCGAAGAAAAATAATGTCTGGGAAGGAGCCCGCCATGTGAAAACCCAATTGGTTCGCAACACTGGTGGGCATCCCATTGACGACTCTGAATTGGAAGAATTAATTCGACAAGCTCGAGAATTCCGCCAAAACCCTACTGCTATGGATGAATTCATTGAAGACATCTTGAAAACTCCATCATCGAAGGCTTGCACTGTGGACATTCCTCTGGGAGAAGCTTTCCGTCAAGTCAAGGACTACCAAATCCGAGCGAATTTAATTACCCAAAACCCGGGTACGCTTTGGGAATCGAAATTCAAGGAAATTCTGTTCCACAAGAAAAACCCGACTACTCTCTCTTTGACGTTTTATGACGATGATCTATTGCGCAAAACTTGTGGAACCTCCCTTCGTCTGGGAAAACAAGAATTTACTGTGCCTGAATATTCTCCCCACTCGAAACTTTATTTTATTACTTTCAACAACCTGGTGGATCACGATATTCAAAAAGCGATTTTGAAAAAGTTGGAAGAGCTCACTCACTGCGTCATTGTTGGTTTTAACCCCAGTACTGACAATTTATTACGCTCGACCCAATTTCGAGTCCTTTTTGACTCCGAAACTCCTCCTTTGGCATTGGTACCAGATGATGGAGGCGAGCCTCTGAGAGAAATCGAGATCCAAAACCAAGTTTATGTTTTTCAACATAAAATTCGGTCCCTCAATCAAACGGTCCCTCCCAGCGTTCAAGCTAGACTGGAAAAAGCCAAACAAAAAGACGACGCTAAAAAGAATACAGACCATGTCGAGGAAAACGCTACAGAGGAAAAAATTGATGCTCCCGAAAATCCATCGACAGAAAACCAACCACCCAACACCCCGAAGGAAAATACTGGCACAACTGGAAACTCCGAATCCCCTAATGCCGATCCCAAGGAAAATCAAAATGGCAAGGAAAACTTTGTCGACCTGTCAAGCGATGTGGACATGGAACAAGAGGAGAAATCAAATATCGAAGAGGAAGAAATGGTAGCTCAACCCAAGAAGATATTAAATCCTCCACA
Organism: Aphanomyces cochlioides; assembly: GCA_019828595.1. Lineage (NCBI taxonomy): Eukaryota > Oomycota > Saprolegniomycetes > Saprolegniales > Verrucalvaceae > Aphanomyces > Aphanomyces cochlioides. Next base: position 73,650 of record JAHQRK010000029.1, on the reverse strand, counting down.
ATCACCCAAGGGCTCGAGCGAGAATAATATTATTCTCACAGACAAACCCAATTTATCCCAGGACGAATTTAAACCAACTCGAGCCGGTTTTATTCAAGGTCCCCAATACAAAATATCAGCTACCTCGATTCCAACACAAAATCGTTTCGCTATCCTCAGCTCAGACGACTCTGACGTGACAACATCAGGCACAACGGTTCCTCGATTCCATCTTGATATCGTTCCTACCGACACGCCCAAAAAACGTCCTGCTTCGTCCCCAAAATCAACGATACCCAAAAAAATTCCAGCCTCTACGAAACCAGCAGGAGCCAAAGTGAAGGCTCAAATCACAGAGCTGAAGAAAAAACTGAATGAATCTACCAACCCATTGGTATTTCATGATGAAACCCTCAACCAACCTGGCTTTATTGGAAATATCTATATGGACCCAAAATCTCGCAAAATCGCATCCAATTTAATTGCCTCGAGAGGAATTATACGTTTAATGGCTGGAGAAAATCCCATGCAAGCTATTGATGAAGAACGATTTACCTCGTACTACCAAAAACAGCATGGCCATCCTCCTCCTGAAAATTACAGCCCCACAAATCTATTCCAAAGTTTGTGTCCAAATGACGAAGACTACCACATGAGAAGATCTCTAGCAGCAATCGATCTATTTCTGTCCAACAGAGCACCTGAAGCTTATACGAACGATGAGTATATTAATCTGTGCCTGAAAGACAAAGTCCACCGTTGGCCCAATTGCAATTTAATCACGGACGCCTCCTTGATTAAATTAATTTCCAGTCCTGCTGCTGGAAACCTGGTGCAACATCATAAAATTGAAGAAGAGTTGAGCCATATTGTGAAAGATCTGGCACTCCAAACAATTGACCCTACGAAGTGTTTTGACTCGGATACTGATGCCTTGTTAACTTTACTTCCGGACGAAAAGGCTCCTGAACTCGACTACAAAGAACTTGGCGATGGTGACAATGCAGACTCCAATTGACTCGCCAACACACAAAATCAATTAAAACCACAATCACCACACCCCGACCCAAACCAACACAACGACTTGAAGTCAAAAAATCAAAACCCAAATATTAATCATGACCGTGACCACAATTAACGCGCTACCACAAGCCATTATCGACTGGGATATTAGCTTGTTTTCTCTCAACACAAATGGTCTCTCCAACTCTTTCCACCACCTTCTCAAGAACTTTCTCCTCAAAAACTCTATCTCACTTATCCAAGAAACTCGACTGCCTTACCCCAGCGACCATGGCAAAATCAATTTCTACTGGAAAAAACATACCAACCAACAAGGCACTTTCTTCTACGAGGAGCCAATTTATTCCATCAGCCATACCTCTCATCCTACTGGAGGCCTTGCTACATTTATTCATCCTGACTGCCCTCTGGACAATTGCACCAATTTAAACCACTCTTGGGACAAACCTCTCCTCCGTGGTCGTTATTTACTTATATCGGCCACTCTGGACAATATCCCGGTTTTTATTCACAACATCTATGCTCCGTACGACTATCACGACCGTGTGGATTTTTTTAATGATCTGCCTCGCGATTTTCCACCCGAAGCTTTTCATATTGTTGGTGGCGACTTTAACGTTATTTTCTCCCCAACATTAGATTCATGCCGTCCTTCGACTCATGCGACTCATGGCTCATATGAACTCAACCTATGGCTACAAGATTTACACCTCGTTGACATTTTCCGTCAACAAAATCCACTGAAACGTGCTTTCACAAGTCCAAAATTTGTCAATCGGCTTGACTATATTTTCATCTCGTCTGCTATGGCATCCCTACGTCATCTGAAATTTCGTCACCTGGAACTAATTCCTCATGCTGACCACACTCCCTGCAAATTATTGACCAAACGTCCAGCAGTATCAATGGGACCTGGTCCATGGAAAACACCACAATGGGTTCTCAACAATGACAAGGCCAAATTCATTATCTCTCGTCAACTTGAAACCTTCCTTACCAAGACCCAATTAAACTCAAATGTTGGTCTACATTTCGACACCATGATCACCAACATGCGAAATCAATTAAAATACCTACACGACGAGTTGGTCGAAAATCAACAAAGGCCTCTCAAGAAATTATCTATGGATTTGGCTTTATTGATTCGGGATTACCAAAACGCCCCATGTGCGTCCTTGATGGCACGTATCAAAACAATTCAAGCTGCCATACATGAATACCATGACAGGAAAAAAGTCCTACGGGAAGATACTGCTATGCAAACTCATCTCGAGAAAGCGGAAAGGTGTACCAAATTTCACCTGAAGCCACCTCGCACAATCCCTTTACAAAAATCTCCCTTCAAGGCACTCAAAATGTCCAATGGAAATATTGCTTCTGATCAACAATCAATTTCCTCGACACTCCACGAGTTTTATTCTGACCTGTATGGCGACCATGAGGCAGTTGACAAGGAAAGAATGGCCAAGTATTTAAAAACTCTGATATCTCGCCGACTCAATATCGACGACAAGAGATTTATTGGGGCTCCTCTCACGGCAAACGAATTTTATTTTGCCATTAAACACTCCAAACGGAATTCAACTCCTGGGCCAAATTCACTGCCCTACGAAATTTTGAAAATGTTTCCCCATGAATGGTCCCTGGCTTTGGAAATGCTATACTATTACCAAATCAACTCTCACTCCAACTTGGCACCCTCCCAATTGACAAGTTTAATTGTACTGCTGTACAAAAAGGACGACAAACTACTCCCAAAAAATTACCGTCCCATCAGCTTGGTCAATATCGACGTGAAAATCCTCACAATGGTCCTTGCAGAACGAATGCAGAGAATCATTCAGTCGATAGTCCACCCGGATCAAACAGGTTTTATTCGTGGTCGATCAATCCAAACCAATTTACTGCGCTTGGAAGACCTGAATCACTTTATGAAGTTTTATTCCTCCGAGTCTATTGTGGCCCTCTTGGACTTTGAAAAAGCCTTTGATAGGGTCAACCATTCCTATTTATTGGCAACCCTGAAGGAATTTAATTTTCCACCGTCCTTTCTCAACATGGTCAAAGTGCTTTATTCAAATCGTCGTGGACGAATTATTGTCAATGGACATTTATCCAACCCATTTAAGATCCAACGTGGTGTTTTACAAGGCGACCCATTATCACCTCTTTTATTTGTCTTGGCGCTAGAACCTATGTGTTTAGCCATACGCAAGAGAAAAGTTTTGGGCATACGAATTGGTCATCACACTCACACCGGGAGCTATTATGCAGACGACTCCCAATTGTACTCCAAAAATACATCGACGTTGCAACTCCAACTCGACATCGTCAAAAAATTCTGTGATATCTCTGGTTTCAAGTTAAATCTCTCCAAGACAGAATTATTAACCCATGCCAATTTACCTCCAGACCTGGCACCTTTGGCTATTACTGATGACAAACCTGCTAAATCGTTGGGCCTTTTAATTTCTCCCAACATCACAGCCACAACACGTTTAAATTCGCTATTGGAGAAATTGGTCTCAAGAACACAACTATGGTCTTATCGAGCACGAACCCTACCCGGAAAAGTGACAATCCTAAGGTCAATTTGTTTTCCTGTGCTCTGGTATCAACTCCAATTTATTCCGATCGACAAAGAATATGCCAAACTATTCGACAAGGTCGCCAAGCAATTTATTCACGGCGATACAATTGATCCATATTCGACTCAACGTTATTTGCATCAATTCAACTCGGACATTATTTTCCTTCCAAAAGCACAAGGTGGTCTCGGATTTAAATCGTCTACCCACTGGTGGTCAAAACTACACCGGGTCATGACCTTTAAATGCTTCAAGCTACTCCTAGCACCACCTCACAACTCGTATGGTCAAACGAAATTGCCAGCATGGCTATCCATTGGAGAATATTTACTCTCCAGAGCCTTCAGTCCATGGGGAAATTTTTATGATCTCCTTTTCATGAGTCCACACTCTAGTATGTACAAAGCCATATCCCACCAAGATAAGGTTCCACCTCTCTGGTCAGCATTTACTCGACTATGGTTATCCTTATCTCCAACCCCACTTAAATTTCCCACAGTTCAAGTCGATGGAAATTTTCCACTTTGGCACAATCAATTCTTACCCTTGAGAAAACTGTCTTTGAACACTGCTATCCAAAGACTTATGATTATGCTGTATCACTGGCAAAATTAAATTTTACCCATGTTCGCCACCTACTCGATGAAAATGGCAATCTTATGGATCGGAAAATCCTGTTAGATTGGATTAAATCTCAATGCTCAAGACGCCATTTAGCCACTCCCGATCATAAATGGTGGTATGCTCTACACGGAAGACTTAAGTCTATCCTTCCATCTCCACCCGAGGACACAGAAATTAATTTTCGTCAGCCTACACCTTATCGGCAAACGGCTACCGAAATTACTTGGGCTGGAAATTTTAAAGATGGCTTTTTACCCTTTATTGATGCCACCTTGGATGATTTAACTCATGAATTTAAATCCAAATCAGCTCAGGAGGTTTTACCCACAGCGCATTTATTGGTACCCTCGGATTTTTATGCCCACAAGGAAAATATTAAAGTGGTCGCATTCTACAGGCAGCCCAAATTTATTCTGCCAACGTATAGTGCTTTCATATATCGACTGCTTATACGAGCCTTACCTCTCCGATACAAATTCAAGTACTCGGACGATATCCCGAACACTTGTATTTTCTGTCATGAAGTGGAGACGTATAAACATTTCACCTTGGACTGTCCATATACTCGAGCATGTTGGAGTCCATTTAAATCCATGGCCAGATCCCTTAACTTTACTTGGCCAACTACCATGGAAAAAATATTCTTCTCTCCTATAGCACTCCAAGACAAAGACCTCCAAGCTGGATTTAATTTGCTGTGGCCAATTTTTTTATCTTGTATTTGGTATACAATATGGAAAACTCGGTGCGACCGGATTTACCGTCCAGATTTACCTAACAAAACACCTATGACGATATCCAGCTTAGCAGGACACATTATAAAGCGGCATCTGTACCAAGTCAATCGAGCCTCCTTGGACGACTCCACGAAGGCTTCCTTGACATCGGTGCTTCATAGTTTGCACCAGAATGAGTGGTTCTCTGCCCAAATCTTACCACAATCTCAAAACGAGACCTTGGAACCTTAAAAGGCATGTTATATTGCAACCTTTGAAGAAATTCACCTAAGTCACCCAAACCAATGGGAAAACTCAAAGTGGATTTTCTCGCGACCCACTTGGCCTTTTCATGCGTTTGATGGCTCGTTAGCCCCAGCTAACAGAGCTCTATGGACACACCAAGTAACTTTATCTCATGCCGAGTCGTTCACAAAATCGACTTGACTTTATCCGTTCACCCAAAATGGCAAAACTATCGACAACTCTGGCATTGCTCTGACGATCATTTCAGACATTCTAATGGTCTTCAGGGTTGCTAGACATCCCAAGCAGACAAACGCAAGCGTTAGATTGCAAAAAAGTGCAGTGGTTCTCTCACAACAACACTTTGAAAATTGTTACGACGTCTCCCCCTGGGGGCGAAATCTCAAAATCGAGTGCACACTTTTTGTTCGGGAAAATTGCGCCACGGTGCCTAAAAGATTCTCCCATGTCTCCTCCTCAAGATGTGCCAGTTTGCGAGTGCTCAAACCTCGCCAAACTCGCGAAACAAAATTCGAAAGGAAATTCGACCCGGTGACACCCATTTTGAACCGGTTTCAACCCGTCACCAAAAGTGAAATTTCTCTCGACCTACTGCGTGGATTTCTACGTTTAGTGGCTTGTTATCTCAGTTGAATCGAGCTCTATGCCGACACCAACTAGCACATATTGCAGATCTATGGTTCAAAACCACGAACCCATTTTGGACTGTCACCCAAACCGGTGAAACACCAGGACAACTCGAACGCTTTCCCTACGGTCACCGAGTGACATCTAGGGGTCTAGTGGGTGGCTCCACCACTTATTACGACTAGCCAAAGCGTTAGAACGCCCTGAAACATCCTGGTTTGCTCGCAATCCTCAATCCAAAATGTCAACCGCCCCTATCCACCGGCTACAAAACCTTAAGTCGGCTACAGGTCGCAAATCATTTCCAATCGACCGGCTATGACTCTTTTCCATCCTATCATGGCTAGACGAGTGTTTTAAGCCATCAAGAGCGATGATTGAAGCCCTGGAACCTACTTGCCGTCGCCCCGACAACTTTTGGTGAAATGGCTAAAACTCATCGGAATGGCTCCTGAACGCAAATCAACTCCGATCGCCCAACTTAGAGTTGGAGAGGCTCGAGAATGTCCTCGCGATGGATTTGAGCTATCAAGCACCATGATAGCAGCACAGGAACCCAACTTCCGATTCCAAACCATTTTGAGCCGATAAGGCTCCAAAACGACCATCGTAGCTCATTTCAGCTACACGACTCTATATGCACCGATTAATATGGTGCATCCACCGCTAGCCTCCATTGATGGAGGACACCAAGTATGGCTATCTATCTCATAGCCGTTCGGAAGTTATGACTCCTTCAAATTTGGCCGCCGAGACGCCCGATTGGAAAAAACACTGGTTTTGGCTAGCGCTCTCCCGCTACACACTACCTATGGCGATTCTAATGGTGCGCTATCCTTCGTACGTATCGTCGCTACGATTCTGCCAAGTGGCTCCATGCACCGCGGCGCCGTTCGAAATCCAGCTCCGACGATGCTCGCGCTCGAGACCTATCCGCCCATGGCGCATGTCAAAATGGCTCCTCCCAAATATTTTACCCTTTTTTATTATTTTTGGGAGGTTTACCCCAAAAGCCCAACCCACAAGGGATTTTCCCTCTATCTCGCCACCATCAACTCCGATGAAGACGCTCCTGAAATCAACTTTGCTTGTCATGGAACGACCGACCTCGTTGATTTTTTTGGCTGGTCAAATCGTCCAAGAACATTTTATTTTGGATGGTCTTTTCTCTCAAACCCAGCTTTTCCCATGGTTCCAGCGATTTAATTCGGCCTCCTGAGGTCGAATTAAATTGGCCACGACCTTTTTGGATTTTTTGGGCTCCTACCTCTTGCCAATTTATTTTCCTTGGGCCTGATTTTACTCTGTTTCGACCCTTTTGTCAATTTTTGGCCTTCCTCTCCTGTCGATTTATTTATTCATGGATCGACCCCAACTCAAGCTTTTATTTACTTGGCCTTTTTCACTGCCTACCTCCACTTGGAATTTTTATCAAGACTTTTGTATACAAATTTTCAAGTCCTCCACAGTCAACCCGAAATTGCCTCGTATCTCGCCACCACCAACTCGGATCAAGATGGTCATGAAAAGAAAGTTGCTTGTATGGCTCTTCTCTATACTCTTGAATTTTTTCACAGCCTGAATCGCCATGCAACATTTTCTTTCTGCCATGGTTCCTCCAAATTACCCCACACCCAAGTCTATTTCGGTTAAGCAACACTGGACGATTTTCCACAAGAACCTTCCAAGGTCACATTTCGCAACACATATTTATTATGCGACCTATGAAGCCAAAATCGAAAGTCTAGTTTGCGGCCCTTTTGGGCCATATTAATTCTTTAATATACTCAGTTAACCGCTTCGCATGCGGGAGGTACAGGGATCGATACCCTGCTGCTCCAAAGTTTTATCCTTGTTTTGCACGTGTCGAAAAGGACAAGACAACGTTTTTCGGCCATACCTCTTTTCGCAATCGTCGTTTTGCCATTTGAGCGACGGGAAACGATAGAGAAAATCAAAAGCTGCATTTTGCGAGTTGGTGGAGCTCAAACGGAGCAGTAGAACAAAAGTTATGAGCAAAAAACGAATTCAATCGACTCTGCTTGACTTGTGTCGTGAGTTTCAACTTTGTCGAGAATTTATTGTTGTACCTCTATAAATTTATAGAGATCCTGCACACGTATAATGTGTCCTTTCACACTCGAGTAGATTGCAAGTATGTCTAGATGTAAAACCCAGACGTGTATCGTTCACGTTAGAAAAGAGTGCATTCTACATACTGCGTGTTCTCCAAGACTATCTGTCGACAAGAAACAATCGATGTGTGTTGTTTGATGCGTGTGAATGTTTGTTCTGTTGTGTTTTGAGTATAGACAGTTTGTGTGCATCCGCGTCGTCGTGTAGTGAGTCGCCAAAGAGATATTTTCGTCTTATTCTGAATGTTTGTCACCAAGGACAGAATATAGCGTTTAAAAGGGGTTGTAGCTCACTGCAATGGGGAGGTATATTAATAGACTTTCAATATCTACTAATACTAATATTGCCTACTAACGGCTCATCCCACTTCCAAATGCTTCAGCAGATTTTCTACTTTGGGCTTTGGAGTACAGCGATTTTTGACTTGTTGAATAAATACTTGGGGCTTGTGGGGGTTGTAGCTCAGATGGTAGAGCGCCCGCTTCGCATGCGGGAGGTACAGGGATCGATACCCTGCTGCTCCAAAGTTTTATCCTTGTTTTGCACGTGTCGAAAAGGACAAGACAACGTTTTTCGGCCATACCTCTTTTCGCAATCGTCGTTTTGCCATTTGAGCGACGGGAAACGATAGAGAAAATCAAAAGCTGCATTTTGCGAGTTGGTGGAGCTCAAACGGAGCAGTAGAACAAAAGTTATGAGCAAAAAACGAATTCAATCGACTCTGCTTGACTTGTGTCGTGAGTTTCAACTTTGTCGAGAATTTATTGTTGTACCTCTATAAATTTATAGAGATCCTGCACACGTATAATGTGTCCTTTCACACTCGAGTAGATTGCAAGTATGTCTAGATGTAAAACCCAGACGTGTATCGTTCACGTTAGAAAAGAGTGCATTCTACATACTGCGTGTTCTCCAAGACTATCTGTCGACAAGAAACAATCGATGTGTGTTGTTTGATGCGTGTGAATGTTTGTTCTGTTGTGTTTTGAGTATAGACAGTTTGTGTGCATCCGCGTCGTCGTGTAGTGAGTCGCCAAAGAGATATTTTCGTCTTATTCTGAATGTTTGTCACCAAGGACAGAATATAGCGTTTAAAAGGGGTTGTAGCTCAGATGGTAGAGCGCCCGCTTCGCATGCGGGAGGTACAGGGATCGATACCCTGCTGCTCCAAAGTTTTATCCTTGTTTTGCACGTGTCGAAAAGGACAAGACAACGTTTTTCGGCCATACCTCTTTTCGCAATCGTCGTTTTGCCATTTGAGCGACGGGAAACGATAGAGAAAATCAAAAGCTGCATTTTGCGAGTTGGTGGAGCTCAAACGGAGCAGTAGAACAAAAGTTATGAGCAAAAAACGAATTCAATCGACTCTGCTTGACTTGTGTCGTGAGTTTCAACTTTGTCGAGAATTTATTGTTGTACCTCTATAAATTTATAGAGATCCTGCACACGTATAATGTGTCCTTTCACACTCGAGTAGATTGCAAGTATGTCTAGATGTAAAACCCAGACGTGTATCGTTCACGTTAGAAAAGAGTGCATTCTACATACTGCGTGTTCTCCAAGACTATCTGTCGACAAGAAACAATCGATGTGTGTTGTTTGATGCGTGTGAATGTTTGTTCTGTTGTGTTTTGAGTATAGACAGTTTGTGTGCATCCGCGTCGTCGTGTAGTGAGTCGCCAAAGAGATATTTTCGTCTTATTCTGAATGTTTGTCACCAAGGACAGAATATAGCGTTTAAAAGGGGTTGTAGCTCAGATGGTAGAGCGCCCGCTTCGCATGCGGGAGGTACAGGGATCGATACCCTGCTGCTCCAAAGTTTTATCCTTGTTTTGCACGTGTCGAAAAGGACAAGACAACGTTTTTCGGCCATACCTCTTTTCGCAATCGTCGTTTTGCCATTTGAGCGACGGGAAACGATAGAGAAAATCAAAAGCTGCATTTTGCGAGTTGGTGGAGCTCAAACGGAGCAGTAGAACAAAAGTTATGAGCAAAAAACGAATTCAATCGACTCTGCTTGACTTGTGTCGTGAGTTTCAACTTTGTCGAGAATTTATTGTTGTACCTCTATAAATTTATAGAGATCCTGCACACGTATAATGTGTCCTTTCACACTCGAGTAGATTGCAAGTATGTCTAGATGTAAAACCCAGACGTGTATCGTTCACGTTAGAAAAGAGTGCATTCTACATACTGCGTGTTCTCCAAGACTATCTGTCGACAAGAAACAATCGATGTGTGTTGTTTGATGCGTGTGAATGTTTGTTCTGTTGTGTTTTGAGTATAGACAGTTTGTGTGCATCCGCGTCGTCGTGTAGTGAGTCGCCAAAGAGATATTTTCGTCTTATTCTGAATGTTTGTCACCAAGGACAGAATATAGCGTTTAAAAGGGGTTGTAGCTCAGATGGTAGAGCGCCCGCTTCGCATGCGGGAGGTACAGGGATCGATACCCTGCTGCTCCAAAGTTTTATCCTTGTTTTGCACGTGTCGAAAAGGACAAGACAACGTTTTTCGGCCATACCTCTTTTCGCAATCGTCGTTTTGCCATTTGAGCGACGGGAAACGATAGAGAAAATCAAAAGCTGCATTTTGCGAGTTGGTGGAGCTCAAACGGAGCAGTAGAACAAAAGTTATGAGCAAAAAACGAATTCAATCGACTCTGCTTGACTTGTGTCGTGAGTTTCAACTTTGTCGAGAATTTATTGTTGTACCTCTATAAATTTATAGAGATCCTGCACACGTATAATGTGTCCTTTCACACTCGAGTAGATTGCAAGTATGTCTAGATGTAAAACCCAGACGTGTATCGTTCACGTTAGAAAAGAGTGCATTCTACATACTGCGTGTTCTCCAAGACTATCTGTCGACAAGAAACAATCGATGTGTGTTGTTTGATGCGTGTGAATGTTTGTTCTGTTGTGTTTTGAGTATAGACAGTTTGTGTGCATCCGCGTCGTCGTGTAGTGAGTCGCCAAAGAGATATTTTCGTCTTATTCTGAATGTTTGTCACCAAGGACAGAATATAGCGTTTAAAAGGGGTTGTAGCTCAGTGTACAATCGCGTATATTAAATTTAATTATACGCTAAATAATAATGACCGTCATTAATCACTCTTGAGTGAATAATATTGGTACTTGTGAGATTTGAACGCAGGCAGATTTACCTCTTGAAATTTGATTTTTGTTGTAGATTTGAACGCAGGCAGATTTACCTCTTGAAATTTGATTTTTGTTGTATCAGTTGATACAGGTAAAAGTTGGCATCTTGACACGTCGCATGTGCTGTCGATCGTGGTCTTCATGTCGTGTAACAACATGGATGGTCTTGGGTGATGTGGACATGGGACAGACTTGTCTTGTCTTCGACGTCAGATGGGTGCGGAGTAATCTTGGACTGGCTTCAGAACGTCCACATGTTGTCTTTGACTAATCTTGTACGGGGCCATGGGCACCAGATGATGTGTGAACTAATCTTCCACTGGATTTTTCTTGTCGCAGCGTGACATCGTCGTTGATTGTTGGCTTGTCACCGTCGATTGTGCAGTCGTCATGGGTGCCTTGATGTCGCATGTTGTTGAGTCGACGATCGTATCTTGGTCTTTGTATGGTCTTGGTTGAGAAGTTTCACTGGATTTTTTCTTGTCGGACTTGAAAATTTTGAGTGGCTGAGAACTTCCTTGGGGATTTGAAGTTTGGTTTGGAGTCATTTTTCGATTTCCTCGCTGCCGTGATGCTGTCCCTCTGTTGTCGTGCCGTGGCTGCCGTTGTTGTCCGTGTCTGCTGTGGCCTTGCTGTGGCTGTGCTGTCTTCGTTGCCGCTTGCTGTGTCGTGTCTGCGTGCTGTGCTGTGTCTGCGTCCTGCTGCGTTTGTCGTCGTTCCCGCTGCGAGCTGTCGCCGTTGTCGCTGTGGTGCCGTGATGCTTCTGTCGTTGCTGCTGCTGCTGTGTTGTCGTGCCCTTGCCGCTGCTTTGTCGTCGTGCCGCTGCCGGATGTTGCCGCGATTGTTGTCCGTGGGTGCGAAACGCGTTGGGTGCGCTGCGACACGCGTTGGTTGAAGAAGGCGACTGGCTCAAGGAAGGCGTTCAAGCAAGGCGTTCAAGACCCAAGAGCGGCTGGAGCGAAACGTGAGGAGTCAAATCTCCGTTCCTTCGATGGTGTCGGGACGCAGGGCCTCACAAGTCTTTCGACTCGCGTTTTGATTCGGCTTGCTCTTGGTGAAGACGGCGTCCAAGGCGTTCAAGGAAGAAAGCGCGAAGACTTTGACAGCCTTGGCTTGTTGAGACGGACCGTTCCGCGAAGGTGCATTGTTGGCTGACCCCCTTCATGCACTGACGCGGGGCGAAGGACCTGGTCAGTCCGTGTCCGTGGATATGAGTCGAGTGCTTTGGGTTTGTCTCTTGGTTGTCCCTTTTGTGGCACTTGTGCCTTTGATGTGGCCTTTGGCCTTTCGATCTGGGTGTCCCTTTTTCCTGATTTCCTAAACTCCTTTGATGGAGCCCCCGGGGGTAGCGTCCAAGTGAAGACTTCTTCGAAAAAGGCGGTTGGGCTCTTGTTGCTTTGATGACTTGTTTGCGTAGGTTGGCGAGCGATCGAGTGATTTTTTTTTGCGTTGCGTTTGTTGGCCATGGCGGCGAATTTTGGCGTTGCGTTTGTTGGCACTGTTGGCGTTGAAGAAAAGCGTGAAGAAACGTGGAAGTCAGCCCACGAGCGCAGCTACGGGCGGTTTTTTGCTTGACTTTGCCGCCGTTGGCACTTGGATTTCGCGAAGGTCGCTTGAAATCTCCAAGTCGCCGCAAAAAAGCTCGCTGATTTTATGCGAAGCGCTGCCCAAAACTTTAATTCCGTAATTCACACTTGAATTGCCGATGTTTCTTGTTTTTTGTAGTTGACTTTCAAACTTGGCCGCATTTGACTTCAAAATTTGGAGTCACTTTCAAGTAAGTTGTCAAAAAGTCATACATGTTTCTAACTTGTCTTGTAGATGACTTGTCCAGGACAGTACTCAACATCAAGTCAACTTGAAGATGGCTGGATGTTTGTCCAAGAATCTCCGGTACGAACTGCGTTGGCTCAGCAAACCAAGAGTCGCCATGGTTTGTTGAGAGGTTGCTGGGTCTTGATTCATTCGAAGCCATCGGCGAACATTGGACGCCCAAAATGTCAAGGCAACATCGTTCAACCCAGGCAAGTAAGGTGGCTTGGTTGTATCAAATTTAACTTTGTTGCGATGTGTCCATAGGAGATGAAGAATGCTGCAAACCAGCATAAACCAAAGACGATGGAGAACGTTTCGATATCGTTGCCACCGCTGAGCGACTTGGAAGGCATCGATGTTGGTAATCCAGTCCCAGGTAAAGCGAACGCCAAATATACTCCATGCCTCACGATGCTGTAGCCACACACGACAAGTAACTGGGCAGTCCAAGAACAAGTGCTGGCGGGTTTCACGCGCAAAGCAGTTGGGATAACCACATCGGAGTGCACTCGGGTCAGTGGCCTCTTTGTACTTGAACTTATCACCCACTGGGATCATATCGTAGAGAATTCTTGTCCAAAGGTCTGCTTGGACCGGCGTCACAAGACTTGAAAAGGGCTTTACGAAGGTTGAAAGGTAATTGGCGACTTTGGTATGATTCTCACGTGTGTTGGAACGCAAGGGATGAGGTCGCGTCAACATGGGAGCGTGAAAACTCACTCGCTTGATTACTTTGGTTGTCCATGAGTTGAATGGTACGTCGGTGTCTCCTTGTCGACCTGAAATCACCATTTGAGGCGTAAGGTCGTTATCAACCGGTGCGTCGAGCTGCTTGTTGGCCTGAGTCCAAACATTCGTTGCAATTAGTGTCACCAACTTGTAGAAGTATCTGAAGGACGTCGGCACGGGTAATTCCTCGACAAAATGGTCCAAATGATCCTCCATTGACTCGCGAAACTCTTCGTAGGTTGGCCACGTTCTTGCTGGCGTCAAGAAGTCTTCCAAGCAATGTACGCCCCTCCAAGCAAGGTGTCTGTACCAGTCGCGATGGTTTCGAAGCGTGACTGCAAGCGATGACATCCCATCTCGACCCGGGACTTGGAAAAGCGGGTGCGACGACAGCCACAATGGCATTTGCGTCATCTGATTCAACGTAGGTTCATGTGGCGTCTTGTTTGTGAGCGGAATTTGACTCCAATGCTTCCAAATATCATTCCAAAGAGGTGAGATCAAGTCCCGCTGCACAAGCTTATTGTTTGCGCTAGGATTGTACAGCATGAAGTCCCAAGTTGTTGCCCGCGAGTATGGGTACATACAGCGCTTCAATCGATCTGCTGGTAAGAGTGCCCACAATTCAGGATTGTCCTGATTGGTTTGGACTAGAAGTTGAAGACGTGTGATGCGTTGCTTTCGAATCACCGAAGCGATATGCGGCACTTTGAAGCCTGTCTTTGAGTCATGAAGCAAGCCACTTGGGGCCAAGGCCAGATACTTGTCTTGGGCATGTGTGCGCCGACTCAAGACAAACTTGTTCACCATCGACTGCCATTTTTGCACGGTATGGTTTGGAATTGGAAGAACCATGGTGTAATGCCAAAGTTGTGATAGGATCATTGTGCTCACAAGCAATCGTCTGCCTTTGAGGGTTCTTGCTCGACACGCCCACGTGGTAAATGACTTGTAGAACTTGTCGGTGATGGCATTGATTTGAAGCATAGGGTCCAACTTGTGTCCCAACTCGATCCCAAGGTACTTGATTGGCCTTCCACTTGGTACCATGGTCAATCTTGGGTGTTCAAAAACTGATTGAGTATTGTCTAGGGTCAAGACCTTGCTTTTGTTGCGATTGAGCTTGGCGCCGGAATGCCGACAGAATTCATCGACGAGCTCCAGTTGCGCTTCCAAGTCTCCAACCGAGCTTGAGATGAGCGTGGTATCGTCCGCGAAGAGAAGAACCGATGCGATCCCCGAGTCCGAGAAAGCGTAGCCGTATTCGGGGTGGTTGCGAAGCATTTGAGCGAGTGGTTCGATCGTCAATACAAAGAGCATCGACGACAATGGATCGCCTTGCTTGACACCTCGAGACGGGTAGAATGGATCGGTAAGTCTGCCATTGATGTTCAAGCTGACTTGGGTTTGGTTGTAGAGTAACTTAACCCAGTCAATGAACTGATCTCCGACATTGAACTTCTTGAGAACGGCAAACATGAATTCATGATTCACACGATCATAGGCCTTTTCAAAGTCCAAGAACATTGCATAGGCTTCTTGGTTGAAGGTCGTGCAGTGGTGTTGAAGATCTTGAAGGAAGATAACATGGTCATGGATGCGTCTGCCCTTGACAAAGCCATTTTGCCCAGGTTGAATGATCGCTGGTAGGACTTGAGACATTCTGTACGCTAAAGCGCGTGATAGGACTTTGACTTCGACCGGAATCAAGGCTATGGGTCTGTAGTTCGCAGGGTTGCGGCGGTCACCACCTTTGAACAGCAATGATATCGCCGACCATCTCTGCGATTCTAACATGATGCCTTGCTGGAGCTGATGATTGAAGACTATCGACAAAATTTCGCCAAACAAGGTAGGATGCAATTGATAGAATCCAGCTGAGAACCCGTCAATTCCAGGCGACTTGTGAGGATTCATCGTCTTGATGGATTGCGCCAGTTCTTCAGTCGTTAATGGGGCGTCCAACATGTCCGAGTCGTCTTGGGGTAGGTGTCTTTCGAGCACAGTTAAGAATTGGTCTTTGGCATGTTGACTTGTAGGTTGAAAGTCGCCTTCGCTCATCACTGCAGACCAATGACGAGTGAATGCAGCGTGGATTTCTTCGGGTATGGCAGTGACATTCCCATGTTCATCATAACAATCAACGATAGGAATGGAGAACTGCCTTGCCCGGGGTTTTCGAAAGAAGTGACTTGTCGGAGCTTCATTTTTGGTTGCGTGGAAGTCGAAACTCAAGTCTGCTTGGTGTTGTTTCAAGTCTCGCGTCTTCGTCTCATACTGTGCCTTTGCAGTATTGAGAGCTGCTTCGGTGAGTCGTCCTCGATGATGCTTTAACTGAGCTTGTAACCATAGGATTTTTGCTTCCTGGAGTGCATTCCTTTGACTTGTGATTATCCGAGCATGGTACTTTTGAAGAAAGCGCTTGGTGCGGCGTTGCCATTGCGTCCACAAGACTCCTGGGCGGTCCGAAACTTTCAAGCGCTCGAGGAGGTCTCTTGCCTCAGACACGATTGCTTCTCGGACTTCTTGGATCGTCAGAAGTTCTTTTGGCAGCTTCCAATAGCTTTTAACCCGCGTTGTTTGCACCGGTTGGAGCTCCACTTTATGCCACATGTGATCCGTGTTTGCTGTAGGTTCAAAGTATTCGCCAGTGGAATACATTCGGCACAAGGCGGAGTTCAGGAAGATGTAATCAAGACGATTGAGCCGCTTGGGTGAAGAGTAAACACACTTTGTAGGGTTGAAATATCTCCAAGCGTCAACGACATCAAGCTCTTGAAGCCAAGCGAAGCAAGACTGCCTGTTGACTTGGTGGTTCGAGTTGGTGGAGCCTCTGGAATCCAATGTTCGATCCATTGGAAGGTTGAAGTCTCCCATGACGACGTGTTTGGATCCCATGGGAAAGTTTCGTGGCAAAGCCTCGAAGAAAGCGTCGCGCTCGCTGTCGACAACAGGTGCGTAAACATTGTGGTAGTAGATGGGGTCTTTCTCCCCACATTGAACTGACAACCATGTAGCGATCTTCGACGTCGTATTGGCGTTCGTGTTGAAGTGAGTCGAAGCCAGGAATCGTATGATGGAAGACCATGGCGACGCCACCGGATCTGTATTGCTCAAGTTCTTCTCCATGCAGCCGATGGTCGTTGGCAGCGATAAAGTAGTTCTTGTGGCCAAGCGCATGATCAAGGTGAAACTTGAACGTGGAGAACATCTTCTCACTGGCAAATTTTGTTTCTTGTAGGGCAATAATCTCGTGCCTTGAGATCATCGAGTTGACGAGTTGGTTTCCGTTGTCTCTCGCCAGTCCGTTGATGTTGGCGGTGACGATAGACAAGTTGGTAAGTTTTGAGTTGGGAAACGTGGCTGATGGATGTTGTAGAGGGGGTTGATGGTTGGGATGTGTTGCGGTTGCTTGGACTGAGGCCGCGGAGACCTTAGTACAACAAGTTGTTCCTGCGCTGCAGGCGGGTATTGTCGTTACCGACGAACGCTGTTAACGAGTTGTCTGTAGGCTGGTAGGCATCGATACTGAGTTGCCAGATCCGCGACGACATCTCCGACTTGCAGACGCGATTGAGCTCTTCAGCGAAGTATTGCCCAAACGGCGACTTGAGCAAGGCCCACAACGTATTGGGAGCCAACATGCGGCCATGCTTTGTTGGCAGCCATGCTACCGGTTGGCGTGTGAGGTATAAAATCCACTCGTCGTTTCTGAATACTAATGGCGCTTGAACAGCGAGCCACAATTCGAACGCGGCGAGTGCATCTTCCACTTGTTCCGTTGAGAAGGCAGGGTGTTTTGGCGCAGCTTCGAAGAACTCTCCGACGCTCGATATTGCTTCGAGTCTGGTCCACTTGGGGTGTTCTTGGAAGGCAAATTTGAAGCCATTGGTGAACGAATCAACCACTGGTAGCTGTGTCGCCGACATCCATCGTTGCCAAGCGTGCATACGGACGACCTTGAGGTAATCACTGTACGCATGCGTGGCTAACTTGGTCAGGACTACGTTCATGTTTTGGGTGTGTGAGTGCACCACCTTCCAGAGGCCGTCGACGTTGCATCGACGGATGTAGTCGACCACATCGAGCTCCGTCCCGGAGATATCGGCTGTGTTGACTTGGTTGTGGTGTTGAAAAGCGGCCCCTTCCTCGACACTGGTACGGAGCACCTGGACTAGCTCGTCCATTGTGAGGTTGTCAGGATGCCATCGAAGCTTGTTTTCGACAACTTGTTGTTTCTTGACGAAGGCGTCGCGAGTGGTGACTACACCTTCGGGGATCTTCGTGATCGTGGGTAAGTACACTCGAGTTGGAGTTTCATGCTGAGAGTCCACTGGCATAGTGGTAATCTCAATCGTTGCGAGGACATCAAAGAAGTTGTCGGAGGCCCACAAGACTGCCGATGACGACGCTTGCTCAGCGACAACTCTCTTCTTTGAGCGCGGTACAACAAATCCGTCTTCATCAGTTGACTGAATCGTGGCACGTTTAGCTGATTTTGGATCAACCTCCATGTCACCACTCAACGGCGGAGCATCAACCGGGGCAATTGTTTCGGGTTCGGGAGGTGTTATTTCCATATCTTTTGACTCTTCAATTTCACGTTGGGTTGTAGGTTCGTCGGGCTTTTGTTCTTGGTCCGTTTTTGCTCGTTTGGCTTGTTGGGCTCCTTGGTCTTCGTCATTTTGTTCTTGTTGTGGTTCGGGCGCTTGCTTCCCTTGGCTTTGCATCACCGCAGCAGCGTGATCCAATTCCAAGCAATGAGGCGAAACGCCAGTGGTGCGAGCAGCGGAGCGTTCAAAGTTCTTGACGAACACGTTGTAGGCCACGCCGTCAAGTTTCAGCTGATCGGCGGGGTGTCCATTGACTACAAGTTGTTTGGGGACTTCTGCTTCCAAGAAGTAGACGCGCCACACATTGGATTGACAGGAGACATTGGGTATGTATTGTCGATATGCTTGAAAGATCGGCTTCATCTTCAGACGACGTAGCAAACGAAAGAGCTTCCCCGAGTCGAAGTTGAAGCGGATGCCAACAATGTCCATGAAGAAGAACTTGTCCATGGGGTCGGTCGAGTCTTTCGTTGATCCACTGATTTTGGCAGTAGGCGCTGGAATGGTAAAAGTCTTACCAAAGATCGAGATGGGTTTGCCAACGAGCTGGTCCTTCACGACTTTCGAGGTAATGGACACAACGATGTCACCGGTGCGTGTTTTGTTGAGCTGAACGAAATCCAATAGGAGATCCGCCCAGTCGGCGTCTTGGTTCTCTTTGAAGAGCGCATCGATGATCTTCTCGTTGGAGTACTGCTTGTCTGCAAAGGCTCCACCAGTTTCGATCCACATCGTCGTGGTGGCCCTCTTGGTCTTGACCGGCGTTGCCTTGGAGATGGCTTCAAGCAAGTCTTCCTCGCTTGCGTCTTCTTGGCTTGCAAGTTCGATGAGCTTGTCGAGGTACTCGGTCTTGGGACGAGTGACAACTGTCTTGACTTTTTTTGGAGGTGTATTTCCTTGGCCGCTCTTGAGGAGATCGGCGTAGGACATTTTCTTGGGTTGTTGTTGCGGCGTTATCTCGCGTAGGGGAGTGTCAAGTGGGTCGGAGAGATCAATGAGAACTCGACGGGATGCGGGATCGCCGGCTTGGTCGGTTGGAGGGCTATCCTGGGGCTTGGTGGTATCTTCGACGCGCTCGTACAAACCATCTTGGCGATCGACGGAAACTTTCGAATTAGTCTTGCTTGACATATCTTCGTGTTCTTCGGGAGGAGAAGGATCGGCGGCATTCGCGGCGTCGGCGTCGACTGGGCCAAGTGCAACATCCTCATCCTCACCAGGATGGAGCGATTGCAACGGCGGGTCGACAGCGCTTTCGAAACTTTCCTTGGGAGAGAGGTTCTCAGCAGGAGGCAGGACAACTTGCTTGGCGGATTCGAGATCGGTGGCGGGAACGGAAGCGGCGGCGGACGACATGGTGCGCGGGGTACCTTACTTTGGCAGTTGACTTGAGTGGTTGACGGCAAAAGTAAAAGTGGGGGTTGTAGCTCACTGCAATGGGGAGGTATATTAATAGACTTTCAATATCTACTAATACTAATATTGCCTACTAACGGCTCATCCCACTTCCAAATGCTTCAGCAGATTTTCTACTTTGGGCTTTGGAGTACAGCGATTTTTGACTTGTTGAATAAATACTTGGGGCTTGTTAATTTGGGGCTGAAGGTTGGAGCGCGAGCAAAGTCGGGTACTTGGCTACCAGTGGGCGATAGACAGGTTGTCTATGCAAAGTATTGATTGCTGATATTGCTTCCACTCGTTGAGGGCTGTCAACTTCTTGGAGGCGAAGCCATCTGCGGATCGATGCATGCCATCGGATGAAGCTGACTTCTTGCCAAATTTCTGGCGGAGGCGGCTTCTTCGATTCGAACTTGGCGGCGTTGTGCGTTGTCCAAATATAGTGAAGGTTGGAAGCACACAGAAGAGCCCAGAGCACAAACAGTATGTCTTGAAGCTGGCTACCGCGTTCGTTGACTTGAAAGCGGTCGATGTTGGTGATGGCAGTCCAATCGAAATTGACACCGAAGCATCGCCAAGCGGTCGCGTGAAAACGCCAAAGGGGATACACGCGAGAGCAGGTGTGGAAGGCGTGGTGTTGGTTCTCCGGTGCGTCGCAATTGGTATAGACACAGCAAATTACGTCTGGCTGCTGAGGTTGCAAGTAGAACAAGCGCGAGTTGACAGGCAGCATGTTGAACAACAGTCGAAACCAAACGTCGCCATGGAGGGGAGGCGGCCAACGGCATGTTTTGCGGATGAGTCGCACGTAGGTCGCAATATCTTGTTGCTCGACGCGGGACGATGTCGCCACTGGGTGCGGTTTTCCATCCGAAGGGGCGTGATGCGCCAAACGTGATACGAGTCGCTTGGGCCAACGCTCGAAGGATAGCAATTGATCTTTGAAAAGTGCCTTGAAAGGGTGACTTGTTGTATCGATATCGGTCAAAGCAGTTCCAGTTCGAACGCCAGACGTGCGGAGGACTTGGTCGAATATCTTGGTGAGGTGGCTATAAACTTGACCAGCACGTTCGGGTGCTGCAAATCCCATCGCGCCGTTCGCTTGTAACGTCACTTGTGCCGCACGGTTGTTGGATGACAGTCGATCAATAAACGCAGCTCTTGTAGGCCATGTCCCTTGCCGTGTCAAGAAGTCTTTGAGGCAGTGGAAACCGTTTTGAGACGCATGTCTACACCATCGACGACACAGAGCAGTCTTCACGACATTTGATGTAGCACCCGCAGGACCAACTTGCAGAGCGGGGTAGGATGTCAGCCACACGGGGAGGTTCAAAAGTTCTTCGAGGCTTGGTGGCGAAGCGGTTCGCTTGGCCATAGGTGTGGCGGCCCATTGATGCCAAATGTCGTGCCAATGAGGATGCAGCTCCCACAAAAACAACCACTTGGAGCTGTGGTTGGGGAAGTACGTGAGAAAGTCGAACGGGTGGGTGTCGCGATACAGCTTGTTCATGACACGGGAAAATTGTCTCTTGACAAGCAACTTCCATGGGGCAAATGTGTTGGGTGAATTGGGCTGCATCAAGAGTTGGAGCCGCAGCAGTCGCTGAGTCCGAAGCTTCGAAGCCACATGCGGAATACCGAGGCCGAGTTTTTGATCGAACTGCCACTTGCGGCAAATAGTTGAGCGATGATGGTCGGTGATTTGCGTCTTCCGACCAAGGATGTACTTGTTGACCATTCTTTGCCAAACGGCAACCATCGTTGGAGGCACATACACTGCAGCCGTGACATGCCATAACAACGACAACAACATGGTCGATACGATGAGTTTGCGGCCTTGGATGGTTCGCGCACGACTTCCCCACGTTTGAAACGCAGCCAGAAACTTGTCGTTCAGTTGCTGGACTTGAAAATCGCGCGGCAGTCGGTGGCCAAAGAGAATACCAAGGTATTTCACTGGCTTCTCGCTCGGCAAGACGTTCAAGAGGCCACCATCGTCGATGTCTTCGATATCGAGATTGTTGTTGAGCGCCAAAGTCATGCACTTGGCAACGTTGAGACGAGCTCCAGACACAGAGCAAAAGTCTTCGACAATTGCCATTTGCTCGACCGCCGCTTGGAGGGATGACGAGAGTAGAGTCGTGTCGTCGGCAAAGTAGATGCTCGTCAGTGAGTCTCCATTTGGAAGGGGAATACCAAAATCAGGAGATCCGCGTAGCATTTCGCCGAGTGGCTCGAGGTAAAGTACGAAGAGCATGCACGATAGGGGGCAACCTTGCTTGACTCCGCGGGTAGGCCGTATGGTAGGGCCAAGACCGTCGTTGAAAATGATCTGGACCAGAGGCGTATTGTAAAGCAACTGAACCCAAGACACAAATGTGGGACCGATGTTCATCTCCTTGAGTACGTCGAAGAGAAAGCCTTGGTCAACCATATCGTATGCCTTGGAAAAGTCGAGAAACGTCGCGTAGTAGTCGTGGTCTTCATTGGTACAGAAAGTCTGCAATGCTTGTACCAGCATCACGTGGTCGTGCAAGCGACGGGGGGGTTGTAGCTCAGATGGTAGAGCGCCCGCTTCGCATGCGGGAGGTACAGGGATCGATACCCTGCTGCTCCAAAGTTTTATCCTTGTTTTGCACGTGTCGAAAAGGACAAGACAACGTTTTTCGGCCATACCTCTTTTCGCAATCGTCGTTTTGCCATTTGAGCGACGGGAAACGATAGAGAAAATCAAAAGCTGCATTTTGCGAGTTGGTGGAGCTCAAACGGAGCAGTAGAACAAAAGTTATGAGCAAAAAACGAATTCAATCGACTCTGCTTGACTTGTGTCGTGAGTTTCAACTTTGTCGAGAATTTATTGTTGTACCTCTATAAATTTATAGAGATCCTGCACACGTATAATGTGTCCTTTCACACTCGAGTAGATTGCAAGTATGTCTAGATGTAAAACCCAGACGTGTATCGTTCACGTTAGAAAAGAGTGCATTCTACATACTGCGTGTTCTCCAAGACTATCTGTCGACAAGAAACAATCGATGTGTGTTGTTTGATGCGTGTGAATGTTTGTTCTGTTGTGTTTTGAGTATAGACAGTTTGTGTGCATCCGCGTCGTCGTGTAGTGAGTCGCCAAAGAGATATTTTCGTCTTATTCTGAATGTTTGTCACCAAGGACAGAATATAGCGTTTAAAAGGGGTTGTAGCTCAGATGGTAGAGCGCCCGCTTCGCATGCGGGAGGTACAGGGATCGATACCCTGCTGCTCCAAAGTTTTATCCTTGTTTTGCACGTGTCGAAAAGGACAAGACAACGTTTTTCGGCCATACCTCTTTTCGCAATCGTCGTTTTGCCATTTGAGCGACGGGAAACGATAGAGAAAATCAAAAGCTGCATTTTGCGAGTTGGTGGAGCTCAAACGGAGCAGTAGAACAAAAGTTATGAGCAAAAAACGAATTCAATCGACTCTGCTTGACTTGTGTCGTGAGTTTCAACTTTGTCGAGAATTTATTGTTGTACCTCTATAAATTTATAGAGATCCTGCACACGTATAATGTGTCCTTTCACACTCGAGTAGATTGCAAGTATGTCTAGATGTAAAACCCAGACGTGTATCGTTCACGTTAGAAAAGAGTGCATTCTACATACTGCGTGTTCTCCAAGACTATCTGTCGACAAGAAACAATCGATGTGTGTTGTTTGATGCGTGTGAATGTTTGTTCTGTTGTGTTTTGAGTATAGACAGTTTGTGTGCATCCGCGTCGTCGTGTAGTGAGTCGCCAAAGAGATATTTTCGTCTTATTCTGAATGTTTGTCACCAAGGACAGAATATAGCGTTTAAAAGGGGTTGTAGCTCAGATGGTAGAGCGCCCGCTTCGCATGCGGGACTTTCGTTTTTGCTTTGTAGGTTAAACTACCACAGCCCCCCAACGGAAAATCTTGCTTTTTAGGTGCTTTCGACAACGTCATGGCCTCTAGCGCGGAAAAAACCATCCTTTCGACGGTGTCTCGATTCGCTCAACGTGAATCGACGCCTGACCCTAGCCAAGCGACGCCCGGTCCGAGCCGAGAAGCCGCTGAAAAACCTCCTTCCTCTAGGAACAGCGCCGCTGCGTCCGACTCTCTTCGTAGGGAAAATGTTTCCAACCAAGATGGTGTTGACTTAGGTGGTGACACTGGTCCAAATATGGACAAAAAAAATGGACCCGATGATGCAGGAATGGGTATGGATATTAATGGTTCCAACGAAAAACCTGCCTCTGACGCCAATGGTGGCAAATTACCCAAGGATTCTGACAAGCCTGGGGAGAATATTACCCATCCTGACGGCACCCCTCATGGACGAGTTTTACCTAATTCGAAAAATCCCTCCAAAGATGGGACAAACTCTCCTGCCAAACCCTCCAACCCCAAAAAACAAGCTTCGTCCAACAACGAAGGCAAAAAAACCAACTCGAAGAAAAATAATGTCTGGGAAGGAGCCCGCCATGTGAAAACCCAATTGGTTCGCAACACTGGTGGGCATCCCATTGACGACTCTGAATTGGAAGAATTAATTCGACAAGCTCGAGAATTCCGCCAAAACCCTACTGCTATGGATGAATTCATTGAAGACATCTTGAAAACTCCATCATCGAAGGCTTGCACTGTGGACATTCCTCTGGGAGAAGCTTTCCGTCAAGTCAAGGACTACCAAATCCGAGCGAATTTAATTACCCAAAACCCGGGTACGCTTTGGGAATCGAAATTCAAGGAAATTCTGTTCCACAAGAAAAACCCGACTACTCTCTCTTTGACGTTTTATGACGATGATCTATTGCGCAAAACTTGTGGAACCTCCCTTCGTCTGGGAAAACAAGAATTTACTGTGCCTGAATATTCTCCCCACTCGAAACTTTATTTTATTACTTTCAACAACCTGGTGGATCACGATATTCAAAAAGCGATTTTGAAAAAGTTGGAAGAGCTCACTCACTGCGTCATTGTTGGTTTTAACCCCAGTACTGACAATTTATTACGCTCGACCCAATTTCGAGTCCTTTTTGACTCCGAAACTCCTCCTTTGGCATTGGTACCAGATGATGGAGGCGAGCCTCTGAGAGAAATCGAGATCCAAAACCAAGTTTATGTTTTTCAACATAAAATTCGGTCCCTCAATCAAACGGTCCCTCCCAGCGTTCAAGCTAGACTGGAAAAAGCCAAACAAAAAGACGACGCTAAAAAGAATACAGACCATGTCGAGGAAAACGCTACAGAGGAAAAGACTGATGCTCCCGAAAATCCATCGACAGAAAACCAACCACCCAACACCCCGAAGGAAAATACTGGCACAACTGGAAACTCCGAATCCCCTAATGCCGATCCCAAGGAAAATCAAAATGGCAAGGAAAACTTTGTCGACCTGTCAAGCGATGTGGACATGGAACAAGAGGAGAAATCAAATATCGAAGAGGAAGAAATGGTAGCTCAACCCAAGAAGATTTAAATCCTCCACAATCACCCAAGGGCTCGAGCGAGAATAATATTATTCTCACAGACAAACCCAATTTATCCCAGGACGAATTTAAACCAACTCGAGCCGGTTTTATTCAAGGTCCCCAATACAAAATATCAGCTACCTCGATTCCAACACAAAATCGATTCGCTATCCTCAGCTCAGACGACTCTGACGTGACAACATCAGGCACAACGGTTCCTCGATTCCATCTTGATATCGTTCCTACCGACACGCCCAAAAAACGTCCTGCTTCGTCCCCAAAATCAACGATACCCAAAAAAATTCCAGCCTCTACGAAACCAGCAGGAGCCAAAGTGAAGGCTCAAATCACAGAGCTGAAGAAAAAACTGAATGAATCCACCAACCCATTGGTATTTCATGATGAAACCCTCAACCAACCTGGCTTTATTGGAAATATCTATATGGACCCAAAATCTCGCAAAATCGCATCCAATTTAATTGCCTCGAGAGGAATTATACGTTTAATGGCTGGAGAAAATCCCATGCAAGCTATTGATGAAGAACGATTTACCTCGTACTACCAAAAACAGCATGGCCATCCTCCTCCTGAAAATTACAGCCCCACAAATCTATTCCAAAGTTTGTGTCCAAATGACGAAGACTACCACATGAGAAGATCTCTAGCAGCAATCGATCTATTTCTGTCCAACAGAGCACCTGAAGCTTATACGAACGATGAGTATATTAATCTGTGCCTGAAAGACAAAGTCCACCGTTGGCCCAATTGCAATTTAATCACGGACGCCTCCTTGATTAAATTAATTTCCAGTCCTGCTGCTGGAAACCTGGTGCAACATCATAAAATTGAAGAAGAGTTGAGCCATATTGTGAAAGATCTGGCACTCCAAACAATTGACCCTACGAAGTGTTTTGACTCGGATACTGATGCCTTGTTAACTTTACTTCCGGACGAAAAGGCTCCTGAACTCGACTACAAAGAACTTGGCGATGGTGACAATGCAGACTCCAATTGACTCGCCAACACACAAAATCAATTAAAACCACAATCACCACACCCCGACCCAAACCAACACAACGACTTGAAGTCAAAAAATCAAAACCCAAATATTAATCATGACCGTGACCACAATTAACGCGCTACCACAAGCCATTATCGACTGGGATATTAGCTTGTTTTCTCTCAACACAAATGGTCTCTCCAACTCTTTCCACCACCTTCTCAAGAACTTTCTCCTCAAAAACTCTATCTCACTTATCCAAGAAACTCGACTGCCTTACCCCAGCGACCATGGCAAAATCAATTTCTACTGGAAAAAACATACCAACCAACAAGGCACTTTCTTCTACGAGGAGCCAATTTATTCCATCAGCCATACCTCTCATCCTACTGGAGGCCTTGCTACATTTATTCATCCTGACTGCCCTCTGGACAATTGCACCAATTTAAACCACTCTTGGGACAAACCTCTCCTCCGTGGTCGTTATTTACTTATATCGGCCATCTGGACAATATCCCGGTTTTTATTCACAACATCTATGCTCCGTACGACTATCACGACCGTGTGGATTTTTTTAATGATCTGCCTCGCGATTTTCCACCCGAAGCTTTTCATATTGTTGGTGGCGACTTTAACGTTATTTTCTCCCCAACATTAGATTCATGCCGTCCTTCGACTCATGCGACCCATGGCTCATATGAACTCAACCTATGGCTACAAGATTTACACCTCGTTGACATTTTCCGTCAACAAAATCCACTGAAACGTGCTTTCACAAGTCCAAAATTTGTCAATCGGCTTGACTATATTTTCATCTCGTCTGCTATGGCATCCCTACGTCATCTGAAATTTCGTCACCTGGAACTAATTCCTCATGCTGACCACACTCCCTGCAAATTATTGACCAAACGTCCATCAGTATCAATGGGACCTGGTCCATGGAAAACACCACAATGGGTTCTCAACAATGACAAGGCCAAATTAATTATCTCTCGTCAACTTGAAACCTTCCTTACCAAGACCCAATTAAACTCAAATGTTGGTCTACATTTCGACACCATGATCACCAACATGCGAAATCAATTAAAATACCTACACGACGAGTTGGTCGAAAATCAACAAAGGCCTCTCAAGAAATTATCTATGGATTTGGCTTTATTGATTCGGGATTACCAAAACGCCCCATGTGCGTCCTTGATGGCACGTATCAAAACAATTCAAGCTGCCATACATGAATATCATGACAGGAAAAAAGTCCTACGGGAAGATACTGCTATGCAAACTCATCTCGAGAAAGCGGAAAGGTGTACCAAATTTCACCTGAAGCCACCTCGCACAATCCCTTTACAAAAATCTCCCTTCAAGGCACTCAAAATGTCCAATGGAAATATTGCTTCTGATCAACAATCAATTTCCTCGACACTCCACGAGTTTTATTCTGACCTGTATGGCGACCATGAGGCAGTTGACAAGGAAAGAATGGCCAAGTATTTAAAAACTCTGATATCTCGCCGACTCAATATCGACGACAAGAGATTTATTGGGGCTCCTCTCACGGCAAACGAATTTTATTTTGCCATTAAACACTCCAAACGGAATTCAACTCCTGGGCCAAATTCACTGCCCTACGAAATTTTGAAAATGTTTCCCCATGAATGGTCCCTGGCTTTGGAAATGCTATACTATTACCAAATCAACTCTCACTCCAACTTGGCACCCTCCCAATTGACAAGTTTAATTGTACTGCTGTACAAAAAGGACGACAAACTACTCCCAAAAAATTACCGTCCCATCAGTTTGGTCAATATCGACGTGAAAATCCTCACAATGGTCCTTGCAGAACGAATGCAGAGAATCATTCAGTCGATAGTCCACCCGGATCAAACAGGTTTTATTCGTGGTCGATCAATCCAAACCAATTTACTGCGCTTGGAAGACCTGAATCACTTTATGAAGTTTTATTCCTCCGAGTCTATTGTGGCCCTCTTGGACTTTGAAAAAGCCTTTGATAGGGTCAACCATTCCTATTTATTGGCAACCCTGAAGGAATTTAATTTTCCACCGTCCTTTCTCAACATGGTCAAAGTGCTTTATTCAAATCGTCGTGGACGAATTATTGTCAATGGACATTTATCCAACCCATTTAAGATCCAACGTGGTGTTTTACAAGGCGACCCATTATCACCTCTTTTATTTGTCTTGGCGCTAGAACCTATGTGTTTAGCCATACGCAAGAGAAAAGATTTGGGCATACGAATTGGTCATCACACTCACACCGGGAGCTATTATGCAGACGACTCCCAATTGTACTCCAAAAATACATCGACGTTGCAACTCCAACTCGACATCGTCAAAAAATTCTGTGATATCTCTGGTTTCAAGTTAAATCTCTCCAAGACAGAATTATTAACCCATGCCAATTTACCTCCAGACCTGGCACCTTTGGCTATTACTGATGACAAACCTGCTAAATCGTTGGGCCTTTTAATTTCTCCCAACATCACAGCCACAACACGTTTAAATTCGCTATTGGAGAAATTGGTCTCAAGAACACAACTATGGTCTTATCGAGCACGAACCCTACCCGGAAAAGTGACAATCCTAAGGTCAATTTGTTTTCCTGTGCTCTGGTATCAACTCCAATTTATTCCGATCGACAAAGAATATGCCAAACTATTCGACAAGGTCGCCAAGCAATTTATTCACGGCGATACAATTGATCCATATTCGACTCAACGTTATTTGCATCAATTCAACTCGGACATTATTTTCCTTCCAAAAGCACAAGGTGGTCTCGGATTTAAATCGTCTACCCACTGGTGGTCAAAACTACACCGGGTCATGACCTTTAAATGCTTCAAGCTACTCCTAGCACCACCTCACAACTCGTATGGTCAAACGAAATTGCCAGCATGGCTATCCATTGGAGAATATTTACTCTCCAGAGCCTTCAGTCCATGGGGAAATTTTTATGATCTCCTTTTCATGAGTCCACACTCTAGTATGTACAAAGCCATATCCCACCAAGATAAGGTTCCACCTCTCTGGTCAGCATTTACTCGACTATGGTTATCCTTATCTCCAACCCCACTTAAATTTCCCACAGTTCAAGTCGATGGAAATTTTCCACTTTGGCACAATCAATTCTTACCCTTGGAGAAAACTGTCTTTGAACACTGCTATCCAAAGACTTATGATTATGCTGTATCACTGGCAAAATTAAATTTTACCCATGTTCGCCACCTACTCGATGAAAATGGCAATCTTATGGATCGGAAAATCCTGTTAGATTGGATTAAATCTCAATGCTCAAGACGCCATTTAGCCACTCCCGATCATAAATGGTGGTATGCTCTACACGGGAGACTTAAGTCTATCCTTCCATCTCCACCCGAGGACACAGAAATTAATTTTCGTCAGCCTACACCTTATCGGCAAACGGCTACCGAAATTACTTGGGCTGGAAATTTTAAAGATGGCTTTTTACCCTTTATTGATGCCCTTGGATGATTTAACTCATGAATTTAAATCCAAATCAGCTCAGGAGGTTTTACCCACAGCGCATTTATTGGTACCCTCGGATTTTTATGCCCACAAGGAAAATATTAAAGTGGTCGCATTCTACAGGCAGCCCAAATTTATTCTGCCAACGTATAGTGCTTTCATATATCGACTGCTTATACGAGCCTTACCTCTCCGATACAAATTCAAGTACTCGGACGATATCCCGAACACTTGTATTTTCTGTCATGAAGTGGAGACGTATAAACATTTCACCTTGGACTGTCCATATACTCGAGCATGTTGGAGTCCATTTAAATCCATGGCCAGATCCCTTAACTTTACTTGGCCAACTACCATGGAAAAAATATTCTTCTCTCCTATAGCACTCCAAGACAAAGACCTCCAAGCTGGATTTAATTTGCTGTGGCCAATTTTTTTATCTTGTATTTGGTATACAATATGGAAAACTCGGTGCGACCGGATTTACCGTCCAGATTTACCTAACAAAACACCTATGACGATATCCAGCTTAGCAGGACACATTATAAAGCGGCATCTGTACCAAGTCAATCGAGCCTCCTTGGACGACTCCACGAAGGCTTCCTTGACATCGGTGCTTCATAGTTTGCACCAGAATGAGTGGTTCTCTGCCCAAATCTTACCACAATCTCAAAACGAGACCTTGGAACCTTAAAAGGCATGTTATATTGCAACCTTTGAAGAAATTCACCTAAGTCACCCAAACCAATGGGAAAACTCAAAGTGGATTTTCTCGCGACCCACTTGGCCTTTTCATGCGTTTGATGGCTCGTTAGCCCCAGCTAACAGAGCTCTATGGACACACCAAGTAACTTTATCTCATGCCGAGTCGTTCACAAAATCGACTTGACTTTATCCGTTCACCCAAAATGGCAAAACTATCGACAACTCTGGCATTGCTCTGACGATCATTTCAGACATTCTAATGGTCTTCAGGGTTGCTAGACATCCCAAGCAGACAAACGCAAGCGTTAGATTGCAAAAAAGTGCAGTGGTTCTCTCACAACAACACTTTGAAAATTGTTACGACGTCTCCCCCTGGGGGCGAAATCTCAAAATCGAGTGCACACTTTTTGTTCGGGAAAATTGCGCCACGGTGCCTAAAAGATTCTCCCATGTCTCCTCCTCAAGATGTGCCAGTTTGCGAGTGCTCAAACCTCGCCAAACTCGCGAAACAAAATTCGAAAGGAAATTCGACCCGGTGACACCCATTTTGAACCGGTTTCAACCCGTCACCAAAAGTGAAATTTCTCTCGACCTACTGCGTGGATTTCTACGTTTAGTGGCTTGTTATCTCAGTTGAATCGAGCTCTATGCCGACACCAACTAGCACATATTGCAGATCTATGGTTCAAAACCACGAACCCATTTTGGACTGTCACCCAAACCGGTGAAACACCAGGACAACTCGAACGCTTTCCCTACGGTCACCGAGTGACATCTAGGGGTCTAGTGGGTGGCTCCACCACTTATTACGACTAGCCAAAGCGTTAGAACGCCCTGAAACATCCTGGTTTGCTCGCAATCCTCAATCCAAAATGTCAACCGCCCCTATCCACCGGCTACAAAACCTTAAGTCGGCTACAGGTCGCAAATCATTTCCAATCGACCGGCTATGACTCTTTTCCATCCTATCATGGCTAGACGAGTGTTTTAAGCCATCAAGAGCGATGATTGAAGCCCTGGAACCTACTTGCCGTCGCCCCGACAACTTTTGGTGAAATGGCTAAAACTCATCGGAATGGCTCCTGAACGCAAATCAACTCCGATCGCCCAACTTAGAGTTGGAGAGGCTCGAGAATGTCCTCGCGATGGATTTGAGCTATCAAGCACCATGATAGCAGCACAGGAACCCAACTTCCGATTCCAAACCATTTTGAGCCGATAAGGCTCCAAAACGACCATCGTAGCTCATTTCAGCTACACGACTCTATATGCACCGATTAATATGGTGCATCCACCGCTAGCCTCCATTGATGGAGGACACCAAGTATGGCTATCTATCTCATAGCCGTTCGGAAGTTATGACTCCTTCAAATTTGGCCGCCGAGACGCCCGATTGGAAAAAACACTGGTTTTGGCTAGCGCTCTCCCGCTACACACTACCTATGGCGATTCTAATGGTGCGCTATCCTTCGTACGTATCGTCGCTACGATTCTGCCAAGTGGCTCCATGCACCGCGGCGCCGTTCGAAATCCAGCTCCGACGATGCTCGCGCTCGAGACCTATCCGCCCATGGCGCATGTCAAAATGGCTCCTCCCAAATATTTTACCCTTTTTTATTATTTTTGGGAGGTTTACCCCAAAAGCCCAACCCACAAGGGATTTTCCCTCTATCTCGCCACCATCAACTCCGATGAAGACGCTCCTGAAATCAACTTTGCTTGTCATGGAACGACCGACCTCGTTGATTTTTTTGGCTGGTCAAATCGTCCAAGAACATTTTATTTTGGATGGTCTTTTCTCTCAAACCCAGCTTTTCCCATGGTTCCAGCGATTTAATTCGGCCTCCTGAGGTCGAATTAAATTGGCCACGACCTTTTTGGATTTTTTGGGCTACTACCTCTTGCCAATTTATTTTCCTTGGGCCTGATTTTACTCTGTTTCGACCCTTTTGTCAATTTTTGGCCTTCCTCTCCTGTCGATTTATTTATTCATGGATCGACCCCAACTCAAGCTTTTATTTACTTGGCCTTTTTCACTGCCTACCTCCACTTGGAATTTTTATCAAGACTTTTGTATACAAATTTTCAAGTCCTCCACAGTCAACCCGAAATTGCCTCGTATCTCGCCACCACCAACTCGGATCAAGATGGTCATGAAAAGAAAGTTGCTTGTATGGCTCTTCTCTATACTGTTGAATTTTTTCACAGCCTGAATCGCCATGCAACATTTTCTTTCTGCCATGGTTCCTCCAAATTACCCCACACCCCAAGTCTATTTCGGTTAAGCAACACTGGACGATTTTCCACAAGAACCTTCCAAGGTCACATTTCGCAACACATATTTATTATGCGACCTATGAAGCCAAAATCGAAAGTCTAGTTTGCGGCCCTTTTGGGCCATATTAATTCTTTAATATACTCAGTTAACCGCTTCGCATGCGGGAGGTACAGGGATCGATACCCTGCTGCTCCAAAGTTTTATCCTTGTTTTGCACGTGTCGAAAAGGACAAGACAACGTTTTTCGGCCATACCTCTTTTCGCAATCGTCGTTTTGCCATTTGAGCGACGGGAAACGATAGAGAAAATCAAAAGCTGCATTTTGCGAGTTGGTGGAGCTCAAACGGAGCAGTAGAACAAAAGTTATGAGCAAAAAACGAATTCAATCGACTCTGCTTGACTTGTGTCGTGAGTTTCAACTTTGTCGAGAATTTATTGTTGTACCTCTATAAATTTATAGAGATCCTGCACACGTATAATGTGTCCTTTCACACTCGAGTAGATTGCAAGTATGTCTAGATGTAAAACCCAGACGTGTATCGTTCACGTTAGAAAAGAGTGCATTCTACATACTGCGTGTTCTCCAAGACTATCTGTCGACAAGAAACAATCGATGTGTGTTGTTTGATGCGTGTGAATGTTTGTTCTGTTGTGTTTTGAGTATAGACAGTTTGTGTGCATCCGCGTCGTCGTGTAGTGAGTCGCCAAAGAGATATTTTCGTCTTATTCTGAATGTTTGTCACCAAGGACAGAATATAGCGTTTAAAAGGGGTTGTAGCTCAGATGGTAGAGCGCCCGCTTCGCATGCGGGAGGTACAGGGATCGATACCCTGCTGCTCCAAAGTTTTATCCTTGTTTTGCACGTGTCGAAAAGGACAAGACAACGTTTTTCGGCCATACCTCTTTTCGCAATCGTCGTTTTGCCATTTGAGCGACGGGAAACGATAGAGAAAATCAAAAGCTGCATTTTGCGAGTTGGTGGAGCTCAAACGGAGCAGTAGAACAAAAGTTATGAGCAAAAAACGAATTCAATCGACTCTGCTTGACTTGTGTCGTGAGTTTCAACTTTGTCGAGAATTTATTGTTGTACCTCTATAAATTTATAGAGATCCTGCACACGTATAATGTGTCCTTTCACACTCGAGTAGATTGCAAGTATGTCTAGATGTAAAACCCAGACGTGTATCGTTCACGTTAGAAAAGAGTGCATTCTACATACTGCGTGTTCTCCAAGACTATCTGTCGACAAGAAACAATCGATGTGTGTTGTTTGATGCGTGTGAATGTTTGTTCTGTTGTGTTTTGAGTATAGACAGTTTGTGTGCATCCGCGTCGTCGTGTAGTGAGTCGCCAAAGAGATATTTTCGTCTTATTCTGAATGTTTGTCACCAAGGACAGAATATAGCGTTTAAAAGGGGTTGTAGCTCAGATGGTAGAGCGCCCGCTTCGCATGCGGGAGGTACAGGGATCGATACCCTGCTGCTCCAAAGTTTTATCCTTGTTTTGCACGTGTCGAAAAGGACAAGACAACGTTTTTCGGCCATACCTCTTTTCGCAATCGTCGTTTTGCCATTTGAGCGACGGGAAACGATAGAGAAAATCAAAAGCTGCATTTTGCGAGTTGGTGGAGCTCAAACGGAGCAGTAGAACAAAAGTTATGAGCAAAAAACGAATTCAATCGACTCTGCTTGACTTGTGTCGTGAGTTTCAACTTTGTCGAGAATTTATTGTTGTACCTCTATAAATTTATAGAGATCCTGCACACGTATAATGTGTCCTTTCACACTCGAGTAGATTGCAAGTATGTCTAGATGTAAAACCCAGACGTGTATCGTTCACGTTAGAAAAGAGTGCATTCTACATACTGCGTGTTCTCCAAGACTATCTGTCGACAAGAAACAATCGATGTGTGTTGTTTGATGCGTGTGAATGTTTGTTCTGTTGTGTTTTGAGTATAGACAGTTTGTGTGCATCCGCGTCGTCGTGTAGTGAGTCGCCAAAGAGATATTTTCGTCTTATTCTGAATGTTTGTCACCAAGGACAGAATATAGCGTTTAAAAGGGGTTGTAGCTCAGATGGTAGAGCGCCCGCTTCGCATGCGGGAGGTACAGGGATCGATACCCTGCTGCTCCAAAGTTTTATCCTTGTTTTGCACGTGTCGAAAAGGACAAGACAACGTTTTTCGGCCATACCTCTTTTCGCAATCGTCGTTTTGCCATTTGAGCGACGGGAAACGATAGAGAAAATCAAAAGCTGCATTTTGCGAGTTGGTGGAGCTCAAACGGAGCAGTAGAACAAAAGTTATGAGCAAAAAACGAATTCAATCGACTCTGCTTGACTTGTGTCGTGAGTTTCAACTTTGTCGAGAATTTATTGTTGTACCTCTATAAATTTATAGAGATCCTGCACACGTATAATGTGTCCTTTCACACTCGAGTAGATTGCAAGTATGTCTAGATGTAAAACCCAGACGTGTATCGTTCACGTTAGAAAAGAGTGCATTCTACATACTGCGTGTTCTCCAAGACTATCTGTCGACAAGAAACAATCGATGTGTGTTGTTTGATGCGTGTGAATGTTTGTTCTGTTGTGTTTTGAGTATAGACAGTTTGTGTGCATCCGCGTCGTCGTGTAGTGAGTCGCCAAAGAGATATTTTCGTCTTATTCTGAATGTTTGTCACCAAGGACAGAATATAGCGTTTAAAAGGGGTTGTAGCTCAGATGGTAGAGCGCCCGCTTCGCATGCGGGAGGTACAGGGATCGATACCCTGCTGCTCCAAAGTTTTATCCTTGTTTTGCACGTGTCGAAAAGGACAAGACAACGTTTTTCGGCCATACCTCTTTTCGCAATCGTCGTTTTGCCATTTGAGCGACGGGAAACGATAGAGAAAATCAAAAGCTGCATTTTGCGAGTTGGTGGAGCTCAAACGGAGCAGTAGAACAAAAGTTATGAGCAAAAAACGAATTCAATCGACTCTGCTTGACTTGTGTCGTGAGTTTCAACTTTGTCGAGAATTTATTGTTGTACCTCTATAAATTTATAGAGATCCTGCACACGTATAATGTGTCCTTTCACACTCGAGTAGATTGCAAGTATGTCTAGATGTAAAACCCAGACGTGTATCGTTCACGTTAGAAAAGAGTGCATTCTACATACTGCGTGTTCTCCAAGACTATCTGTCGACAAGAAACAATCGATGTGTGTTGTTTGATGCGTGTGAATGTTTGTTCTGTTGTGTTTTGAGTATAGACAGTTTGTGTGCATCCGCGTCGTCGTGTAGTGAGTCGCCAAAGAGATATTTTCGTCTTATTCTGAATGTTTGTCACCAAGGACAGAATATAGCGTTTAAAAGGGGTTGTAGCTCAGATGGTAGAGCGCCCGCTTCGCATGCGGGAGGTACAGGGATCGATACCCTGCTGCTCCAAAGTTTTATCCTTGTTTTGCACGTGTCGAAAAGGACAAGACAACGTTTTTCGGCCATACCTCTTTTCGCAATCGTCGTTTTGCCATTTGAGCGACGGGAAACGATAGAGAAAATCAAAAGCTGCATTTTGCGAGTTGGTGGAGCTCAAACGGAGCAGTAGAACAAAAGTTATGAGCAAAAAACGAATTCAATCGACTCTGCTTGACTTGTGTCGTGAGTTTCAACTTTGTCGAGAATTTATTGTTGTACCTCTATAAATTTATAGAGATCCTGCACACGTATAATGTGTCCTTTCACACTCGAGTAGATTGCAAGTATGTCTAGATGTAAAACCCAGACGTGTATCGTTCACGTTAGAAAAGAGTGCATTCTACATACTGCGTGTTCTCCAAGACTATCTGTCGACAAGAAACAATCGATGTGTGTTGTTTGATGCGTGTGAATGTTTGTTCTGTTGTGTTTTGAGTATAGACAGTTTGTGTGCATCCGCGTCGTCGTGTAGTGAGTCGCCAAAGAGATATTTTCGTCTTATTCTGAATGTTTGTCACCAAGGACAGAATATAGCGTTTAAAAGGGGTTGTAGCTCAGATGGTAGAGCGCCCGCTTCGCATGCGGGAGGTACAGGGATCGATACCCTGCTGCTCCAAAGTTTTATCCTTGTTTTGCACGTGTCGAAAAGGACAAGACAACGTTTTTCGGCCATACCTCTTTTCGCAATCGTCGTTTTGCCATT
This sequence comes from Aphanomyces cochlioides, assembly GCA_019828595.1. Taxonomy (NCBI): domain Eukaryota; phylum Oomycota; class Saprolegniomycetes; order Saprolegniales; family Verrucalvaceae; genus Aphanomyces; species Aphanomyces cochlioides. The sequence goes on along the minus strand of JAHQRK010000029.1, from coordinate 36,862 downwards.
TGAGCGACGGGAAACGATAGAGAAAATCAAAAGCTGCATTTTGCGAGTTGGTGGAGCTCAAACGGAGCAGTAGAACAAAAGTTATGAGCAAAAAACGAATTCAATCGACTCTGCTTGACTTGTGTCGTGAGTTTCAACTTTGTCGAGAATTTATTGTTGTACCTCTATAAATTTATAGAGATCCTGCACACGTATAATGTGTCCTTTCACACTCGAGTAGATTGCAAGTATGTCTAGATGTAAAACCCAGACGTGTATCGTTCACGTTAGAAAAGAGTGCATTCTACATACTGCGTGTTCTCCAAGACTATCTGTCGACAAGAAACAATCGATGTGTGTTGTTTGATGCGTGTGAATGTTTGTTCTGTTGTGTTTTGAGTATAGACAGTTTGTGTGCATCCGCGTCGTCGTGTAGTGAGTCGCCAAAGAGATATTTTCGTCTTATTCTGAATGTTTGTCACCAAGGACAGAATATAGCGTTTAAAAGGGGTTGTAGCTCAATGACAATCGGGGTATATTTAACCTTTAACCCCTAAAAATATTTGCCTAGATGACCCAATGGGGAACAAGGACTACTAAGTTCTACTCGAAAGCCACTTGAATCGTTGCGTGAGTTCGATTGAGCTCTTGCATTGTCTTGAAATCTTGAGAGTTCTTTACACAAGTGTCGCTCGCAAGTTCTTCTCCCAAAACCAAGTGTAATTGGTATGAGACTTGAGTTTTTCGACTATCTCGGAGACTTGCATTGCTTCATCACTGTCCATTGTAGGATCACGGAGCATTCGTCTGATATTTGCGGTCCACGAAACAAGAGATACTTCCTTGACCGCCTGGATGTATGGCACTGTTTTGCCTTCAAACTTGGTTCGATTGCGATGAATCCAAAAGTCCCGTAGGAAAGATGAAACGAGAAGGACCCACAAACGACGAATCACTGAAAAATGAGACACCCATTCTTCAGAAACCGCGAATTCGTCGAGGTTGATAATCGTATTCCATGTAAATGGAATACCGAACGGCCGCCACGCTGCTTGATGCCAATTCCACACAGGCTTCACAAACTTGTAGTCGAACAGGATGTGTTGTATCGTTTCGACGGCTGAGCAACCAGGAAAGGAGCATTCGATAATGCTAGGGTTGGTGTCTTGAAAAAGAAGCGAGAGTTGACGGGTAGCATCCGAAACAAGATTCGCCACCACACATCGGCTTGAACAGGAGTTGGATATCGCATCAAAGGTTTCACAGTCTTGTTCATGTATTTCTTGATCGCCAAATCATTGTTTCTTGAATTGCTCGACAAGGGGTGCTGTTTGGTGAGTAGTGGCGCGCAAAAGCAAATCGATCGGATGTACTTGCGCGGCCATTGTTGAAAAGGAACAAAGACATTCTTCCAAACTTGTCCGACGGGGATTTGAACTTCATGATTGGGAGGCACAGCTTCCACGAGAGGGATACCCAGTACTTGCCATACAGTGGTCGCTATGAGTGAAAGCAGGGAGTACACATGGCGAAACACGTGTGGAAAATCATCGCCAGGGAACCGCCAAACGTAAGGCTCCATGTGCAACTTGAATTCTTCATAGGAGGGCCACAGGCGTTGTGTGGTGACGAAATCGTCCAAGCAATGCAAGCCTTCTTGGGCGAGGAACTTGTAGAAGGGACGATGATGTTTGAGGGCGACAGCAAGCGAGGTTGGTCCATTGGAACCAGGAACCAAAAACAGCGGATGAATTTGCAGCCAAACAGACATGGTAAGGAGCTGAGATTGTGTCGGCGTTTCAGGACATTTGCGCGTAATGGGGATACGATGCCAGTTGGCCCAGATTTTCCGCCACAACAAAGGGAGTACTTCAAGTCGCATGTGATTTGTGTTGTGGTTGGGATGATACATGAGGCAGTCCCACGACGAGTATCTTGCGAACGGCTCCATGCACCTTCGAAAGAGCTGCTTCGGGAGAACAGACCATAACGATGGTTCTTCGTTGTCGGTCTGAACAAGGAATTGAAGTCGCTGAACACGTTGAGCACGAATTCTTGACGCAATATGCGGAATCCTGAGACCCAGGCTGGGATGATACGCCTCGCCAGAGTTGATCAAGGACATGTGTTTGTCTTCCTTGTGTCGCTTTCTTGTCAAGATGAACTTGTACACCATGGACTGCCACTTGGCGACCGTGTCTTCAGGGATGTGGATGACAGCTGTGTAGTGCCAGAGCTTGGACAACATCATGGTGTTGGCAAGTAGCCGTCGACCTCGCAGCGTTCTTGCTCGACAGCCCCACGTGATGAAAGACTGATAGAACGAGTCGGAAAGCGCATTGATTTGTACTTGGTCGGATAAACGGTGGCCAAACAAATCCCCAAGTACTTTGTCGGAGTACCCGAGGCAACCATGGAGAGTCTTGGATGTCGAGGTACGTCTTGGTTTCCATTCAGCGTGAGAACGTTGCACTTGCCCACGTTAAGTTTTGCACCTGACTGAGTACAAAATTCTTGGACAAGCTCCAGTTGTCGTTCCAAGTCTTCAAGGGAGGACGAAACCAATGTTGTGTCATCAGCAAAGAACATTGCCATGGCAAAGAGCTCCTCAGAGAAAGGAAGGCTGTATTCTTCGTGATTGCGCAGTAGCTGACTCAGAGGTTCCACTGAGAGGACAAACAACAGCGCCGACAAAGGATCCCCTTGCTTGACTCCACGCGTGGGGTAAATGGCTCGACTGAGCTCGCCGTTGATGACCAAGTGGATGATGGGACTATGGTACATCAACTTGATCCAGCTGATGAACACAGGACCGAAGTTGAATGCTTCCAAAACGTCGTACATGAAATCCCAATTGACGCGATCATACGCTTTTAAAGTCCAGAAACATAGCGTATCCTTCGATGTTGTCCAGAGTACACTTGTGTTGAAGGTCCTTGAGAAAGATGATGTGGTCATGAATGCGCCTGCCAGCCACGAATCCTGTTTGAATCGGATGGATCAGGGCAGGCAGCAGATCACGCAAACGATAAGCAAGTGCCCTTGTGAGAATTTTGACTTCAACTGGGATCAAAGCAATTGGTCGATAATTCCCAGGGTTGCTTCTGCCACCCCCTTTGAAGAGCAAGGACACGGCAGAACGTCGTTGAATGCCAAGCAACTCGCCACGTGAAAGTTGATACTTGAAGACCAAGCAAAGTATCTCGGCAAATAGATCCGCCTCCAATTGGTAAAAGGCCGCAGGGAATCCATCCATTCCTGGAGACTTGTGTGGAGCCATGGTCTTGATGGCTTGTGCAAGTTCATAGGTTGTGATTGGGCTGTCAAGGGAATCGCGTTGTTCGTCCGTCAAACGTTTTTGCAATAGCCGTAAGAATCGGCGACGACTGGCACGGTTCGGCGCTTGAAAGTCGTTTCGCACATCACGGCAGACCATTTTGCATGGACACATCATGGATGACTTGAGGACATGTCGAGACTGTGCCGTCAGCGTCTTGAACTTCCACGATGGGCACGTTGTACAGAACTTTCTTTGGAGGACGAAAGAAGTGCGCTGTAGAAGTTTCATTCTTGGTCGCGTGAAAATCGAAGTTGATGTCATTTTGGTATGACTTCCACTCGGACATCGTCTCGTCATACTTGGCTTGAGCTTGTTCCAAGGCTTGAAGCGGCAAACGTCCCGCATTGAACGCTTGCTGTGCACGTAACAGTTCTCGTTTGGCCAAGTCTGAAACGCGTGTCTTTGCCAATAGATGCTCCACATGATACTCTTGGAAAAACTTTTTGGCTCGCTTTTTCCATCCAGCCCAGACAACCCCAGGATTGTTGGCCTGACGGAGCACTGGAAGAAGTTGTTTCGCTTCAGCGACAATGGTTTCGACCACTTCGGGTACTTGGAGAAGCTCCTTCGGTAGTTTCCAATAGGCACGGCGCTTGGGTTGAGACACCGGTTGCAGAATAACTCTGTGGCACATGTGCTCGACAATTTCCGGGGAACGAAAGTACGTCGATTGATGATATGCCGTGCGCATAAGGTCTTCATCCATAAAGATATAGTCGAGGCGATTTCGTCCATGTGGAGAGGAGAATACTCGGGCTGATGGATTGTGTAGACGCCAAGCATCCACGACATGCATGGCCTCGAGCCATTGAGAGCATTGGGATCGGCCAGTGTGATGACATGAGGATGGATCCATCGCATCCAATTCACGCTGGAGTGGTAGGTTGAAGTCGCCCATAACGATGTGTTGCGCGTTGACTGGGAAATCTCGAGGCAGTGCATCAAAAAAGGCTTCTCGCTCTTGATCTTGAACAGGCGCATATACGTTGTGAAAAAACACAGGAGTATCTTCCCACCAAGTGTGAACAACCATGTACTTGTTGGGGATATCCAGAGCCTTGTTGTGTACGAGACGCGCAAAGCCAGGGGTCTCCTTGTGAAATAACATCATGACGCCACTGCTGCGATGTTGCTCAGAGGAGCCTTGAGTGTGCCGTTGATCGTTGGTAGCCAAGAAGTAGTTGCCAACTCCCAGGGTATGATCAAGATGGAAACGAAAGGTGTCGTATTGGAAGCGATGATCTATCTTCGTTTCTTGGAGTGCCACAACGTTGTGATGCTTGAGCAAGCCTTCGGCAAGTTTGTGGCAGTTATCTTTCAAGCCGTTGATGTTGGCTGTCAAGATTTGCAATTCTTGAGTGTCGGAGCCAGGGAAGGTACTGCGAGAAACACCAGACAGAGGTGGGCTTCGTGAACGAGCTGCAGGGGTAACCATGGAGAACTTGGTTAATAGTGGAGGGTCAAGCCTAGCTGCAGTTGGCAGTGTGGCTTGTCTTCGATCAAGTATTGCTTGAACATAGCCGTGCGTTGTTCAGAGTAGCGAAACCCAAGCTTCTGCAACTCGAGCAACACGGACGTAGTGAGGCCAGGGAGGGCGTGTGCCAGGTTAGCCATCATGACATGGCCAAATGTTGAGTGTAAAACATTCCACAGGGTGTCCGCCGAGAAGAGCCGTGAGCCAGCATGTGTGGGAAGCGGGATGACAGGGCGTTCCGTGATGCTGATCAACCAATCATCTTTGTCCAGCATGTCTCTCGCTTGCAAGGATAGCCAGACTTCCAGTGCTGATAATGCGTCTTCAACTCCAAGGAAAGAGAGGCCTTCGGGCAACTCCAATGTTTCGGCAAAAGCTGCATCCATCGGAAAGTTGTTTAGGTCCTCGACTGTGGGTAAACAACCAAAAACGTGCTTGAAACCTTCAGCAAATGACATTGCCTCTGGTGCTGTAGTCGCCGAAATCCACCGATGCCAAGTATGGAGCCGTACAAACGTTTGAAAGGCTGCTGGCTTGGTGGTGTTGAGATCGGTGATATGAAAATTCGCCGTCAATGTGTTCACAGAAACCCATTGCCAGAGTCATTGATTTTGCCTTCGTTTAGCCAAGCTTCGAGAGGCTCTGCAAGTGGTCTCGCCGCATATCTTTCGCGTCGTGTCACATTGTCCACGAGGTCATCGCTTTGGACAGCATGCTGCGCCAAAAGATCCACAATCTCTTTGAGAGAAAGGTTGTCCGGGTGCCAATCCAGTCGTCCGTCCTTGGTTTGAGTTCTCTTGATAGACGTGGAGAGATCACTTGACGTCAAATGAGGGATATCGCCAATCGTCACGTGATATGCTTGGCGTTGGGGATCGCTGAACTTGACGAGAAGTGTTTTGAGTTGAAGGTCTCTCAAGTGATCGAACAAGTTGTCAGACGCCCAAGACTTGGCCAAATCCTCTTGTTTGCGCTTGCTAGTCTTCTTGGGCTTCAAAAATGAGTTCGAGGCTCTCGCCTGTTCACTTGGTGGTTCGTTTTGAATGAGATTGTTGTTGGTCTTGGATGAGTCAAACAGTGCTCCCATGGGATCGTCTTGCAAAGGCTGCTCCACTGATTGTTGTTCATTTTGCTGCTCATTTGTGCCAGGATTGACTTCGCTCAGGTCAATAACTTTGCCCGTTTTGGCCTTCTTCATGTTGGTTGTATTTAAATCGGCATTTGCTTCAGGCGGACCTTGTGCAGATTCTTCGATCCAATCCAAATCAAGGCAATGCGCGCAGCGGTTGTTCTCACGCGCAACCGATGACTTGACGTAATTTTTTGCGAACACAGCGTAGTAGACATCATCCAGTTTGATTTGGTCCACAGGATGTCCGTTGATCGTAAATGGGACAGGCATATCACTTGCTCGAAAATAGACACGCCAAATGTTTCCGTGACAAGCACCTCCTCGAACAGTGGTCTTGTAGCCTTGAAAAATTGGACTCGTCTTGAATCGTCGAAGCAAACGGATCAATTTCTTGGAATCAAAAGTCGAGCGTATTCCAATGATGTCGATGAAATAGTGGTCGTGGATGGAGTTCGATGGACCTTGAAAACCACCACCTCGAGAGGAACGAGGAGCGCGGGGAGGCGCAACACCATATTGATTCCCAAATATGGTAATCTTTTGTTCCGACATCGCAGTCTTCGCAGATTCTGTAGCAACATGTATCACCAGGTCGCCGCCTCTGGCCTTGTTCACTTGGACGAAATCGGGTAAAATTTCGCTCCAGGTGGCTGAATCATTTTCCGAGAAAATGGATGAAATGATCTTGTCGTTCGATTGTGCAGCCAAATCAGATCCCGTCTCAACCCAAAAGTGTGTAACAGCAGTCTTCTGGGGGTACGGAATGGCGTCATCCATGGCTTCAAGCATAGCATCGTCATCGCACGTATCATCGTCGGCCATTTCAATGAGCTTGAGAAGTTTCTCACGTGAGGGTCGAGCGAAAACAGTTTGGATTTTCGCTTTGCCGTTCGCAGCCTTCGCGTTCTTGACAGCATCGGCAAAGGTCCAAGTCGATTGATTGGGTGCAGGATTTGTCTTCGATGGGTGCGTGTCGCCATCGCCAGTTGTAGTGGGTGCATTTTCGCGTGGTTGGTCGAGAGTAATGCTATCACCTTGTTCTTGAGAAATTTCTTTCTCAGAACTGATCCGCCGCTGAACATTCCCAGGCCCAGTGCTAACGTTTCGAGAACTGCGAGACACATCTTTTCCCGGAGTACTGAGATGGTCTCCATGCAATCCAGTGAAAGCACCGTGCGGGGCAAAGTCAGGGCCTTGAACGTCATCAACAGCTGCCTCAGGCTCATCTCCCAGCCGACAAAAGTCGACTAAGTGAACCTTCCCATCCTGAGGGAGTGTCAATGGGCTCGATGGATCGGCAACCTTTTCAGTCAAGGAAGTCTCACTAGTGCCAACACCAAGGGAGGCAACGAGGGATGGTGTATCAGCGCCAACTCTAATACATGATCCCCCTCCAGCAGAGACTTCAACTCCGTCGATCATGTCACGGTGGGCGTGCTCAGCGGCAGTAATGGGTTCTTGGTCGCTATTCTTCAAATGAGTTGGGTTCGTCATGGCTTGCAAAGTCGACGAAACGTTACAAATCTTGAAAAAATTCGATGGGTGCGGTGGGTGCGGGACAGGCAAGACGTAAGCAACGTAGGTCACGCGTGAGAAAGGGTTCTTGTGAAAGAGTCGAAGCTTCTAGTTGGTCCAGAATCCACTTGTGGTGTACGCGGCAAATTCAAAAGTAGGGGTTGTAGCTCAGTGTACAATCGCGTATATTAAATTTAATTATACGCTAAATAATAATGACCGTCATTAATCACTCTTGAGTGAATAATATTGGTGTTTGAGATTTGAGCGCAGGTAGTTTTACCTCTTGAAACTTGATTTCTGTTGTATCAGTTGATACAGGTAGAAGTTGGCATCTTGACACGTCGCATGTGCTGTCGATCGTGGTCTTCATGTCGTGTAACAACATGGATGGTCTTGGGTGATGTGGACATGGGACAGACTTGTCTTGTCTTCGACGTCAGATGGGTGTGGAGTAATCTTGGACTGGCTTCAGAACGTCCACATGTTGTCTTTGAGTAATCTTGGACGGGGCCATGGGCACCAGATGATGTGTGAACTAATCTTCCACTGGATTTTTCTTGTCGCAGCGTGACATCGTCGTTGATTGTTGGCGCTTCACCGTCGATTGTGCAGTCGTCATGGGTGCATTGATGTCGCATGTTGTTGAGTCGACGATCGTATCTTGGTCTTTGTATGGTCTTGGTTGAGAAATTTCACTGGATTTTTTCTTGTCGGACTTGAAAATTTTGAGTGGCAGAGAACTTCATTGTGGATTTGAGATTTGGTTTGGAGTCATTTTTCGATTTCCTCGCTGCCGTGCTGCTGTCACTCTGTTGTCGTGTCGTGGCTACCGTTGTTGTCCGTGTCTGCTGTGGCCTTGCTGTGGCTGTGCTGTCTTCGTTGCCGCTTGCTGTGTCGTGTGTGCGTGCTGTGCTGTGTCTTTCGACTCGCGTTTTGATTCGGCTTGCTCTTGGTGAAGACGGCGTCCAAGGCGTTCAAGGAAGAAAACGCGAAGACTTTGACAGCCTTGGCTTGTTGAGACGGGCCGTTCCGCGAAGGTGCATTGTTGGCTGACCCTTTTCATGCACTGACGCGGGGCGAAGGACCTGGTCAGTCCGTGTCCGTGGATATGAGTCGAGTGCTTTGGGTTTGTCTCTTGGGTTGTCTCTTGGTTGTCCCTTTTGTGGCACTTATGCCTTTCATGTGGCCTTTGGCCTTTCGATCTGGGTGTCCCTTTTTCCTGAACTCCTTTGATGGAGCCTCCGGGGGGAGCGTCCAAGTGAAGACTTCTTCGAAAAAGGCGGTTGGGCTCTTGTTGCTTTGATGACTTGTTTGCGTAGGTTGGCGAGCGATCGAGCGATTTTTTTGCGTTGCGTTCGTTGGCCATGGCGGCGAATTTTGGCGTTGCGTTTGTTGGCAATGTTGTCGTTGAAGAAAAGCGTGAAGAAACGTGGAAGTCAGCCCACGAGCGCAGCTACGGGCGGTTTTTTGCTTGACTTTGCCGCCGTTGGCACTTGGATTTCGCGAAGGTCGCTTGAAATCTCCAAGTCGCCGCAAAAAAGCTCGCTGATTTTATGCGAAGCGCTGCCCAAAACTTTAATTCCGTAATTCACACTTGAATTGCCGATGTTTCTTGTTTTTTGTAGTTGACTTTCAAACTTGGCCGCATTTGACTTCAAAATTTGGAGTCACTTTCAAGTAAGTTGTCAACAAGTCATACATGTTTCTAACTTGTCTTGTAGATGACTTGTCCAGGACAGTACTCAACATCAAGTCAACTTGAAGATGGCTGGATGTTTGTCCAAGAATCTCCAGTACGAACTGCGTTGGCTCAGCAAACCAAGAGTCGCCATGGCTTGTTGAGAGGTTGCTGGGTCTTGATTCATTCGAAGCCATCGGCGAACATTGGACGCCCAAAATGTCAAGGCAACATCGTTCAACCCAGGCAAGTAAGGTGGCTTGGTTGTATCAAATTTAACTTTGTTGCGATGTGTCCATAGGAGATGAAGAATGCTGCAAACCAGCATAAACCAAAGTCGATGGAGAACGTTTCGATATCGTTGCCACCGCTGAGCAACTTGGAAGGCATCGATGTTGGTAATCCAGTCCCAGGTAAAGCGAACGCCAAATATACTCCATGCCTCACGATGCTGTAGCCACACACGACAAGTAACTGGGCAGTCCAAGAACAAGTGCTCGCGGGTTTCACGCGCAAAGCAGTTGGGATAACCACATCGGAGTGCACTCGGGTCAGTGGCCTCTTTGTACTTGAACTTATCACCCACTGGGATCATATCGTAGAGAATTCTTGTCCAAAGGTCTGCTTGGACCAGCGTCACAAGACTTGAAAAGGGCTTCACGAAGGTTGAAAGGTAATTGGCGACTTTGGTATGATTCTCACGTGTGTTGGAACGAAAGGGATGAGGTCGCGTCAACAAGGGAGCGTGAAAACTCACTCGCTTGATTACTTTGGTTGTCCATGAGTTGAATGGTACGTCGGTGTCTCCTTGTCGACCTAAAATCACCATTTGAGGCGTAAGGTCGTTATCAACCGGTGCGTCGAGCTGCTTGTTGGCCTGAGTCCAAACATTCGTTGCAATTAGTGTCACCAACTTGTAGAAGTATCTGAAGGACATCGGCACGGGTAATTTCTCGACAAAATGGTCCAAATGATCCTCCATTGACTCGCGAAACTCTTCGTAGGTTGGCCACGTTCTTGCTGGCGTCAAGAAGTCTTCCAAGCAATGTACGCCCCTCCAAGCAAGGTGTCTGTACCAGTCGCGATGGTTTTGAAGCGTGACTGCAAGCGATGACATCCCATCTCGATCCGGGACTTGGAAAAGCGGGTGCGATGACAGCCACAATGGCATTTGCGTCATCTGATTCAACGTAGGTTCATGTGGCGTCTTGTTTGTGAGCGGAATTTGACTCCAATGCTTCCAAATATCATTCCAAAGAGGTGAGATCAAGTCCCGCTGCACAAGCTTATTGTTTGCGCTAGGATTGTACAGCATGAAGTCCCAAGTTGTTGCCCGCGAGTATGGGTACATACAGCGCTTCAATCGATCTGCTGGTAAGAGTGCCCACAATTCAGGATTGTCCTGATTGGTTTGGACTAGAAGTTGAAGACGTGTGATGCGTTGCTTTCGAATCACCGAAGCGATATGCGGCACTTTGAAGCCTGTCTTTGAGTCATGAAGCAAGCCACTTGGGGCCAAGGCCAGATACTTGTCTTGGGCATGTGTGCGCCGACTCAAGACTAACTTGTTCACCATCGACTGCCATTTTTGCACGGTATGGTTTGGAATTGGAAGAACCATGGTGTAATGCCAAAGTTGAGATAGGATCATTGTGCTCACAAGCAATCGTCTGCCTTTGAGGGTTCTTGCTCGACACGCCCAAGTGGTAAATGACTTGTAAAACTTGTCGGTGATGGCATTGATTTGAAGCATAGGGTCCAACTTGTGTCCCAACTCGATCCCAAGGTACTTGATTGGCCTTCCACTTGGTACCATGGTCAATCTTGGGTGTTCAAAAACTGATTGAGTATTGTCTAGGGTCAAGACCTTGCTTTTGTTGCGATTGAGCTTGGCGCCGGAATGCCGACAGAATTCATCGACGAGCTCCAGTTGCGCTTCCAAGTCTCCAACCGAGCTTGAGATCAGCGTGGTATCGTCCGCGAAGAGAAGAACCGATGCGATCCCCGAGTCCGAGAAAGCGTAGCCGTATTCGGGGTGGTTGCGAAGCATTTGAGCGAGTGGTTCGATCGCCAATACAAAGAGCATCGAAGACAATGGATCGCCTTGCTTGACACCTCGAGACGGGTAGAATGGATCGGTAAGTCTGCCATTGATGTTCAAGCTGACTTGGGTTTGGTTGTAGAGTAACTTAACCCAGTCAATGAACTGATCTCCGACATTGAACTTCTTGAGAACGGCAAACATGAATTCATGATTCACACGATCATAGGCCTTTTCAAAGTCCAAGAACATTGCATAGGCTTCTTGGTTGAAGGTCGTGCAGTGGTGTTGAAGATCTTGAAGGAAGATAACATGGTCATGGATGCGTCTGCCCTTGACAAAGCCATTTTGCTCAGGTTGAATGATCGCTGGTAGGACTTGAGACATTCTGTACGCTAAAGCGCGTGATAGGACTTTGACTTCGACCGGAATCAAGGCTATGGGTCTGTAGTTCGCAGGGTTGCGGCGGTCACCACCTTTGAACAGCAATGATATCGCCGACCATCTCTGCGATTCTAACATGATGCCTTGCTGAAGCTGATGATTGAAGACTATCGACAAAATTTCGCCAAACAAGGTAGGATGCAATTGATAGAATCCAGCTGAGAACCCGTCAATTCCAGGCGACTTGTGAGGATTCATCGTCTTGATGGATTGCGCCAGTTCTTCAGTCGTTAATGGGGCGTCCAACATGTCCGAGTCGTCTTGGGGTAGGTGTCTTTCGAGCACAGTTAAGAATTGGTCTTTGGCATGTTGGCTTGTAGGTTGAATGTCGCCTTCGCTCATCACTGCAGACCAATGACGAGTGAATGCAGCGTGGATTTCTTCGGGTATGGCAGTGACATTCCCATGTTCATCATAACAATCAACGATAGGAATGGAGAACTGCCTTGCCCGGGGTTTTCGAAAGAAGTGACTTGTCGGAGCTTCTTTTTTGGTTGCGTGGAAGTCGAAACTCAAGTCTGCTTGGTGTTGTTTCAAGTCTCGCGTCTTCGTCTCATACTGTGCCTTTGCAGTATTGAGAGCTGCTTCGGTGAGTCGTCCTCGATGATGCTTTAACTGAGCTTGTAACCATAGGATTTTTGATTCCTGGAGTGCATTCCTTTGACTTGTGATTATCCGAGCATGGTACTTTTGAAGAAAGCGCTTGGTGCGGCGTTGCCATTGCGTCCACAAGACTCCTGGGCGGTCCGAAACTTTCAAGTGCTCGAGGAGGTCTCTTGCCTCAGACACGATTGCTTCTCGGACTTCTTGGATCGTCAGAAGTTCTTTTGGCAGCTTCCAATAGCTTTTAACCCGCGTTGTTTGCACCGGTTGGAGCTCCACTTTATGCCACATGTGATCCGTGTTTGCTGTAGGTTCAAAGTATTCGCCAGTGGAATACATTCGGCACAAGGCGGAGTTCAGGAAGATGTAATCAAGACGATTGAGCCGCTTGGGTGAAGAGTAAACACATTTTGTAGGGTTGAAGGATCTCCAAGCGTCAACGACATCAAGCTCTTGAAGCCAAGCGAAGCAAGACTGCCTGTTGACTTGGTGGTTCGAGTTGGTGGAGCCTCTGGAATCCAATGTTCGATCCATTGGAAGGTTGAAGTCTCCCATGACGACGTGTTTGGATCCCATGGGAAAGTTTCGTGGCAAAGCCTCGAAGAAAGCGTCGCGCTCGCTGTCGACAACAGGTGCGTAAACATTGTAGTAGTAGATGGGGTCTTCTCCCCACATTGAACTGACAACCATGTAGCGATCTTCGACGTCGTATTGGCGTTCGTGTTGAAGTGAGTCGAAGCCAGGAATCGTATGATGGAAGACCATGGCGACGCCACCGGATCTGTATTGCTCAAGTTCTTCTCCATGCAGCCGATGGTCGTTGGCAGCGATAAAGTAGTTCTTGTGGCCAAGCGCATGATCAAGGTGAAACTTGAACGTGGAGAACATCTTCTCACTGGCAAATTTTGTTTCTTGTAGGGCAATAATCTCGTGCCTTGAGATCATCGAGTTGACGAGTTGGTTTTCGTTGTCTCTCGCCAGTCCGTTGATGTTGGCGGTGACGATAGACTAGTTGGTAAGTTTTGAGTTGGGAAACGTGGCTGATGGATGTTGTAGAGGGGGTTGATGGTTGGGATGTGTTGCGGTTGCTTGGACTGAGGCCGCGGAGACCTTAGTACAACAAGTTGTTCCTGCGCTGCAGGCGGTATTGTCGTTGCCGACGAACGCTGTTAACGAGTTGTCTGTAGGCTGGTAGGCATCGATACTGAGCTGCCAGATCCGCGACGACATCTCCGACTTGCAGACGCGATTGAGCTCTTCAGCGAAGTATTGCCCAAACGGCGACTTGAGCAAGGCCCACAACGTATTGGGAGCCAACATGAGGCCATGCTTTGTTGGCAGCCATGCTACCGGTTGGCGTGTGAGGTATAAAATCCACTCGTCGTTTCTGAATACTAATGGCGCTTGAACAGCGAGCCACAATTCGAACGCGGCGAGTGCATCTTCCACTTGTTCCGTTGAGAAGGCAGGGTGTTTTGGCGCAGCTTCGAAGAACTCTCCGACGCTCGATATTGCTTCGAGTCTGGTCCACTTGGGGTGTTCTTGGAAGGCAAATTTGAAGCCATTGGTGAATGAATCAACCACTGGTAGCTGTGTCGCCGACATCCATCGTTGCCAAGCGTGCATACGGACGACCTTGAGGTAATCACTGTACACATGCGTGGCTAACTTGGTCAGGACTACGTTCATGTTTTGGGTGTGTGAGTGCACCACCTTCCAGAGGCCGTCGACGTTGTATCGACGGATGTAGTCGACCACATCGAGCTCCGTCCCGGAGATATCGGCTGTGTTGACTTGGTCGTGGTGTTGAAAAGCGGCCCCTTCCTCGACACTGGTACGGAGCACCTGGACTAGCTCGTCCATTGTGAGGTTGTCAGGATGCCAGCGAAGCTTGTTTTCGACAACCTGTTGTTTCTTGACGAAGGCGTCGCGAGTGGTGACTACACCTTCGGGGATCTTCGTGATCGTGGGTAAGTACACTCGAGTTGGAGTTTCATGCTGAGAGTCCACTGGCATAGTGGTAATCTCAATCGTTGCGAGGACATCAAAGATGTTGTCGGAGGCCCACGAGACTGCCGATGGCGACGCTTGCTCAGCGACAACTCTCTTCTTTGAGCGAGGTACAACAAATCCGTCTTCATCAGTTGACTGAATCGTGGCACGTTTAGCTGATTTTGGATCAACCTCCATGTCACCACTCAACGGCGGAGCATCAACCGGGGCAATTGTTTCGGGTTCGGGAGGTGTTATTTCCATATCTTTTGACTCTTCAATTTCACGTTGGGTTGTAGGTTCGTCGGGCTTTTGTTCTTGGTCCGTTTTTGCTCGTTTAGCTTGTTGGGCTTCTTGGTCTTCGTCATTTTGTTCTTGTTGTGGTTCGGGCGCTTGCTTCCCTTGGCTTTGCATCACCGCAGCAGCGTGATCCAATTCCAAGCAATGAGGCGAAACGCCAGTGGTGCGAGCAGTGGAGCGTTCAAAGTTCTTGACGAACACGTTGTAGGCCACGCCGTCAAGTTTCAGCTGATCGGCGGGGTGTCCATTGACTACAAGTTGTTTGGGGACTTCTGCTTCCAAGAAGTAGACGCGCCACACATTGGATTGACAGGAGACATTGGGTATGTATTGTCGATATGCTTGAAAGATCGGCTTCATCTTCAGACGACGTAGCAAGCGGATGCCAACAATGTCCATGAAGAAGAACTTGTCCATGGTGTCGGTCGAGTCTTTCATTGATCCACTGATTTTGGCAGTAGGCGCTGGAATGGTAAAAGTCTTACCGAAGATCGAGATGGGTTTGCCAACGAGCTGGTCCTTCACGTCTTTCGAGGTAATGGACACAACGATGTCACCGGTGCGTGTTTTGTTGAGCTGAACGAAATCCAATAGGAGATCCGCCCAGTCGGCGTCTTGGTACTCTTTGAAGAGCGCATCGATGATCTTCTCGTTAGAGTACTGCTTGTCTGCGAAGGCTCCACCAGTTTCAATCCACATCGTCGTGGTGGCCCTCTTGGTCTTGACCGGCGTTGCCTTGGAGATGGCTTCAAGCAAGTCTTCCTCGCTTGCGTCTTCTTGGCTTGCAAGTTCGATGAGCTTGTCGAGGTACTCGGACTTGGGACGAGTGACAACTGTCTTGACTTTTTTTGGAGGTGTATTTCCTTGGCCGCTCTTGAGGAGATCGGCGTAGGACATTTTCTTGGGTTGTTGTTGCGGCGTTATCTCGCGTGGGGGAGTGTCAAGTGGGTCGGAGAGATCAATGAGAACTCGACGGGATGCGGGATCGCCGGCTTGGTCGGTTGGAGGGCTATCCTGGGGCTTGGTGGTATCTTCGACGCGCTCGTACAAACCTTCTTGGCGATCGACGGAAACTTTCGCATTAGTCTTGCTTGACATATCTTCGTGTTCTTCGGGAGGAGAAGGATCGGCGGCATTCGCGGCGTCGGCGTCGACTGGGCCAAGTGCAACATCCTCATCCTCACCAGGATGGAGCGATTGCAACGGCGGGTCGACAGCGCTTTCGAAACTTTCCTTGGGAGAGAGGTTCTCAGCAGGAGGCAGGACAACTTGCTTGGCGGATTCGAGATCGGTGGCGGGAACGGAAGCGGGAACGGAAGCGGCGGCGGACGACATGGTGCGCGGGGTACCTTACTTTGGCAGTTGACTTGAGTGGTTGACGGCAAAAGTAAAAGTGGGGGTTGTAGCTCAGATGGTAGAGCGCCCGCTTCGCATGCGGGACTTTCGTTTTTGCTTTGTAGGTTAAACTACCACAGCCCCCCAACGGAAAATCTTGCTTTTTAGGTGCTTTCGACAACGTCATGGCCTCTAGCGCGAAAAAAATCATCCTTTCGACGGTGTCTCGATTCGCTCAACGTGAATCGACGCCTGACCCTAGCCAAGCGACGCCCGGTCCGAGCCGAGAAGCCGCTGAAAAACCTCCTTCCTCTAGGAACAGCGCCGCTGCGTCCGACTCTCTTCGTAGGGAAAATGTTTCCAACCAAGATGGTGTTGACTTAGGTGGTGACACTGATCCAAATATGGACAAAAAAAATGGACCCGATGATGCAGGAATGGGTATGGATATTAATGGTTCCAACGAAAAACCTGCCTCTGACGCCAATGGTGGCAAATTACCCAAGGATTCTGACAAGCCTGGGGAGAATATTACCCATCCTGACGGCACCCCTCATGGACGAGTTTTACCTAATTCGAAAAATCCCTCCAAAGATGGGACAAACTCTCCTGCCAAACCCTCCAACCCCAAAAAACAAGCTTCGTCCAACAACGAAGGCAAAAAAACCAACTGGAAGAAAAATAATGTATGGGAAGGAGCCCGTCATGTGAAAACCCAATTGGTTCGCAACACTGGTGGGCATCCCAATGACAGGAATTCCACAAGACCGAGCAAATGAAAGATTCGTGGCACAATTATCACCAATAAGGGCAACCACATTGCTCCATGATTTTCCATAAAGAGTCGAAGTAGTCTTTGTGGGCAGAGGCAGTCTGCGATCCACTTTCATTCATAGGGGAGAAGCCCAGGAGGTGGACTTTTGCCAAAAGTGAGCGCTATCACAAAAGTGGGGCTTTTTGACCCGCATTGACGACTCTGAATTGGAAGAATTAATTCGACAAGCTCGAGAATTCCGCCAAAACCCTACTGCTATGGATGAATTCATTGAAGACATCTTGAAAACTCCATCCTCGAAGGCTTGCACTGTGGACATTCCTCTGGGAGAAGCTTTCCGTCAAGTCAAGGACTACCAAATCCGAGCGAATTTAATTACCCAAAACCCGGGTACGCTTTGGTAATCGAAATTCAAGGAAATTCTGTTCCACAAGAAAAACCCGACTACTCTCTCTTTGACGTTTTATGACGATGATCTATTGCGCAAAACCTGTGGAGCCTCTCTTCGTCTGGGAAAACAAGAATTTACTGTGCCTGAATATTCTCCCCACTCGAAACTTTATTTAATTACTTTCAACAACCTGGTGGATCACGATATTCACAAAGCGATCTTGAAAAAGTTGGAAGAGCTCACTCACTGCGTCATTGTTGGTTTTAACCCCAGTACTGACAATTTATTACGCTCGACCCAATTTGGAGTCCTTTTTGACTCCGAAACTCCTCCTTTGGCATTGGTACCAGATGATGGAGGCGAGCCTCTGAGAGAAATTGAAATCCAAAACCAATTTTATGTCTTTCAACATAAAATTCGATCCCTCAATCAAACGGTCCCTCCCAGCGTTCAAGCTAGACTGGAAAAAGCCAAACACAAAGACGACGCTAAAAAGAATACAGACCAAGTCGAGGAAAACGCTACAGAGGAAAAACTTGATGCTCCCGAAAATCCATCGACAGAAAACCAACCACCCAATACCCCAAAGGAAAATACTGGCACAACTGGAAACTCCGAATCCCCTAATGCCGATCCCAAGGAAAATCAAAATGACAAGGAAAACTTTGTCGACCTGTCAAGCGATGTGGACATGGAACAAGAGGAGAAATCAAATATCGAAGAGGAAGAAATGGTGGCTCAACCCAAGAAGATATTAAATCCTCCACAATCACCCAAGGGCTCGAGCGAGAATAATATTATTCTCACAGACAAACCCAATTTATCCCAGGACGAATTTAAACCAACTCGAGCCGGTTTTATTCAAGGTCCCCAATACAAAATATCAGCTACCTCGATTCCAACACAAAATCGATTCGCTATCCTCAGTTCAGACGATTCTGACGTGACAACACCAGGCACAACGGTTCCTCGATTCCATCTCGATATCGTTCCTACCGACACGCCCAAAAAACGTCCTGCTTCGTCCCCAAAATCAACGATACCCAAAAAAATTCCAGCCTCTACGAAACCAGCAGGAGCCAAAGTGAAGGCTCAAATCACAGAGCTGAAGAAAAAACTGAATGAATCCACCAACCCATTGGCATTTCATGATGAAACCCTCAACCAACCTGGCTTTATTGGACATATCTATATGGACCCAAAATCTCGCAAAATCGCATCCAATCTAATTGCCTCGAGAGGAATTATACGTTTAGGGCCTGTTCCGAACAGAAATAAAATGACCTTCGACCAATCGAATTCCCCCTACCTCATGAAATATTACTTTTAGTTTCATGAGCTCGTGGAGGTCATTCTACCTCATTTTCTGACAACAGATGGAAAGGGCAGCAATTGATTGGTCATTGAGTATGTGTGAAATGCACTGGCATTGTTGCAAAAAGGACTGACAGCATGAAGACGTCCATTGTTCTCACCGCAGCAGCCTTTGCTGCAGCATCCGTAGCTACACTCGATGGTCGTAGCAACCCAGCCCCTCGCTCGAACACCTATACTACTCGTAGTGACACGTGGCAGCAGGTGAAGCACAGCAGTGATTCCTCTGGTTGGTTCAAACGCCATCTTCGTTGCAGTCGGGGTGTATTCAACAAGATTGTATCTCTGGTCGAGACGAAATGGGACGCTCTGAACGGCCCAATGCACTACAAGTCAACATTTGATGTATGTGATAGAGTTGCTCTGGCACTTCACTACTTGACTCACGCCGACGGCTTTGATCAAACTGCTGCCATATTCGGCACTAGTAAGACTCGTGCCCACAGTTACACTCATGAGGTGATTTCTATCTTAAATGACTGCTTGCTAAAATCTGCAGTTGTGTTGCCTTCATCCGAAAAGGATTGGGAGGTAGAACGTGAAAGTTTTGAATCCAAGGCTGGAATTCCCAATGTTTATGGAGCTATCGACGGCTGTTTGATTCCTGTCAAATGCTTTTGTGATTTTGAAGGCTGGTATTGCCGCAAAGGCTTTCCAGCGTTTAATTTGCAAGCCGTCGTTGATTCAAAGTTACGTTTTCGGTCATACTCGTTGAGATCGGGTTCACAAAACGATCGAGCTTTGTTCAAGAACTCTACATTTGGCAAGACAAGTCATTCTATACTCCCAGTCGGTGGCTGTTTCTTGGCAGATGCTGGCTACAAGCTTTATGGACATATCATCACTCCCTATCCAATCCGACCCAATATGCCTGAAGACGAAGCTCATTTCAACTTGCTACACAGTAGAACACGCATTGTTGTCGAACGAGCGTTTGGTCTGTGGAAAAATACCTTCCGCATATTCAAAAACCCCTATCATAAACTTTAGCGGGAGTTATCGCATTGAAGACTGTGTAAGATTATCACAAATCTGATTTGGCTTTTCGATACTGTCGACCTCTGTTAATAGGGGTTGTAGATCAGTGTACAATCCCGTATATTAAATTTAATTATACTCTAAATTATAATATCCGTCATTAATTCCTCTTGATTGAGTAAATATGGCATCAGTGAGAATTGTACGCATGAAGTTTTACCTCTTGAAACTTGATATTGGTAGTATTATTTGATACAGTGCAATATTGACACTTGACACGTCGAATCTTAGACTGGGTGAGGGTCGTTCATGTTTCGTAACAAGGTGGCTGGTCTTGGGTGATGTAGACATGTGACAGATCTGTCTTATCTTCTATATCAGATGGCTGTGGAATAATCTTGGACGGGGCCATCATCTGGAGAACACCCACATGTTGGCTGGAATAATCTTGGGCGGGACCAGTGCCATAGGAATGTCCAAATGTTTTTTGACCTCTTGGCTTGCTGTGCCTCTGTTGGGTTTGTCCTTGGCTTGCCGTGTTTCTGTTGCGTCGTCTGTGCTGTCGCTGTGGGTCTACTTGGCTTTCGTTGCGTTCATTGGCCACCGTGATGTCGCGTGAGGCTTTCAAGGAAGACTTTCAAGGCGATGAAAAAAATCCAAGGCGTTCAAGACTTGATTTAATGAAGCTATGGCTCCGAACGACGACCATCCCGCGTAATTCACTTGTCGGGGGAAGGGGTGGTAGAAGGAATCTGAACTGCCAGCGATGGGAGCCTTCCTGGAGGACTCTCCACGCATATGGACGTCTTCTCGCGATGACCCCGGTCTGAGGGTAGTGTTTGACTTGCTTCGTCATGCCTTTTTCGCCGCAATTCATGGAGACGGACAGTTCTGCGGAAGTGTATGTTGCCCGGCCATGTATGGATGCAGGGCTAAGAACCTGGTCAGTTCGAGTCCGTGGAAGTGGATTGAGTGCTTTGGGTTTGTCTCTTTTTTTGGGTTTGCCTCTTTATGGCTTTATGCCTTTTGATATGGCCTTTCGCCTGTGATTTTGGGTGTCCCTTATTTACTGAACTCCTTCGCTAGAGCCCCCGGGGGTAGCGATCAAGCCAAGACTTCGTCGGAAAAGAAGGTTTGTCGATTTTGGCTTTTATGACTTGTTTGTGTGGGGTGGCGAGCAAGCGATTTTTGTTTTTGTTTTTGGCGTTTGTTGGCGAGTTTGGCGATCATGTTTGGCGATTTTTTTACTTCAAGAAAGCGCGAAGAATCGTGGGAGTTAGCACACGAGCGCATCTATGGGTAGCCCGTTCACCAACTTTCGGTAAGTTTCTTCTTTGTCTTCGTAGCTTGACTTTTTGCTTAACTGCTTTTTGATTTGCGACGAAACTCTCAAAATCGCGAAGCCTTCAAGAAATTTCTCGCCGATTTCACGCGAAGCGCTGCTCAAATTCTTAATTTTGTAATTCAGCCCTCGAATTACCAATTGTCATGTGTTTTGTAGTTTGATTCCAAGATTGTCTTGGCTGCAAGTAAGTCGGCGAGCTAGAAATTCTTCTAACTTGGTTTGTGTTGGTTTGCTCAAGTTCAAATCCATTTCGGAAGTTTGAAGTGGCTTGGCTGTTGACTGAAGAATGCTAGTCGATTTGAGGAGTGTTACCTCGTCATACATGAAATGCAAATGCCTTGGTATGTCGCTTGAAATATGCCTTGTAGTGAGTTTGTCGCCATAGGACAACGACAATGCGGTTGATTGTTATGTGCACTTGCTCGTCATCATTTTGACCAAGCCATCTTCGGACATTTGACTTCAATACGTGAACGCGATATCTTTGAGGGCGCCCAATTTTTTAATTTCGCAATTCACCTTGGTATTATTGATATTTCTTAATGTTTGTAGTTGATTTTCAACTCAATTGGACTTGGCTTCAAAACTTTGGCGCTCATTCAAGTGAGTTGTCATCAATTCAATCAAAGTTCTCACTTCAACTTGAAGATCCTTCTAGTTGACTGATCAAACCAAAATAATCATGTCAACTTGAACTTGAAGATTGCAGGATGGTCAGTCAAAAATCGGCGGTACGAACCTCGATATCTCAGTAATCCAAGAATCACCATGGCTTGTTGACTGGTGTCTTGGTCTTGATTGCTTCGAAGCCATCGGCGAACATTAGACGCCCAAAACGTCAAGGCAACATCGTTCAAGGAAAACAAGTTTCAAGGCATTGCAAGACCCATGAGCTGCCAGAGCGAAACACGAGGAGTCAAATCTCTGTCCCTTTGTGGGTGTCGGGACACAGGGCCTCACACGTCTTTCGACTCGCGATTCGCTTAGGCTGGATCTTGGTGAAGAAAGCGTCCAAGGCATTCAAGGAAGAAGGCGAGGAGATTCTTTACCAAGTCGGCTCTGCTTTTGTGGAGTCGGCAGCGTGTCTCCTGAGGTGCCGAAAAAAGCTGGCCGTGGGGTGTGATGGGGGGATACCTCCGATCGCTCCTAGGCCAGTTTGTAGTACCGGATATCTCTTGTTGGCGCGTTGTTTTTTTACATTGCCACCGTTGAGTCGTCGATTTGGCCGCGACTTTCAACCCCTGGGACTTTGTCTCAAGGGGATGCCCCGGGGCTTCAAGGAAGACTTTAGCGATTTGTCTTGGTTTGTATCACATGCTTCCTTGTTTGACATGTTTGGAACTTTTGAGCGAACGAGCGATTGATTGCGACCGGTCGCCCATTTTTGCGCCGATGATTTGTCGTCTGCGCGTCCAAGAAGGTGGGACTTGACTACGCCGGGCCAGCCATCTGCGGTCCGTTGACCAATTTCGGTACGTTGTTTCTTTGTCTTTTTGCTTGACTTTTGTGCTTAGCTTGTTTTCTTTCAAGCGAAGCTGCTCAAAAACTCCAAGTCGACACGAAAAAGCTCGCCGATTTTGTGCGAAGTGCTGCCCGGCAATCATTGATTGTGGCGGGGACACAATCTTTCCCCGAGATTGAACATATTGTTCCAATATCTTGGACTTCAATAGATTGACGACCGTGCACGATATGAGTGCAAGGAATGCTTCTTCCGACCGTTTTGTATGCTCCTTGCGTCTTGCACGCCAATCATCACGCGTGCTTTCTAATTTCCCTTAATCAGAATGGGCAGATCATACCACACATTCGCGACATGTTTGATTTCGCCATGGACGACTCTTTGAAGAACTACATCGGCCCGAATGGGAAGATCGTCGCAGATCCAGCTTTTGAAAGTGCTTTGGTCAAACTAGAGACGGGCTCAACCTTGAATTCTGTTGAAAAGGAAGCTGCTCGTCGTTTGCGTCGAAATTCGGATCCCGTGAAAATTATTGAGACTGCGTCTGATGTAGTTTTGAATGGCAGGAAGCGTGCTGCAATAGACCTTGTCAACGAAATCAAGAAGCGTGCTCGCAGTCGCGTCAATACTACACAGCCGTATGATGACGTGAGTTGGATCCCTCCAACCTCTGTTGTTGTCGAGCGATTCTTCTCTGGTGTGAAGTGCATGATCGGCTACTTGCGGAAGAATATGGACAGCACCACGTTCGAGGTGATCATGTCCTTAAAGTTGAACTGGGACCTCTTGAGTCTGGGCAACGTCTCACAAGCCATCAAGTTGTCCAAAGCTACAGAAAAGGATAGTCCGACTGCTTTGACGTCGCAAAGCTCTTTCACGACAACAATAGATTGAATATTGTCAATGATTGATTGTCCGAAGACTGGGGGTACAATCAATAATACAATCTATATTGTAACACCCCTGCATAGTGAATGAGCTGTGCACATCCTCTTGGGCCATTGACGTGAGAGTTGTCGATCAAGGAGTCGGCGCAAATATACGTTTATCCGCATGCTAGACTAAAAAAATATCAACAAGGTTATCCGGATTATCGACACAGATTGACAAACATGACATACATCACGGCATGGCTGCTCGTGGTGCTCCTCGTGGCGGTCTCCGTCTCAGGCGGATCTCGCTTCCTCTTTAGCCTTCAAGCCCATTCTACAGTAGAATCTCATCTATCTATATTTTTCGTTATATTATCATGGCTGTAGGATTGTTTCTATGAGCTCTTGGACACACGGACGACATCAAATCGTCTCCTCGTGCGATTTGAAGTCGTCGATGGCACGTCTGCAGCAGGTTTTGGATGTCTCAACCTCACAAACTGAGCTCTATGCCATAGATGCGATGGACGTCCGGATTGAAACACCAACAGGACGTACGGTAGCTTCATGGACAGAGACGACGACTGGGTATTGGAGTCATGCTGAGCGAGAGAGGTGCGTCTGTTCCATTGATGCTCCTTTGGGATCTTGACTACAATAGTGGATTATACAAGTTTTGCTTCGTCCACCGCGGTAATGTGCATTCTATCAAGAGCTTGGCTGACAGATTGACGTGGATTCTGTAGGCACGTCGTCGAAGCTAGCCGTGTTTGTCAATATTGAGTTCTTGACCGCCACCGATCGCAGCTTGACGGTATGAAGTCTCATTCTTCGTCAAAAATTCACATTTAAATTGCCTCTTAGATTTACCCGACCACTGCATTGACAGTGACGCCACTTGGGAATAAATTTGATCGCCTTGACTTGGACGTACGTATTTTGCTTCGTTTCGACCACTTTGTTCACGTCAGTGGCGCAACAGATCAGCGTTCCATCGAAAGGATTGATCATCTTTTCCATCCAAGGCATGTCATTGGCACTTTTGGCCAACAATGCTACCATGCGGTACTTGTTGGCTCTCATTGTTCAGTGTGATGTTTCTGTAGACATTTAGTCTGTATTTCTATCGACACGACGACAGCCTCGCAAGTTTTCTTGACGCCGTTGTTGTCAGTCCCTTCGCGACCATTCGAGTGGGTTTGGTTGTTGACAACTGGAGGAGACTTTATCTGTTTGTAGATGGCGTTGGCTCGATGCAATGCAGCAAGTCGAGGTACTCTTTCCTCCAAACGGTTTCTCATTGTATGACGATTCTAGTGGCAACAACATGACGTGGCACAACCCCAGAGCGTTGCTGTCTTTGACGTGAGCGCATTTGTGCGAGGTAAAACTTTCTTTGATGCATCTTTCCATCACCAAGTCGACCTTCTCTGGTACAGAGGCATTACTCAAAGAAGCATCGTCTGTGGCATTCCTCCTTCACTGCAATGGTGGCCATACGCGAGCGTTTTCCATGGCAACAGTTGCTCCTGATCACTGGCCGCTCTTGACTGTCGAAGGTACGGCCCCTTTTAACTTCACTGGCATTGATTTCTCGACTTGTAGCGGTGGATCAAGGCGTCGAGTATGAATTGCGAACATTTCAGTCGAAGCTGTGGGTTCTGCGAGGTTGATTGAATTCTAGACTTTGAAACCAATTGACGATGAATGAGTAGGTCAGTTATCACTCTTGCGACATCATGAACGTGTGAGCCATCAAGGTAATCCGAATAGCATCGACTAAAGAATAGTTCTTGACGTTCGTCGTAGCGGCAGTGAGCACCCAGCCAAGACTTTTCGTTAGCACAGTGGTGGTCGATGCGATTTTGATTGCGATTGGGATTGCTCAAGTTCTTTATGTGAATCGACTCTTGCGATAACATGGACTTATAAGTGTTCCACTCGTCTTACCCACACTTTAGTGCTTCATCATTTTATTGTGCTCAACACATTGATGGAGTTTGGACCTTGCAGAGCTTGATATCAATGAAATGCAAGCCCCCTCATTCTTGAAGACATGTCAACAAAGGTCACTTTGATTGAGATTTCAATAAGTACAAAACTCAAGGTTGAGAATGGGTGTATATGCTCGAAACTTTCTCAGGATACAAGACTATTCGAATTCGACAATGACTTCGTCGACTTTGAGGGATGCACCCGCTTGATGCAGCACAGACTTGACTGTACCTAAAATATGATGTCGTGAATTTTGGTGACGGCTAATGAGTGTGGCCTACCTCGCTTGGTCGCTCGGATGACGTTTTGCATCTTCATGGCTTCGACAACGGCAACTTCTTGACCGATTTGGACTTCGTCGCCAGGTTGGACAGCCACCGACACGAGCAAACCTATTACGACATCTCGCCTCAGTTGAATGTATGATGCGAGTTCGCTACCAGGCATGGGACATTGGACAAATCGGGAAAGATCGATCTTGGGCTTTGGCTTCATGTATTGTGCCAAAGAATGTTCACGTGGCGAGCGAATGATCACATTGTGAATTGCACCGTGGTGTTGGAGGCGGAATCCTTCAGGAAGCTTCTCAAGCACTTGAAGAGCTCGTTCTTGAGTCGAGAAATCGGCCGTGAACAAGGGCTTCTTTGGCGACCACGAAAAATTATCGACTGGGATCCATTCTTCACCATCCACGCTGGCATAAATTGTGTTGCGAATCGCAACAGCGCGCACACTGTGCGCCTTACCGAAAGGGCCATCAGGGCTGACAAACACTTGCGATCCTAAATCGCAGAATTAGCATTATATGCAACACAATAGCATACCAACGGTGTCTGGCAATTTGCGCAAGGCGTCATCAACAGAGCCAGGGATTTGAAGAGCAACGACTACCACATGAAATGAAATCTCTTCTCCCAAAGCGATGCAAAGTTGTACCTCCTTGGAACAATTCAGCCAATTGAATAATTGGTTGGTCGTTCAATTCGAGGACGACGACGTCGACACCAGAGGTGGTCATCTTGGCATGGCTCTTCAAGTGCATCAAAGCACCAGCCACAATTACTTCGTGGGTTTCAGTCGGCGTCAACTTCACCTATAATAGTTGTGATATCGGAGATTTGAAGGGCTCGTCGTACGCCAGAGAAGCCTTCGGGATATTCTTCAGCAATAAATTTTGTCGTGATGTTGCCAGCTTCAAAGCGAGGATGACGGTACACGTCTTGCATAAAAGCCATGTTGTTGCCAGGGCCGCGGATCACGTAATTGTCAAGAGCGAACTTCATGCGTTCCAAGCATTCATGTCGAGTCTAGTCCTAAATAAGCATTTTTCCAAGGTACATGAAGGTACATCGCCGTGAGTAATCAATTTCGAAATCATAGGATCGTAGTGCATGCTGATGTCACTGCCTTCGCTGACCCCGGAATCAACACGGACGCCAGGCAAATAATGAGGTTCTTGGTATTGCAATAAGCGTCCAATGGAGGGCAAAAATCCACGGACGGGATCTTCAGCGTACACACGGCTTTCCATGGCCCAACCTTTCACAAATATCAGAAAAATCTGGGAACCTGATTTACCATAAATGGGCAAAGGACCAGAGGTCAAATGAGCTGGAAGTTTATGACCAGCGGCAATGCGCAACATTTGTTCAACCAAGTCGACCTTGGTGATCAATTCGGTCACGGGATGTTCCACCTAATCACCAGGGTGAGGCACACGCAATAACGCTGAGCGGAACCTGAAGACGTGTATTCATTTCCAAAAAGTAGAAGTTCTTGTGCTTGTCACAGAGGAATTCAACCGTACCAGCCGAAGTATACCCAACTTTCTTGGCCAACATGATGGCTTGTTCTCTATCAAAACATCAACGACATGGCACGAAAGGTGTGTGATACCCCATGGCACGGCGAGTTGCTTCATCCAAAAGCATACTTGGAGCTTCTTCAACGACCTTTTGGTTACGTCGTTGGATCGAGCATTCTCGCTCAGGGAACGCGACGTAGTTGCCTGATATTTGTGAGAAATGAAAGGCAATGTAGGAAGTACCATGCTTGTCAGCGAGCAATTGAATTTCAATGTGACGCGGGTCCTCAATGAACTTTTCAATGAACATACGATCGTCACCAAACGAGTTCGCGGCCTCTTCTTTGGACAATCTAACGTTGTCATAAATGTCAAAGAATATGATATGTCATGACTAACCGGTATCCCTCGCGCACTTCAGCATCGTTGTACGCTACACGCATGCCTTTGCCACCACCACCGGCACTGGCCTTGACCATAATTGGGTATCCAATATCACGCGCAACTTTGACAGCTTCGTCTTCGTCTTGAATGACACCTTGGTATCCTGGAATCGTGTTGACCTACACATTCTCAATCGCAAAGCCAGCCTCAAGTGCGGTATCTTACGCCAGCATCAATTGCAATTTGCTTAGATTCGATCTTATCACCCATAGCTTCAATAGCATGGAAGCCAGGTCCGATAAAGGTCACACCAGCTTCATCAAGAGCTTCGCAAAACAATTTGTTTTCTGACAAGAAACCATAGCCAGGGTGCACCTACACAAAATAATGATCATTTGTTAATAATCACGTTTTCATACAGCTTGGGCGCCTGTATCCTTGACAGCTTGAATAATGCGGTCAATGTTGAGGTAACTGGACGATGATTTGGCAGGTCTACAAATCCGATTAAAGGCTCAGGTCACAAGATAGAAGCGTACCCAACGCAGACAGCTTCGTCTGCCATGCGCACAGCAACAGAATTGACATCTGGCTCCGAATACACTGCAACAGTGCGAATTCCTACAGAAACCATCGAATTCGTACATCGCCCTCATGGAAATATACCAAGTCGACGGCACGTTTTGATCACGCGGCAAGAGATTTCACCGCGGTTCGCAATGAGAACCTTGTCGAAGAGCTTTTCTTTCGTCGAGAATGCTCGCGAGAACGTCTTTTGGATCGTCTTTTGGCGCAACCGAAGCATCATTGTCTTGATCAAAAAGCGCGAAATTGCCAAATGAGGTTGATGTGTGAGGGGCATTTTGGATCTCGTACTTTCTAGCTATCACCTTATTTTAAGGACATGTACTTTGGAAACTTTCTCTAAATTGCCGCTATTCCCTCTATAATGTCATTATATCGAGGAAACGTACTTTATTGGAATGTGAAACCTAGTATCCTGATTTTAAGGACAAGTTTTGAAGGAAATCTCTGCAATAGTTCAAAAATACTTGGCTTTAGTGTTCTTCCATTTAATCGTATTTAATTGAGCTCACCGAGAGTATCAAGCTACTCGACGCATAGAAGGCGCTCAACTCCACGCAACGACAAGGTTTTGACCTGGCAACATGCCGAACTTTTCAATTGGATTGATGAAGAATAGCCAGCATGACTTGGTTGCGTCATTTCGCGCAAAGAATGCGCGCCCCCATGTACCCGTCCTTGAGTCTCCAGACACAATTGCGACCTTTACTGGAAGAAAACGACCGACATAGAGACTTCAGGAAGGTAAACAACTTGCATCTAGCAATTCGCTTAAGGATCTGATAGCTTTTCGTCGTGGAAGGAGAGGAAGAAGCGATCGCCGCGTGTCCATTGCGGCCACCCACCCCAGGGCCGGTTCAACAAGCTCATCAAGTTGAAGTTGGATCTGATCCGGACATTATCCGAACAACAAAAACCCACATTCACAATGGGTTGTCAAGCTGCACACGGTGTCAAGCTGTCAAGACGATGGATGAGCACGCTCCTGGCGAGACCACCATAGGCTGGATATGGCCTTTTTGTCTTGGACTACTGTGTCATCGTGCTTATAAAGTGTATATGTCGATGTACCAACCTAGATAAAGGTGGACAAGTGACAGAGGATTGGTATTAATATTCAGGCGAGTTACAACCAGGAGGCTTACCACCGTGGTAAACTACCGCATGTCGTAAATTAGCGACAAAACTATCGCCAGGGCATCTCAATATCTAGCACACATGTAGGCCCAAAGAATAAAGACTCAAAAGATAATCACAACACATCATCGCCCTAATGTGACAGCTCAACAGATTTCACATTACCCGGTATGATTGTTGTGGTAAACAAAGTTCGACGTTGTAGTAGAGACTTAGCCATGGTAACCATCTGAGCCACGGAATATTTCGTGGAAAGCCTTAAATGTTGAGGCTCTTATGAGCATTACCTCGCCGGAGACTGTCGTGGAAGGCCATAAATTTTAAGTTCCCCACTGAGCCAAAAAATTCCCTAGTTAGGCAGCAGATTCTTCACCGAGCTCGTGGAGTTGAGATCCTTCTCGTAGAAGAGACGACTTGAAGAGATTCAAGGGACCAGAGCTCCTTTCGAGTGGAAGAATGCGTTACACTTTGTTAACGAGACTAAGCTCTGGGAATATTGATTGGCCCAAACAGCGAATGGAATTAATGGTTTTCCCAAATTGTGCAGTCAACGTTTTTATACACACAACCTGAACCAATCAAACTTGGTTCCGGGCATAAAATGTGAAAAATGACTGGGTAAACTTAATGAAATGCCCTGAGATTGTCTTCATCTTTATTGGTTTCCTCCCTTGCGCATTCTTCAAGTCATTAACCAGTGACGATGGTGCCTTTCAGGGGGGCCTGAAAGATATTACAATAACGAACGCTCAGGGTCACCATTTACCCTCCCATTGACCCCTCATATTCTTTCGTCGACACCAAGGCCGACGTCAGCAAAAGTGTATGATGCCAAGTCGACATTCTCAACACACATTGCACAAATACACGCATCGAGAAAAGTTTGAAGCTACCACGTCATTGTCAACGTAAACTTGGGTCGCATACTTTTGTCCTTCAGTTGACTTCCTGCGATAGTCATGTCGTGAGCCAGTGATGGTCTCGTTCATCAACGTGCAGAGCAATTCTTTCATAGCAGGAATGACACTCCTGTTTCATCTTCAATTATGAAGGAATGCGACTCCGCTAGCAACGACTCCAAAATTGACACCAGCATTGATGTCAGCTCAACGGTGCTGGATTTGGTGTGACTGCTGGAGCTAGAATTGGTGGTAGCGGCGAAGGAAATTCCTATCAATTCTCTACAGACAGCATCATTCCTTAAGAACAGGAATGCATCCATGATGAAACAGGAGTGTCATTCCTGATATGGAAGAATTGCTCACGTATTATGCGCACATTTCTATCAAGGAAAGCGGGTAGTACTCATGCGATTGGGCGATCGTCTGCTCCAGCAGCATCAACTTGTATAATTGGATACTTCATAGGGCATTAAAGATTGGAGTTTTAATTGAGAAGACAACAGAATTCAAAAAATGGAAAATGTGAAAAATCAATTTTTTAAAATTGATTTTTCACATTTTCCATTCTTCATCGAGAGGCCCATGGATGCCGCTCGCCATCTGCTCTGGCTGCGCGTCGGTCTAGCGCTCTCCTTTGCGGTATGTATGTGGAGAAATGCAGCCCTTGGTCCTGAAATGGGCGCATCTGCGGCTCGCCATCCATGCATCCTCACGCCAGAACGTTCAGCGTTTTCCATCTGGAAAGTCATCTACCTTTTTCTCTTTGCTTTCACGCTGCGCGAGTGTTTGGCCCCATCAACGTCAATGCCTCTGGACCAGCTTACGTGGCTCTACCGCCTTACAATTGTCTCCCACATTCTCAATGCGACGTGGATTCAAGTCTTTACTGCCGACTACATAGTCGTCTCGACAATCGTGATCGTTATCCACTGGCTTGTTGTCTTTGCGATCTACATGATCGTGGTAGAAAATGTCGAGCCACCACACCTCGTTGCAACTCTCTCGGTTCACCGCGATGAAAATTCTTACCCATGCACGAGCCGATTGGATTTCTTGACTTTGCGCGTGCCATTTACGATCTATTCCAGGTGAGGCATCCTATTTACTCTTCCCTTAACAAATGCTTGACTAGCTGGCTCTGCGGCGCCACTCTCATCAATATCCTCATTGGACTTGTTTCGCTTGGCGTGCATCAAGAAATGTACATGTACATTTCAGCACTGAGCTTGCTGCTCATGGCGTACATTATTGCTTTGTTGTGGCAAGGTGATTTGGTTTTCGCCGGTGTTGGCGTTTGGACTCTGGTTTGGCTTGAAATCCAGAGTGCCAACAAGAAGCTGCTTGTCCTCGAAGATACTGAGAAGTACGCTGAAATCACTGCGATCCAAGTCATGGTAAGCCTATCTAGCTTGCTCTAGTGGCTCAATTGACAATGTATTTCTAGGCAACACTAGGTCTTTCGATTATTGTAGCTCTGACTGTAGTCCTCATTATTGTCCGATGGTACTTGCGGTGAGTTTTATTATTTATATCTTGTCAATCTCATTCTTCGGTCTAGTCGTGCTGCCGCGCGATCGATTCCTCTTCTCGCCCAGCCATACCCGCCTCCAACTTACGGCGCAGTCTAATGACAACAAGATAGAATTTTCTGATTGGTTAAAAATAAAATTTTCATCCAATCAAGAAAATAAACTACAACTGGAAATTCTCCAAAGTTTTATCAATTCGAGTGGGTAAATTACTTGGAAATAAGAGCCACCATTGACTCAAAATATAACTATCAAGAGTATAAATTTGATGTTTTTAGAGCGCGTTCATGTGCCAGTGGTTTTCGTGAAAACTTCATTTCATGAAATTCGATCTTGTGTGAAATGATATTGCAAAAATAAAATGACATCCGAACACTACAGAAATACACTACGGTAATTTCGAAAATCGTGAAATCTTGGTATTTGTTGTCTTTTAGAAGATATATGATATGTATATAATTATTATCCGGATGTATATCCGTATACGCCGCTACCATCCAAAAATCAAAGGTCAACATCATGAGCAGTAGCGATGATGAAGCTCCTGAAGCGGTGCCCATGGCAGTAGCTAAGTCCAAGGTACGATATGGTTCTATATACGATTTGAATCATTTTACTTTAGGCTCTGGCTTCGCGTGAATCGGAGAAACAAGCACACCAACATGCAAAATTGGCACAGAAGCGTAAACGTCAACCGCAGCCTCCAAAGCCAGAAGAGTTGCCCAGCGATATATTGGAAGCTGTTGCGGCTGCTCATCAAGCTCAAGAGAAAAAGGCAACAGAAGATAATGAAGAACAACTAGAAGAACAAGAACCTGTAGCCAAGACGAAGCACGCTGGCGTTCGCCCAACCCATTCAAGAAAATTTGGTACTATAGTTGTCTCCACGCTCGATGAAGCGCCACAGGTAAGCTGTGATTATAGTCTTGAAATGGCTCATCGTTGCTTTGATTGTAGGAAAAATTGACAGACGAAGCCAAATCTTTTTGGGAACGACGTTCTGCACCACAACGCAAGCGAACCAAGGTTGTGGTCGAATCGACGGGTCGAAAGTCTCGAAAAAAGTAATTGTACAACCTTTGCCTTACCATGCATGATTTCATTTGTTTCATGCCGTTTTATACTCGTGACCTACTTCCAAATCAAACCATGTACCTTGGCCCCTCGAGTTAATTTTCGAGTTCATTTGAGCACTTTCTCATAGTGAGGTATAAAGCTTGTCTGGCTAGGCACCTTTCAATTCGACAACCCCCTGTCTTCATAGTTTCTCCATCTTTGGCTCACTCGCATGTATCATTTCCATGGATCGCTTGTTTCTTTTTGGACATGAACTGAGATCCAACATGTTTTTCATTTTTGTTGCCTTTCTAACTCTGGAAAAGTCTTCTTTAGTCTTCATAGACGCAGCATTGAAGGAAACACATCGATATCCCATTTTTACTCATTCTACCTCTCGCTATCCATTCCATCTCGATCCATCTCTTTTGGTGTTGCAACATCCCTTGCTTCATGGATTAACCTTGACATTTACAATTTAATTGGCTATAAAGAATTCATGGATAAAGATTAATTAGTCGAAATTAAAAATATTTTAATTGGCTGAAATGTCGCCAATGTGCGATTTGATTCGCGGAAGAAAATTCACTGGTTGGTACGGCTTTGTATCGGTGCCATCTAGTCCGTTTATTTTGCATCTTCCCCACGACTCAAGGTACTCCCGCGACTCCATCCAATATGACAATTCAGTGGTAAAGTAGATCGAAATGGTTCAAGTGACTCCAGTCGTGCGCCGCCCTATCATCAAGAAGAAGGTGACCAAGTTCAAGCGTCATCAAAGCAACCGCTTCAAGCGTGTGTCGGAATCGTGGCGCAAGCCTAAGGGTATTGATGGCCGCGTCCGCCGTCGCTTCAAGGGTGCGATCCGCATGCCAAATGTCGGTTACGGCTCCAACACCAAGACCAAGCACTTGTTGCCCAACGGTTTCTACAAGTTCACCGTGCGCAACGTTGCTGAATTGGACATGGTACGAGAGATCCATCGTCAGGTTGGATGTTTACCGAATGTCTAGTTGTTGATGCACAACCGCAAGTACTGCGCTGAAGTCGCACACAACGTGTCTGGCCGCAAGCGCAAGGAAATCTTGACCCGTGCCGAACAATTGAACATTCGCATCACCAACCCCAACGCTCGTGTCCGTGCTGAAGAAGCCGAATAAACACACAAACGGCAAGGATGATGACGGGGAAGAGAGCACTCTGGGTCAAGCCGTGGCAGACAAGTCATGCATAATGAAATGGATGTCGATCGCTTGTCTTCGTCAGGCCTGCTTTTTCCTCAACAGATTGGTCTGCGTGTACACTGAAATGCTACGCCATTCCCATCTAGGTTGACTCAATTCGATACTCCCGATGCGATCTCTTGCTCAAGGTCTTGTTGCATATTGCGAAACGACAGGAACTTTTCCTTTCAGCGAGAACTCATCGGAGGGCATTCAATTCGCACATTTCTTTCCGGATTCCACCTCAAAGTACATGAGCTGGGCATGACAGTCCTTGTAGTAAGCGTTTGTCCTCACTTCATTCACTCTGCCAACTTTCATCACATCAACGAGGCTGTCTACTCCTGTGTGAGGCTGCATGGTATCATACCAGCAGTGGATGTAGAATGGGTTCGTGGCATTTCATTGTGGTTTGATTGTGAGAAGCTGTGCACATGATTCATCGGAATAGAAAGGCTCCGCACAATGAGTCTCAAAAGTCGTTGAGAATTTATGCCATCTTCAATGCACGACAGCCTGGCAACCAAAGTGTTTCTTGAAAGTGCAAGTCGAGGCAAACAACGAACACTTCGCTTCTCGAGAGATATAACAAACAGGCCAGGTATTCGACCTTCGTATTGTTCATGATCCTACTCTGCCCATTATTGAACAAAGAATGCTCGTGTAATGTCAACGAGAGCTCACCGCAGATTCAAAACTTGACTTCCCACTTGGCAGAAGCGAGGCGTCTAGCCGTAGATTGATAATCAAAAACGCCACATTTTGGACGCGTTGTACGTGCCATCCCCTCAGGGAAAGCTCAGTCGATGGGGTCTTAACCAATTCTTTGACTTCCTCGGAGATTGTCAAACGTTGTCATCCTCATGCCCTTCAAAGAAGCCCTCTTTCATGCCCAAATTCATTTTGAAAAAGCTCCAATTCGTTCCATTTCACGTCCTTCCAGCAATGCTACGTCCATCGGTTGTCGGCTGTCCCTTCTAGTAAGGTTTGGCGCGCTTTTTAAAAAGTGAGCTCGGCCTTTCACAGTCGTAAATACAAAATCCAAGATGTCGTCAAATGTTAGCCTCGTCTAATCGTTGCCGTCATTGTTAACAAAAAGTGACCATCACTTAATATTACCTTCATTCTGTCAAAATGGCCAGACAAAGCGGCATTATCGGCCCTGTTTGAACAAGGTATACAAATAGCAAGTATAGATATCACTTGCAATTAGTCGTCAATTGTTAATAATCGTTGCCCTCCATCTATCGACAGAGGTCACGTATTGTTAACATCTGCTTGCGTTATATCCCCTCG
Source organism: Aphanomyces cochlioides (assembly GCA_019828595.1). Classification (NCBI taxonomy): domain Eukaryota; phylum Oomycota; class Saprolegniomycetes; order Saprolegniales; family Verrucalvaceae; genus Aphanomyces; species Aphanomyces cochlioides. The sequence continues at coordinate 1,918 of JAHQRK010000029.1, read as the reverse complement.
GTACGGTCGGTCGGTACAACAGCCATGAAGTTGCGCCATCTCAAGATCCCGTTCTTCCTCGCAGTCGTTGTAAGCTTATGCTGCTGGACGGCACTAGTCTTTACGTTCACGGGCTCTTCGTCAACCTCCAAGAATCTGCGCGAATCCGCCGACAAATACCTTTATCCAATCTTTCGGACAGAGCTGTCGGCGACGATGCGTCAACCAAACAATCAATTTAGCGCCGTCGAACTACCATCGTGGCGGAAAAACGCCACCAAAGACGATTTCGAGTGCTTAGGATGGCGTCAGACAGGAGAATGCGATCCAAACGGCCCGCGAGAGCCAAATCAAGACAAACCATGCGATGCAATTATCACGGCAGGCAATTCTGGCTTTTGTGAATCCAGACATATCCCCACCGGTACGATCGTACGCTCATTTGTGAGCCACTGTATCGGTATGAAAGCTGGATCGCAATTTGCGTGCAATCAGACAGGGTAAGCCGCAAGAACGAGTGAGAAATCGACATTGAACGACAACTTGTAGGGATTTCATGGAGTATGCTACTCTACCGTTGAAATATCAAGTCCGTCAGCGAAGTCCACCAATCTCAGATGCTCAGAAATCAGTCGATCTCACGCGAGGTGTCATTATGGCTGTGTACCCCAAAGTAATGAAGAGTGTCTATGCGGCTGTCAAACGGGTAAGGAATCTTGCCGTTTTCATCAATCTGTGGGTCATTATCTAGCTCCGAGACACTGGATGTCGTCTTCCCATTGAATTATGGTATCGCCAAGACGAAATGGATATTTCATCACCAATTATGGCGTCGTTATTGCGCCAGGTAAAGCAACTTTCTTGGTTCCAGGCCGATTCCAACGCAATTTGCATCATAGGAAGACATATTTGCCCGCGAAATCCTGCAGCGCGATGCCGTTCACTTTTATGTCAAGCCATACGCGCTTTACCATAGGTACTTTGATGCTGAGATGGTCAAATGACGCGTTTTCACCAGTGCTTTCACGCAAGTGCTCCTCTTGGACTGCGATAACTTTGTCACGGTCGATCCTACTTATTTATTTCGTATCCCAGAGTTCACCGAAGTCGGCGCGATGTTTTGGCCAGACTTTTGGCGTATGAAAAAGACCATTTTCAACATTCACAATGAGAGCGTCCTCTGGGACATGCTCGGCGTCCCCATTTGTCGACATGATGGAGCAAGAATCGGGCCAAGTCCTCGTCGATAAATCGGTACGTCTTGCATTCTTTGAATTCCTCGATGTGCTTTCTCGTCCTGGCATTGATTTGCATGTTCTCCTCGAAACGCCTGCATTTCTAGCTCTCTGTCGCATATTGTCATGGATTATTCGAGCTTCTTTATCGAGTCTGCTTAAATTTGATGTGGATGGCAGTGCCAAGTGTATTCCAGGCTGGTCATGTGCAAACACCGCTGGAGATTCCCAAATGCGTTACGTCTTGGTTTATTCTCCAGCTTTTGCATCAATTCGCCTTGTGCTCTCTCGTTTTGTTCTTCCTCTTTTGTAGAATCGAGAAGCTAATCGTTCCTTTCGTGTAGAAATCTCAAGATGCCCTGCGAGCGCTCATGTTTTACAGCTTTCATCATCCTCGTTTGATTGAATCGCTCGACATGGCGTGGGGTGACAAGGACCTCTTTCGTTTCGCTTGGATGAAGTCTCAAACGCCTTTTCACATGATTCAGAAACCTCCGGGCAGTGCCGGCGTCAAGCACATCACGTAAGATTGTCGTTTTATCTCCAAGGCAAGCTCATGCCTGCTGTAGATACAATCTTTTCTGTGGCCATACGATGGTGCAGCATGATCCTGCTGGTCGCATTGTCTTTTTCCATCGCAATACGTACGAATTGACCGGCCGCGCCGATGCTTCCCAAGATTTGTATGTCTTTGATCTCCGGCA